>CM061543.1:37942007-38629507 GCA_030864215.1 Capsicum pubescens
ATTCGTAATGAGCGTGAATATTGTTGGAATGTGATAGAATTATGATATGTTTAAATGGATAGGAAAATGTCGGTTTCGGTAGGAAAAACTTAGGAGTGATGTGTTTATTAAATGTTTTGAATGTTTAATGTGCGTGTGAATGTTTGGTTTCTAGTTTATCGTGTTTAATTTAAATATATTTATTTAGTTGGGGAATGCCCCGAGACACAATGTATTTATTCACCGGGGAATGCCCCGACGTACTATGTTGGTGGAAGACGTTCGTGAGGAAGACCCGAGGTGCCGGGTAAAGCACAGGAGCGTAGTTAGTATTAGTGTAGGTTAGATAGGATTTATTTTTGCATTTTTCTATTTTGGACTGTATAAATTGGACTGGACATTGTACTTTTGATTCGTTTTTTTTGTTTTGATTGTTTTACGTGTTTTGTGTGGTTTGTACATTCGTAGTGTCAAAATTAGCCGATCCGCTCCACCAAGCGATCGTGGTCACACCACGGGATCGAGGGGTGCCTAACACCTTCCCCTCGATCAACAGAATTCCTTAGCCTAAATCTCTGTTCGCAAACCAGTTTAAAGAGTCAAATGGTTTTGAAAAGAATTTTCCAATGGTGACTTGGCACACCAGATTATGCCAAGTGGCGAATCTGAGTTTTGAATGTAAAAGGTCCTTTTCGAAACAAATTATCTTCATTTTGTCACTTTAATAATAAAAATCCTTTCGAACCTTAAATAATCTTTTTGGAGTTGTAAAAGGGGTGTGACAATATTTGATAGGTTCAACTTTTAATTTCCTTTTCACTTAGCTTGTTGTACTTCTAAAATGATGGAATTCAAAATTTCATGTTAAAATTTTAATAATCTCTGTTTCAATTGGCATCTTTCAGATTTTAACATTCAAACAAGTTTTTTTTTTGAATTCTCTCAACTTTGGTTGTAAAAATATCTCAATTTATAATGTACTTTTATTTAGACATGAAGTTTAAAAAATATGAGTCGTTTATCTTCTAACATTCATCATTTTTCCAGCAAAGAAGAAGCTTTATTGTGGCTGGACTCCTCACCCCTTATAAGTGAGTTCTCTGTTCTTTTGTTTCTCTTTTCTTTAGTACTTTTCGTCTCTGATTTTTCATTTATTACCTAAAGGTACATGCTTTGTCTTAGATGTATGTTTCAACCTCAATTACCAGCTGGAACCTGAGCTTGTATTTATGCATTGAAGCATCCCTGGTACTTGTGTTGAACTCTTCTAATTTCTTCATTCAGTTTTAGTATTGATGAGGTGCTTTGTGCTAGTAGCAATTTCTTTTAAAGTACGCATGGTAGATAATAATATTCCAACTTAATTCAATTAATATTATCAATTCAACACTAATGAATACTAATTCATATTCAATCTGAATAACCCAATATACTATTTCCTGTAGTTATATTACTGTATACTAGTTTTCCTGAATTTGTACACACTTAGTTGATGCACCCCCAATGAGATAGTGTATAATTGTTTTCCATCTGTTTTGTTGTATCTTTTATGTATTTCCAACTGCTTCATAAATTATATGTGCATATTCTTATTGTTGCATTTCCCTCACTGTTGATAGCCAGTTTATCCATGGTAAAGAGCTGATAAAATTATTTTATGGAAGCAGAAAAAAAATACAGTTGGGAGAATAGTTGAATATGATAAAGATCATCTATCAAAAATAAGTGAAATTGTTAACTTAAGTTGACTTATATGAAAATAAGACTTTCAAAATATTTACAATAACAAATCCTCATCATCAGTTTCTGGTTCTGATTCAATGCCTTCAATGATATCATTAGCTAAGGTAACATCCGTGCTGATAACTTGAAGATCATTTCTTCTCCAATTTATAGAGTCTTCGTCTTCTTCAAATGCATGCAAGTAATCATTACAAGCATCTTTCTGAAAAGTATTTTCACCTATAGCACCTCTAGTAAAATAGGTAGAATGACCATTAAGAACAATTGACCAATTTGGATGAAGATTGTCCTTGACATAAAACACTTGTTCTGCTTAAGATGCAAGCACAAATGGTTTATTTGTTTCTAGTTTTCACTTGGTGTTTACACTAAGAAAATTATTTTTATCTATATTCACTCTCTTTTCGATGTGATCAACATCCCACCAATCACATTTGAACAAGACAATACGTTTACATCCGACATTTTCAAGTTCAACTATTTCAATTAGAACACCATAGTAATTAATATTTTGGCCATTAGCTACTCCTCTTACTAAAACACCACTATTTTGTGTCTTCCTCTTTTCCTCAAGTAGTTTAGTATGGAATCTAAAACCATTTATTTCCTACCCTTTGAATCTTTGAACACCATTAAGAGGTCCTCTAGACAAACAATACAATTCACCACTTGCGAGTAGATTTTCTTCTTTGCGCATTTGTAAAATCTATGTAGAAAATAAATAGATAAATTAATCATTAATGATGATAAATAATTATGACTTATTGAATGAGAAATTCTATAAAAACTTACTCGGTGAAAAAACCAATCATCAAAGTTCATGTTGTTACTATTCTACTCAAACTCACAATCATACAAATAAGTATTAATTAGATAAAATAGAAGATGGAGCCAAATGAGAAACTATAGGTTAAATTAGTGAATGTCATAAAGAAACATACCGTATAAATGGTTGAACCTCTTCACAGTTTTTCAAGATATAAATATGAGCTTGTCTTCGCTCAACCTCTTCAAGATTTTTGGATTTATCTTTTAATAAAGGAAAACCTTTTTGTTCAAAAATTGATAATCCATTGTACGACTTGACATGATTATCTTCATAATTCTTGTCCACTAGATTATATCCTTTTGCATTTCCATGTAAGTACCTTGAACAAAATATTAGACCTTCTTCAACAATATATCCTTCTGCAATAGATCCTTCAGGTTGATTCATATTACGAATATAACATTTTAAAATGTGCAAGAATCTGCATGATATAACATGATACAACTCAAATTTATTATTAGCATGATAAATAATGAGACACATAAAATTAAATAGAACTGTGAATTAAAAATATACCGCTCTATTGGGTACATCTACCTATATTGTACAGATCCAGCAAGCTTAGCCTCTCGTGGCAGATGAACTACTAAATGCAACATAACATCAAAAAAAGTAGGTAGAAATATTTTCTCTAATTTGATCAATGTTATTGGAATTTGAGTTTCAAGTTGATCCAACACATCAATTCTTAACATTTTCGAACACAATTCTCTGACGAAAATAGTTAACTCGGTGATAGCATCATAGACATTGTTAGGCACAACTCCACGAATTGCAAAAGAAAGCAGTTGTTCCAACAGAATATGTGAATCATGACTCTTTAGTCCATAAATTTTACGATCCTCTTACTTCACCCGCCGTGATATATTGGAAGAATAACCATTTGGAACCTTAACCTTTTTCAAGAACTTACATACCTTAGACTTCTCATCTGGTGATAAAGTATAACATGCTGCTGGATAATACCATCTTTCATCTCTTTGTGTTGGATGCAAATCTTTTCTTATACCCATTTCCTTCAAATCAAGATGAGCATTAAGATTATCTTTTGTTTTTCCTTCAATATCTAAAAATGTTCCAACTACATTATCGTAAACATTTTTTTCAATATGCATCGGATCTAAATTGTAGGGTGTTGGATTATTTTTCCAGTAAAGAAGCTGGAAAAAAATGTTTTTCTTCCTCCAATCATGAATGCCTTTACTTTTTTGTACTTTCTTTTTTTCTGGGTCTTGCCAAATTTCATGTCTTCCAAAGTAAGCAGCTGGTTTAAAACATCTTTTCCCGATAGAATTTTTGGAGTAGGTCTTCTTTCTATTTCTCCATTAAAATAACATTTATTACTCCGCCACTTATGATTAGATGGTAAAAATCTACGAGCACCCATGTAAGAAAACTTACAACCATACTTCAATAGAGTAGATGGAATGTTTTTGTTGCATAAAGGGCAGGCCAAAGCTTCCTTTGTGCTCCATCCAGACAAATTGGCATAAGCAGGAAAATCATTTATAGTCCATAAGAGTACTGCTCGCATACAAAAATTTTCTTTCCTTGAAGCATTATATGTATTTACTCCACAAAACCATAATTCTCGCAACTCATCTATCAATGGTTCTAAGTACACATCGATATCATTTCCCGGAGCTTTTGGGCCAGGTATCAACAAAGACAAGAAGCAACATGGTTGCTTCATTAACATCCAAGGGGATAAGTTATATGCAGTAATAATAACTGGCCAAGTACTATGAGAAATGCTCAAGTTACCAAAAGGATTTATCCCATCAGCTGCTAAACCGAGTCTAACATTACGAGGATCTCTAGCAAAGACTGGATTAGACATATACAAATATTTTCACGCCTCAGAGTCTGTCGGATGTCTAAGAACCCCATCTTTCAAATGACGATCATCATTCCATGTCATGTCTGAAGCTATTTCTGAAGTCATAAACAACCTTTACAATCTTGATTTCAAGGGAAAGTAACATAACACTTTTCGAGGAACTTTGTTCTCATCCTTTCTTTGAGTAGTGCCATTAGCTTCTTGACCTTCAACTAATTTACATCTATATTCTCCACAAATAGAGAAAGATTCAGCCTGTGCATTATATTTCCAAAATAGCATACAATTATTCTCGCAAGCATGTATTTTTTCATAACGAAGGCCAAAATTTTGAATCACTTTTCTTGCTTCATCGAATGACTCCGGTAAAGTTTCACCAAAAGGAAGTGCCCGTTTAATTAACTTCAGTATTCTATCAACTGCTTTATCACTCAACCCATGAAGACGCTTAATTTGGAACAATTCAACAATTAGTGACAACTTGGAGAATGTCTCGCAACCAGGATAGAGTTGTTGTGCAGCATCCTCCAACAATTTGAAAAATTTGGAAGTAGGTTCTGAAGCATCATCATGTTTAAACTTAACCCCACTACAATCATCCATGAAATAGATAGTGAATTAGACGAATTAAATGACTGAAGAAAATATACAAATAAACCAAATAACTGAAGAAGATATAAAAATAATAACAAAAGAAGAATATTTAAATGACGAAGGAACAGATCAAAAAATAATATTTGATAGTAATATATTTGATGAAATAAAAGGAAAAGAGTTAGACATAAGTGTAGAAAAAATATTTAAAATACCAACAATAAAAAATATATTTACTAGGAAAAAAGAAGAATATTACGTAGTAAGTCAAAAGGAACATGTAATAGACTGTAGATATGCAAAAGGTAAAGCTAGTATACCACTAGTAACAAAAAAGATAATTAATAAAGAAATAAACGATATAAAAAGTAGAGACCCAATAAAATATGTACACCTTGGAGGTACAGAGATATTAATAAAAGCATGTTTTAGAAAAGGAATAGATACACCAATAGAATTATATTTAGCAGATGATAGAATTATAAAACCTATAGAAAAAAGTATAATAACTGTCATAAAAGGAACCAAAAATTTAAATTTATAATAAGTGCGAATTATTCAGTAGCAATAACAGATAAAAATATAGATAAATCATTAGTATTATATTGGAAAATATCAGGAATAGAACTAACCCCAGGAAGTAAAATATTTACAGCAAGATGTAAAAATCTATATGTATTAATAACAAAACATAAAATAACGGGAAAAAATAAAATTAATAAAATACAAATAGAAAGTCCTTTTGAACAATTTGTAAAATCAATTGATAATAATGATTATAGTTATAGAAATATAGACATCTAAGAAGATTTAGAAATAATAAATGATAGAATAAGTACAACAAAAAGAATAGCTTATGAAAAACCAGAATCATCAAGTTCATCAAAAAGAACAAGTTATGAAACAAGTTCAATAGTTAATTTAAACCAATATTACATAACAGAAACAATAAATGAAAAGGAATATTTAATACTCTTAAATACAGGACAAGAAGAAAATTATATAGCAACATATCTAGTAAAAAATGAGAAAATAAAATCTGATAATAATATATGCCCAGATCTACCAAGAAGCTTAATAAACGCTAAAAATATAGCAGAAAAAGAAATAACAATAGGAGTTAGAAAAATGAAAATAGAATTTGAAATAAAGGAAGAAATGCAAAAAAGCAGACATAATATTAGGAATAAAATTGTTAGAACAAGTAAAACCATATAATATAAAGCATACACAATTATCTATAACATATAACAGAGAGAAATTATTCTTTAGAAGAGCTTTAACATGATATGAAAATATATGTATTAATGAAGATAGAAGTAGAAGGATATTACAGTAGATATTATACACCTATGATAGATACAGGAGCAGAAGCTAATTTATGTAGATATAATTGTTTACCAAAAAGTAAATGGGATAAATTAAAAACACCAATAATAGTTAAAGGATTTAATAATGAAGGAAGCTTAATTACTTATAAATCTAATAATGTAAAAACATAAGTATGGGATAAAATATTAACAATAGAAGAAATCTATAATTATGAGCTAACATCAAAAGATATACTTTTAGGAATGCAGTTTTTAGATAAATTATACCCACATATAATAACTAGAACAGATTGGTGGCTTATAACACCATGTAAACAGTAAGTAAGAGCAAAAAGAGTTACTAATAAAATAAGAAAGAAAACTGATTGGATAGAAGGAAGTGAAAAATTATACAAAAATTAGAAAATATAAAAAATACTGAAGATACAATAGAACTAGTCGTATTTTCAATAAATAAAATGGAAATAACTATATTTTCAATAAATAATATAGAAATAATTAAGAAAAAAATAGAACAATTATATAGTGAAGATCCATTAAAAGGATGGAAAAAACATAAAACCACTATAAAAATTGAATTAATGGATAAAAATAGCATAATAACCCAGAAACTATTAACAGATAATTTTGATAATTTAAAAGAATTTAAAATGCATATAGAAGAATTATTAGAAAAAACAATATATACAAAAAAGTAATAGTAAACATAATAGCCCAGCATTTATAGTAAATAAACATAGTGAACAAAAAAGAGGAAAAAGTAGGATGGTTATTGATTATAGAAATTTAAATGCAAAAACTATGACTTATAATTAACCAATACCAAACAAGATATTAAAAATAAGACAAATACAAGGATATAATTATTTTAGTAAATTTGATTGTAAATCAGGATTTTACCATTTAAAGTTAGAAGAAGAATCTAAGGAATTAACCGCATTTACGGTACCACAAGGATTTTATGAATGGAATGTACTACCATTTGGATATAAAAATGCACCAGGTAGATATCAACATTTTATGGATAGTTATTTTAAACAATTACCTAATTGTATAGTATACATAGATTATATATTATTATATACAAAAACTAAAGAAGAACATTTAAAATTATTAGAATAATTTACAGCTATAATAGAAAAATCGGAAATAAGTTTATGTGAGAAAAAAACAGAAATTATGAAAAATCAGATAGAATTTTTAGGAATACAAATAGATAAAAGTGGAGTCAAAATGCAACAACATATAGTCCAAAAAATAAATAAATTCAGAAGAAGAATTAGATACAAAAAAGAAATTACAATCATTTTTAGGATTAGTAAACCAAGTAAGAGAATATATTCCAAAATTAGCAGAAAACTTAAAACCATTACAGAAAAAATTAAAAAAGGATGTAGAATATAGATATAATGAAGAAGACAAAAAACAGGTACATAAAATAAAATTACTTTGTAAAGAATTACCAAAATTACAATTTCCAGATGAAAATAAAATTTTTACATATATAGTAGAAGCTGAGGCAAGTGAATATAGTTATGGATGAGTACTCAAATATAGATATGAAGAAGAAAAATTAGAACATCATTATAGATATTATTCAGGAACGTTTAACGAAACAGAAATAAAATGGAAATAAATAGAAAAGAATTATGTTCTTTATATAAATGTTTAATAGCATTTGAACCATATATCGTGTATAACAAGTTAATTGTTAGAACAGATAATACACAGGTAAGATGGTGGCTAACAAGAAAAATACAAAACTCAGTTACGACAAAGGAAATTCGGAGACTATTATTAAATATACTGAATTTTACATTTACAATTGAAGTAATCAATACTAACAAAATTATCATTGCAGATTACTTATCAAGACAAAGCTACTCAAACTGATTTACCAATGGAAGAGGCTGATGCCAAAGATACCCAGACTGACTTATTACTCCAAATGTTTAAACAAATGGAGTTATTACAAGAACGAGTTATTACAATAAATATTGAAGTTACAAATGTAAAAGTGCAAGTCGAGCACTATAAAAAATAAGATACTGTGCAGGAAGAGCACATTAAAAAGCTAGACCTAGAAGGTGACGATGAGAAACACCTTAAAACTCAAATTACTAATGTAACTTCAATTACAGCTGCAGGTACATCTAAAGGGAAAAATATAGTCACTAAAAATAGACCTGAAATACCAAAGAAAAAGAATTATAACCTCATCCAAATATTTTCAAAACCATATACACCAAATATACAAAATTTAGAAGCATTTGCACCTCCCTATATACATACATATTCTGAATCACTTAACCAAGAAAAACAGATATACAACTATTCTTCTCGTAAATACATTGACAACATACACACCTTACAAACCTTATTAAACAAAAAGGATATATTACCCAGAAATGCCAAAATTATAATAAACTTATTGCCTTACCAGGTACAAGCCCAAATTTTATTAATTCATGTTACTATTATGGATTATTATCTACGATTTAAACAACCAATGGAGAAGAGTTAGCAGGAATCCCAGAAATTCACAAAGAATTTATGACTTACAAGAGAATTACCAACGGATAATTATTCTATGTTCGATTTTATTCTGCACCAGCAGAAATATTATTCGACGAAATTAAACAGACTATTAATGTAGTCAAAATGGGTATGACCAGAGATTATATTATTCCAGAAGAAATATGTGAACAGACCGAGATACCAAAAATGCAGATACCAGCATTTTACCGCAACAAAAGAGTTATTGGAATAAGCAATATATTATTAGAATTACTTAATAATTATTCAAATAAAAAAAACAATTTGGATATTTAATTCAAGGAATCAAGCATTAATTTATTCAACTTGCAAAGAAGTTAGAGACCATGACATGGAAGAACTTAAAAAATGGGGATTGACACTCCACAGACCAGAAGAACAACCGTTAACAAGATCTATCAGTAAGGGAATTATTTCAGAAGAAGCTATGGATCAATTTTGTGAAAAAGTTGGCCAAAAATACAAAGACCACATATGCCGCAGATGTAGTGGCAAGCACCACTTTATTCTAGATGTGATGCTACACTGAAAAGAAGATAAAAAAATAGCAGATACGACAAAAAAGAGATAGCTACAGAGAAAACTAATGGAAACAAACTATTAAATTGAGAAAGTGACATGTAGATAACTTTCACAATTTCCTTTACGTAAATTGTAAAAATTGTATAGAAAAAGTCTTAAGTATTAACAATTTTTTGTCTTTTAGTAGTTTAAGATAAAGAATTTTTTGATAGCCTATAGCCTAGCCTTTTTGACATTTTTTACAAAGTTTTTTAGTCTTTTAGACATGTGCATGTAAAGTTTCAACTTTTAAATAAACGAGCATTTGCTCAGATGAAGGATAAGCCTTCATGCGTTAAAGCAAAAAATTCGCTCTCTTGTCTACAACAAATATTTTGATTATTTATTAAAAAATAGGTATATTTCAATGGAAAATTCTATGGAGGAACAAATCTTAGAATTAATAAACCTACCAGAACAGGTATATTCATTTACTATTATGAATAGCTAAATTCATAATTCCTAACAATCATGATATGATAAAATAAGTTCCACGTTAGTTACTTTATAATAGAATTATTCGAAGAATAGCATGTTAAGAAGTTTATTAGTAAAGTGGAAATGGAGAAAAATCCCTAAGAACTATGTCATCCTAAAGGTGAAACCAATAAGGCAAGAAGCCATGGTGGGGAGTAGCCAGAGTTGAGGCGCTGTTTAAGGGAAAAGTATCTAGATTACCATGCTAATAGTGACCAACGAACATGTTATTTAAGAATAATCTAGTATATAGTAATCTAATATGATCATATTTTGTTATGTGTATGATTGAAGGGAATATTTTGAAAACAACAATTTTATGAAAAATGAATAATTATTTATCTGACGAAATGGTAGATAAATTTAAAATACTTATTTTATATGCACTTAAGCATATAGAAGTAGTAGATATAAGAAAAATCATATTAGAAAAAACATTTGGTAAATATTATATGACGAGAATAAATTACATATCACAAATACCTAATTACACTTACAAATACAAATATACCAAACCTACATGTCCACCATGATAAATTCCGTATATTTAGAATTTTGGGAAAAAGATATGAGAAACATACAATTAGTAGAAAAACAAATGAAAACAAATTTAGACAAATACATGGAAACTAAAGATATAAAATATCTAGAATTCCCTAGTGAAAATATGCAAGAATTACTTAGACTAAAACAAACAAATAAAAAATATTATGAAAAAGCATTTAATCAAACTTAAATGACAGATGATATTAAAATACTTTTTTTATATATACTTAGAGATATAGAAATTATAGACATAAACAAAATAATATGGGAAAAATTACAAGATTATGAAGAGGAAGAATTATTAAACAGTATAGAAAACTTACGCATATATTATGAACATCAATATTATTTAGATTCAGATGGATATTATAGAAACTAAAAATGTCAGGATATATTAAGAAAATTAGAGCAAACCAAGAAGACCTACATAAAGAAATTAATTATAGAAAATAAATTAGAGAAATAACGGAAAATCTAATAGAAAAATTAAAATGGATAGACGAAACCTTAAAAAATCTAGAAAAAAGCAAAGATAAAAGTTTAGATAGTTTAAAAAATTCATTAAAAAAAGAACAAGAAGAAATAGTTAGTAGCATAAATAACCTCAAACAAGATATTAAATATAGTACAAATAGAATAGATTATTATACATTTACTTTAGAATAAAATGATAAACTACGAATATCTAAAATGTTGGAAACAAAAAATAGAACAAATAAGATTAACAGAAAACCTTATAAAAACAAATTTAATTGAATACTTTAAAACAAAGATATAGAATATTTAGAATATCTTAAAAATAATATAGAAGATTTACAAAAACTAAGAGAAAAAACTAAAGAATATTATAGCAAAGCATTTAATCAACTACCATTTAATCACCCCCCAAAATATGAATATCAGTAAAATTGAATATATTAATAAAATATATGAAAATAAAAAATGCAAGAACGAAGAAAAATAGTTAATGAATATTACTACAAAGAATTTAACAATTACATAAATTAATGGATACATCTTACGAAAAGAATAAATCATTAAAAGAAATCAAATCCCAACTATATAGTTTATACCTAGAATACAAAAGGTTACATAATACTAACGAGGATCCTAGAACACTAGATAATTTTATTACGATAATATCTAATCTAGAATATGAATTAATAAAACATCTTAAGTCAAGAAGATAAAAATGAAAATTATTCCAATCAATAATATTCACAACATACATTATATAAAAATAAATACTTATAACCTAATAATTATTTATTATCTAGTAAACTTACCGCGCCTAATCCGCATCCCCCTACAATTGGTATTTGAGACATATGAATGACCTTTATAGGGATTATAGAGACAAGCTGAAACGGGATTATTTTGATAAAAAAACAACTTACCAACTTCGCTTATGCAACAAGCCTAAACGTGTTATGATAGACGACTGGAAATATTTGGTCAATCTTTGGAGGGATGATAGCTTTCAGGTATTAAAATTGATTTATTATTATATATTTTATTAATTACAAAAGTTGTTCATTGTTTCACTTTCAATTTTATGCAGAGAAAAAGTATGCAGAACAAGACAAATCGATCGAAACGATCTCTGCCTCCTTATTGTGGGACCAAAAGTTATGCAAGACTTAGACATGAAATGGTATTATAACATAATAATATTTAGGATGAATTTATAATATTTCTATTCACATATCTTATTTAATTACAATAATATCTTTTGTTTTTATAGAAGAAAAATGGAAAAATTCCTTCTCGTGTTGAAGTCTTTATTGAATCGCGCAAGAGAAAAAATGGAAAACAAGTTGATACTTTTCAACAATATGTAATTGTAAGTTCTAGTTTTGCCTCTTCTTTTATCTCCTCTTAGAATATATATATATATATATATTTGATTGAATTTTTTTTAATTGCAGGATCAATTAGAACAAAATAAAAAGTAGCAAAAAGAAGGAGAAATTTCCTTAAATGATGATGATATTTTTGAAAAGGTGTTGGGGATTGAAAAAAATGGATATCTTCGTGCATACGGACCAAGAAAAAGTATCAGTGAATAATTTGGTGGAAGACCAAAAAAGATACAACTCATAAAACAAGTAGAATAGATCAGAAAGGAATCAAATGAGTGTGTATGAAAAGTCAAACGGGAAGCTAAAGAAGAATCTGAAGAAATGAAGAAAGAAATGGAGGATAAGATAGCAGAGTTGGATAAACGATGGGAAGAAAGATTTCAAACGATGTTTGCGACTCGAGGTCAACAGTTATTGCATCATGTGGAGGAGTGATGAAAATGCCAAAATCAATGAATGCTCGTGATTATATTCTCTTGCAAAATGTTTTCAGATAATATTGTTGACAATCTATTGGTCGTTTTTAATGCTTTTCTTTTAAGTTTGTTGAATAATTAAAGAATATATTCTTTCATAATTAGTTATAAATTTATGTTGAAAATAATTTCTCAATTGTATTCTATGAATTGTTGCAGTAAATAAAATTCGTGAAATAATTTTAATTAGTAGATATATTTTATTTAAAATTCGTAGCTAAATATAAATTACAACTGCTATGTAGTAAGCACATGGCTATACTTGTTCGTCTTTATAGCAAATAAAGATAACGTTTTGCTACTGTTTTATTCTTGTGACAAAAAGTATAAATTTAGATATGCATTTTTAAATTTGTAGCTAAATATCCTCTATAATTTGTCACGTATAAAAAATATGGCTATAATTTTTTAATTTTCATAGCAAATAAAAGAAAATTTTGCTACATTTTTTATATTTCATGGTTAAAGATACGAATTCTTAGCTACAATAGAATTATGTATGTGGAAAATACTTTAATTTATAGATATGATTTTTTAATTCATAACTAAGTAGCAATTTTCTTGCCACGAGATTAAGTTATAGAAATAGCTATAAATTATAAGCTTGCGTGGCAAATAAATTAATTTTTTTACTCCAAAATAATATCTTGTGGCTACAATATGAATATTGCTTCTAATATTCTTCATCGTGGCAAAAAAAATAAAATCACTTGCTAGAAGTGTATTTTTCGTGGCAAGAACATTTTACTATACTGCTACAACATAAAAAATTTGTGGCTATAACTATTAGTTGTTAGCCACTGCTCATGTAAAGTCCATAGCTAACACTTAGTTACACCTCTTCTTGCTACGAATGCTACAGAAAAAAAAATGTGGCTAAAATATCTAGCCACGAAAATTTTCATATTTAGCTATGAGATACTCTGTAGCTATACATGTCTTATGTTGTAGTGTACCTCTTATCAGAGGTTTGTTGGCAAATTGATGTATGCTACTATTACCAGACCTGATACAAGTTTTATTGTTCAGACTCTTTCTCAGTTCATGATAAATCCCAAAAGATCTCATTGGGAGGTTGCTACTAGAGTGGTTATATACCTTAAGGGTACTATTTGTCAAGGCATTTGGTTAAAGGCTCAACCTACTGCGACTCTTTTTTGTTAGTGTGATTCAGATTGGGTAGCTTGTCCTAGAACTAGGAGGTATGTTACTGGATATATAGTGAAATTTGGAGATTTCTTGGTCTCATGGAAGTTCAAGAAGCAACAAACAGTGTCCAGAAGCTCAGCTGAAGCTAAGTACAGAAGCATGGCTTCAGTGATTGCAGAGGTGACTTGGTTGGTTGGTCTGTTCAATGACTTGGATGTACCTCTCACTCAACCTATCAAGGTATTCAGTGATAGTAGATCAGCTATTCAACTGGGTGCAAACCCTGTGTTTCATGAGAGAACTAAACATATAGAAATTGATTGTCACTTTATTAGAGACAAGATTAAGTCTGGTTCTGTTGAGACTCTTTATGTTCAAACTCATGATCACGTGGTTTATTTACTTACTAAGAGTCTCTATCAACTTCAATATTTGCATTTGATGGGCAATCTTGGTGTGCTTAATATCCTGCACCCTTCATCTTGAGGGGGAGTATTGCAAGCTCAAGATAGATGAGGAAGTAATTTTTTACTGTTCCATTGAAATAAAATAATTTTTACTGTTCATTCACAGTTCCTATTTTTACTGTGCAAGTGAGTGCAAGTGGGAGTTAGTTAGTTAGAGTAAGCTGGTGTTGAGCTGCATAGTTGAGTTTGTTACAAGATTGTCTATAAATAGTGAGGTGTATAGATATTTTGTACAGTTTTCAATCAGAAAATGCAAAGAAATAGTTTCTTTTCTTCTTCCCTGCACATTATTCTGTTCACCTCCTTGACCTCATCAATGGTAGATGAAACTCATAAATGATAGATTGAGCTTAGACATTCATATTTTATCAGATGTAACAAAAGTTACCGAAGAAAAATGCCAGGTGCATTCTTCCACAATTAAACATGGAAGAGGAGTAATCAAAAGACCATTTTTACCACAATGAAACGTGGGAGATAAATATCAAAAGATGCTACGGTATGCAGCATTTCAATGCACTTCAACATGCAACATTTCAATAGAAAATTTAATATTAAAATGCTATAAAAACACAACAATTTATTAAAAAAAAAACAATCATTCAACTAAATCAAAACTTGAAAATAGTCCAGTAGGAGAAATAGAACATTATCCCAAATTTTCTAATACTACTTTATTGAGAATCACTCAGGCATTCCTGGGTTGATCAACGCGCTTTTTCAGAGTTTCCAATTGACGTTGTTATGAAATTGCTGAGAGATGTTAGAAGACAAAAAAGAGAGTTAGACCATGAATGTATTTAATTATCATAGGAACTACAGAGTTATTTTTAATGAAAAATATTTTTGATGTTTGATGATTACTGAACGATAACCGTCTTTTGAAAACAATATGAATTAAAGATTGCAAACAATGGAATTTCATTGAATTGACACTAAAAAAATATAGAAATTAACAATGATTCATTAAATTTCATCTTTAAACAAAGTCTATCTCTAATCCTTTTAATTACAGAGTGTTTTGATAAGGTTTTCCAAAACTAAAGGTTGAATAATGTCGAAATATTTATTGATGAAAGTGATATAACATTGATTTTTCTTTTTTTCTATAGATATAAAATTTTAAAATTAAATAGTTGTAGAAAGAATAACTTCTTAGACAAGTGTTTGATAAAAAATAGTTTCAACCAAGACATTTTGTAAAATAAAAATTTGAGAAAATAACTTTTATAATGGGAAGGATGCAGGTGTATGTGGATGAGTATGATTCAACAAATATGAGTATGACTCATGAGTTGTGAATTTGAGATAAGCATAATGAGAGAGCTGAATTACTTCTTAGGCTTGCAAATAAAGTAGTCAGCTTCAAGGACAATGACTCACCAACATAAGTATGTTAAAGAGCTTCTCAAGAGATTCTCCATGGAAGAGGCAAAAGACATAAGTAATCCTATTTCAACTTCCACAAAGTTGGAGTTGGATGAAACAGGTTCAGATGTAGAGCAAAAGATGTATAGAGGTATGATTGGGTCATTATTGTACCTCATAGTAAGAAGGCCTGACATTGTGTTCAGTGTAGGGATATGTGCTAGGTTTCAAGTAAAACCCAAAGAATCCTAAATCTGTGAAGAGAATCTTCAAATACTTGAAGGGAACCAGTGATCTTGGCTTATGGTATCCCAAAGGTAGTAACATTAATCTGATAGGTTACTAAGATATTTATTATGCAGGATATCTGGTGGACAGGAAAAGCACTATAAGAATGGCATACTTCCTTGGATCATGTTTGATTACCTGGTCAACTAAGAAGAAAAATTCAGTTGCTTTGTCTACTGCTGAAGATGAATATGTTGCTGAAGGATCCTATTGTGCTCAATTGCTATGGATTAAGAAACAACTCATGGAATTTGGTATAGATATTGGTTGTGTTCCTATTTTTTTTTGATAATACAAGTGATATTAACATAGCTAAAAATCCTGTTCAACATAAGAGAACCAAACATATTGATATTAGGCATCACTTTCTTAGAGATAATGTTGAAAAAGGTCATATATCCATTATGTTTTGTTCTACTGAGGAACAGATTGCTGACATTTTCACTAAGGCCTTGAGTAGAGAACACTTTGAAAAAATTAGGTTAGCCTTGGGGATGATTAAAATTGCATAATTCCCCCTCAATGCTTGACTAGAATAGTTTGATTTTACAAGTGATTGTTGGTTAATTCAGTCTCACACATTAAGTTGTGTATCCTAAGTCCAAGATTTTAGAGTATGTTGACTTATGTGTGTGTTGATTTTGCAGAAAGCTTTGATCATAGAAGAAATTTTGTCTATTTTGTCATTCAGGTATGATTATTATTACTTCAAAGTAGCTTAAAGAGAAATAAGTTGTTTTCCTGGTTCCTTCTTGGTTCATTTAAACTGCCAAAATACAAGGAGTCCCTTCCCTTTTAAAAAGCTGCCACTTTCTTTCCCATTAGGACTGAAACACTCATCATTACTCCTCTGCCAAATACAATCCCTCACACTTTAAAATTCCTCATCTTTTTCTCTTAACTATGCTTTCATTTTTCTTTATTCTACACTACAAATTCTCTGCACCCTTCTCATACTCAAGAACACTTTCCTGATTCAAAAATGGCATCATTCTCTTCATCTTCCTCTTTTTATTCTTCCTCCTCCACTGACTCTGTTCCAAATCCCTTCACTGCACTTATCCTTCATCCAAATATCACCTTTCCTCCCTTAATTCCTCCTTCAATCTCCCAGAAATTCACCAATTTTGTTGTTTTCAGAAATTTCCCAAACCCTTTTGCCCAATTTTTTTCACCTTCTCCATTCTCTTCAAAACCCCTCCTTCCTCCTCCTATACCACTCTAAATTATTGAAGCTTATAATAATCCTAGTGATAGAGATGACCTTCCTATCGCATAGCTAATCCCAAGAAGGTCTAAGTCCAAGCTCCCAAGAAAACCCCTTTCCATTCCCGTCACTATTGACAACACTGGCCCTCCAGAACTTTCTCCAAATGTATATATCACTCGTAATCCTCACATTTGAGGAATAAAACAATCAGAAGATGCATCCTTGGCTGAGTCTCTTCGAGCCAGCAAAAATAAATGTGTGTCTACATCTAATCCCACCCCTCCTCGTGCATCTTCTCCTGATCTTCTACTTCGATCTGTAAGAAAGAAAAAAACTATCATTGCCAAAGTTCTAAAACCCTCGTTGCCCATGAAACCCTCTTCTAAACCTACTTAAAAGGCCTCCTCCTCTTCAAAAATTCCTTCTACTGTCAAAGGATCCTCCTCCTCAAAAGTTTCCCCTTCCAAGCCTTCTACTCATCCCAAGAAATAGGTCACCCTACCTGTTTCTTCTGACTAATCTGACTCTAACTTTACCCAGATGCTACTGATGAGTTGGGACCTAAGTTTGAAGTTCCCCACTCATCTTCTCATAAGGATACTCCTGAGGCTCATCATCTTCACTTTCAAAAGCAAAAATTATCTAAAGGGAGGGTAGTTAGTAGTTTTGGGCGACCTGATATGCAAGTGTTACTGGATAAATTAGATTTTTAAGGTTTGTCACATTCATTTCTTCAGGGTGATCTTCAGCATAGATTTGCTAAACCTGAAGTCTATGAGTTTTATATGAATGGGGTAGGAATTCGTTAATTGTTCTCCACTACTGTCAGAAAGGTAACCATGAACCCTTATGTTGCTGACATTGCTAAGATTTTACGTATTCCCTCTGGGGGATGGGGTCACTATGTCAAGGGTGCTTGGACTCCTCTGGATAATATTTCCTCTACCCTCGACATATGTAGAAAGTTTTCTGGCAATCCTAACTTGCTCCACTATAAAAGAGTCCTTAAGAGGGAGATGTCCTCACTACATCAACTCTATTTTGATTTGGTACACAAAATGATTATTCCTAGGAAGGAAAGATGGTGTGTGGCAAGTTTTCTTAATCTTACACTCATGGAGCTGTTGTATACTAAAATATGAATTGATCTGCCTCGACTCATTCTAAAGCATATGCAAAGGGTTCTACTCAAGGAAGTGAATGGACATGCTCTACCTTATCAATTCTGGCTCACCCCTATATTTGAGGACTTTGGTGTTTCTGTTTAAGTATGGTCTTCATAGACTACCAAAGATATCATAGGGCATGTGAACCATGTAATGCTACTTGTTTCCATGAAGAGTGCTGATAATCCCATGCAACGATTGAGAAATTCACTGGCTGAGAAACAAGCAGAGGTGGAAGTTGCTCAGGAAGCTTTAGAGGATGCACAAGCTGCTCATGAAGAAGAAAAAGGGATACTCCATGCTCAAATTGCTTCCCTTAATTCCATGTTAGAAAAAGAGAGATGAAAATGCAGATGTTATTAGGAAACTCACCTCTCTTATTCCCTCTTCTTCTACTACTTAGCCTCTTCACTGATATCTTAAGCCTATATCTTTTTGTTTCTTTTCCTGACAGCTTGTTCTCTCTTAGTTTAATTTTTGGTATATGTAGTCATCTCTGCAAATGAATGAACTGGGCTGAGTTGTTTTACTATTTTCTGCTCCTGTTTTCTGATATTGCATTCATGTTCTCTTATTCTGAATTTTGATTGTCTTAGTGATAGCCTTAATGGCCATGAATTATTAGAGGTTTTTCACTTTTTGATCCAGCTTTTTGATGATGTCAAAAAAGGGAAGAGTAGGCTATGCAATGCTTATAACTCAATGACTAACCTGTTTCATTCTATGCTAGTCTTTATTCAAATGCCTTATTGAGTATGTCAGGGGTCTATGATGTTATTCTGCTATGTTTGTCCTGTTATGTTTGTCATCATCAAAAAGGGGGAATTTGTTAAGGCATGTGGAGTTTTGATGATAGACATATGAATGAAACATGTTGTGAAAGCTGGTCCATTCAAGTGTACAAAGAAAAGTTGCAGGCAAGGCTGTTGGTAAGATGATACTGTGTATAGACAGGAGTGGATATGAAAGAATATTCATGAACCTTCTCAAACACTTATCACTTAAGTAAAGTGGAAGAAAAATGCAACATTCAAAAGTTGAGTTGATCTAGAAGTCCAACAATGAGAAGAGTTCTGCAAGGATAAAGGATAAAGCAAAAAGTCCTATTTAATCAGGGAAGGATAAATGACTACAACAAGGAGTGAAGTTACTTGATATAGTGGATCACTAGGGTGAATATATACAACAAAGAATGATCAAGTAACTCACTCAAGTACGAAAAAGAAAATCAACAATCAGAAAATCAGTTCACATACTTGAAGAAGAACCTGGTCTCTTACTTAGCAAGTTGTAGACTTTGTGTAGTAGGTAGGTTCTTTGAGTTGTAATGAGTCATTGTTCTAGTCTTAGTGATCTATAAACTGAGTTAGGAATTATGTCTTCAAGTTTGGGAACTCGAAGACTTGGAAACACTTATCTTGGGAAGATTTGTGTTTTTGTAGTGATAGGAGTTAGAAGTTTTAATTCCTAGTTTACAAGAAGTATTTTAATCCTATTGATTGTTGAGGCTCAAGTATTATAGTGAAGTTGGGGTTAAATCCTGTAGAAGTACAGGTCGTGGATTTTTACACCTTTCTTGAGCTAGGTGTTTTCCACCTAAAAATACTGTGTTCAGTATTTACTTTTGTGAACCAAGTTTACTTACTTGTCCCATAGATAGGCAATTAGTAGGGCTCGTACTCTAACGATCTCCTCAAGCTGCTCATTTGACATGGTGGCAGAACTCCCCATACCTTGCAATCCATCCTAAAGACGGTGAAAGTTCTTCTCAGAAAAAAGGCAGTATGCCCTTCCCTTATACACGCCCCCAACTACATCCAACTAGCAGGAAAGAGTTTCTTCCTCTGATGGCATGATTGGATTACCTTGATCATTTCTTGGTCGACTCCTTTTGAGTTTTGAACTCTTCAATAGCTTGTGAACTTATCGATTTTACATTAAAAGTAAAATTAGTATATAATAAATAATTTAAAATAAATTCTAAGTAAGATTTGAACTTACGTATCCTCTGTCTGTGTTTCAACCCAAATTTCTTTTTCATCTCTAATTTTTATATGGGTCTTCTTCCATACCTCTTCACGAGTGGCTGATCTAGTAAGAGATGCTTCCTACAAATGAAATAAACATAGTGAACCACACGTGCATAAATAATTTACTACCATCTAAATGCATAAATAATTACCAATTCCCACTTAGTTGTCCCCATGGACACCGAAACCACAAGTGTGCAATAAGCCACCTTTCTTAGAATTTCGAGATGCCTTTGTATTGGCGCTTTTATTTTGAAACTTTGGAGACGCCCAATATACAATAAGTTTATCCCAATAATCTGACCCAAGCCATCCAGACCATCCTTTACGTCGAGCTTTAGAAAGCATGCAAGACAATGGAGAAGACGCCTTTTTCTTAAAATTGCTTTGAATAACCCAATCCTCAGAAAGTCTCCATGTACAACTTTTCTACAAATAAAATATATGAGGATGGTGATAAACTGGATAATTGGAAATGTTAGTTGTGACAGATGAATATGACAATTTCTCCCAATTTTTGCAAATTGTTACAGCTGCATATGACAGTAGCTTAAATTATCAAATATTTGATCAACATATTGACCATCAACTATCTTAAGAAAAATACATTTTAAGCAACTGATTTAGATCAAAAGTCCTTATAACACATATTGGATGCATTAACAAGAGTTGTACATAAAGAAGTTTCGTGCCAAATGAAAATTAAAAGAAAAAACAATTAGAATTTCTTCGCTGGAAGAAGGATGTAAGAACACTCTCTAGTCGATACCACACAACTTTTACAATTGGTTCAAGAATCCACGTGTGAAGCTTAAAAAGAACTACTGTTACAGATCATAATCTGGAAAATAGAGGTTGATTACCTTAAATTAAGAGAAAGGATTAACAAAAGAATTAAAGGGGTATGTGTGAACCTCCTAGTATCTATAATCCTACCAGAATCATATTTGGAATAGACAAGTCCCTTACCTACTGGTGAAGCTACTACTAAATTATTATAGTCTCTGGCAGGCTTCTCATATGTGGAAAATTCCAGATCCAAACCAGTATTGGTTGTTTAAGAAAATGATACTACTACGAAAAATACACGAAATGAAATCAGCATTGCGACTAATAACACTGCTAGATAACTTAAAAGGAGAAGGAACAACAGATGGAAAAGGCCAATAACATTCAAACTCGAAATAGTGAACTTACAGAAATTAAAAGTGAGACTACTATTCCAGAAGTTATTATGAACAAGGACCATTGTGAACTGTTACTGTCGTACCCTTTTTTCGTACTCCGAAAATATATCATTTTAAGGTTCAAAATGGTTTTTATTATTAAAGTGACAAAATGTAGATTTGTTCCGAAAAAGGATTATGTTTACATTTAAAACTCAGAGTCGCCACTTAGCATAATCCGGTGTGCCAAGTCACCTTTAGACAATCCTTTCAAAATAATTTGACTCTTTAAAATTGGTTTGAGAACAAATACTCCGGCTAAGGAATTCTGTTGACCGAGGGGAAGGTGTTAGGCACCCCTCGATCCCGTGGTTCGACCATGGTCGCTTGGTGGAGAGTATTGGCTAATTTGACACTATGAATGTATAAACCACACAAAGAACGAAAACATAATCAATCAAGCAATCAAAACAAAATAATCCAAAATTTAGTGTCAGTCCAATTATACAGTCCCGAATAGAAAAAGAATGTGAAAATGTAAATCTTATTCTACCTTACACTAATTTTATACTATGATCCCATGCTACCCGATGCCTCGGGCCTTCATCACGGATGTCCTCCAAATACAAAATACTTCGGGGCATTCCCCGGCGAATAAATACAAATGATCGCGGGGAATTCCCCAATTAAATGAATACATTTCCAAATGCAAGAACTAAAACCAAACCATTCAATTCAAATTCCACATTCAAACATTCAACAAGAAAACTTGTTCCTAAATTTTGCCTACCCGAACCTACATTCGCCTATCCATTTCAACATATCATAATTCTATCATGTTCAAAACAATAGTCATGCTCATTACGAATTAAAAAAACAACAATAAACCAAAGTTAATCTAAATTCAACTTTTTTTTATCAATTTATCAATTCTATCCCCAAATAATTGACTAATTCTTTGATATAGATGGAAACCTGATATTGAACGGATGATGAAAATTCGATATAGATGGACTGTTTTCTGTTCAGAACCAGCCGAAATCAATGGGTTCTTGATGGAATCTGTGAGTGTGTGAATCATGAGGGTGTAGAAGAGAGGAACAAGAATGGAGTTTCTGTGTGTGTATATATGTTGCTTCCTTTCCTTCTCCCCTGCCTCCGATCTCTATATGTGTGTATGAATTATGGTGTATCAGTGTGTGTATGTTGGTGAGGATGAGCATTACTGGTGAAGAATGAAAAGAAAAAATCCCCCCTAAAATGGCGTATGTATATGGTATATGTATCAAATCCAAAAGGAAAAGTCAGATCCTTTTTTTTGGACCCTTTCCCTTTTTATTGTTGTTGTCCCCCTCCTCCCTCTATTGTCTACTTTATTTGTATTAAAATGAATAAGAGCATGGAAAAGAGAATGAAATCTTGGGGAAAATGGAGTGGGTCTCTCCTCTTTTTTTGTCTTTTTTCTGAATCATTCTTTTTTGTATTGTTGAAATGGGAAAATGTTTAAGGCATGGGGTATGAGGTAGGGTATAGGATAAAGTTTGTTAGGATAAGATTAGGGATTTATTGAATTTTTGTTATTTTTATATTTTTGTGGGGTATAATTACATGGGTGAGGGTACACGGTAGGATAAAGTAAAAAATAGGTAAAAATGATATCGGGGAGGGACGAAATTATGTATCTACATCATGCCCCCTTTGAATGTAAACATAAAGTGTTTTCAGACAAAGAAGTAGACAATACGACAGAATTTTGTCCCGACCATTATTCAAAGGAAGAAACAGAAAAAAGAAGAACAACCGAGTTCTGACTTAAGTCATCCTACCCACCCAAGTTATGGAGGAATCAAGTGACGATGTCTCAAAGGATTGGAAGTAAATGGACAATACCGAGTTGGAGAGTCGAGTTACGTTCTATAGAGGTTTCGTTCCGCGGCTCTGTCATTACATCAAAATGAAAATTACAAGTTAAAACATAAATGAAATTACAAAATCCTATCTATACAGGTTCTGTTGGACTTCTGACTTAAGTTTCATCACCCTATTCTTCAGGTGGGCTCCTAACTTACAATTTCATCACTTGTTGCTTGGTCTTCAATTGCTTCACCTTGTTTCTTAACTTTCCATTTATTCGCCCTGTGCTTCGGGCGAGCTCCTGACTTGCCATTTTATCACCCTGTTCTTCAGGCGGGCTCCTGTCTTGCAATTTTATCACCCTATTCTTCAGGTGGGCTCCTGACTTGCCATTTCATCACCCTGTTCTTCAAGCGGTCTCCTGACTTGCAATTTTATCACCCTGTTCTTCAAGCGGGCTCCTGACTTGCTATTTCATCAATCTGTTAACTTTCAAATTTTCACCATGTTGCTTGACTTTCAACTTCTTCACCATGTTGCTTGACTTTTCATTTATTCGTCTTGCGCTTCAGGCGGGCTCCTGAAATCACATCAAAACTAAAAAGAAAATTATCCCAAACAAAGATTATTATAAAGAGATTTCATATGCCAGGAAAGTGAAGTTCCAACATAAGAATTAAATTTTGCCCCAGTTTATCATCAAAGGACTTTTGCAAAAGTCACATCATTATAGGAATCAAGGAGAATGACTCAACTATAAAGTGCGCCTGATAGGAATAAAAGGAATTGACTTGACTAAAAGGTACATCTTCTAGGGGTCAAGGAGAATGACTTAGCTAAAAGGTACATCTTATAGGAATTAAGGGAGATGACTCGACTAACAGGTACGTCTTACTAGGAATCAAGGGAGATGACTCGACTAAAACGTACGTCTTATAGGAATCAAAGGAAATGACTTGACTAAAAGGTACATCTTCTAGGGGCCAAAGGGAATGACTTGACTAAAAAGTACATCTTATAGGAATCAAAGGAGATGACTCAACTAAAAGGTACGTATTATAGAAATCAAAAGAGATGACTCGACTAAAAGGTACGTCTTATAGGAATCAAAGGGAATGACTCGACTAAAAGGTACGTCTTATAGGAATCAAAGGGAATGACTCAACTAAAAGGTACATCTTCTAGGGGTCAAAGGGAATGACTCGACTAAAAGGTACATCTTATAGGAATCAAAGGGAATGACTCGACTAAAAGGTACGTATTATAGGAATCAAAGTATATGACTCAACTAAAAGGTATGTATTATAGGAATCAAAGTGAATGACTCGAATAAAAGGTACGTCTTCTAAGGGTCAAGGGGAGTGACTCGACTAGAATGTACGTCTTCTAGGAGTGATGGTTTAATTTAAGAAGTGTATCACCTAGCAAATGAAAACTAAAATCCCTGGATAGGAAAGTGTGTCTCTGAGGGATATAAGATGATGAATTTTTACCATGATTTAATTATCAAACCTATGCAGCAACATTGTTTCCTGTATTTGTAAAAGCGAGAAATTAGGGGCCTTGATGTTTAGGATTTGAAATCCTTGATTTGAAGGTGACATGTGTTACTATTTCATGCAAAGAAAGGTTGTGAGTTTAAAAACACGGTGGCTGGTTTGTGGCTTTGGCTTTAGTGGAAAACGCTCTTGCCGTCATCACATTTAACCTTGCTTCCAACCATAAGCATGTGTCATTGACTTGCTGCTTCATTAACCAAATTCAGATTATTAAGAGTGACTGAGACAAACACAACATCTCTGCTTTGCCATGCTTCTCAGATAGACCCCTTGGAACCTTGGTATTTCATGAGTTCCCAGACTTATTTGTTGACAAAACTTTCTATTTGCCTCATTTTGACTCACAATCATGTCTCTTTCATGCGTTGTCCTTTCTTCCTTGCTTTGTACAATTGAAGAAACTGGTAGCCAGTTTTGAAATCTTTTGTCATTTGTTTTGACATAGACTTGACTCAAAGACAAGAGAAAAATAAAAATGATTTTATTTGGATAACTGACTCAAGAAAAATAAAAATATAACAATAGAAAAGAAAGAAATGATAATGAATATCCCCATTGAAAAAGATAAAATAAAAGTTTATCTAAAAATGACAGTCAACTCTAATGATTATGATATGCATATCGGATTAAACTGCCTGATCTTTCCATCCAAAAATCTCACAAATTGTTGTTGAGTTAATGACCCTAAAAGTGAGTTGCTTTCTTAGGCTAATTGCATTCGGAGACCTCATTCGTATAGTGGTTCCTTGAAGGTTTTTCGCCAACAAGCCTCTCTCATTTTATTTTATCACCTGACCCTTGCCTTATAGTATTCGAGAGGGTTTTTTACCAATAAGATTCTAATTTTCATTTTTCTCAACTCACAGTCGTCTTACTGTGCCCATGAGGGTTTTCACCGATAAGACTCTCTCATTTTTATTTATCTCAACTCACCATCGTCTTACAGTGCCTGTGAGGGTTTTCACCGATAAGACTCACATTTACATTTCTCTCCTAATTCCTTAAGCTGAGGAAGACAAGTAGATCCCAAAATGCGTTATCCACATCCATTGCATACTTAGCCTGAGCATTCTCGAAGATTGATTTGAAGGTATTTCTTTGGTTGTAACTTGGCTTTTGGATAGGGTTAGAAAAAAAGGATGGCATGGGGACCAAACGACACTTGAAGTGGGGTGGGACTTACAACTTTTGGAATCGACTCAAATAATGAGGCTTAACTCATGCCCCAGTTTCTTTTGACTGGGCAATTCTAAATTTATTATTTGGTTGAACCGAGCCCGAAGCAGGGCAGCCTACATATCTCACCCCCGAAAGGGGAGAATTAGGTCATGCGTAGTTCTGACAGCTTGTTTTTCTTGATTCTGACTTCTCTTTTTTTTTTCTTTTGTTGACTCTTTTTCTCTTTGGGATTTTTCTGACTTTATTTTTCTTGACACTCTGCTTTTTTTTGACATAATTTTCTCTTCTTTTTTTTGAAACTTTTCTGACTCGATTCTTTTTGCTCGACAATTTTCTTTCAAGCTTTGCTGACTCTATCTTGATTCTAAAAGAGGGGTATGAAAGAAAATAAGACTAAAGCTCAAATAGGGTAAACAAAGGATGACACTCTATTTGGATAGAAGAATGAAATGCCTTCGTAATATCAATCCTTGAAAATGCAAGTACACATCATGCAATATGAAATGAAAGATGAAGATCATTTGTGACACTTTCGAAACACTAACTTCAACTGAGCAAGTGCCAATTCTTCTTCTACCTTTGTCCAGCATACAACTCCACCTTAGTTATGCATCCCTGACATTGAATGATTCATGCTTTTGTAGAGCTGATTTCTTTTTGTTCCTCTTGATATAGGATCACGCAGCCACTGTTTGACCTAATTGAGACATGTCTTTCAATTGATGACCAAGTTATTCTCATGATTCTCACAATAATAGCCTTAATTTTCAAAGCAGGCTTCAACTTGATCACCGAATGTCCCAGCACTCTATCTATTTTCTCAGATGCTCTCTTTTTCTAACTTTAAACCTCTGATTCAATGTTCATGCTTAAACTGGATTTTAAGATGAGACTGGAAATTTCACTAGCATGTCATATCACTAGAGTCAACATAAAATGTACTATGTAAAGAAAATAAACAAACAACACATATTTAAAACATAAAGGAAAATAGGACATTTCATTTAGTTGAAACAAATGATAGAAGGGTTTGAACATAAAAGACAAAAGGACAAAACAAGATAGATCCCAAACTACAACCCTGAAATAATTCAAATAACAGAAAATAAAACAAAACAAACTACCAGACCTCTTCCTAGTAGGGAGGGGTGACTTTTCAATTGCTCAGCCTGACATCTTAGCCAGTAGTTTGCATATCAGCATGACTAGAGCTTTCCTCACTGTTAATGTTCTGCATCATAATTGATTTATCTTGAATCATCTTTTCAATTTCACTTTTCAAAGCACGACAATCTTCTATACTGTGACACTAAACATCAGAATGATATGCACATCATATATTAGGATCAAAACTTCTTGAATGTGGGTCAGGAGTATACCCAAGAAGAGGAGTGATCATGCCCTGCTGTACCAATCTCTGGAATAAACTGGCATAGGATTCCCCAATAGGAGTGAAATTATTTTTTTCCTTCCTCCTCTTTGCGAACTCTGGCCTCGGATGAAACTTAGATTTAGAGGTTCCTTGGTAAATTTGTAGGGGTCGAGGACGATGTTGAGGAACAGGTGCATGCCATTTTGGATAATAAGATGGATGAGCATACAATTGTGCATTGTTCAAAGGATATTGAGGAAGTGGAATGGGATTTCATGGATTTTGGGGAAAGCAACCTTGTTGCAAATGGTTATGTGGATCTAATATGTAAGCTTGGGATTGAGGCTGATAGTATTGGTGGGTTGGACCTCTCAAACTCTGCTTTGGACCTGGCATGACAATAGGTGCGTTTTCCTTCTTCTTTCCTTCAGTTTCCCTTGGTTGATTGCAATATCGTCCCAAATGTTTCATAGAATCATTCTATCCACCAAGTCCCTCAAATTTTGATGTCTCAAAGCTTAAAGGAAGGTTAACACTTGAAAACATGCCCCAGTTTTTATATGAAACATCTCCATAGCTCATAAGTCCTACGAAACTTTTCATATCATTCTCTACACTCTTAACTTTCACAACCATTTTCTCTGAGTCTTCTAGCATGCTAGGCTTCTTAGTAAGAAATTTTGGCGATCCACTTAACTTAACTGTAGGATCAAGAGTATAACAATGCTCATCACGAGTATTGAACGTGGATTCACTAGTGGACTGGGGAAGGACAATCGTTGGATTGATAACCAAAGTGGAAGCATTAGTAGAAGGTTAAGCAACAAAAGCACAAATGGTATGTGGTGATATGAATGTGGTAGACTTATACTGAGGAGCTAAAGAAAGAGTGGTGGAAGTATTGAGGTGCATTTAACGTGGAATAGATTCTGAGGCATGCTGTGGTGCATCAACCATAGTAGGAAACTGACTTTCTGATTTTGGTGGAAGACTCAAGGTATTTACAGGGTCAAAAGTGGGGAACTGAGATGGAGGCAACCCACTGGACCAAGCTCGGTACGTTTCCATCATTTGTTGTCTCAGTCTCAAATTCTCTTCCTTTAAACTCTCAATTTCCTGACTCTTTGTTTCATCGATGATGCCACTCTCTATATCCTTGTTAGACACAACTAACCTTTCCTTGAATTTGGTGTGATATGGAGGATCATCCAGGAAGCCATAAACCAACCACCTTAAACTAACTGAACAAGAGGCAACAAATATGTTAGAGTTCAACATTTTTTCTTCAAAACCCTTTTTTCTTTTAGAAAAGATGCCGAACCCAAAAAGGGCGCCTATGTATCTCACTCTCGAGAGAGGAGAATCAGGTGTGCATAGTTCATGAAGTCTTGCCAAAATGACCAATTAAACTCTTTTTCTATTCCTTGGAACTTTAAGAAGAAAAGAAAATAACAATTTGTCAAAAGAATTGACGAAAACTTTTTGAATTTTTTCAGCTTTAACATCCCTATACAAAAATGAAATCAATGATTACCAAAGAAAAATCTTTTTTGGGTTTTCGATTTTGAATTTCATAGGAAAATGAAACTTGAAACTATTAAAGAAAAATCTTTTTGTAGTTTTCTTTTAGAGATACATATGAAACACTTACTCTAAATAAAGAGTGAAGAAAATCTTTTTGGATTTTTCAAATAAGATCCCCAAACCAACAATAGGCTGCCTACGTATCTCACTCCCGAGAGAGGAGAATTAGGGTGCGTAGTTCGTCCAGATTGGACAATTAATGATTAAATAACAGATTGCACCCTGACTTGAGATACGATCAAAGGCAGATGATGAACCACGTTAATAAAATATTTTGAGTTTTTATTTTGACACTTCACAGAAAAATGACATCAACAACTATGAAAGAAAAATCTTTTTTGTATTTTTGTTATACAAAATGTAAAAAATTTCTAACATTTTTTTTTTCATTTTTCTTTTATAAAAACTCCTATGAATGAAAAATATTTTTGAAGTTTTTGAATTGTGAATGCATGCTAAACGAGACAAAGGAAAATCTTTTTGATGTTTTTGAGAAAATGAGTGCGAAAGGTAAGAAAAATCTTTTTGAATTTTTGAATTGTGGAAAGAAAAATCCATAAAAACACTAAAAACTACGAAACTCTTTTTTTCTTTTCGACTCACTTTTTCCTTTTTCTCTTTTTTTCAAGACTGTCTTGTCTACACACTTTACTTCTAACACATGCTTTTCCTAAATCAATTCGTCAAATAACCATGTTACCCTCAGAGATGCAACATTTAGCACGTAGGGATGCTTTAAAGGTGAGTTTCCTACGAAGGACCAAGTGGACCCCGTTAAGTCTCAATATGATGCGCATAAGCATGACCTAAAAGCTGACCTACGTTGGGGTTTACTAACAAGGCTGTTCGAGAGAGCGTATGGTTGATAGTGGCTTGCTTTAGCTGGCCACCTACTCCATACAACCCAATGGCTCCCCCTCCCAAAATAAGGCTGACTCAACTATAGGTCGTGTACACACGTGTACTATGGACTTATTATAGAAAGAAAGACTCGAGTTATGCACATGATGCCAGATATAAATTGGTAACACATAAAGTAAAAACTATAAACAAAGAGCACGTAGGCACTCATCAAATGATAAACAATAACACAAAACAACACAAACAAAATGTCTATACACCTATAGTGCCAAGCTAAGCCGATACAAACTCCAAAATAAGCTCGAATTCTGAAAAATTCCCAGTAGAGTTGCCAGAGCTGTCACACCCCTTTTTCTTACTCCGAAAAGATATCATTTTAAGATTCGAAAGGGTTTTTAGTATTAAAGTGACAAAATGAAGATTTGTTCCGAAAAAGGATTATGTTTACATTCAAAACTCAGAGTCGCCACTTGGCATAATCCGGTGTGCCAAGTCACCTTTAGACGGTTCTTTTCAAAACAATTTGACTCTTTAAAACTGGTTTGCGAACAAAGACTCCAGCTAAGGAATTTTGTTGACCGAGGGGAAGGTGTTAGGCACCCCTCGATCCCGTGGTTCGGCCACGGTTTCTTGGTCGAGAGTATCAAATAATTTGACACTACGAATATATAAACCACACAAAGCACGCAAAAATAATCAATCAAGCAATCAAAACAAAATAATCCAAAATTGAGTGTTCAGTCCAATTATACAGTCCCGAATAGAAAAAGAATGCGAAAATGTAAATCCTATTCTACCTTACACTAATTTTATACTATGCTCCCATGCTACCCGATGCCTCGGGACTTCATCACGGACGTCCTCCAAATACAAAAACCTTCGGGGCATTCCCCGTCGAATAAATACAAGTGATCGCGGGGTATTCCCCGATTAAATGAATACATTTCCAAATGCAAGAACTAAAACCAAACAAAACCATTCAACTCAAATTCCATATTCAAACATTCAACAAGAAAACTTATTCCTAAATTTTGCCTACCCGAACCTACATTCGCCTATCCATTTCAACATATCATAATTCTATCATGTTCAAAACAATATTCATGCTCATTACGAATTAAACAAAAAAACAATAAACCAAAGTTAATCTAAATTCAACTTTTTTATCAATTTATCAATTTCATCCCCAAATAATTAACTAATTCTTTGATTATCAATTCAATTTCTCACATCCAAATTCAACATCAACTAACCCATAGAAAAGATTCGAACATGCTCAAACAACAAATCATTCCCGATTAATTAACCAACTTCAACATAGAATCACGAAAAACAATCAAACTTGCTCAACCACACAATCAAGATCATATCATCAACCAAAGCATTCCATCCATAATATCGGATATCGTAAATAAAGAAATAAGATAGTAGAGGTTAGAAATGGACCTGATTTGGAACTTTTGGAAGAATATTATAAGAAAATCCACTTTCGAGAACCTCAACTTGAGCCTCAACAATGACAAAAATCCAACTCGATATCGCCAATTCTGATTCGAACAAATTTTAATTCAAGAACACGAACTCAATATAGACCTCCGAATCAACCACTTAAATCAGAGATAACAAACCCCCCAAATCGAGATCCCAATGATGAACACCAATCTCAAAACCCAAAACCAGACCTAAACAATTGATGAGATGGAAACCTGATATTGAACGAACGACGAAGATTCGATATAGATGGACTATTTTCTGTTCAGGACTAGCCGAAATCAATGGGTTCTCGATGGAATCTGTGCGTGTGTGAATCGTGAGGGTGTAAAAGAGAGGAACAAGAATGGAGTTTCTATTCGTGTATATATGTTGCTGTCTTCCCTTCTCTTCTGCCTTCAATCTCTATGTGTGTGTGTGAATCATGGTGTATCAGTGTGTGTGTTGGTGAGGATGAGCGTTACTGGTGAAGAAGAAAAAGGAAAAATTCCCCCTAAAATGGCGTATGTATATGGTATATGTATCAAATCCAAAAGGAAAAGTCAGGTCCTTTTTTTGGACCCTTTCCCCTTTTATTGTTGTTGTCCCCCTCCTCCCTCTATGGTCTTCTCTATTTGTATTAAAATAAATAAGAGCATGGAAAAGAGAATGAAATCTTGGGGAAAATGGAGTGGGTCCCTCCTCTTTTTTTGTCTTTTTCTAAATCATTCTTTTTTGTATTGTTGAAATGGGGAAAACGTGTAAGGCATGGGGTATGGGGTATATGGTAGGGTATAGGATAAAGTTTTTTAGGATAAGGTTAGGGATTTATTGAATTTTTGTTATTTTTATATTTTTGTGGGGTATAATTATATGGGTGAGGGTACACGGTAGGATAAAGTAAAAAATAGGTAAAAACGATATCTGGGAGGGACGAAATTAGGTGTCTACAGTTACTTTGGTCGTTTTCTAACCATAGCACATTTCTAATAAAATACACAAATGGTAGCACATACAACAATCATTAGAGAATAATGAAACGAGTTTCTTATAGAGCTAAAGCCAAGAATTACAATAGCACACATCCTTGAATCTCCCTTGTTGGAAAAGATACTGTGCAATTACAATTAATCTTTTTTTCTTTTTACATTAATTTAAGTTGTTGAATCTCCTTTTCAGAAAATATGTTATGTCTCAAGATCTTAGTACTATACACTACTTTTATTATTATTATCTAGAACTAGAGTAAGAGATATTCTAACACCTTACGCCCTTGTATTTGGGGATACCTCTAATATATTGTAATCGTCAAATGAAAGTACAAATGCAATCACTATATACACCTCAACTTCAAGCAATTTGAGGTTGGCTACATCAATTCTCACTCGACTAACTATTCAGATCATGTTTACGAAACACAATCACTAATTCATGTATATCGCTGCAAGACTTTATAACGTATCTGGGTCTTAGATGATAAAAAATATGGTACCTTTTCAGTAGCAATTGCAAAAGCCAGTTCAATTAAGCTATATGTCCTGTTAGGTACTCTAAATAGTGTCCCTCCCTTTGGTGATAAAATAGACTTAATATAAGTCCATCTAAAGCAAACAGAAGAAGCACACCTGCCACTTCCCGATCTGATTTTCTCTGCGCCATATACTCATTTTAAAGTTAAATATCTAAAGGTAATTAGTAATATCCTAAAAGCGATACTGAAACTAAAATATGTTTTGTGCTGATAAAGGACCTGGAGGATTACTAAACTAGTGTTATATAACTGTACACAGTGGAAGATTTCAACATTGGACCTACAGCTACCCATCACCACAAAGATAGAATTTACACCCTCTCTGCACTCAAGCTAACCCATCTGGCTAAATGCTGAACTCAAGTCCTCTAGATAGTTTAGTCTTTGCTCATTAATCATCCTGAAATAACCTTATGTAACGCCCCAAAAATGGGTCCCGAAGAATTACACGGTGCTTAAGGCTACAAGTAGAGCCAAGCTAACCCTTTTGAGCCATTTTCATTCCATTCAACACTCATCGACAGGATTACTATAATCAAACATCAAGATATTCTCCATAATATCATAATTCAAAACGAAAGAGATGCGGAAAGTAACATAATACGACCTCTCCATAAGACTGATCAATCTAACCATCTAGTCTGACAGGCCTCTACTAAACTGTATAACACTGAGACATTGGGACAGACCCCAACTGACCCTAACATCAGGGAATAAAATGATAACTCAAAATAAAAGAGTGAAATCTGAAATAACCAATCCTCAAACCATGAGGACTCATCACTGCAGAAAATGTAGACCAATGTTCTTGAAGAATCATGTCAAGCCTGGGAATGATCACCTGAACCTACATTATAGGGAAAATGTAGCCCACGTACGAATACATTGGTCAGTACCATGGAATATGGACCGAGTATATGAGGGTGTATGCAAGTTTTCATAAAAGTCCTATATCACAAATATTCATAGGAAAATATGTATGCTATAATAAGAGACTCACATAGCTCGGAATAAAATCATCATAATCACCATAGAGTAAAATGCATCGGTGAAAACATGTGAGTCATTATAGTAAATCCCAATCACCTTCATAATCATTTTTAAGTCATCAAAACGAGTAGCTTTCATAACAATTCTCTTTAAGATATAAAAATATTCATCAAATTCTTCGAAAACGATAACTTTCTCAACTCACCCTTTCAAACTATTACATTTTTTATCTCAATCAGAAGAATACACACACACACTGGGAGTCTCTTACAACTGACATAATCCATGTGAGATACATGGAGTCTAATGTCCAACCCACGTTGGGGAGAGTTGTCCATCCCTTCCATCAGAGTAGGACCTTAATCTTTTGTTCACTAGTGATCACTATATCAATCATCCTTAGTCTCAAATCCTACGGGGGCACGTAGTTCTAGGGAAGTACCAATCACAGCTATACCTCCCACTTGGTTCTAAAGACTACTCCCGGACTGAGCTTAGATCATTTCAAAAGAAAATCTACAACAACGCAATTCAACAATTCATATCGGGAGCCATCGTGCTACCACTTTTTCATAATAAATCAACATGTGGATTTCTTTTCTCATTCGAGTTCAAAAATAACTCTTTCAAGACCAAAAGGTCAAATCATTCAAATATCAAGGTGTGTATAACACATTACTTCACCAAAGATCATAATCTCAAAGAGGGTTTAAATCCCATATATCAACACTTGAGCAAAACATTTCAAGATTCATACTTTGTATAGCAAACAAGTATAATTCATATGAAAATCTGGAAATTCAACTTGAAACATGATATTAACATCAAAACTCAAGGAATTTATCTTTAAGACATCACAAAAATATCATAGTCTCTTGAACAAGAATATAGGATAATAGTTTCCATCTCAAATTCATAATTAAACAAGTAAAATCATGTATCTTCATAAAATAATACAAAATTTTGGGCACAAGAACGAAAGGATGTTCTTGTTGAAAACCCCACATACCATTATGGTAACGGATTTGTTGAAAGATTGGACCCTCAATGTTGATTGTGCAACCCTAGTTGTTTTTCTCCTTTAGTGCTCTTGGATGATGAACTTAGATTGATAATAGGGTTATGATGTGTTTAGATTCTATTAAATTCGTAAGGTTAAGTTTAGGGGTGTGTAAGGAGTGCCAAAAGACTTAATTTCCCTCAAATTAACTCAAAACGGAGTGTTTTTACTACCTAAAACACCAAGTGTGCGCCGCATTGCTTATCACATACATTTACGTATGCGCCGCATTGCTTATCGTACACATTTAAGTATGTGCTGCATTGCTTATCGCACACATTTAGGTATGCGCCGCATTGCTTATCACACACCTATTCCAGTAGCCATGTGCGATTGGTTAGGCGACGCACTCTACTTCGCAAAGCCATAACTCCTTGCTCGGGTGTCGGATTTTGATGAAATTGGTATCGTTGGAAAGCTAATTCGATTCTATATAAGATGGTGGGTAGAAATATGTAGAACTACCAGATATTTATCAAGTTATTCTCATTCAAAGATGACCCTTGCAAATTCAAACACTAAAACTTGATGGATTTCGAAACTCTTAGCTTGTACTACCTTAAGTGACTCATATAACCACACTTAACACATCATAAGCTCTCTTATAACTAGGGTACTCTTGGTAATTCATGTGCCCAAATATGGCTTACAGAATTGGGGGTTTCATATGTACGAACAACGGTTCTCTTTTTAGCTTAGGAAAGTGCAGGGCATTACACCTTAGGAGAACCACACCCTAAAAGCTAGCTATTGATGTGAGATAGTCCTAGGTTAATCTAAGACCCACATCAGTTTCCTATTTAATTGAAATAGGACTCAAGTCCCATTACTTGCAATAATATAGTAACACATCCAAACCAAGATAAAGTCATCCCTTTTCTAACATTCTACACCGTGTTTGGGAAGACCGAACTTCATAGAGCAAGTCTTACAAGACAACTGAATACAGATGGTAGGAAGATCCACCTATCGGTTAATTCTTTCATTCTCAAGAGTTTTGAGGACAAGAGGACACTTGAGATTACAACTCAATGTTGGGCAACATCATAGTAAGCTAACTGTGTTGCTTGTGTTCTAGAAATGATAACTCCTACCATCTTTCAACCTTCAACCTACTGAAACTTATATGAAAAATTATGATAAATCTCAAAACTCTGAAATGAATAAGTGGAATAGCAAGTCATCCACCCATGGTTATTTGTAGCTTTTCCAAGTAAAACAGTTGAATGGCAAATGAATTCATCCATATGGTAGATATTGGAAGTCTGACTCATTTTTTCATTTAAAAATGATCCCCTTACTCGGTAAATCTTATTAAAGGGAGTAAAAAACAACTATGCTTAACTAAGAAAACTGATAAATCCAACTAGCATATAAGAATACAAAGATGATACTCCTAAATCTACCTAGAAACAAGGTAATAGAAAATAAACATCTACTTTAAACCAAAATACTCAAAAGATCACTATACTCTATACTAAAAAAAAACTGTGACAGGGAACTTAAAAGCCATTCAAGAAATTTTAACTAACAAAAGTAAAGGAACCAATAAGGCAAGAAGTCCCCAAGACAAAAACAAGTTATGCAAATTGATAAATACCATAGTTGTTGAGCCGGTTTGTTTGTACAATAGAGAGATTATGCCTAGCAGAATTTATTCCTGTAGCCCAAAAGTCATCCATTTTTTTTCAAATTTATTCCTCTATTCTTAAATTTATCAAAGTAGAGTACACGTCAGCTTCTTCTAATTGAAGAAAAGAATAAAGGGGTTTCAAATTTTGTTGAATAAGATACCTAAATCAAACAAACAAAATACTAGTAGTATTTAGACAGAGATGGTTTCCAAGATTTAACAACTTGAGCTTGCAAATGGGCATCAGTTGTTTTTTATCAATCAATGAATGATAACACCATTTCACATCAGATAAATAGATAAAAAAAGGACCACTTGATACAATACAATCTGAACAACTATGGAGAACCTAAAAATCATCAGATTGAAGACAAAGAATAAGACATATCTGCCATTAATAAAAAAAATATCCCAAGAAAATTGAGAAAATATATTTCCAAACAAAAGGCACGTAATTACTCATTCAGTAAGGTGAAAAGTACCGTTAATGTAAAAAGAACAGTCTCAACTCTCAATCATCAAGGAGAAGCTATCGAAACCAACCCAACGAAGAGCAAGGTGACGTCGAAGTTTCTGCAGTAGTCCAAACAATGACTAAATTAGAACGCAGGGTTTACTTACGAAATTAGAATTAAACTCAAATTCTATTGTTGTAAAGTACTTTGAATAAAAATGGTGAGAAATAAGGGGGGAAGAGGGTGAACCCAAATCCTTACAATTTTAATCTTTTAGTAAAAAAATGGTGGGAAATTTGTGGGGAAGAAGCTGGAACAAGCTAAGCCCCATTTTTCTTTAAGCAACGTTTCCTTTTGTTTGGGGTATATTAATTTAACCCAAATTTTTAATCAAAAATAAAATAAAAATTTAACCCAAATTCTTGCCATTTTAATTTTTATTAAATTAATTAACATCTACTACTAACCTAGTTTATAAATAATTATTAAAATATGTGCGAATTAATACTAATATTAAATAATGAAATATTTAATAAGAATATCATTAAAAATTAAATTGACTTTTGACCCATTTTTTAAGAGGTATTTTTTCATCATATTAATATAAAAATAATTACATTAAGGCTCATAGTATTTTTCTTATACTGACTTGTCAAATTGACTCTTATAATATGAATTGTGACAAGTAAAATGGAAAGAAGTCAGTATAAATCGGTACTTCATTTAAAAAAATATATTTTAAACCGATCACTATCACTAAAAGTTTTGCTAAATAAGTATAACAATGGAGAGTTGAGATATAAAACTCGTGAACACCTTTATATCTGAGTTGCAAATTAATGATTAAGTAAATTCATATTAAAATAAAAAAGTTACATTGTTGAGTTACAGTTATTGAAAAGGCAAATTTTGTAATTTATTGAAAAAGTTTTGGGTTAGAATACTTCCTAGCCGAAGTAAATTAGGATAATATTATTTTGTGGTGTACTTTGATAATTTTATCTTAATTTAACTTAAATATTTAAGGGTATAAAAGTTCTTCAATATTTGAAGGATATTTTAGTCAACCAACATTTATATTCATGTTTTTATAATAGTATAGATAAATAGATAGATATGTTGATAAATCAATACTAATTCTTATAAATATTATTAATACACTTATACTTAGTATAGTTGTCAAAAATTATATTAATGTCATTCGCTAATATTGCTTAATGAAATCGCTAATATACTTACGTTTAGTATAATTGTCAATGTATGACTTAGTAGTCAATAATATTTCTAAAAAATCACTAATAAGCGTTAATTAGTTTAACTATCATATAAGTTAATCAATCAATATTATTTTAACAAAGATACTCTCTTTTTTTGCAGTAAGTATTGTTATGTAGATTAATCAATCAATAATATTCTGTAATGTACAACTACTTAGTGTAGTTATCAAATTATAAGATGATCAGTCAATAACATTACATAAGAATATCATTAATTCATTTCTATTTACTACAATATCGACTATAAGCTAATCAATTACTTATAGTATTACGTATACCACTAATACACCTCTTTTTCCTATTATCAAATTAATTATAAGCTAATATAATTCATCAATTTTTGTTAAGAATACCACTAAAACATTTCTACTTATTCTAATTATCACTATCTAAGTTACTCATTTAATTATAACATTTTAAATATATTATATATATATATATATATATATATATATAAATGTTATTTGAACTTTTTTTCCTTCATTAGAAGTTTTTGCTTTAGACAAAATCGTCTTTTCATTATTTTTTCCTAATATTTAAGAGTTGAAAATTGATTAAATATACTTATGGTAAAATCTATTCTTGTTAGAAGTCATCAGAATTAATGACAACTAATATATTTTCCATTAGTTTAATAATTCTAAATCAACTAAATTTGATTTTAAGAACATTTGAAAAATTTAGAAATAAATATAAAAGCATTAGAATAAGAAAAATTTAAGAAGTGTCAATTTTTTAAAAATTTTTAAGTATTTTAAGAATGTAATCAATGATTTTATTAAGATTTAACTTTAAAAACAAGAAAATATTTTAAATGTAGAAAAAAAGAAAATAATCATATCACAGATGTGGTTCAAATTGATAAGTCTCTCTTAATCTCTGGCAGCAAGGAAAAGAGGTATTGATGACAAAGGCAAAAGTTATGATCCAATAACTACTTGGAACTTCAGGTGGCAAATATGTGTGTGTGTGTTTACATTAATATATTAAAGTCTGAAGGATTTTTGAAAAGTGATTTGAACTTTTTACATTTGATTAAAATTCCCGTAATATATAAAATGATTTAACTTTAAGCATCAAACATTACACGTGTGAGGCACGTGCGGTTAGACTAATATATATATATATATATATATATATATATATATATATATATATATATATAATATATATATATAATATGTATGTATGTATATAAATATAATTTTTTTGGTTATGTGTAGAAAACTAATGTAATTTAATAGTATGAAAAGAAAAAAAGTTTTAAAGCAATTATTGAGGGATCAAAAAATTGATATCATTGCTATTGTTTTTTCTTCAAATCTATTACTCCATATGGTTATTTATTAAATACTCAATTTTTATATATTTAATTTAGTGAGAAACTTCCCTCACTACAATGAAAAAAATCACCAAATAATTATATGTATCTTATTGAGGACTCCTTGGATAACTAAATTTCATTTTCATTTTTATTTTATTAATGCATTGTTTACAGCTAAAGAAACAAATAAAAATTATGTTTAAATTTTCTTTGAAATATGAATTTATTTGTTATTATTTAGTGAGGGAAATCCCTCGCTATAACTAATTTAATATTAGCTTTTTATTATCATCATATTTTAGTGAGGGATGTCCCTCTTCGCCTTTTTAAAAAAATAAAAATTAATATATTAGAGATTATATTTAAATTTTCTTTGAAATATGTAGTTATTTGTTATTATTTAGCGAGGGAAATCCCTTGCTATAATAAATTTAATATTAACTTTTTATTATCATCATATTTTAGTGAGGGATGTCCCTCTTTACCTTTATTTAAAAAAGAAAATTAAAATATTTAATTTGTATGAGGGACAACGTCGCAAAGTTCCTCACCATAACAACATACAGTTTGTCTCTCGCTAATCTTGGTAGCTAATAGCCAAGTTTTTAGTAGTGTGGAACATTCCTTGCTAGCTGCACATTAATGCAAGCAGGGAGAGCCATTTCAAATGCCTAAATATTTTTTATGTGCCATCACGGTCCAGTCCTTGTCAATACTATTATCCATACCCTTGATTTTGTTCTTTGATTCATCACCAGTAGCAAGCTTTTTACTAATGGAATTTTCAACTTCTGAATTCTTATCCATCGATTTCTTAGCGACATTCAAGCACGAATACTGCCTAAAATATTCACTTCTCGCCACAACATCGTGAATATGCTCCATATCTGACTATGACGTTTCACCGATCATCAAATTTGGAGGTTTTAAAGATGTATTATGATCTTGTTCATCAATGTGTTGTTCAACAATTAAGTTCCTCACTTGTAGTCCATATTTAGATTGATGAAGAGGCTAAGGCCTTGGAATTCTCTTGAGATTGAACCATCAACTCACGTGCATCTACATCACCTATTGTTGTTTCAATATTCAATTTTTAAAATTTTAAGAATAATTTATGTATAGTTCATATAGAAATTACTTAGAACTTTTCTCAGAATTTTCGTGTATGAAGTCTGGATAAAATCAATATGAAATATCAATATCCCGCTCAAGGCTTACTTGTACATATTATAGTATATGAAATATGCATAAAAGATGATACATATAATTAACATACGTTTTTTTAATTTGTTACTCGTTTAAAATCTATATATAAATTTACGCATCTTTAATTTTTTTTCCGTTTATACATGTTTGTATGTAAGAAATCTATATACTAACTGATGTGAATCATGAATACGAGATTGTTCACTGAATTTGCTATTACATTAAAAAATCATGGATATAAATAAACATGTTTTGTGTATGGATGGTGTCTAAAATATGCTAAATTTCACTAATTTAGGTGTATTTTATTTTCTGGGTTATGAATTTTGTATAAAAATTGATGTATCTTTCGACGTTGTTAGTTGCTTGGAAAGTTGTATTATTCGTTAATAAATACACATAGAAAGGTATAAAATATGATTTTCATAAAACTTCAGATAACAATTTTGTATCAACTATGTATGAAAAATTATTCATTGAATTTGTTATTTCCTACAAAACGAATTTAAAAAATCAAGAATGAAAATATGAAATTCACGTTGACTAATGTATAAAAATATATGAAATTCACGTTGACTAACGTATAAAATTTGATTCACGGATAAAATTTATATTGCAAAAAGATAAGGATAAAATAAATATTAGTGTATGAAAAAATTAAGAATAAAATGTGGATTTCAACAATATGATCGAAGTGTATGCAATGAAAGCAATTTAAAGTAATTATTAATATCAAAGAAATTAAAGTATGAAAGAACTAAGAAATGCATATGAGAGAAATTTATGAATAGACAACATTATTAAATTTTTTGAAAGGGTTAACTAATATAAAAAAAATTATTTAAGGAAATGAAAGAAGGAGAAATTTAGGATTTCTTATAATCCTTTTATCATATTTTTTTCATCTTTTTACTTTGTTAAGTGGAGGATTTGAGGGGATTACATAGCAAAAAAAAAAGGTATAAAATAGTAAGGAGAAAATTAAGAATTTATTATCAATCCTTTATTTAAGAAAATAGATGAGGGAGAAAGATAAATTCAAATATTTAAGAGAGATTTTAATTGATATATATATATATATATATATATATATATAATAGAATCTTTTAAAATATTTTAAAAAAAACTGCTATAACTTACAATTAAAAACTTAATTCAAAAAAATATAGCTACAATTTACAATAAATAATTTTAAAAGAACATACCAAATAATTTTTTCATAAAATAATGGTAAATTGACACAATGTAACAATTTATGATCCAATTTGACATCAAACAACGATATTTAAAATTTCTAGCTGAATTAAATAACCCATAAACTTTTTCTCTCTCTTTCTATGAATTGTTCTACAGTATATATGAATCATTTCCAATTTTTTTTGGAAAATCAAGTGATCTAAGAATTCAAAGGAAAAACGCACCAGTTTTTTGTTCCCCCATTAACGTGCATGCATGCGGTACAGAAACAACTGCAGAAACGCGAAATGCTGCCTCGGAAGGGATGCAACCCTTCGAGGAAATAACACACTGTTTCAAGAAAATGTATGATTGTTTGGATGGTTGTGGTTGTTCGGAAAATACACACTGTTTTGAATGGATAGTGTTAGGAATCAGGTAGAAATAAAGCAAACCACAAGCAGAAAGAAAATAAGAACACACAGATTTACGTGGAAACCCTTGCGAAAAAAATCATGGGCAGAGGCAGAGGATGTTTCACTATAATGAAAGGAGAGGATTACAATATATAGAATGAGTATTTTCTGGATACCCAAAACAACCCATTAAATGCACTTATATAATATATGCATACAAAAAAGTCCTAGGCCAAAAAACATAAAGGTCTACAGGCCTATCGGCCCGATCCCTACGCTACCACCACAGACCCCATTGAAAATCACAAACATGGATCGCACCATGAAACTTTTTGGGACGGATCAACAAAATTTGGGTCACAACTCTAACAATCTCCACCTTGACACGAATTCTAATTCAGAACTCAAATCCATTTCAAGACAAACTCTCCACCTCTTCCACAAAAGCCCCTAAGGGCACATCTTAACAGCTAACACTAACCAAGTCCAATCAATGCTCAAACTTGGCACTTGGTAGTGTCTTGGTCAACATATCAACAGGATTATCATGAGTACTAATCTTTCTCACCATAATATCACCACGAGCAATAATTTCACGCACAAAATAATACCAAACATCAATGTGCTTTGTCCTCTCGTGAAACATCTGATCTTTCATAAGGAAGATAGCACTCTGACTATCTCAATAGACCGTAGTAATCTGTATGTCTTTAGTAAGTTCACCAAATAGACCTTTCAACCAAATAGCTTCCTTGAAAACCTCTGTAATAGCCATATACTTTGCCTCAGTAGTTGACAAAGCAACCATAGTCTGTAAGGTAGCTTTCCAACTAATAGCACAAAAACCAATGGTGAAAACATAGCCTGTAAGGGATCTCCTTTTATCATGATCTCCTGTAAAATCAGAATTAACATACCCGATTACTCTATCTCTATTTCTCCCAAAATGCAAACAAACATCATCAGATCCATAAAAGTATCTGAAAATCCACTAAACTGCTTTCCCATGTTCTTTTCTAGGATTTTCCATGTATCTACTAACTGCACTGACGACATAAGACAAATCTGGTTGTGAGCACACCATCGCATACATAAGAGACCCGACAGCACTAGAGAATGGAACTCGAAACGTGTAGTCACACTCATCATCTATTTTTGGAGATAAAGTGGCCGAGAGTTTGAAGTGAGCTGCCAATGGAGTACTTACTGATTTGGCATTTTGCATATTGAACCTGTGAGACACTTTTTCAATTTATCCTTTCTAACTCTAGTATAACTTACAATTATTTCCTTCCCTCAGAATATCCATGCCAAGAATCTTCTTTGTTGCACTTAGATTCTTTATATCAAACTCCTTACTGAGATGGGTTTTAACTTTTATTATCTCTCTTATATCCTTTGCTGCAATCAACATATCATCAACATACAAGATAAGATACACAAATGAACCATTACTTACCTCCTTAAAGTATACACAACTATCATAGTTGCTCCTCTAAAATATATGAGAGGTCATAAAAGAGTCAAACCTCTTATACCACTGCGTGAGCGACTGCTTTAAGCCATAAAGAGACCTTTTCAGCAATCATACATAGTCAGCCTTTCCTAAGACTACAAAGCCCTCTGGTTGTTGCATATAGATGTCCTCCTCAAGTTCTCCAAGTAATAATACAATTTTGACAGACAACTGCTCAAGATCAAGATTAGGCGTGGCCACAATACCAAGCAATGCTCGAATAGAACTATGCTTTACAACTGGAGAAAACACATCCGTGAAGTCGATACCTGGAACCTGACTATAACCTTTAAAAACTAGTCTTGCTTTGTACTTAGCATCTTCAACTCCCGATGGTCCTTCTTTCTTTTTGAATACCCACTTGCAACGAACAACTTTCTTATCTTTAGGCAATCTCACTAGATCCCATGTGCCATTTTTATGAAGTGATTCGATCTTCTCCTGCATAGCAATCATCCATCGGCCAGAATCATCACAACTAACTACCTCTGATTAATAAGAAGGATCTTCACCAGAATCAACACCTTCTGCTACACTCAATGCATAAGCAACCAAATCAACTTCAACATACTTCTGAGGAGGTCTAATATCTCTTCTAGTCCTGTCTGTAGCAATAGAATATTGTGGCACCACTGGTGGTGAAGAAGAAATAGTATCACTCTGTATATTCGGGATAGACTGAGAAGTAGGCACTGGTGTAGACTCTGCTCCAATTTGCAATTCAACATAGGTTCTTGACTTTTGCTGATTCATGTCACTAAGCTCATCTGGGTACGAAGCACTAGATTTAGAGGGAGCCTAAAGCATGGGAGTTTCATCAAACACAACATCCCTGCTAATTATAACCTTTCTGCTTTCTGAACACCAAAGCTTATAACCTTTAACACCAGTCTTATAACCCATAAATAAGCACTTGACAGATCTAGGTTCCACCTTTACATTATTAATATGAGCATACGCAGGACATCTAAATATCCTCAAATCAGAATAACTAGTAGGTGTATAAGACCATATCTCTTGTGGAGTCTTTTTATCAATCGCGACTGAGGGAGAGCAGTTAATAAGAAGGAAAGCTATGGAAGCAGCTTCAGCCCAAAAAGACTTGGGTAAACCAGCATTAGAGAGCATACAATGGACCTTCTCCACTATAGTCCTATTCATTCATTCGGCCACACCATTCTGCTGCGGAGTATGATGAACTGTCAAGTGCCTCATAATTCCTTCTGACTTGCAAAAATCATTAAATTTATTAGAATAGAACTATAAACCATTATCGGTCCGAAGGCATTTTACTTGCTTCCCTGTCTGCTTTTCAATCATAGTCTTCCACTCCTTGAAAGTACGCAACACATCATTCTTTTGCTTCAAAAAGAATACCCAAACTTTTCTGGAATAGTCATCAATAATAGTCAACAAGTAATTAGCACCTTCTTTAGAAGGTACTCTAGCAGGACCCCAGAGATCAGAATAAATGTAATCAAGTGTGGCCTTAGTTGAGTGGATGCCTTTAGTGAATCTGACTTTCTTCTGCTTCCCGAAAGCACAGTGCTCACAAAACTCTAATTTGGTAATACTCTACCCATCAAGAAGTCCTCTCCTGCTTAGTTCAGCCATCCTATTTTCACTCATATACCCCAGACGCATATGCCAAAGTTTAGCAACATTACTTTCTAATAGAGAGAAGGTATAAACAGCTGCATCACCTATAACATTAGAGCCTTACAGGATATATAAATTTGTAGACTTTCTCTATCCCTTCATCATAACATGATAACCTTTAGTAATCTTCAGGATTCCACCTTCACCAGTGTACCTATAACCGTTCGAATCAAGGGTACTCAAGGAAATAAGATTTCTCTTTAGGTCTGGGACATACCGCATATCACCAAGTGTCCTCACATCCCCATCAAATATCTTGATCCTGATTGTTGCAATTCCATCTATCTTACAAGGTGTGTTAATTATTTCCCATCAATGCAGCACCCTTAGAGACTGTTTCATATATTGTAAACTAATCCCAATTACGACACATCTGAAGCGTGCAAGATGAATCAAGAATCCAATTCTCACAGGGTTTGGAGTTACCATAAAAAACTACCAAGAGTTTTCCATTACTACCGCTATCTTCCACAAAACTAGCTTCACCGAACTTCTCTGGTTGGTTTCCTTCCGGTTTTGGAGCTTCTCTTTTCTCTCTATTCTGTAGCTTCCAACACTCAGATTTCATAAGACCCTTCTTCTTGTAGTAATTATAGGTTTTATTTCTATTTCTGGATTTTGACCTATTCCTTTCATCACCCCCAGAATTTTTCTCATGAGTTCTTCCTCCTTATATAATCAGACTATCTCCTTGAGTCTCCGACCTATTCATAAGATACTTCATCTTCTCCTTAGAGAACAACGCATCATAGACTTTATCAATCATTAGGGTATCATGACTATATAAAATCATATCCTTAAAGGTCGTGTATGATGCAGGCATCAAACACAACAAAATCAATCCTAGATCTTCCTCATCGTACTTAACCTCCAGAGTTTCTAAATCAGAGATGATTTTCTTAAATATAGATAGGTGATCCTCCAAGGACGCACCCTCAGATATGCGATGGGAATAAATTCATTACTTGAGATATAACTTACTTGTTAGACTCATCGTCATACACAGCAATTCCAGTTTCAACCACAACGCATCGACTATGGTCTTCTTCAAAACATCCTGTAGAATTTGATTGGATAAATGAAGGTGGATTTGAGATAGAGACTTCCGATCCTTATGTCGTTTGTCCTCATTCATCTACGATGAAGGAATCCTCTCAAACCCTAATAAAGCACCGTCCAAATCCATCTATGGGAGCACATCCCGCATCTTAACCCGCCATAACAAAAATTTGGTGTTCCGATCCAACAACGAAATATCATACTTCATGGTTGTCATCCCTGAGAAAATAATTGAACAGGCTCTGATACCAATTTGTTAGGAATTGGGCAGAAATAAAGCAAACCACAAGCATAAAGAAAATAAGAACACACAAATTTATGTGAAAACCCTTGCGGGAAAAACCACGGGCAGAGGCATAGGATATTTCACTATAATGAAAGGAGAGGAGTACAATATTGAGAATGAGTATTTTCTGGATACCCAAAACAACTCACTAAATACACTTATATAATATATGCATACAAAAAAGTGCTAGGCCCAAAAAATATAAAGGTCCATGGGCCTATCGGCCCGATCCCTATGCTACCACCACAGACTCTATTGAAAATCACTAACATGGGTCGCACCGTGAAACTTTATGGGACGGATCAACAAGATTTGGGTCATAACTCTAACAGATAGACATGACTATTCAGAAAAGATACATCTTTTGATGAACCACTGCCTCCTTTCCAAAGAGGCACTTCATGGCTATATACCTGCATTTTTCCACAGGTTTAGAACGGAAATTTTCTTCATTAAAACACTTTTTGTCTTCTTAAAAACTCCGTGTGATCATCCCCCGTCTAGTGAGTTCAATAAAAACCAAAACGTTTGAGGTACTGCTACTTTCTGGTTGTGAAACCATTTTATCCTGGGAGGAAAATTTTGCAACCTCGGGTACTTGAGAGGAATTATTTCCTTAAGGACACTTTGTGAATTCGAAGGACTTGGCTTATTCTGTTTCATCTTATTTGTTAATAATATAACATACTTCTTTGATAGTTCATAGTGAACTTGTGTTGAAGGTGTTGGAAAACTTCATAAGTGTTCTTGAAATGTCTTGAACTTGTGTTGAAGTTTAGTGAACTAACATACAGATTTTGTTTACTCGAAACAACAATCTTAAGGAAATAATCTGTTATTTGTATTGTTTGGTTTTTGGAGATTATAGCTTTAAACTTTCTACTCCGTTTGAACTTAACAAGTGATTTGAAGACATAAAAACTTCATTACAAGTTTAAGGCTCATTCGGTACACGATTTGGAGTCATAAAAACATCCTCATTAAACTAGAAACAAGGTGTGTTTAAAGTTGCTACAACTTTATAAGTAGTATTTCAATATACTCAAGTTGACTGTCTTTTTGTGATAGGAAAATAACTACTGACAATCATGTGAATGATGTTGGGACGAGTGTGGTAGAAACTAATATTATCACAATGAGTCGTACGAGTGCTCCGCAGGCAATGACACCAACAGAGAAACCCAAAAAATTCATGGGTATTAATTTTAAAGGGTGGCAACAAAAGATGTTCTTCTACCTTATAACCTTATGTCTTCAAATATTGATATCTAAGGAAGCTACAGAGTTGCTCGAGGAAACTTCGGACCAGGAGAGATTTGTCGTTATAGAGGCGTGGAAATATTTTGATTTCCTATGCAGGAATTACATTCTAAGTGTCCTCCAAGATGACCTATACAACGTGTGTAGTGGAATGAAGACGTCAAAAGATTTGTGGGGTGCGCTAGAAAGAAAATACAAGACTGGGGATGCTAGAACCAAGAAGTTCTTTATTGCAAGATTCCTAGAATATAAAATGATTGGCAACAAGTTGGTTGTATCTCAAATATAGTAACTGCAAGTTATCATTCACGATCTCTTTGCGGAAGGTATGAGTTTGGTAAATACCTTAGTTGAACATGTTAAAAATGTTCTTAATATTCACATAAACTTTATAGTAGGTTTAGTTGTGAACGAGGCATTTCAAGTCACGACAATAATGGAGAAGTTGCCACCTATGTAGAAGGTTTTTCAAGGACTACTTGAAACATAAATAAAAGGAGATAATAGTCGAAGATCTCATAATGAGACTGCACCTTGAAGAAGACAACAAAGTTATGGAAAGAAGGTAGAAAGAAAATTCTACAATGAATGGTGCAAACATTGTAGAAGATGAATACAACAACTCAAAAAAGCAGAAGACTACTGGACAAGAAAGAAATCAATCTAAGAAGAAATTCAAAGGAAAATGCTTTAATTGTGGAAAGATTGGCCACAAGTCAACAGATTGACGTGCCCAAAGAAAGTCAAAAAGAAGGACCAACAAAATATGGTTAAATCCAAGAATAAAATGGATGATTTGTGTGTCATGCTGTCAAAATGCAACTTGGTGGGAAATCCTCGAGAATGATGGATGGATTTTGGTGCTACCCGCCACGTTTGTGCAAATAAGGAGTTATTTGTTGCATTTGCTTCTGCTCAAGGTCAAAAGAAGATCTATATGGCAAACATCGCAACTGTAAAAGTTGAAGGAATAAGAAAGGTTTGCCTGAAAGTGACATCAGGAAAAGTGTTTACTTTGAACAATGTACTGGAGTTACGAAAGAACTTGATTTTTGTATCATTTCATGACATAAATGGATTCAAATGTGTATTTATTTATGGAAAAATTATACTTAGTAAAGGAGAAGTGTACGTAGGAAAAGGCTACCTCACTGAGGGACTATTTAAGATGAATGTAATGAATGTTGAAATCAATAAAAGTTCTATTTCTTCTTACTTACTTATGTCTAATGATTTGTGGCATGAATGATTAGGACATGTCAATTACAAAACATTGTGAAAAATGATTAACTTAAAAGTTTTGCCAAACTTTGAGTGCAATAAATCAAAATATCAAACGTATGTGGAATCAAAGTATGCTAAGCATCCGTATAAGTATGTTTAAAGGAATTTCAATTCCTTAGACTTAATACACACTGACATTTGTGATATGAAGTCAACACCATCTCGTGGTGGAAAAAAGTATTTTATAACTTCTATGGATGATTGCACTAGATATTGTTATGTCGATTTGCTAAATAGTAAGGATGAATAATAGATGCGTTTAGGCAATATAAAATAGAAGTTAAAAACCAGTTAAAGAAGAAGATCAAAATGAGAAGAAATGATAAGGGTGGAGAATATGAATCTCCATTTGTGGAAATATGTGTAGAGAATGTAATTGTCCATCAAACTATAACCCCGTATTCACCTCAATCTAATAGAATTGCGGAATGAAAAAACCAAATCTTAAAGAAAATAATGAATGCCTTACTTATAAGTTCAGGTTTACCGCAAAACTTATGGGGGAAAGCTATCCTTACAGCTAACCGAATATTCAATAGAGTTCCTCATAGTAAGACATAAGTAATTCCATATGAAAAATGGAAAGGAAGGAAACCCAACTTGAAATATTTCAAGGTGTGGGGGTGTCTAGTGAAAGTCCAAGTTCCTATGCCTAAAAGGGAGAAGATAGAACCTAAGACAGTGAACTGTGTGTTCATAGAATATTCTAAAAGTAGTAAAACATGTCGGTTTTTGGTTCATAAATCTAAAAATACAGATATCACTAAAAATACGGTAATTGAATCAGATAATACTGAATTCTTTGAACACATTTATCCGTATAAAACTAGACACGAACAATCTAGTGGGGGCCTAAATGACCTCGAGATGAACCAAGTAAGGATGTACGTAATGATGAAAATACAAGACGTTGTAGACACCACAGAATGTCAACTTCATTGGGATCAGATTTTGTAACATTTCTCTTAGAAAATGAGCCTCAAATATTTAAAGCAGTGATAACTTCTTCAGACTCATCCTTTTGGAAAGAGGCAGTCAATAGTAAGATTGATTCAATCTTAAGCAACCATACATGGGAGTTGGTTGATCATCCTCCAGGAAATAAACCTTTAGGTTCTAAATAAATCTTTAAAAGAAAAATGAAAGTGGATGGTACTATTGACAAATACAAGGCAAGACTCATAGTAAAAGACTTTAAACAAAAGGAAGGCCTTGATTACTTTGATACATACTCGCCTGTAATGAGAATAACGTCAATTTAGATGTTAATTGCCTTGGCGGCGGTATATGGTCTTGAAATCTATCAAATGGATATGAAAACAGTATTCCTAAATGAAGAATTGGAGGAAGAAATTTACATGGAACAATCTGAGGGTTTTGTGGTTCTAGGTAAAAAAATAAGGTGTGTAAACTTGTTAAGTCACTGTATGGACTAAAACAACCACCTAAACAGTGTCATGTAATGTTTAACTAAACCATGTTGGCAAACGGGTTTAAGAAAAATGAATGTGATAAATTTGTTTACATTAAAGACACTCCAAATCACATGGTCATTGTTTGTTTGTATGTGGATGATATGTTGATCATCAATAGAGATATTTCTGATATAAATGCTACAAAATAAATGCTTGAGAGAAAGTTTGATATGAAAGACCTTGGAGTTGCGGATGTAATTTTAGGAATAAGAATCTATAGAACTCCACAAGGATTGACATTATCACAATATCATTATATCAAAATGGTACTTGAAAAGTTCAAGTATTTGGAATTTCGTATTTCCAAGACTCCATTGGATGTGAGATTTGCACTTCAAAAGAATGAAGGTGAAAGTGACTCACAGTTGGACTATGCAAAAGTGTTAGAATATTTGATGTATATCATGAATTGTACACGACCAGACATAGCATCTGTTATTAGTAAGTTGAGTCAGTACACGAGTAATCCCAGTAAAACTCATTGGATGGTAATGAAAAGAGTTTTGGGGTATCTTAAATACACTTAAGTCTATGTTTTGCATTATATTAAATATCCCGCAGTAATTGAAGGATATAGTGATGAAAATTGAATCACCGGATCAAATAAAGTAAAATCAACGAGTGGATATGTATTTACTATAGGTGGAAGAGAAATCTCTTGGAGTCATCCAAACAGGCATATATTACTTGCTCCATTATGGAATCTGAGTTTATTACATTGGATAAAGCCGGTGAAGAAGCAGAATGACTCCAAATTTCTTGGAAGATATTTCTTATTGGACCAAACCAGTGGCACCAGTATGTATACACTATGATAGCCAAACGGTAATACGTAGGGCAGAGAGCATGATGTATAACGGTAAATCTCATCATAAAAATAGAGATATAATATCATTAGAGAACTTCTCTCTAGTGGAATTATCACTGTTGACTATGTGAAGTCAAAGGATAATGTGTCAGATCCACTTACAAAAGACCTATCTAGAGAGGGAGTTGAGAGGACTTCTAAGAGAATAGGTTTATGACCTAAGACAAGTCAGCATGGCGGTAACTCTACCTAGCAGACTAGATATCTCAAGAGCTAGGTTCAAAGAGATCAAACAAAGTTGTGTCTGATAGGTTCAATATTGTCAATATACCCAACCTATTCTCATGATGTAGACAATGTTTAGTAAACAAGGATAATACTTATGGTGTGAAGTCTTTTAATGATTATCTAAATTTGACAGATTTGACCAAATAGTTTAATTATCGGATTGAAATGCTTAGAAATCACCTATGTGATGGTGAAGTGGAAGTTTCTTCAAGGAAAATATTAGTAAAGTCCTATTCTCTAAGCTCTCATGAATTCATGGCTGAACCGAACAAAATTGTGAGAACCATAAATGGTAAAAGACTGGTTATGTGATGTGTGTTTTCTAGGTGTACATTAAAGATCTATGGTTCAAAGATATCAAATCTACAAATTGATCGAGTGCATCCGATGCATGTTCACTACAGAAAGTTCAAAGGAAAATCCACTTATCAAGATGCAATCAGTCTTTGCTTGATGATCACATACTTGTTCATAAATTTTTACAAAGAATAGCCATTCCCCATTCATGTGGGGGATTTTTTGGTTTAAGATTAAAAGTGTGAATAGAAAATAAAGGGAATTAAGTGGAGAAAAATTGAGATAACACTTAAAAAGGAAAGCGTACTAAAAAATAAGGAAAGTCTACTACTTCTCCCACATTGGTGTCAGAATGAAACCTTCATGTGTTTATATTAAGAAACACAAACTCCACATGGTAAGTGAGACAAGAACCAGGAGGCACCTTGCGCTGCAATCGTCGTCGTTCGCTCGGCTCGACTTCGGCTTCAACTTCGAATTTGTCAAATGATCGATGAGATTAATTTTTTAGATAAAGTTTATTTGTTAAATCAAGTGATCCAAGAATCCAATGGAAAAATGTACTAGTTTTTTGTTCCTCTATTAACGTACATGCATACAGTGCAGAAACAACTGCAGAAACACGAAATGTTGCCTCGAAAGGGATACAACCTTTCTTGGAAATGACACAATGTTTTGGGAAAAGGTATGAATATTTGGATGGTTGTAGTTGTTCGAAAAATACACACTATTTCGAATGGATATACATGACTATTTAGAAAAGATACACCTTTTGATGAACCATTGCCTCCTTTCTGAAGAGGAACTTCATGACTATATAAACCTACATTTTTTCACAGGATTAGCAAAAAAAATTTCTGCATTAAAACACTTCTTGTCTTCTTAAAAACTCTGTGTGATCATCTATTCAAAGAAAACCAGAACGTTTGAGGTACCGCTACTTTCTGGTTATGAAGCCATTTTATCCTGGGAGAAAAATTCCGCAACCTCGGTTACTTGAAGGGAATTATTTTCTTAAGGATACTTCGTGAATGCGAAGGACTTGACTTATTCTATTTCATCTTATTTCTTAATAATATAACACACTTCTTTGATAGTTCATAGTGAACTTGTGTTGAAGGTGTTGGGAAACTTCATAAGTATTCTTGAAATGTCTTGAACTTGTGTTGAAGTTTAGTAAACTAACATACAGATTTTGTGAACCCGAAACAACATACTATGCCATTATCCTAACATTCTTTTGCTTGTTCTAATTTGCTTGATTTTGGGTTGGGTTGAAGTATGGTGAATATGCAATAGTTATATAGATTATACCAGTTAAATTTTTGATTAGGTGGTTATTTCAGCTTGTAGTATGAATTCAGATGCCTATGAAGTCTTGCATTTTTTGATTACTACAAAAATTAAAAGAAAAATAGCCTTGTATATTTATGCCTAAGATGTGCAAAGGGATCTATGTTGCATAGACAGTGGTCCTGGAAATTGAACTTGAGAAAAAAGAAATTGCTCTCTGATCTATGGCGAAGTGTGTTTTTGGAGTCGTAGGTGAAGTAATTTTAGGCTTCAGGGACGTATAGGGATCTTATTAACCTAAATTTTCTGGAGTGGAGTCCAGATGGAGTACTAATTTGTGTTTTACTGAGTCCTTCCAATGCATGATTTAAGATTATTTTTCATTTTTGTTGTATATATTTCTGGATTTATAAATTTACGGCTGAGTTTCTATGAACAAACCTTCTCCTCGCCCACTCTAACTTCCTTTTCTTTTGAAACTCTCACGTTACTTTTGTGTTCTATGTTTCGCATTCTGTCCCTATCGAAAGGGTTGATTTGAGGAATTAAGTTAAAAAAAAGTATTAAACAATAAGGAGAAAATTAAGAATTTATTATCAATTCTTTATTTAAGGAAACAGACGAGGGAGGAAGATAAATGCAAATATTTAAGGGAGATTTTAATTGATATATATATATATATATATTTCTAATATATAAATTTTAAAAAAATATTTTTAAATATTTTTTAAAAATTACTACAACTTACAATTAAAAACTTAATTCAATAAATATAAAAAAAATACAATCACAAATTACAATAAATAATTTAAAAAGTACATACAAAATAATATTTACATAAAATAATTGTAAATTGACACAATGTAATAATTTATGATCCAATTTGACATCAAATAACTATATTTAACCTTTCTAGCGAAAATAAATATCACATTAAACATTTTCTCTCCTTTTATGAATTGTTCTACAGTATTTATATCATTTTCTAGTGATTTCTTGCTTTGTTTTTATTAAGGTTTCCCCTAGTTATAGATAAAAGTCATTTTACTTTACAGATATCCATATACTTTCTTGAACCAATATTCAGATATTGTTTTTCGACCTTCAATGCAAATACAAGGACTAGGATCCCCTCCAGAATGTTTCCTCTCGTTGCCCTAGTACCAGCGTATGAGTATTAGTAGATGAAATCATCTTAATAAGCTATCTATTCTGATTTTCAGTGAGCCCATGCATCTATTATTTCAATGTATTGTCAAACCAAACTGTGCGGATTTAGTGTTCTAAGTGTGGGATCAAAATAATTAAAATAAATTAAAAAATAATAAGAAAAATTAGTTTTGCAACATGTCTAATGTGGTGACATGAATTTGGAAGTTGGTGTTACAACATGATCAAGTTGGAAATTGGTGTCGCAACATGTAAAGTTTGGGACGTTCATCTATAAATAGATGATTTCTATTTCAGTTTTAGGTACACCAAAATTGAGAGAGCAATAGAGAGGAAAGAGAGTAATCCACAGATATTCTTTAGTCTATGAGATAATAGTGTGGGAGTAATATTGCAGTGAGTTGTGAGAAATAAAAGAGTGTTGTTTCATTTATAAAGAGTAGTAGTCTTTTGACAATGTCAAGTTGTAATCACTATTATTGTATTCCTCCATTGGATATTTTATTTACCCCGTCATAATATTTGGTGTCGTTACTCTCTTGTTATTGCTATTTTCTGTGGATATTATCCTGGGTGAAAATATTTATTTTTTCCCAACAACGTGGTGTCCGATCCATGACAAATAATAGTCCATTGTCTTTTCAGTATTCTCGCCTTACAAAAGAAAATTATGAAAAATGGTGCCTACGAATGAAAGCCATTCTTGGTTCTCAAGATGTTTGGGACATTGTAGACAAAGGGTATACAAAATCCGCCAATGAGGAGACTCTGTCTCAAAATGAAAAAGATGTCTTGATTAAGACAAGGAACAAAGATCAATAGGCCCTCACTCTCATCCACCAATGTCTGGATGATGGTATGTTTGAGAAGGTGGCTGATGCAACCACCTCGAAGGAATCTTGAGAGATTTTACAAAATTCTCTCCAAATAGTTGATAAGGAGAAGAAGGTAAAAATTCAAACTCTAAGGGCTGATTTTGAAATTTTAAAAATGAAAGAATCCAAATTCATTTTGAATTTTTGTTCAAGAGTGATGGGTGTTGTGAATCAACTAAGAAGGTATGGAGAGGAAGTAGATGATGTGCATGTGGTAGAAAAGATCCTTCACTCTTTAACACCCAAATTTAATTATGTGGTGTGTGCTATTGAGGAGTCTAAAGATTTATAATCTATGACAATAGAGCAATTGGAAAGTTCTTTACAATCCCACTAAGAAAAAATAAAAAGAAGAAAAGAAGAGCCATTGGAGCAACTTCTTAAAACTCAAGCATCCTTCAAAGATTTTGGAGGTGAAAAAAGTTACAGAGGAAATGGACAATAGCGAGGTTGTGGCTTCCGTGGAAGAGGAAGGTTTTATATCAACAAATTCAACAATGAGGATAAAAACCACTTAACATTTAGAGTCTGTGGTCGTGGACAATGGGGAGGAAGAGGACGTGGAGCTTATTGAGGCACCAATGAAATGAGGTATAACAAATCTAAAATTGAGTGCTACAACTGTCATAAATTTGGACATTACTCTTGGGAATGTCGTAGTAATATTGAAGAAAAAGCTAACTTTATTGATTGTAGACATCTAATTTTGTCCTCCCCGAACACATTTTTACCATTTTACCTTCATCTTACTGCGTACCCTCACCCATGTGATTATATCCCACAAAAATACAAAAATAACAATTCCTAACTAATTTTATCTTATTCTAACAACCCCTCCCTATTAAATTTTAACACCTCTCATACCCCACCTCACTACCTACCCCACATGCCCCCCTTCCCTTTATATTTTAATTATCATTTAACAGAGAGGGGACAAAAAAAATTCTTCCATTTTTGGATAGACACTTTCAAGGGCCCACAGATTAATTAAAAAAGAAAACAATTCTCACTCACAGGGGGACTGACAATTCACAGACCCACCCTCATTTTCATACTCGCGCACTACACACAGTACCCACTACATCATGAATCGATATTCTCCATTGATGAAAAAAGCATGGAACATGGTCCATCTCTTTTTTTCTTCTGAACACACCGCCATTAACGGAAGGAGATCATCATCATCCTTATATACACAAAGAGAAATACAGAGAGACCCCAACTTTCCTTTTCTTCTCCACATAGGAGATACACATAGAGCTACTATATATACCTTTTGAACGCACGCACAGCAGGGGATACACACACTGAGAGATTTGCACACGAGAGAGAGATTCGAATTTGAGATCTGAAATGAAGAAGAAAACTATGTTGATTTTGGGTTACTCAAAAATGGGTTTCAGTGGGTTTGGTCGTTGTTCCAGCGACTATTTTACCGAAATCTCATCGTTCTCTGTTGATTTCTGGATGAGTCCGATAGGAAAACGAGAATATCGCCAGAACAGTCCATTTTAAAAAGTTTTCGAGCGACCCCATTTAGAAAATATTCAAACTCTTCGGAATCTGACCTACTTCCATCTGTTTTGGGCACTGTTAGCTCATCGGAGTTCAAGTTGTGTGGGTGCTTAGTTTTCTATCAGATTTTTGCAGCTTGGGTTTGTCTATTTTGGTGATTCAAAATCGAAACTGGATTTTGAGTTTCATCAGTCGTCGTTTTGGGTTCGGATCTTGGTTTTCATATCGAGGTCTTTATTTTTGGGTTTGAAATCTATCTGGTTGTTGATACCAGGCATTCATTGTCGTTGGTGGAGTTCCATTCGGTTTGGATTCGAGTTGGTGGGTCGTGGTTGAAGTTCAATTCGAGGTTCCCGATCGGACTCTGTCTCGTTTAATTGAATAACACATCATTGAAATCGATAATTGAGGTCCGATTCTCTTCTCCCTCTCTTTTTATTTCACTCTTTATGATATTTGGTGTTATGGATTGAACGTTTACGTGTTGTTTGACCCTTGTTGATGGTGAATAATTACTTGGTGTTGATTCATTGTTTATGTGTTGTGCAATAAAATGATAACTTATTTGAGAATTAAAATTGATAATTTGAGAATAAAAGTGGGGCGAGAATTGAAAGTTGATAAAAATGAATATTGTCATTTTGATTCATTGATGTCATTGATCGTAATAGTGCCATGATTGGTTGTGCTGGGTAAGCAAACAGTAGTCTCAGATAGGCAAATTTATAACTTGTGGAATGTTTGGATTATGTGTTGAAAGGTTTTGTTTACCGCATTTGGATCGACTGTATTCATTTAGCCGGGGAATGCCTCAAGGGATTTGTATTGATTTATCCGGGGAATGCCCTGAAGTATCTTGTACTTGGAAGACATTCGTGATGAAGGCCCGAGGCATCGGATGAGACATTGGATCTTAGTCTAGGATTATTTTAGAATATGATTTACATTTTCGTATTTTTCTATTTTGGGACTGTATAACTCGGACTGGACACTATATTTTGGATTCATTTTGTTTTGTTTGTTTGTTTGATTGTTTTACATGTTTTTATGTGGTTTGTACATCGTAGTGCCAAATTAGCCAATTCACTCTACCAAGAGAACGTGGTCAAACCATGGGATTGAGGGGTGCCTAGCACCTTCCCCTCGGTCAACAAAATTCCTTAATCAGAATCTCTGTTCACAAACCAGTTTCAAGAGTCAAATCATTTTGAAAAGGATTTTCTAAAGGTAACTTGGCACACCGGTCTATTCCAAGTGGCGACTCTGAGTTTAAATGTAAACAATCCATTTTTGAAATAAATTTTCATCTTTTGTCACTTAAAAATAAAACCCTTTCAGACTTAAAATAAATCTTTTCGGATGAAAAAAAGGGGCGTGACAGCTCTGGCGACTTTGATGGAGACTTTTCAGAATTTGAGCTTATTTTTTGGAGTTGTATCGGCTTAGTTTGGCACTATAGGTGTATAGACATTTTGTTTGTGTTGTTTTGTATTATTGTTTATCATTGTTGAGTGCCTACGTGCTCTTTGTTTATAGATTTTATCGTATGTGTTACTGCTTTATATCTGGCATCGTGTGCATAACCCGAGTCATTCTTTCTGCAACAAGTCCTGGAGTGCACGTTGTGCACACAAACTCTAGTTGAGTTACCCTTATTTTAGGAGGGAGAGCTGTCGGACGTATGGAGTGGGTGGAAAGCAAAGCAGCCACTATCGACCATATGATCCCCCGAACATCCTTGTTAGTAAACCTCAGCGTAGGTCAGCCTTTAGGTCATGCTTATCTGCATCATATTGAGACTTAGCGGGACCCACGTGGCCCTTTGTAGGAGACTCACCTCTAAAGCATCTCTGCGTGCTAAATGTTCCATCTTTAAGGGTAATATGGTCATTTGACAGATTGATTTGGGGGGAAATGTGTGCTAGAATTAAAGAAATTGTATAGGCAAGGAAAAATTGAAAAAAAAAATCGAGTGTGTAGGCAAGGAAAAATTAAAAATAAAAAAAAGAGGAAAAAGAAAGAAAAAACGAGTCGAAAAAAGAAGAAGTAGGTTTCATAGTTTTTAGAGTTTTTTATGGCTTTTGTTTTCCACACTCCAAAAATTCAAAAAGATTTTTTTATCTTTCGCACTCATTTTTCTCAAAAACATCAAAAAGATTTTCCTTTTGTTCCTTTACCATGCATTCATAATTCAAAAATTTCAAAAAAAAAATAAATTTAATTGGAGTTTTTTATAAAGAAAAAAATGCAAAAAATATGGTAGAGGTTTTGAACATTTCATATAACGAAAACACCAAAAAGATTTTCTTTCACAGCTGTTGGTATCATTTTTTATGTGAAGTGTCGAATTGAAAACTCAAAAAAAATAAAATATTTTGGTATGTTGTTTATCGTGTGTCTTTGGTCGTGTCTCAAGTCAGGGTGCAATCTGTGATTTAATCATTAATTGTCCAATCTGGAAAAACTACTCACCCTTGATTCTCCTCTCTCGGGAGTGAGATATGTAGGCAGCCTATTGTTGGTTCGGGGACCTTATTTGAAAAATTAAAAAAAAAAAAGATTTTCTTCACTCTTTATTAGAGTAGGTGTCATATATTTCTTTAAAAGAAAACTACAAAAAGATTTTTCTTTAATAGTTTCAATTTTCATTTTCATATGAAATTCGAAATTGAAAACCCAAAAAGATTTTCTTTGGTAATCATAGGTTTTATTTTGTATAGGAATATGAAAAAAAAAATTCAAAAAAGATTTTCTTCACTCTTCATTTAGAGTAGGTGTGTCATATACATCTTCGAAAAGAAAACCACAAAAAAAATTTCCTTTAATAGTTTCAAGTTTCATTTTCATATGAAATTTAGAATCGAAAATTTCAAAAAGAGATTTTTCTTTGGTTGTCATAGGTTTCATTTTGTATAGGGAATTTAAATCTGAAAAATACAAAACAGATTTTCGTTAATTCGTTTGATAATTTGTTATTTTCTTTTTTTCTTAAAGTTTCAAGAAAAAGAAAAAGAAAAAGAGTTTAATTGGCTATTTTGGCAAGACTTCACGAACTACGCACACCTGATTCTCCCCTCTCGTGGGTGAGATACGTAGGCACCCTTCATGGGTTCGGTGATCTTTTCAAAAAAATAAAATAAAAAAAGAGAGGTTTTGAAAAATGTTGAAGTCTAACATATTTGTTGCCTCTTGTTCAGTTAGTTTAAGGTGGTTGGTTTGTGGCTTCCTGGCTGGTCCTCCATATCACACCAAATCCAAGGAAGGTTTAATTGTGCCCAACAAGGATATAGGGAGTGGCACCATGGATGAAACAAAGAGTCAGGAAATTGAGTGTTTAAAGGAAGAGAATTTGAGACTGAGACAACAAATGATGGAAATGTACCGAGCTTGGGTCAGCGAGCTGCCTCCACCTCAGTTCCCCATTTTTTACCCTGCAAAGACCTTGAGTCTTCCACAAAAATCACAAAGTCAGTTTCCTACTATGGTTGATGCACCTCAGCATGCCTCAGAATCTATTCCACGTCAAATGCACCTCAATACTTCCATCATTCTTTCTTTAGCTCCTCATTATAAGTCTACCACATTCACATTACCACATACCGTTTGTGCTTTTGTTGCTCAACCTTCTACTAATGCTTCTACTTTGGCTATCAATCCAACGATTGTGCTTTCCCAGTCCACTAGTGAATCGACGTTCAATACTCGTGATGATTATTGTTATACTCTTGAGCCTACAGTTAAGTTAAGTGGACCGCCAAAATTTCTTACTAAGAAGCCTAGCATGCTAGAACACCCAAAGAAAATGGTTGGGAAAGTTAAGAGTGTAGAAAATGATATGAAAAGTTCCTTGGGACTTGTGGGCTATGAAGATGTTTCATATAAAACTAGGGCATGTTTTCAAGTGTTAACCTTCCTCCAAGATTTGAGACATCAAAATTTGAGGAGCTTGGTGGACAGAATGATTCTGTGAAACATTTGGGACGATATTGCAATCATTCAAGGAAAACTGAAGGAAAGAAAAAGGAAAACGCATTTGTTGTCGTGCTTGGGACAAAGCAGAGTTTGAGAGGTCCAACTCACCAATACTGTCAGCCTCAATCCCAAGCTTACATATCAAATCCACTTATTCATCTGCAACAAGGTTCCTCTTTTCAAAATCCAAGGAGTTCCATTCCACTTCCTCAATGTCCTTTGAACAATGCAAAATTATGTACCCATCCGTCTTCTTATCCATAAAGGCATGCACCTGTCCCTCAACATCGTCCTCAACCCCTATAAATTTACCAAGAAACCTCTAAATTCAAGTTTTATCTGAGGCCAGAGTTCGCAAAGAGGAGGAAGGAAAAGGATAACTCCACTCCTATTGGGGAGTCCTATGCTAATTTGTTCCAGAGATTGAGACATAGGGGCATGATTTCTCCTATCCTTGGGTATATACCTGACCCACATTCAAAAAAATTTGATCCTAATGTATGGTGTGCATATCATTCTGATGTTCAGGGTCATAGTACTGAAGATTTTCGTACTTTGAAAAGAGAAATAGACAAGATGATTCATGATAAATTGATTGTGGTGCAAAACATTGGCCCCTCGACCATCCCACAGAGTTCTTCACCGTCACGCGGTACTATACAATATGTGGGAGAAAATGACTTAAGCATGGGGATCCAGAACTTATTTGTTGAAGGAAATGTGTCTGACAGTGATGGAAGCTCTAGTCATACTGATATGCATATTAGTGGCTAATATGTCAGGCTGAGCAATTGAGAAGTCACCCCTCTCCCTACTAAGAAGAGGTCTGGTAGTTTGTTTTGTTTTCTTTTCTGTTATCTGAATTATTTCAGGGTGGTAGTTCAGGATCTATTTTATTTTGTTCCTTTTGTCGTTTATGGTCAAACCTTTTCTATTTTTTATTTCAACTAAATAGAGTGTCCCTTTTTCCTTTGTGTTTAAATATATGTTATTTGTTTGTTTTCTTTACATAGTACATTTTATGTTGGCTTTAGTGATATGACATGTTGTTGGAATTCTTCGCTAGATCTTAAAATCCAATTTGAGCATGAACTTTGAATCACAGGGTTAAAGTTAGAAAAAGCATATGAGAAACAGGTAGCGTGTTAAGACATTTGGTGACCATGTGGAAACCTTCTTTCAAAATTAAGGCAATTGTTTTGAGAATCACCAGAATAACTTGGTCATCAATTATAAGGCATGCCTCAGTTAGGTCAAACAGTGGATGCATGATCCTATATCAAAAGGAACATAAAGAAAATCAGCTCCACGAAATCATGAGTCATTCAATGTAAGAAATGTACAACAAAAGTGGAGTTGTATGCTAGAAAAGCGCAGAAGAAATAGTGACACACAGACTCAGTCAAAGTTAATGTTGTAAAAGATGTCGCACATGATCTTCATCTCCAACTTTCAAATTGCATGTTATGTGCTTGCATTTTCAAGGATTGATATGACGAAGGCATTTCATTATGCTATCCAAACATCGTGTCATCCTTTGTTTACCCCATTTGAGCTCTAGTCCTATTTTCATTCATACCCCTCTTTTGGAATCAAGATAGAGTCAGCAAACCTCAAAAGAAAGGTGTCAAGCAAAACAATAGTCATAAAGTTTCAAAAAGAAATGAGAGAAAAAATGTGTCCAAAAGAAGGAAAAGAAAAGAGCGTCAAGAAAAAAATAGATTCAGAAGGTCCCAAAAAGAAAAAAAAAGTCAATAAAAGAGTCAACAAAAGAAAAAAAAAGAAAAAAAAGAAAAAAAAAGAAAAAATCAGAATCAAGCAAAAGAACAATCCGCCAGAACTATGAATGACCTGATTCTCCTCTCTCGAGGGTGAGATACGTAGGTTACCCTACTCCGGGCTCGGTCCAACCAAATAAATAATTTAGAGTCACCCAGTCAAAAGAAACTGGGGAATGAGTTAATCCTCATTGTTTGAGTCGATTCCAAACGTTGTAAGTCCTAGCCCACTTCAAGTGTCGTTTGGGCCCCATGCCATTCTTTCTTTCTAACCCTATCCAAAAGCCAAGTTACAACCAAAGAAAAACCTTCAGATTAATCTTTGATGATGTTAAGGCTAAGCATGCAAGGGATATGATGATGCATTTGGGAACTACTTATCTTCCTCAAGATAAGAAATCAGGAGAGAAATAAAAATAAGAGAGTCTTATTGGTGAAAACCCTCACGGGCATCGTAAGACGATGGTAAGTTGAGAGAGATAAAAATGAGAGAGTCTTATTGGTGAAAACTCTCACAGGCACCATAAGACGACTGTAAGTTAAGGGAAACGAAGATAAGAGAGTCTCATAAGTGGAAAACCCTTACAGATACCATAAGGTAATGATGAGCAGAGGAAAAGAAAATGAGAGAAGCTTGTGGGCGAAAAACCTTCAAGGCACCACTAGCCGAATGGGGTCTTAAATACAATTGACCTAAGGAAGTAACTCAGTTTCAAAGACATTGACACAACAACAACTGGTAGAAAGTTTGGATAAAAAGATCAGGATGCTTAATTCAAAATGCATGGCATAATCATTAGAGTTGGCTGTCATTTTTAGATTAATTTTTTGTTTCTTTATTTCAAATAGGGATATTCATTGTCTTTCCTTTCTTTTCTTTATTTTTGTTTTATTTTCTTTAGTCAGTTGTCAAAATAAAAATCGTTGTCATTTTTTCTCTTGTCTTTGAGTCAAGTCCATGTCAAAACAAGTGAGAAAAGATTTCAAAACTGGATACCAGCTTCTTCAATTGCGCAAAGCAAAACAAAAGGCCAACATATGAAAGAGACATGATTGTGAGCCAAAATAAGGCATGCAAAAGTTTTGTCAACCGACAAGTCTGAGAACTCATGAAAATACCAAGGTTCAAAGGGTTTATCTGAGAAGCATGACAAAAAAAAGATATTGTATCTGTTTCAAAGTCATTCTTAATAATGTGAGTTTGGGTCAATGATGCAGCAAGTCAGTGACACATGCTAATGGTTGAAAGCAAGATTAAATGTGACAGGGGCAGGATCGATTTCCATGAAAGCTAAAGCCACAAACCAGCCACCATGTTTTAAACTCACAAGTTTTCTTTGATGAAATAGGAAACATATTACCTTCAAAGTCAGGACTTCAGAGCATAAATATCAAGGGTTGCAATGCCTCACTTTTACAAATGCAGGAAGAAATGTTGCTGCACAGGTTTGATAGTCAAATCATGGTAAAATTCATCATCTTTTATCCCTCTGAGACATACTTTCTTGTCCAGGGATTTCAGTTTTCATTTGCTGGGTGATACACTTCTTAAATTAAACCTTCACTCCTAGAAGACATACCATTTAGTCTAGTTGTTCCTTTGACTCCTATAAGATGTACCTTTTAGTCGAGTCATTCCCCTTGACACCTAGAAGACGTACCTTTTAGTCGATTCATCCCCTTTGATTCCTATAAGACATACCTTTTAGTCGAGTCATTCCTTTGACTCTTATAAGACGTACCTTTTTGTCGAGTCATTCCCCTTGAACCCTAGAAGACGTACCTTTTAGTTGAGTCATTCCCTTTGATTCCTATAAGACTTACCTTTTAGTCGAGTCATTTCCTTTGATTTCTATAAGACGTACCTTTTAGTTGAGTCATCTCCCTTGATTCCTATAAGACATACCTTTTATTCGATTCATCTCCCTTGACCCTTAGAAGACGTACCTTTTAGTCGAGTCATTCCCTTTGATTCCTATAAGACGTACCTTTTAGTAGAGTCATTAACCTTGACCCTTAGAAGACGTATCTTTTAGTCGAGTCATCCCCTTTGATTCCTATATGACGTACCTTTTAGTCGAGTCATTCCCTTTGATTCCTATAAGACGTACTTTTTAGTCAAGTCATTCCCTTTGATTCCTATAAGACGTACCTTTTAGTCGAGTCATTCCCCTTGACCCCTAGAATACGTACCTTTGAGTCGAGTTATTCTCTTTGATTTCTAGAAGACGTACCTTTTAGTCGAGTTATTCTCTTTGATTTCTACAAGACGTACCTTTAGTCGAGTCATTTCCCTTGATTCCTATAAGACGTACCTTTTAGTCGAGTCATCCCCTTGACCCCTAGAAGATGTACCTTTTAGTCGAGTAATTCCCTTTGATTCTTATAAGACGTACCTTTTAGTCGAATCATTTCCCTTGACCCCTAAAAGACGTACCTTTTAGTCGAGTCATCCCCTTCGATTCCTAAAAGACGTACCTTTTAGTCGAGTTATTCCCTTTGATCCCTATAAGACGTACCTTTTAGTCGAGTTATCCCCCTTGATTCCTATAAGATATACCTTTTAGTCGAGTCATCTCCTTTGATTCCTATAAGACGTACCTTTTAGTTGAGTCATTTCTTTTGATTCCTATAAGACGTACCTTTTAGTTGAGTCATTCCCTTTGGCCCGTAGAAGACGTACATTTTAGTCGATTCATTCCCTTTGATTCCTATAAGACGTACCTTTTAGTCGAGTTACCTCCCTTGATTCCTAGTAAGACGTACCTTTTAGTTGAGTCATCTTCCTTGATTCCTATAAGACGTACCTTTTAGTTGGGTCATTCTCTTTTGATTCCTATAAGACATACCTTTTAGTTGAGTCATTTCCCTTGATTACTATAAGACATACCTTTTAGTCAAGTCATTTCCTTTGACCTCTAGAAGACATACCTTTTAGTCGAGTCATCCCCTTTGATTCCTATAAGACATACCTTTTAGACGAGTCATACCCTTTGATTCCTATAATCCATTTTTCGAAACAAATTTTCATCCTTTGTCACTTAATAATAAAACCCTTTCAGACTTAAAATGAATCTTTTCGAAGTGAAAAAAAGGGGTGTGACATTGACAACAACAAAGAAGAAGATGAGTCAACATTGTTAATGGCTCTCACAGAAGATGATACAGATGATTACAGTTCATGGTATCTTGATCATGGGGAAAGTAATTGTATGTGTGGATACGAAGACAAGTTTGTGGAGATCAAGAAGACAACGAGAGATAATGTGTCTTTCGGAGATACCTTAGAGATTCAAATTGAAGGAATAGGTACGATTTTGATATCCTGTAAAAATGGTGATCACAAATTGATCAATGAGGTTTACTATGTGCCAAAACTAAAAAAATAATATTTTGAGTTTTGGCCAACTTCTTGAAAAAGGATATGATATTCATATTAAAAAAAATATACATCTTTGGCTTAGAGATTCAAGTAATAATTTAATTTCCAAAGTGCATATGGCAAAAAATAGATTATTTCCTTTGAATCTTAAGACCATTAATGTAAAAATGTTTGAAGGCTAATGTGCAAGATGAGTCGTGGTATTGGCACATGAGATTTGGACATTTGAACTTTGAATCTCTCAAATCAATGGGAGACAAGAACATGATTGATGGAATTCCATCAATCAATCATCCCAATCAGCTATGTGAAGCTTGTCTTCTTGGAAAACATAAAAGGAGGGGTTTTTCGAAGAAAACCACGTCAAGACCAATTAATCCACTTTAGCTTGTTCACACCGATTTGTGTGGTCCAATCGATCCACCTTTTTTTGGTAAAATTAAATACTTCTTACTCTTTATTGATGATTTCAGTAGAAAGACTTGAGTATATTTCTTGAAGAAAAAATTAGAAGCTTTTGTTGCCTTTAAAAATTTCAGAGCACTTGTAGAAAAAGAGAGTGTCTATGAAATAAAAGCCTTAAGGTCCGATAGAGGAGGCGAATTCACTTTAAAAGAATTTAGTGACTTTTGTTAGTCTCATAGAATTCGTTTCCCTCTAACGGTATCTTACTTGCCCCAACAAAATAGAGTTGTAGAAAGAAAGAATAGAACAATTCTTAATATGGCAAGATGTATGTTGAAAGCTAAAAATATGCCAAAAGAAGTTTGAGCCGAGGCTTTTTCATGTGCATTTTATTTAAGCAACAGGTATCCAACAAGAAATGTGAAAGATCAAACACCTCAAGAAGCATGGAGCGGAAAAAATCCAAGTTTCAAGAACTTGAGAATTTTTGGAAGCATAGCCTATGCTCATATTCTACATAAAGGGAGAGCTAAACTTGATGATCGAAGCTTCAGGTATATGTTTATTGGCTATGACACTAGTTCAAAAGGTAACAAGCTATACAATCCAAGCGACAACAAAGTGGTGGTCAGTCGTGATGTTGAATTTGATGAAGAAGCGTCATAAAATTGGGAAGGCCACGAGGCTCAGAAAGAAAGAACATATGATTTTCTTCCATACTTTGGAGATGAAGAAGAGCAAGATACCATGGCACCTGCACAGGATGCAACCTTACCAGCAAATGTTGCATTTGCTTTTTCTCGAGATCAGAGTTCAAGTGAAAGGCTACAGAGGATGAAGAGCATCCAAGAACCCTATGATGACACAAAAAAAGTTACTAATTTTTATTTTTTTGTGTTGTATCTATGATGATAGTGCACCAATGAATTTTAATGAAGCTATTACAGACAAAAGATAAAGACAAGCCATGGAGAAAGAAAATCAGCCAATAAAAAAGAACAACACTTGAGAGTTAACAACTCTTCCTAAAGATCATCAAGCAATTGGAGTCAAGGGGTATACAAGGCAAAGAAGAATGCTCATGGAAAAGTAGAGAGATACAAGGCAAGTCTCATATCTAAAGGCTACAAGAAAAGACATGACATTCACTATGAAGAAGTCTATGCACCTATTGCCCGCATGGAGATGATATGTCTGCTGATCTCTTTGGCTTCACAAATAAAGTGAAAAATTCATCAACTAGACGTCAAGTCTTGGAATGAAGAAGAAAAATCAAAATTAAGGGAGAGATTTATGGGATCAAAATAATTAAAATAAATTAAAAAATAACAAGAAAAATTAGTGTTGCAACATGTCTAATGTGGTGACATGAATTTGGAAGTTGGTGTTGCAACATGATCAAGTTGGAAATTGGTGCCGCAACATAAAAAGTTTGGGACGTTAATCTATAAATAGATGATTTCTATTTCAGTTTTAGGTACTACAAAATTGAGAGAGCAATAGAGAGGAAAGAGAGTAATCCACAGATATTCTATAGTCTGTGAGATAATAGTGTGGGAGTAATATTATAGTGAGTTTTGAGAAATAAAAGTGTGTTGTTTTATTTATAAAGAGTAGTAGTGTTTTGACACTGTCAAGTTGTAATCACTATTATTGTATTCCTCCATTGAGTATTTCATTCACCCCGTTATAATATTTGGTGTCGTTGTTACTCTCTTGTTATTGCTATTTTGTGTGGATATTATCCTGGGTGGGAATATTTATTTTCCCAACACTAAGAATATAGAGGTGGAGTAGAATAGATTATTTGTGCACATTCTAGGATGGAACCACTATGGTTTTGTTCATATGAAAGAGGAACTTGTTTCTAATAAATCTGGGTCAGGGGATGTGTTGTAAAATGAACCATGGCATGTGGTATATAGACTTTGCAATGATGGCAATAGTAGTGTTGGGTTTGGTACTTGCTTTAGTAGGAGGAGTGATGACGAGAGAGGCTTTGTGTGTGTATATTGATTAAGAGAGGTAGCTGATTTGGCCAGTGAGATTTAACAAGTGACTCATGTCAAAAGTCAACAAGGTTATTGGAGTAGCAGGAGGAAACAGATACTGGAGGGGATCCTAATCACAACTACTCTTGCTGTCTCAATTTATATAAAGGTGTTTGACTGGTCATGAGGAATGAAAAAAAATACTTTTGAAACTTATTGTCCGAAATAAGCGGTTGATATTTGTGTGGCCATAAATTCACTATTTAAGGGTAAAATGAAATATTTGAAGTTAAATTATCACTAAAGACAGAAAGGTGTCTTTTTCGGTCCCAACTAAAAAATGAAAGAGGCACAAACAAATGGGATCGATGGGAGTATTTAAGACTTTTGTTACACTTTATCTTCCTCCTTGTATGAGTGAGTATGGTTGGTGACTTTGTACCCAACCAAATGCTGCAAATAGTTCTAGAAAATAAATTTTCAAGATAAAACTATTTTCAAAAACTATTTTACATGAAAATTGTGAGTGATTGTGAAAGATGCACATCTATAATTTAGAGTGATATTTTCTGTTTTAGTTTTACTAAGATTTTTGGTTTAGAAATTGACATTCGATGATCAAGAATATCTGTTCATAACTTGTATAAGATAATAATACACTTTTTACTATTGTTTGTCCAGATACTGAAGCAGCTCCAAGGAAGAAGGCAACAACTTCTGCTTGAGGTCTTTGAGACAGTTACTTGAGAGATGAGAGGCTATTAGTGTAGCTTCATTTTGATATTTCAAGTGTTAAGAGAAATTTTGGGGAACATTCTATCTTGGGTTTATTTCCCTTTGAAAGATTAATGTGCTTAAAATTCTTGAAGTATGTATTCCAACTTGACATTTTTATAAAGAAAGGATCTTGAGACTTCCATTACTTATTGGATTTGAGCGGCCTATCCAGTTATTATGTTTATAGGTTGTTCAAATTGCTCATCTTTAATCTGTTGCCATGTGAAATGATTCCATTTATTTTGTTGATGCCAAGAGGTTGTTCAAATTCTTATTTCAAATTTATTGCTGTATTAAATGAGAAGTGATGAATTATCTGTTTGCAATTCCTTTGCGCTTCTTCTTGTTTCTTGGTGTTTCTCTTTGCCCATTTGTGAATGTTTGAGTTTGTGACCCAAATTCTGTTGATCTGGCCCTACAAAGGTTGCGGTGCGGACCATGTTTGTGATTTTTTATGGGGTCTGTGGTGGTATAAGAGGTTTGACTCTTTTATGACTTCTCATATGTTTAGGAGGAGTAGTTATAATAGTTGTGTCTATTTCAAGGAGGTAAGTGATGGTTTGTTTGTGTATCTTCTCTTGTATGTTGATGATATATTGATTGAAGTGAAGGATATGAGAGAGATAAGAAAAGTCAAAGCCCAACTCAGTAAGTAGTTTGAGATGAAAGATTTAGGAGAAACAAAGAAGATCCTTGGAATGGAAATTCTGAGGGATAGAGAGAAATGTAAGTTTACTTAAGTCAGAAAAGGTACATTGAGAAAGTGCTTCACAGGTTCAATATGCAAAATGCCAAACCTTTTAGTCCTCTATTGGCAGCTCTTTTCAAATTCTCGACCACATTATCTCAAAAGACAGATGATGAGCGTGACTATATGTCTCAAGTTCGCGTGACTATATGTCTCAAGTTCCATACTCTAGTGTTGTTGGGTCTCTTATGTATGCGATGGTGTGTTCACGACCAGCTTTATCATATGCATTCAGTGCAGTTATCCGATACATGAAAATCTTGGAAAAGAACATTGGAAAACAGTTCAGTGGATTTTCAGATATTTGCATGGATCTGCTGATGTTTGTTTATAGTTTGAGCGAAATAGAGATGGAGTGATCGGGTATGTTGATTCTAGTTTTGTAGGAGACCTTGATAAAAGGAGGTCTCTTATAGGCTATGTTTTCACCATTGGTGGTTGTGATATTAGTTGGAAAGCTACTTTACAGACTACAGTTGCTTTGTCAACTACTGAGGCAGGGTACATGGCTATTACAGATGCAGACAAGGAAGCTATTTCGTTAAAGGGTCTGTTTGGTGAACTTAGCAAAGACTTACAGATTACTACCAGGGGCGGCTCAAGCGTATTGGTGGCCTAATGCGAAAATCAAATAGAGGCCTTAAACTTTTTTTTAAAAATAATTTTTTTTACTAACTCTATTTTCAAAATTATATAATCGATTTTTTCTAATTATTCTTTTTAAGTAACAATATAATTAATGCATTTAATCTTTCTTGAGACATAATACTCTAGATATATGAACTTCTAATAATTCTTTTTTTTTATATAAAAAAATAATTTTTCTATAAAGAATAATTATTTATTTTTTAAAAATTCTATAATATATTATCGTGAAAAATGAGGCCCCTCAAATTTAGGGGCCTAAGGCGACCACCTATTTTTTTCTAAGGTAGAGCCGTCCCTGATTACAACTATCTTTTGTGACATTCAGAGTGCTATCTTCCTTACAAAAAATTAGATGTTTCATGAGAGGACAAAGCACATCAATATTCGGTATCGTTTTGTGCGTGAAATTATTGCTCGTGGTGATATTGTGTTAAGCAAGATTAGTACTCATGATAATCTTATTGATATGTTGACCAAGACACTACCAAGTGCCAAGTTTGAGCATTGCTTGGACTTGGTTGGTGTCAGCAGTTAAGATGTGCCCTTAGGGGTTTTTGTAGAAGAGGTGGAGAGTTTTCTTAAAACGGATTTGAGTTCTGAATTAGAATTTGTGTCAAGGTGGAGATTGTTAGAGTTTGTGACCCAAATTTTGTTGGTCCTTCCCTGAAAAGTTCGCGGTGCGATGCATGTTTGTATGTTTTTTGGACTAGGATTTATTTGTACGCATGTGTTATATAAGTGCAATTTAGTGGATCGTTTTGAACGTTTTTAATACTTCATTCTCCTCATTGTATTCTCCATCCTTCATAGTGAATTTCCTCTTCCTTTGCTCGTGGTTTTTCCCGCAAGGGTTTCCAATAAATCTGTGTATCTTCTTCTTATTTTATTTTGTTTTGTGGTATTGCTTATTCTGCCCGATTATAACAGTGAAGCTACCGAAGGTACTGCCTACTGTGCCATCATCCTGGCATCTTTTCGGTTGCTCTAATTTGCTTGATTTTGGGTTAAAGTATGGTGAATATGCAATTGCTAGATAGATTGTACTGTTATTTTATTTGTACTTCGGGTACACAGAATCTGTATATTACCATACCAACTTCAACTTGAGTTCAAGTATAAACAAGAACACAATGAAGTATATCAAATACCCTCAACACAAGATCAAAATGACCTTTCCAAGAGGTGTATTTTATTTTGCAGAAATTAAGATGAAATAGAAAATAGCCAAGTCGTCCGAATTCACGGATTTTCCTTAAGGAAATAATCCCCCACACTCTACCCGAGGTTGTGGAATTTTTCTTCCCAGGATAAAATGGCTAACAGACCAACAGTAGCGATACCTCAAAAGGTTGGAATATCTTCGAACTCACCAAACATTTTGAGTGATCACAAAGAATATTTTTCTGACAAGAAGAGAGTTTTTAATATGAAAATTTTGTACTAAATCTGTGGAAGAAATCAGGTTTATATAGACACAACATGCCTCTTCTGAAAAGAGGCAAAGGTTCATCTAAAAGGTATAACCTTTTCTGAAAATTCATGTCCATTCGTCCAAACAATGTGACTGTTCTAAACAGGCATGCCATTTCGTGAATAAGTGTGTCAGTTCATCGAAATAATGCATCAGTTCTGAAGCAGTGCATCAGTTTACTAAAACAGTGCATCAGTTCACTGAAACAGTTCTACAATTCACCGAAACATTGGCATCAGTTTGATGAAGTATTGCATCAGTTCGAACTTCTGCATACATGTTTAAATGGAGGTCCGAAACTATAGAAAAAAATTTACTGCATTTTTCCTTGGAATTCTTCGGAATTCAAATAAAATTTTTCCAAAAATATAGATCTCATCGATCGATCATTTGCCAAATCCAAACCAAATCCAAATCCAAATTCGAAGCTGAAGCCGAGCCGAGCGAGCGACGACGACGACGACGTGAGACATCTATTATTTCTTGCCTGACTTGCCATGTGGGGTATGTGTTCTTGATTATAAACACTTTCAAGTTATATTCTTTCACCAATGTGGGAGAAAGAGTAAACTATCTAATTTGGGAGTACACTTTCTATTTTAGTGTCTCCTTCCCCTCTACCATTATATTCTCCTTTTTTCCATTCACACTTCTTTCATATACTATGAGCCCAACAATCCCCCATATGAATGGGGAATGGCTATTTTTCGTAAAAAATTTATGGATATGTATGTGATCATCAAGCATAGACTGATTGCATCTGGATAAGTGGGTTTCTCTTTGAACTTTCCGTAGTGAACATGCATCGGATGCACTCGGTCAATCGGTAGATTTGATATCTTTGAACCATCGATCTTTAATGTACACCTATACCATACATGTCACATAACCAGCCTTGTAACATTTATGGTTCTCATGGTTTTGTTCTTTTCAGCCATGAACACGTCCCGGTTTCATGAGAGCTTAGAGAATAGGCCTTTACTAACATTCTCTTTGAAGCAGCTTCCACTTCACCCTCGCATAGGTAATTTCTAAACGTTCAATCCTGTAGATTAAACTATTTGGTCAAATCTGCTAAATTTAGATAATCATTATAAGACTTTTCACCTTAAGTCTTATCCTAGTTTACTATACATTATCTACATCATGAGAATGGTTTGGGTAATTGACAATGTTGAACCTGTCAGACACAACTTTGTTTGATCTCCTTGAACCTAGTTCTTGGGATCTCCAGTCTTCTAGGTAGAGTTACCACCATGATAACTCATCCTAGGCCTTAAACCCATTCCCTTAGATGTTCTTTCCACTCCTTCTCTAGATAGGCCTTTTGTAAGTAGATTCGAAATGTTATCCTTTTAATTTACATAGTCAATAGTGATAATTCCACTAGAGAGAAGTTCCCTAACGGTATTATGTCTCCGTTGTATGTGATGATATTTACCGTTGTACATCATGCTCCCTGCCCTACCTATTGTCGTTTGTCTATCACAGTGTATACATACTGGTGCCACTGGCTTGGGCCAACACGAAATATCTTCCAAGAAATTGCTATCACAGTGTATACATACTGGTGCCACTGGCTTGGGCCAACACGAAATATCTTCCAAGAAATTGCTATCACAGTGTATACATACTGGTGCCACTGGCTTGGGCCAACACAGAATATCTTCTAAGAAATTTCAGAGCCATTCTGCTTCTTCACCGGCTTTATCTAATGCGATAAATTTAGATTCCATTGTAGAGCGAGCGATACAAGTCTGTTTGGATGATTTCCAAGAAACTGATCCTCCACCGATAGTAAATACATATCCACTTGTGGATTTTACTTCGTTCAATTCGGTGATCCAATTTGCATCACTATATACTTTATGTACAATAGGATATTTATTATAAATCAAAGCATAGTTTTGAGTGTATTTAAGATACCCCAAAACTCTTTTCATTGCCATCCAATGACTTTTGTTGGGATTACTCGTGTACCGACTCAATTTACTAATTGCACATGCTATGTCTGGTTGTGTACGGTTCATTATAAAAATTAAACATCCCAATACTCTTGTGTACTCTAATTGTGAGGCACTTTCACCTTCATTCTTTCGAAGTGGAAAGTTCACATTCAATGGAGTCTTGGAAATACCAAATTCCATATCCTTGAACTTGTCAAGTACTTTTTTGATATAATGAGACTGTGACAATGCTAACCCTTGTGGAGTTTGATGGATTCTTATACCTAAGATCACATCTGTAACTCCAAGGTCTTTCATATCAAACTTGCTCTCGAGCATTCATTTGGTTGCATTTATGTCACAAATATCTCTACAGACAATCAACATATCATCCACATATAAACAAACAATGACTTGGTGATTTGGTGTGTCTTTAATATATACACATTTGTCACATTCATTTATCTTGAATCCGTTTGCCAACATGGTTTGGTCAAACTTTGCATGCCATTGCTTAGGTGCTTATTTTAGTCCATAAAGTGACTTAATAGTTTACACACCATATTTTCTTTTCCTGGAACCACAAAACCCTCAGGTTGTTCCATGTATATTTCTTCCTCCAAATATCCATTTAGGAATGCGATCTTCACATCCATTTGATGGATTTGAAGATCATATACTGCTGCCAAGGCAATTAACATTCGAATCGAGGTTATCCTTATTACTAGCGAGTATGTATCAAAGCAATCAAGGCCTTCCTTCTGTTTGAAGGCTTTTACTACAAGTCTTGCCTTTCATTTTTCAATAGTACCATCCGCCTTCATTTTCCTTTTGAAGATCCATTTAGAACCTAATGGTTTATTTCCGAGAGGAAGGTTAACCAATTCCCATATATGGTTGCTTAAGATTGAATCTATCTCACTATTGACTGCCTCTTCCCAAAAGGATGAGTCTAATGACTACATCGCTTCTTTAAATGTTTGAGGCTCATTTTCTAAGAGAAATGTTACAAAATCCGATCCAAACGAAGTTGACGTTCTTTGACGTGTACTACATCTTGGATTTTCTTCATTATGTACATTATCACTTGGTTCATCTCAAGGTCATTTAGATCCTCCATTAGACTGTTCATGTCTAATTTTATACGGGTAAATGTTTTCAAAGAATTCAGCATTGTCTGATTCAATTACCGTATTTTCATTAATATCCGGATGTTCAATTTATGAACCAAAAATCGGCATGCTTTACTACTTTTAGCATATCTTATGAACACACAGTCCACCGTTTTAGGTCATATCTTAACCCTTTTAGGTATAGGAACTTGAACCTTCGCTAGACACCCCCACACTTTGAAATATTTCAATTTGGGTTTCCTTTCTTTTCATTATTCGTAAGGAATTGATTGTGTCTTACTAAGGGGAACTCTATTGAATATACGATTGTCCATAAGGATAACCTCCCCCCATAAGTTTTGTGGTAAACCAGAACTTATAAGTAAGGCATTCATCATTTCCTTCAAAGTTCGGTTTTTCCTTACCGAAATTCCATTAGATTGAGGTGAATATGGGGCCGTAGTTTGATGGATTATTCCATTCTCTACACATATTTGCACAAAGGGAGATTCATATTCTCTGCCCCTATCACTTCTTATCATTTTGATCTTTTTGTCTAACTGATTTTCAACTTCAGTTTTATATTGCCTAAACACAACTATTGCTTCATCCTTACTATTTAGCAAGTAGACATAACAATATCTAGTGCAATCATCAATAAAAGTTATGAAATACTTTTTCCCACCACGTGATGGTGTTGACTTTATATCACAAATGTCAGTGTGTATTAAGTCTAAGGGATTGGAATTCCTTTCAACGGACTTATAAGGATGCTTTGTATACTTCGATTCCACACACGTTTGACGCTTTGACTTATTGCACTCAAAGTTTGGCAAAACTTCTAAGTTAATCAGTTTTCGTAATGTTGTGTAATTAACATGGCCTAAACGTTCATTCCATAAATCATAATACTCAAGAAAATAAGAAGAATTCAAACTTTTATTTATTTCAACAGTCATTACATTCATCTTATAAAGGCCTTCGGTCAGATAGCCTTTTCCTACATACATTTCTCTTTTGCTAATTATAATTTTTCTAGAAACGGTAATACATTTAAATTCATTCTTATCTAGGAGTGTGATAGAAATTAAGTTCCTACGTAACTCCGGAATATATAACACATTGTTCAGTATCAAGACCTTGCTGGAAGTCATCTTTAAGAAAAATTTTCCTATTCCCTCCACCTTAGCAGTAGCGGAGTTAGCTATGTAGATCATTTCTTCTGCTTGAGCTGGAGCAAATAATGAAAACAACTCCTTGTTGGCACATACATGGCGGGTGGCACCAGAATCTATCCACCATTTGCGAGGATTCCCCGTCAAGTCTCATTCTGAGAACATAGCACACAGATCATCACATTCTTTGTTGGATTCAATCATATTTGCTTGATCCTTCTTCTTGCCTTTCTTTGGGGCACGACAATCTTTGGACTTGTGGCCAATCTTGCCACAGTTGAAGCATTTTCCCTTAAACGTTTTCTTGGGTTGATTGCTTCCTTGTTCAGCTTTCTTCCTTTTCTTGGACTTATTTTGGTCATCTTCTACAATATGTGCTCCATTAATTGTAGAATTCCCTTTTGACCTTCTTTCGGCAGCTTTATTATTCTCTTCAATACGAAGTCGGACAATAAGATCTTCAACAGTCATCTCCTTGCGTTTATGCTTTAAGTAGTTTTTGAAGTCTTTCCACAAAGGTGGTAGCTTCTCAACTATCATTGCTACTTGGAAAGCATCATTCACAATTAAACCTACAAAATAGTTTATGTGAGTATTAAGAATATTTTTAATTTTTTTAACTAAGGTATTTTTCAAAGATATACCTTCTGCTAGGAGAACATGTATGATGACTTGCAACTCCTGTACTTAAGAGACAACATATTTGTTATCTATCATTTTGAAGTCCAGGAACCGTGCAATAAGGAATTTCTTAATTCCTGCATCCTCCGTCTTATATTTTCGTTCAAGTGCCCCCCACAGTTCTTTTGACGTCTTGGTTCCACTATAAACATTGTAGAGGTTATCTTGGAGACCACTCAGAATATAATTTCTGCAAAGGAAGTCCGAATGTTTCCAAGCTTCTACAATAACGAAGCGGTGTTTTCCCGAGGTTCCCTCGGGTACCTCAGGAGCGTCTTCACTAGTGAACCGTTGCAGACATAAAGTGGTGAGGTAAAAGAACATCTTTTGCTGCCACCGCTTGAAGTCAATGCCCGAAAATTTTCCGGACTTCTCCGCCGGTGCCATTGTTGGTGGAGCATTTGTGTGAATTGATGTGTCAATATTAGTTGCCCCCATAGACGTTGTCGCATCCATCATTTGATTTTCAATTTCCATTTTTCTGTCACCACAAGACAAAAAATACTTAGTATTTTCAGAATACTACTTATAAAAATTAAGCAACTTTAATTTTTTTTTCTTCTTCTTGTTTCTAGTTAACAATGAAGTTTTTATGACTTCCAATTGTCAACCGAATGATCTTTAACTTGTGACGAATTTTTTATGTCTTCTAATCACTAGTTAAATGCAAGGGGAGTAGAAAGCTTAAAGCTTTAATTTCCAAAAACAAGTTCTACAAATTCTGTAAAATTATTTCCCTAAGATTGTTATTTCGTTTGTAATTCGGGTACAGAGAATCTGTATATTACAACACCAACTTCAACTTGAGTTCAAGTATAAACAAGAACACTATGAAGTATATCAAATAGCCTTAACACAAGATCAAAATGACCTTTCCAAGAGTTGTATTTTATTTTGCAGAAATTAAGATGAAACAGAAAATAGCCAAGTCGTCCGAATTCATGGATTTTTCTTAAGGAAATAATCCCCCTCACTGTACCCGAGGTTGTGGAATTTTTCCTCCCAGGATAAAATGGCTAACAGACTAACAGTAGTGGTACCTTAAACGGTTGGAGTATCTTCGAACTCACAGAAAGTTTTGAGTGATCACACAGAATATTTTTTAGATAAGAAGAGAGTTTTTAATCTGAAAATTTTGTACTAAACCTGTGGAAGAAACCAGGTTTATATAGCCACAACATGCCTCTTTTGAAAAGAGGCAAAGGTTCATCTAAAAGGTATAACCTTTTCTGAAAATTCATGTCCATTCGTCCAAACAATGTGAATATTCTGAACAGACATGCCATTTCATGAATAAGTGTGTCAGTTCATCGAAACAATGGATCAGCTCTGAAGCAGTGCATCAGTTTACTGAAACAGTGCCTCAGTTCACCAAAATAGTGCCTCAGTTCACCGAAACATTGGTACCATTTTGATGATGTATTGCATCAGTTCGAACTTCTGCATGCATGTATAAATGGAGGTCCGAAACTACAGAAAAAATTTTACTGCATTTTTCCTTGGCATTCTTCGGAATTCAAATAAAGTTTGTCCAAAAAGATAGATCTCATCGATCGATCATTTGCCAAATCCAAATCCAAATCCGAAGCCGAGCGACGATGACAATGGCGCGAGGCATCTATTATTTCTTCCCTCACTTTCTATGTGGAGTAAGTGTTCTTGATTATAAACACTTTCAAGTTCTCTTCTTTCACCAATGTCAGAGAAAGAGTAAACTTTCTAATTTGGGAGTACACTTTCCATTTTAGTGTCTCCTTCCCCTCCTCCATTTTATTCTTTTTTTTTTCATTCACACTTCTTTCATATACTATGAACCCAACATGTACCAGTTAAATTTTTGCCCTTTTCTGATTCCTCAAGTAGGATTCGAGGTCTTTTTACTGATTTTTTCAACTGGACTGGTTCAACTACTACTTTAACTTATAAATGTCTCCACTCCTCAAAATGTGGTAGGTAGAACTAAGGGAACAAAAAAAGGCTTGTACGGTGGATGAAGCATCCTGCATTTAGTAGGGTCTGGGGAAGGGCCATACCTTAAGAGAGTGATGGTTAAATTCATGATCTATAGGCTATAGGGGTACAATTTTACCGTTACTTCAAGACTTTTAGCAATTTTTGGTAAATTAAGCATATCAACCGCGGCAAAAAAATACTATTGTAATAACTAATAGAAAGGACAACCTCTTTTCAGTACCATCCCCATTTCTCCCTTGCTCCAGCCAGTCTCTCCGTTAATGATTTTGAAGTTTAGAACATTTCAAATTAATACATTTAAATCATAAGAACATTGAGGTTAGCTTGCTGAAAGTATCACTCTTTACTGCTGGAGTTGTTCACCTTCCGGTTATTGAGCAATTCAAATAGTTCAATTACCTTAAAAGTAACAAAAACTAGTTATGTGATTTACTATTATAGTGGGTAACTTTCGGTAATTTTGATGTGACAAGATAATTTTGTCACTTCAATATTACATATGTGAAATTAACACGAATTAGATGTATGCTACTAATGAAGTTTATATGTGTTTCAGGAACTGGAATTAGGGTGGAGATGGAGTAATTGTTGGATCCATAATTGGATTCTTCCTCTTAATGAATAAGAGGAATGTGGGGAGACAAATGACTTATAAGTTACATGAGTTATAAAACATAAAAAAGGTAGAACTATTAGTGAATAATTAGTGAGATGTATCAAAAGAAAAATGCCAGGTGCATTCTTCCACAATTAAACATGGAAGAGGAGTCATCAAAAGACTATTTTTACCACAATGAAACGTGGGAGATAAAGATCAAAAGATACTCCAGTATGCAGCACTTCAATGCACGTCAACATGCAACATTTCAATAGCAAATTTAATATTAAAATGCTTTAAAAACCCAACAAATTATATATATATAAAAAAAAAAACAATCATTCAACTAGATCAAAACTTGAAAATAGTCAAGTAGGAGAAATAGAACATTGTCCCAAATTTTCTAATACTACTTTACTGCAAAATACTCAAAGACCTGGCTGATCATTGCGTTTCAGAGCTTTCCAATTGACGTTACTAAGAAATTTCTGAAAGATGTTGGAAGGAAAAAAAGAGAGTCAGACCATGAATATATTTAATTATCATATGGACTATAGAGTTATTTTTAATGAAAAATATTTTTTATTTTTTATGATTTATGAACGATAACATTCTTTTGAAACAATATAAATTAAAGAATGAAAACAATGGTATTTCATTGAATTGTCACAAAAAAAATATAGAAATTAGAATGACTAATTAACTTTTATCATTTAACAAAGTCTTCTCTAATCCTTTTAATTATTGAGTGTTTTGATTAGGCTTTCCAAAATTAAAGGTTGAATAATGTCGAAATATTCATTGGTGAAAGTGATATGTCAAAATATTTATTGGTGAAAGTGATATAACATTGATTTTTCTTTTTTGCTATAAATATAAAATTTTAAAATTAAATAGTTGTAGAAAAAACTTCTGTGGCAAGTGTTTGATGAAAAATTGTATCAAACAAAACATTTTGTAATAAAAATTTGAGAAACTAACTTTTAGAAAATAATTTCTTTTTTCCAGAATAACTGCACAAACGCATTAAAAAGTTAAATAATTTATCACTTTAATTTTTTTAAAGACGTATCTACAAATTACTTGCAATTTGCATCCTTGTAAAACCAAGCACAATCATCATTTCCAGAATGTCCTTTGGGTAACATTCTACGCATGGTCCATAAGTATGCTATTAATTTAATAACTATAATATTTTTAAATCAAGCCAAGATACATGTAAATATCAACCGATATTAGATATAAGTATAAATTCTAGTTGTTCATGTAGCTCTTTTAAAATAAATTGTAAAGAAATTAATTAATAGTAAAATCAACTTCCTTCCTTCACCAAGTTCTTGCAAACTTTTCTTGAATTTGGCATGAAGATCCACAGTCCACTTTATGTCGTCCTTTTGCTTAAAATCCTTGTTATTTTTTAGGTAGAGATGAGCTCCATCTTTCATAGCTTGCTTTTCTAAGAGCTTATTGTGTTTATCACATACAGCTGTGTAATTATTTTAAGAAGATATCAATTAAAATTGAATTATATCATACATTATATAAATAGTTAACTTCACACATATTTATGAATTTTGTTTAATTATAAAAATAACATTACAAAACATACTAAAAATATGAGTTAGCGATGGATAGTTTATGTCGCTAAACAATAAAAAAATTATTACTAATTCTATTTAATCATGGATTATGTTAAATTCTTTTAGCTCCAAACTATTTAACGATATATAATGGTGACTTTTAGAATAAAATTATTTTATTGTGTATTTATAAAAATAATTGATTTTATCCACAATAGATATCTTTTTGTTTTGGTAATTCACAATAGTTATCATAACTAAAAGAGTATGAAAAAAATTACTTAGGGAATTATATCGAAAGCCACAACTCAAGCCAAAAGTTTAAAAAAATATAGGTTCGACGAGTGGATATTTATTATCATCATAGTGATTTTTGTAGTTTCTTTCGAAAGCATAAGCATTGCTGTCGAACACGTATCAACCATGATAACTTTATTAATACATTTTGAAAGTCCGTAAAATAAATTATAAGCAAAATTACTATGAAAATTTATTTTTCATATATAATTTTGATATTAATTTTGAGGGTTTATTGCTACTCTTTAGTTCATGCAATTGCACATATTAATAAACTTATATTACAATCAATATGTACAATTTTATACATATTTACAATAAAATTAATTAACGTATAATTTAGAGTGAATAATTGAATCTATTATATAGAATACGAAAAGCATATTGATGTCACACATAATTATCATAAAATTTCAAGTTTGAAAATTACTTAAAGTAAAAATTTTGAAAAAAAGGTCAATTCAGTTTTTGATAACAACAAAGTGAATCCAAATCAAATTAAAATATCCTATCATAATGAAATCATACTTTCCCAATATTTGATTATTTAAATAAACTTAAACATGAATATGTATTTTGAATTATTATTGTTATTATGTTTAAATGGAAAAGTAAAAATAATTTGAATTCTATTGATTAAAATGTCATGTGTATAATATAAAATTAAAAAATAAAATCAAAATATTCAAAATTAAAATTAAAAAAAAAACTAACAATATCGCTTCCTTTATTGTGTATGTGTATTACTTTTCTTTTTCTTTTTATTTCCTATCTCGTGTTTGGCATCTATATTGGAACCCGGTTAATCTAGATTCGTGTGCGTGAGGTCCATTCGGAGGAAGCACTCCCTATCAAGAATTTTTTCATACCCAAGAATCAAATCCGAGACCTTTAGTTAAGAAAGGAGCAGCCCCATCCATTGCACCACATTCTTTAATGGTTGTATTATCTTCATTAAAGGATCAACTTATCTATTCATTCTAGACAATCTAACAGTGAATATTTGAGTAAAATTGGATATACTTATTTTTACCGAAGGTAAAATATTAAATAAAAATTAATGAAAATATTAGAGTCTATTGAAATTTTAATATATAAGGAAAAAAGGAATAAAGTCAAAACATTATAGAAGTAAAGATGGACGAGATGTCAAAATGATAAAATAATATGTTAAATTATAGAGGAAGAAAAAACTCCTCAAAATTAAGAGGGAAATTTCAATTAACAAAGAAAATTATTTTTCATGAAAATTGAAAATGATATTTTCTTGATTTTATTTTCTACGTCTAATATAAGATTAAAAAAGAAAATTATCTCACGATCAATAGTAAAACTAATCAAATTAGTGTTTCTCTTGGTCTTTCACTTCCCGCTCTATTTCCTAATCTTGTGTCGCCTCTACCATCCAAACGATTATTTTAAAATGATAGATAGATTGTAAAAGTCAAAAGATCTGCACCTTCAAAAATTATTCTTAAGAGATTTAATTTATTTTCTCCTCCGATTTTATATCACTTTGACCTATTGACAAAAATTATTCATTCTTCCCTTTTTCTACAAAAAGATCAAGTGTAAAATAATTTTAATTTGATTAAATAATTAATAAAATGGTCTCCCTTCAAGGAGATTTGATAAAATTGAAAGGATACAAATTTTAAGATAAAACTATCGTCCTCCTCTGAAAAGTCATATACTCGCTGTGGGGAAAGCTAATTGAGTAAGTGGAATGCTTATAGTAAGGATAAAAAATAAAGTATCTAATTCAATTCTTTATAAACACATAAAACTCATTTTAACTAGTAAAACAACATAAACAAGCATAGAAATGATGTTATGACAACTAGGAAAAGAGAAATTTAAAATTTATAACATAAAAATAAAATTTTAAAAGAGATCGAAGTTAAAATTGCAAATGAGAAAATTATCAACATATCAATTAAATATCTTTTAGAAAGGAAATCACATATAATTTATTTATATCAAAGAATCAAAGATTATAAGATCAATATAGATTTTTAGGGATGTTACCTTTATAGTCCTTACACTTTAGCAAATCAACAATCTCGATAGCAATATTATCGATCTGACTAACTAGCATCACGCGAACTTCATCTATCACTCCAAAATAAGTTGTTGTCGCTGGATTATCGTTATCAGAGACGTCTTCGATGAAATTGTATTGATGATATTCGGTAACCCTAATGAGCAGAGGGAGAATTAATTTATAGAGATTGAGACTTAATCTGGTACGTCCATCAAATTGACGGTGGACGAACAAGATATATTCTTCATTAAATATTAGTTATAGATTTTATATTAATTGAGCTACAAATAAGAAAAAGGAGAAAAAATCAAAATATATCATAAATATATCAAAAGACATTGGTTACCAAAATATATCAACCACCCTTTTTAAAAAAAAAAAAAATTAAACCACAAAAGAGAAAAGGGGTTAGACCTTACCTTACCATTCTTAATGAAGTAACAAAACCTAGACTATTCAACAAACGTGCAAAAAATAAGAACTAGAGAGAACTAGCTATTCTAGGATCATCATAAGTACTGAAAAAAATATAAAAAGAGATAATACATAAATATGACCCTAAACTTGACACCAAATTATAACTTTGACCTTAAATTTTGACAGTGCACAAATATGACCTTTAACTATTCGAAACTGCACAAATATGACCTCCGATCCTACGTGGCAAAACGTGTGTTCAACATGCAAAACTGGGCGCGTCCAACTTAAAATCTAAGGGCATAATACATAAATATGACCCTAAACTTGACACCAAATTATAACTTTGACCTTAAACTTTGACAGTGCACAAATATGACCTTTAACTATACAAAACTGCACAAATATTACCTTTAAATGACTTTTCACTATTAATTTTTTATTATTTTTGGCTCAAAGATTAAAATGGCATCTAATTTCTTTTGTCATTGCGGAAAAAGAGCAATATTGAAGATTTATTAATTAGGTGGGTCAGCCTCATACGAAAAAATTGCGCGGATATGTATATATATTATAAAGCAGAGGGTGAATTTAAATTATATAATATATCTAAATATAATTTATTTAAAGATGAAACTACACTAATAAAAAAAAATTTATAGTTTTAATAAAATATTATTAAATTAATATTATTAAGGATAGTAGTAGTAGTATATTAAATTAACGTTATCAAATTAACGTTATTAAAATGTTATTAAATTAACGTTATTAAAACGTTATTAAATTAACGCAGGGGCGGACCTACGTGGTTGCCATGGGGTTCACCCGAACCCCCTCGGTAAAAAATTACGTTGTATATATAAGGTAGAAAATCTATATTTATGTACGTATATTAATGTTGAACCACATGAAACAAGACACTTAGATAGCCCAGTGATGTTATTTGTTCTTCTTGGGCGCTTCCTTCAGTCTACTACGCAGGTTCGATCCCTAAATAAATAAAATAATAATAATAATAATAATAATAATAAAAATGATGTCGTTTTAACACAAAAAATAAAACTTTGACAGTGTACAAATATGACCTTTAACTATTCAAAATTGCACAAATACGACCTCTCTCCAAGTCAGCCCTTTTAACGACATGGCACAGTCTGATTGGATTACCTTTCCACATAGACGCGAGTGAAACTCACGCATGGGGGTTGCATAATCGGAGGTCATATTTGTTCAGGTTTTGAATAGTTAAAGGTTCTATTTGTGCACTATCAAAGTTTAAGGTTAAAGTTATAATTTGGTATCAAGTTTAGGATCAAAATTATGTATTATCTCATATAAAAATGAATGGGAAATTTGTGTTATCAATTACGAACATCTTTTAACAAATGAATGACCTAAAAAGAAAAGTTGGCCCATCTCAAGTACATTGATATATTCGATCCCTGCTTTCTTCTTCGAACCTGTTCAGGACCACTTGAAAATTCATCACTTCTTGAATTTGTGGGGTCTTCTAAAAGTTGTTGACACGGTCACATGATTTTTCTTTGCTAGTGGTGCCTTGGAACAAAATCCTCTGTCACCTTATCCTCCCAACTTTGATTCCTATCGTGATATATTTTAATTTTTCTATTTCTTTGGTGTCCATGAGAGAAATCAGCATCCCTAGCTACACTTGTAAAGCATATATCCAACATGTCTTCATCCTCACTTTCCACAAATGTCATATTTTTTGGAGGTTTTCAAAACTCTTTGGAGACAACTTCCCACCAATTGTTTGGCAGTATGACTTGGAGAAAGGAAATTTCATACACCACCTAAAGTTTGCTTGCAACTTGATGAATAATTACGAATTGCTGACTTATTTGAGACAAAAAATAGAGCTTGAGCATTAGGTTTACTACTAATATTATCCGCCTGATGTTCATCTTCTTTATTTACCAAATCTGCCATCCAGGGGTGGACCTACATATAATTTTGGGGTGCTCTGGCACCCAGTAAGCTCGACGTGAAATAGTTATAATTACATAAAAAATATACGAAAATAGGTATAAAACATATAAATTCACCCATTGAAATAAAAATTGGTTGGGTGCATTGGCATTTAAGTTGGTCTTAATCTTCTCCACTAAAGGAATGCCCCGAGTTCAAACCTTGTTGATGTGATTTTTTATTTTCTTTTAGCTTTTTAATTTTTTAAGCACCCACAAGCCTTAAATCCTGGGTCCGCCACTGCTACCATCAATGAAAGCCAATATCACCTTGTTGCTCCATATGAATAGACGATATAAATTGCTGCATAGATTCACTATGTTGCTGCCTAAAATCAAGTTGTTGATTTTTCTTTAATACTTTATCCACCTCTGAATTTGAATAGGCATTGTGGGATTATTTGAATTAATTTGGCATAATACATAAATATGACCCTAAGACATCAAATTATAACTTTGGCCTTAAACTTTGATAGTGCACAAATAGGACCTTTAACTATTCAAATCTGAACAAATATGACCTCCGATTTTGCAACCTCATGCATGAGTTTCACTCGCGCCTACGTGGAAAGCTCATCCAATCACACGGTGCCACGTCGTTAAAAGGGCTGACTTGGAGGGAGGTCATATTTGTGCAGTTTTGAATAGTTAGAGGTCATATTTGTGCACTGTCAAAGTTTTGATTTTTGTGTTAAAACGGCATCGTTTTTATTACTTATTATTATTATTATTATTATTATTATTTTATTTATTTCTATAGCAGCAGAAAAAAAAAAGTCACTAGCAGGGATCGAACCCGCGTAGTAGGCTGAAGGAAGCGCCCAAGAAGAGCAAATAACACCACTGGGCTATCTAAGTGTCTTGTTTCATGTGGTTCAACATTAATATACGTACATAAATATAGATTTTCGATCTTATATATACAACGTAATTTTTTTATCGAGGGGGTTCGGGTGAACCCCATGGCAACCACGTAGGTCCGCCCCTTCTTTAATTTAATAACATTTTGATAACGTTAATTTAATACTAACATTTTAATAACGTTAATTTGATAACATTAACTTAATATTCTACTACTACTATCCTTAATAACATTAATTTAATAACATTTTATTAAAACTATAAAAAAAAAATATTATTATATTTTCATCTTTAATTTAATAATTAAATAAATTATATTTAGATATATTATATAACATAAATTTGCCCTTTTCTTTATAATATATATACATACCCACGCGATTTTTTCATATAAGGTTGACCCACCTAATTAATAAATCTTCAATATTGCTCTTTTTTCGCCATGACAAAATAAATTAGATACCATTTTCATTTTTGAGCCAAAAATAATAAAAAAATAATCGTGAAAAGTCATTTAAAGGTCATATTTGTGCAGTTTTGACTAGTTAAATGTCATATTTGTGAACTATTAAAGTTTAAGGTCAAAGTTATAATTTGATTTCAAGATTAGGGTCATATTTATGTATTATACCCTTAGATTTTAAGCTGGACGCGCCCAGTTTTGCCACGCAGGATCGGAGGTTATATTTGTGTAGTTTTAAATAGTTAAAGGTCATATTTGTGCACTGTCAAAGTTTAAGGTCAAAGTTATAATTTGTTGTTAAGTTTAGGGTCATATTTATGTATTTTACCAATTAATTTTATGCCCAACTTTATCTGAGAGAAGATCAAAAGGATTTGGAAGAGAAATGTCCTTTGGGGAAGAAACTCGAGCACATGGAACATTCCTTGCTAGTTGCACATTAATGCGAGCAGGGAGAGCCAATTCAAATGCCTAAATATTTTTTATGTGCCATCACAGTCCAGTCTTTACCAATACTGTTATCCACATGCTTGATTTTATTTGTTGATTCATCACCAATAGCATGCTTTTTACTGATGGAATGTTCAAACTGAGTTGAATTAAAAGAGAACTGTAAATTATCAACTTTTGAATTTTTATCCAATGATTTCTTAGAGATATTCAAGCACGAATACTGGACAAAATTTTCACTGCTCGCCACAACATCGTGAATATAGAGCATATCTGACTGTGACGTCTCACCGGCCATCAAATTAGGAGGTTTTAAAGATGTATTATGATCTTGTTCATCAATGTGTTGTTCAACAATTAAGTTCCTCGCTTGTAGTTCATATTTAGCTTTCGATGAAGAGACTAAGACCTTAGAATTCTCTTAAGATTGTAACATCAACTCACATGCATCCCCATCACTTTTTGCTATTATTTGCAACAGTTTGTTGGTGTTGAGAATCAACATTCAATGCAACAAACTTTGTTGGTATCGAAATCGAGGCCATCATGCGGAAGCTTAAAGTTTACAAACCATAGAGATGATAAATCAAATGACACAAAAATATACTAAAACATATTATTGAATATGATTTGGCCAATTGGCCTACATATTTAATACTAAATTAAAATAAACTTAAAATCTATTGGGAGAAAATCTCCCTCTAAACAAGACTCTTTAAATGACTACATTGTTAATGTTATTATGTTATGGCATGAGAAAGGGGTGTTTTATTGATAGATGTCCAAAATATTTCCTATTAGAAAGAGGTTAGGCAAATATGAAAAAGTTTTATATTTTCAGAAAAAGTAAAAGTAATTATGGTTACTTTTATTTTCCTTCCAAGAAAAAGTAAAACTTAATTCTGGTAAAAAAATCAGGGCAAAAACCCTAACAAATCTCTCCTTTTTGGCTTGATTTTCTTCACTTGATCTGCCTTCTTCACATCTTTGATCTTTGTTCGTCACATAGTCTTGACATGCTTAAAAATGAAGCTTTTGGGTTAAAAGTATATGAGACATTTTCGGGTTAAAAATATTGGAGCCCTTTGTAGGGTTAAAAGTAAGCTTTATTTTTAAATATATGACAATATGACTGAAATATCATCTCCACATGTAGTTGGACAAAGACATCATTATCGCCAAATTGGTTGCAACTTGATTTGAAACCGCTTTGAACCTGTTTAATCTCGTTTTATCAAATCATTGGATCTTTGAACCGTAGGCTCTGAGACCACTTGTTGGGATCGAAATCGAGAGGGCGTCATGCGGAAGCTTAAAGTTTGTAAACCATAGAGATGATTAATCAGATGACACAAAAATATACGAAAAACATATTATTGAATATGATTTGGCCAATTGGCCTACATATTTAAAACTAAATCAAAATAAACTTAAAATCTATTGGGAGAAAATCTCCCCTAAACAAGACTCTTTAAATGACTACATTGTGAATGTTATTATGTTATGGCATGAGAAGGGGATCTTCTATTTATAGATGTCCAAAACCTTTACTGTTAGAAAGAGATTAGCCAAATATGGAAAATTTTTATATTTTCCTTTCAAAAAAAGTAAAAGTAATTATAGTTACTTTTATTTTCCTTCCAAGAAAAAGTAAAACTTAATTTTGGTAAGAAAATCAGGGCAAAAATCCTAACAAACTTAGCAACATTGTTATGGACCTCAACATTTGGACGGGAACTTGCCAACAGGTCTGGTTGTTGGTTCTTTCTATGAGGTCTTCGATCACCATCTTCCCACCTTTTCCTCTCATTCAAAAATTCTCTCAAATTTTCTTGAAAATTTTCTCTAGTAGTTTCTTCTTTACAACCTTCTCCACCTGCATTCTGGATAGTATCTAGTTTATTTTTCAATATCAAATGACATGTACCTTCATTATGTCCTTAGTGTTTGCGAAAATTACAATAAAAGGTTAGATTAACATAAACAATTTCCTAAAAATTCTCTAAACACTTACCAATTTTATTGCCTGGTCAAATATTGAAATGATATTCACTTCGAAAGTTTTTCCAGTAGGTCTGGGATCACCTTAACCCTGATGGTGTTTGGTATGGACTTAAATTGTGTTGCTTTGTCTATAGCTATTGATTTTCTGATTGTTGTCGCTATAGACAATAATGACTTCTTGGCAAATAGATCTGGAGCCAAGTTCGGCAAAGAAATCCACACCGCCGCCTTAGTCATTTATTATTTGTGGTTAAAATCGATAGACCATGGGAATATCCTATATTAGCGCTCATTTCCATTGTAAGGAAAATATTTCACTCGTCTTGCAAACGCGGTCACATAATCATCATATTGATCGCACCTTAGCAAGAGTTGTCATGGTGCCAATGAACCAATTAGACAATGACCCTTGATTCCAAGATGTTTCGGTAGCAATGTTCTTAGGTCCTTCAAATCTGGTGCACCTGAAGAGAGTCTAATCATAATTATTCGATGCAACCCTTCCTCGTTAGCAAACACTTCTCTTTCCTCCATTGTAAAGTTGAGTGTAGGTTGACCATGAATATATTCAATTGATTTTAGCTGAGTTCTCGTCATATTTTGGGTAGCTTGTCTTGGATTTGGTAATACAAAATATGATGTTTGTGGATTAGAAGTAGGGTTTGGTTCTCCCATAATCATAGACTAGGAGAGATAGGCACAACCGTGGCTTCCCTAAGTTTATATCAGAGTTGGCTGGAGAGAGGAGAGAGAGAGAGTCGCTTACCTAAAATTATTATCAACCATTCCTAATTTCTCTCTTAGATGATTTTTTTTTCTTATTTCAAATGATATTAACTATTCAAAATAAAAATGTTTCAATATTTTTAATGATTTTCAATAAATATTTCAATATTCAATTTTTAAAATTTTAAGAATAGTTCATATTAATTACTTAGAATTTTCAAAAATTTTAAGAATATTTTTAATGATTTTCAATATATATTTTCAATATTCAGTATTCAAAATAGATCATATACAAATTACTTAGAATTTTTCTCTGAATATTCATGTATGAAGTCTGGATAAAATCAATATAAAATATCAATATTCCGCTCAAGGCTTACTTGTACATATTTTAGTATATGAAATGTGTATAAAATATGGTACATATAATTAGCTTACGTTTTTTGTATCTGTTACGTGTTTAAAATCTATATACAAATTTATGTATCTTTAATTTTTTTTTCGTTTATACATGTTTGTATTTAAGATGTTTATATACAAACTGATGTGAATCATGAATACGAGATTGTTCACTAAATTTGCTATTACATTAAAAAAATCATGGATATAAATAAACATGTTTTATGTATGGATTGTGTCTAAAATATGCTAAATTTTACTAATTTAGGTTTATTTTATTTTCTGGGTTATGAATTTTGTAAGTAAATTGATGTATGTTTCGACGTTGTTAGTTGCTAGCAAGTTATATTATTCGTTAATAAATACACATAGAAAGGTATAAAATATGATTTTCATAAAACTTCAGATAACGATTTTATATCAACTGTGTATGAAAAGTTATTCATTGAATTTGTTATTCCTACAAAAAGAATTTAAAAAATCATGAATGAAAACATGAAATTCACATTGACTAATGTATAAAATTTGATTCACGGATAAAATTTATATTGCAAAAAAAACAAGGAAAAAATAAATAATAGTGTATGAAAAAATTAAGAATAAAATGTGAATTTGAACAATCTGATAGAAATTTACGTGGTGAAAGCAATTTAAAATAATTATTAATATTAAAGAAAAGAAAGTACGAAAGAACTAAGAAAAACATATGAGAGAAATTTATGAAAAGGCAAGGGTATTAAATTTTTTGAAAGGATTAACTAATTTAAAAAGAAATTATTTAAGGAAATGAAAGAAGAAGAAATTTAGGATTACTTATAATCCTTTTACCGTATTTTCTTTTTTTCTTTTCACTTTGTTAATTGGGGGATTTGAAGGGATTACATAGTAAAAAAAGTATAAAACATTAAGGAGAAAATTAAGAATTTTCTATAAATGTATTTACATTATAGTGAATGTCTATCATGATCTAATAAGATCTATCAAAATTTAGTTGATATCTATCAGGATTTGAAGTATTTATCTTTTAGTCAGAAACTAGGAGTATTTTTATTTGGTTCATTGTATTATCAATCCTATAATCTCTCATCCCTCAAGAAAAGTAAAGAAGTCTTCTTTCTCTATTTATTCTTGTTGTTCTTTATTTATTTTTCATAACATGTTATCAGCACGAATCTCTACCATTACCATAAATTTAATTTTTAAAAGAAAATTGAATCGAAAGATGGAGAAGATAAAATCACAAGGTTATGTGGTCATCACAATTTGGTAGACACATTTTTTATAATTTCTTTTATAATCACGGTGTCATACCCCTTTTCTAACCGAAAAAAGATTCATTTTAAGTTTCGGAAGGGTTTTTATGATTAAAATGACAAAATGATTGAAAATTTATTTCGAAGAAGGATTATTTACATTTTTTATTTAGAGTGTCCACTTGGCATAATCCGGTGTGCCAAATCACCTTTGAAAAATTCTTTTCAAAACGTTTTGACTCTCTAAAACTGATCTGCGAACAGAGATTCCGACTAAGGAATTCTGTTGATCAGCCTGACAACTTAGCCACTGGTTTGCATATCAGCATGACTATAGCTTTCCTCACTTTCAATGTTTTTCATCATAATTGATCCATCTTGAATCATCTTTTCAATTTCTCTTTTAAAATCTCGACAATCTCCATTACTATGACCCTGAGCATCACAATGATACGCATATCGTACATTAGGATCAAAATTTCTTGAACGCCGATTAAGGAGTAATCATGCCCCACTGTACCAATCTCTGAAATAAACTAGTATACGACTCTCCAATTGGTGTGAAGCTATCTCTCGACTTCTGCCTCATTTCATCGTTTGGCTTGGATTAAAAATCAGGCTTAGAAGGGTTTTGGTATGTTTGTGGAGTTACAGGATGACTCTGAGGAGTTGATGTGTTCCACTGTGGGTAAGATGGGGTTGAACATGTAGCAGTGCATTATATACTGGATATGGAGGTGGGGGAGCAGAGTATAATCGATTTTGGGAGTGATTATGTGGAGCTTGGGCATGAACTTGGGTTTGAGCCTGAGAGCGACGACGACGTGGTCTCCTTGACCTTTTCTGCTGTCCAACTACAATAGCAGATGCATCTTCCTCATTCTTTTTCTCCCCAACACTTACGGAACCCTTTTGAATTGCTTGAGTAGTCTCTTTCAATGTTGCAAAACTCACAATGCAACCAGTCTTCATTCCCTCTTCTGTCATCTCTCCCATTTTAAGGACCTTAATGAATGGCTTGCCTAATGCAGGTAACAAGTGTTGATAATATATTTTGTCCTGCGCTGGAATAAATACCTCCACTATCTTACTTTCTTTCATTGGCGGTTTCACCCTAGCCACTTGTTCACGCCATCTAATCGCATATTCTCGAAAACTTTTGGAGTTCTTTTTTTTAATACTAGTTAGGGATTTTTCGTCAGGGATCAACTCCACATTTTATTGAAATTTTTGCACAAATTAATTATCTAGGTAATCCCAACTAATCCACTTGTCAATGTCTTGGTCAACAAACCATTCTGAAGCTAGGCCTGAAAGTCTCTCCCCGAAATAAGCCATGAGTAGTTCTTCCTTCCCTCCAACGCCCCTTAATTGGTTACAATAGAGCCTCAACTGTGCCACTGGGTCCCCATGTCCGTCATATTTCTCAAACTTTGGCATTTTAAAACCGGGAAGAAGGTTGACACCTGGAAATATGCATAAGTCTTTATATGAGACACTTTTGTAATCCCCAAGTCCTTGCAAGTTCTTCTTAGCCAGTTCCAAACTTCTCAATTTTCTAGTCATTTCCTCTTGTTCTTCTGTCATAACAGGCTTCTCAGTGTTAGGAGGAAATTCAAGCGGGTAAGTGTCACCGTAAAGACCAGTCAACTTTAATGTAGGCTCGAAATTGTAACGCTGATCACCAGTAATATTCAATACAGGCTCTCTTGTAGAGTAGGAAGACGCAACTTGTGGATGAACATAAAAAATAGAAGCTTCGGGTGGGGTTGGTGCCACAAGAGCATGAACAACAGGTGGAGCCGAGTATGTGGTAGTCTTGGATTGGGGAATGAGGAAATGAGCATAGGAAGTGGTTGGATATTGTTGCCCTGGAGTTGATCCTGATGCATGTTGTGGCATATCAATAAAAATGGGAAATTAGGCAGGTGACACGGGAGGCAAGCTAGAAATATATTCCATATTATCAGTGGGAACTGGGGGAGACGGCAACCCATTAGCCCAAGCTCGATGCATTTCTATTATTTGCTGCCTTAATTTCCGAATCTCTTCATTAGATCCTTAATTCTCATTTCCCGAACTCCCTATCTGATTAGTGACAACAAACTCGGTATCCTTGTTGGCCATAACTTTCTCTGTGACTTGGTGCAATATGGAGGACCAGCCAAAATGCGACAAACCAACCACCTCAAACTAACTGAACAAGCGATAGCAAATGTGTTAGAGTTCAACACTTTCTCAAAATCTTTTCTTTTTGAAAAGGACACCGAACCCAAGAAGGGCGCCTACGTATCTCATCCCCAGAGAGGAGAATCAGGTGTGCGTAGTTCGTGAAGTCTTTCCAAAATGGACAAATTAAACTCCCTTTCTATTCCTTGAAACTTTAAGAAGAAAAGAAAATAACAATTTGTGAAAAGAATTGACGAAAATCTTTTTGAACTTTTTAGCTTTAACATCCCTATACAAAATGAAATCTATGATTACCAAAGATTTTTTTTTTCTTTTTGTGTTTTCAATTTTGAATTTCATATGAAAATGAAACTTGAACCTATTAAAGAAAAATCTTTTTGCAGTTTTCTTTTAAAGATGTATATGAAACACTTACTCTAAATAAAAAGTGAAGAAAATATTTTTGGATTCTTCAAATAAGACCCTCGAGCGAACAATAGGCTACCTACGTCTCTCACTCCCAAAAGAGGAGAATCAGGGGTGCGTAGTTCGTCTAGATAGGACAATTAAGGATTAAATAACCGACTGAACCCTGACTAGAGAGACGCGACCACAAACAGAAGATGAAAAACAATAAAATCTTTTTGAGCTTTTAGTTTGACACTTCACATAAGACTGACACCAACAACTATAAAAGAGAAAATATTTTTGGTATTTTCGTTATATGAAATGTACAAAACTTCTGCCATCTTTTTTTTTGAATTTTCCTTTTATAAAAATATCCTAAAAATATTTTTGAAATTTTTGGAATTATGAATGCATGCTAAAGGAGATAAAAGGAAAATCTTTTTGAGGATTTTTTTGTTTTTGAATAAATGCATGAAAAAGGAAAGAATTTTTTTTTTGAATTTTTGAATTGTAAAAAAAATAAAAGCCATAAAGTAACTCTAAAAAACTACGAAACTTTATTTTTTTCACTCTTTTTTTCCTATTTTTTTCACAATTTCTTGCCTACATACTTTACTTCTAACACATGCTTTTGCCCAAATCAGTCAGTCAAATGACCTTATTACCCTCAAAGATGCAACATTTAGCACGTAGGAATGCTTTAGAGGTAAGTCTCCTACAAAGGACCAAGTGGGCCCCGGTATGTCTCAATATGATGCACATAAGCATGACCTAAAGGCTGACCTACGCTGGAGTTCACTAACAAGGCTGTTCGGGGGAGTGTATGGTTGATAGTGGCTGCTTTGCTTTCCACCTACTCCATACCAGCCAACGGCTCCCCCTCGTAAAATAAAAGAGACTCAACTATAGGTCGTGTACACAACGTGTACTATAGAACTTGTTGTAGAAATAATTGACTCGGGTTATGCACATGATGGCAGTTATAAAGAGGTAACACATAAGAGAAAAACTGTAAACAAAGAGCACGTAGGCACTCAAAAACATTTACTCAAATGACAATACAAACAATGTTTATACACCTATGATGTCAAACTAAGTCGATACAACTCCAAAAATATGCTCGAATTCTGAAAAGTCCCCAGCGGAGTCGCCAGAGCTTTCACACCCCTTTTCTAATCGAAAAAAAAAGATTCATTTTAAGTTTCAAAAGGGTTTTTATGATTAAAATGAAAAAATGATTGAAAATTTATTTTGAAGAAGGATTATTTACATTTTTTATTCAGATTCACCACTTGACATAATCCGGTGTGCGAAGTGACCTTTGAAAAATCCTTTTCAAAACGTTTTGACTCTAAAACTGATCTGCAAACAGAGATTTTGACTAAGGAAATCTGTTGATCGAGGGGAAGGTGTTAGGCATCCCTCGATCCCATGGTTCAACCATGGTCGCTTGGTGGAATGTATCGGCTAATTTAACACTACGGATGTATAAATCACACAAAACACAAAAACAATCAATCAAACACGCGAAACAAAACAAATCCAAAATATAATGTTCAGTCCAATTATTACAAACCGAAGTAAAAAAGTATGGAAAAGTAAACCTACACTAATCCTAAACTATGCTTCAATGCTATACCCTGTGCCTCGTGCCTTCAACACGAACCTCCTTTGCGTACATGATACGTCGGGACATTCCCCGATAAATAAGCACAAAAGGTCCTGAGGCATCCCTCGACAAAATAAATACATCTTTTCAATGAGACGAAACCAAACCCTTCAACAAAACCACAAATTCTAAACTTTGCCTCCCAACCTACGTTTGCCTATCCATTTCAACATATTATGATACTATCAAGTTTGATTAACGTACATTTCAAGTCAAACAATAACTCATGAATCAAACCAACCAAAATTAACATTTTTATCAAGTGTCAGTTCTCGTTCCACTCATCCCCAAACAACCAATTTTAATTCTCAAACGTGAAATACCATTTCACCATGCAATTCATAATCAACGAAATCAATCAATGAATCAAAAACCAAGAAATTATTTACCATCGACAAAGCTCAAACAACACACAACGTCCAAACCATAACATCGAATATTATGAACAAGGAAATAATAAGTAAAAAGCAAAGATTGGAAATGGACCTCAAATTTGACATATTATTTCAATTGAACTGTTTGACGGAGTGGCGACGGAATACCTTGAACAGAAATTCCCCAACAATGAACTCCCGACCTCAATAAACCAAAACCTGAACTGACTTGAACAAAATTAACCAACCCATTTCAAACAACAACGACGAAACTCAGACCCAATTCTCGACGGAGAACTAAGAACCTCGACAAATCGACTCCGACGAGCTAACAGTGAAAGAAACTGACAGAAATAGGCTGGATTACAGTGAGTTGTGGGTGGTTAACATTTTTCCGACGAGTAGATCGTCGGAACAGTGACTAGCGATCCGGAATTTCATTCCTTCCCGCAGTTTTTTTCTACTTCTTTCTCTCACAGTTTTTCTGTAGCGTTCTCGAATATCTCCATATAGTGTGTATGTTTTCCATCTAGATCTATGTGTGTACTCCCGTGGTGGATGGGTGGGATGTGAGAGTGATGGTGGGTGGAGAGTATGTAAGTGTGTGTTGCCTTCTTTAATATTTTTTCATTTTTTGGTATTAATGGAACATCAAGTTGTGTTGAAATGTTCATCCATAGAGAATTTTATGAGTAATATGTGGGTTCATGGTGAGAGCAAGGAAAAGAAAAAAAAAGGAGGTCTATGTATATGTGCCTGAGCTCCTTTTTTTTTTTCGTCTGTGTGTGTATAAAAAAATGGTGAGCTCTCCGTGAATTGTGAGTATGTCCTGTGTATATCCCTTTTTTTTTCTTTTTGGAGAAGAAATATGAGGGGGGCCAAATGGGAGGAGGGTGGGTTAAGGTAGTGAGGTGTGAGTTAGTTGAGATAAAATTTGTTACCAAGAGAATAATTGGGGATTGGGTTTGTTAAGGGTTGTTAATTTTTGTATTTTTGTGGGGTATAATCACATGGGTGAGGGTGTACTATAAAGTGAGGTAAGAATGAATAAAATTGGACTTGGGAGGGATAAAATTAGGTGTCTACAGCATGCCCTCTTTGAATGTAAACATAAAGTATTTTCAGACTAAGAAGTAGTCAACGAGACCAAAGTTTGACCCGACCATTATTCAAAGAAAGAAACAGAAGGAAGAAGGGAAACCAGGTCTTTGACATCTTACCTACCCAAGTTATAAGAGAGTCCAATCATAGGTATATCAAATGGTTGGAAGGAGAGGAACTATACTAAGTTGGAGAGTTGAGTGAGGCCCTGTCGAGGTTTCGGTTTGCGGTTCTGTCATTACATCAAAAATGAAAAATTACAAGAGTTAAAAAGATAAATAAAATTATAAAAGTCCTATCTATGCAGCTTCTTTTGAACTCTTGACTTGAGTTTCATCACCCTATTCTTCAGGCGGGCTCTTGACTTGCAATTTTTTAATTTGTTGCTTGGCTTTCAATTGTTTCACCTTGTTTCTTGATTTTCAACCTTTAAACTTATTTCTTGGCTTTCAATTTCCTCATCCTGTTCTCCAGGCGGGCTCCTGACTTTCAATTTCATCACCCTGTTCTTCAGGCGGGCTCCTGGCTTGCAATTTCCCTGTTTTCTTTCAATTTCTTCACTTTTATTTTATTCGCCCTGTTCTTCAGGCGGGCTTCTGAAATCAAATCAAAACAAAAAAGAAAATTATCCTGGACCAATATTATTATAAAAAGATTTCATATGCCAGGAAAGTGAAGTTCCAAACACAAGAATTAAAATTTTCCCCAATTTATAATCAAAGGACTTTTGTGAAAGTCATATCATTATAGAAATCAAAGGGAATGACTCGACTAAAAGGTACTTCTTATAGGAATCAAGGGGGATGACTCGACTAAAAGGCACGTCTTATAGGAATCAAGGGGGATGAATCGACTAAAAGGTACATCTTATAGGAATCAAAGGGTAATGACTCGACTAAAAGGTACGTCTTATAGGAATCAAGGAGGATGACTCGACTAAAGGGTATGACATATAGAAATCAAAGGGAATGACTCGACTAAAAGGTGCGTCTTATAGGGGTCAAGGAATAACTCGACTAAAAGGTACGTCTTATAGGAATCAAAGAGGAATGACTCGACTAAAAGGTACATCTTATAGGAATCGAAGGGAGATGACTTGACTAAAAGGTACGTCTTCTAGGGGTCAAGGAATAACTCTACTAAAGGGTACATCTTATAGGAATCAAAGGGGATGACTCGACTAAAAGGTATGTCTTATAGAAATCAAGGGAGATGATTTGACGAAAAGGTACGTCTTATAGGAATCAAGGGGAATGAGTCGACTAAAAGGTACATCTTATAAGGGTCAAGGAATGACTCAACTAAAAGGTACGTCTTATAGGAATCAAAGGGTATGACTCGACTAAAAGGTACGTCTTATAGGAATAAAGGTTCAATTTAAGAAGTCTATCACCTAGCAAATGAAAACTGAAATTCCTGGACAAGAAAGTGTGTCTCCGAGGGATATAGGATGATGATTTTTTACCATGATTTGATTATCAAACTTGTGCAGCAACTTTGGTTCCTGCATTTGCAGAAGTGAGGCATTGCAGCCCTTGATATTTATGCTCTGAAGTCCTTTCTTTGAAGGTAATATGTTTTCTGTTTCATCAAAGAAAACTTGTGAGTTTAAAACATGGTGGCTGGTTTGTGGCTTTAGCTTTTGTGGCGATCGCTCTTGCCCTCGTTACATTTAACCTTGCTTCCAACCATTAGAATATATCATTGACTTGATGAATCATTGACCCGAACTCAGATTATTAAGAGTGACTAAAAAAACACAGTATCTCTGTTTTGCCATGCTTCTCAGATAGACCCTTTGAACCTTGGTATTTCCATGAGTTCCCTGACTTCTCTGTTGACAAAACTTTCTGCATGCCCTTTTTTGGCTCACAATCATGTCTCTTTAATGTGTTAGCTTTTGTCTTGCTTTGTGCAATTAAAGAAGCTAGTAGCCAGTTTTGAAATCTTTTCTGACTAGTTTTGACACGGACTTGACTCAAAGACAAGAAATGTAAAAAAAATGACAATTTTTTTTGGATAACTGACTCAAGAAAGATAAAATAAAAATAAAGAGAAGAAAGAAAAGACAATGAATGTCCCCTTTTGAAACAAAGAAATGAAAAATTCATCTAAAAATGGCAGTCAACACTAGTGACTATGCCATGCATTTTGGATTAAGCAGCTTGATCTTTTCATCCAAACTTTCTACAAATTGTTATTTAGTAAATGGCCTTGAAACTGAGTTGCTTCCTTAGGTCAATTGCATTTAAGACCCCATCCGGCTAGTGGGGCCTTGAAGGGTTTTCGCCAACAAGCTTCTCTCATTTTCTTTTCCTCAGCTCACCATTGCCTTATGGTGTCTGTAAGGGTTTTCCACTAATGAGACTCTCTTATCTTCGTTTCCCTTAACTCACAGTCATCATACGTTGTCTGTGAGAGTTTTCACCAATAAGACTCACTCATTTTTATCTCTCTCAACTTACCATCGTCATACGGTGCCCGTAAGGGTTTTCACCAATAGGACTCTCTCATATTTATTTCTCTCCTGATTTCTTATATTGAGGAAGACAAGTAGTTCCCAAATGTATCATCATATCCGTTGCATACTTAACCTTAACATCCTCAAAGATTGATCTGAAGGTCTTTCTTTGATTGTAACTTGAATTTTGGATAGGGTTAGAAAGAAATGATGGCATGGGGCCCAAACGACACTTGAAGTGGGGTAGGACTTACAACTTTTGAAATTGACTCAAACAATGAGGATTAACTCATTCCCCAGTTTCTTTTGACTGGGCAATTCTAAATTATTTATTTGGTTGGACCGAGCCCAAAGTAGGGCAGGCTACATATCTCACCCCCGAGAGAGGAGAATCAGGTCATGCGTAGTTCTTGCAACTTGTTCTTTTGCTTGATTCTGATTTTTTTTGCTTTTCTCTTTTATTGACTTTTTTTTCTCTTTGAAACTTTCTGACTCTATTTGTCTCGACACTCTTCTTTTTTACTTTCTTTTTGGACATATTTTTTTTTCTGACTCTACTATTTTGCTCATTACTTTTCTTTTGAGTTTTGCTGACTCTATCTTGATTCCGAAAGAGTGGTATGAAAGAAAATAACACTAAGTCTCAATGGGGTAAACGAAGGATAACACAATATCTGGATAGTAGAATGAAATGTCTTTGTCATATCAATCCTTGAAAATGCAGTATGTAGCATGCAATGTGAAAGTACACAATCAATATAACTTATGACACATTTTACAACACTAACTTTTCCCGAGCATATGTGCTACCTCTTCCTCTACATTTGTCGAACAACAACTCCACCTTTGTTGTACATCCCTCACATTGAATGACTCATGCTTTCGTGGAGTTGGTTTTTGTTCTATTCCTCGGGAGCACACATCCGCTATTAGACCTAATTGAGCTATGTTTTTCAATAGATGACCAAGTTATTCTTGTGATTCTCAAAATAATTGCCTTAATTTTCGAAGAAGGCTTCAACTTATCACCAAATGTCTCAGCACTCCACATATTTTCTCATATACTTTTCCTAACTTTAGCCCTCTGATTCAATGTTTCATGGTTAAGTTGGATTTTAAGATCTGGCTGAAAATTCTGCTAGCATGTCATATTACTAAAATCAACATAAAATGTACTGTGTAAAGAAAACAAATAAACAACATATATTTAAAACACAGGAAAAAAGGGGACACTCCATTCTATTAAAATGAAAAGTAGAAGGGTTTGAACATAATGACAAAGGGACAAAACAAAATAGATCCCGAACTACAACCCTAAAATAATTAGAATAAGAGAAAAGAAAACAGAACAAACTACCAGACCTCTTCCTAGTAGGGAGAGAGGTGACTTCTCAATTGCTCAGCCTGACAACTTAGCCACTAGTTTGCATATCAGCATGACTACAGCTTTCCTCACTTTCAATGTTCTGCATTATAATTGATCCATCTTGGATCATCTTTTCAATTTCTCTTTTCAAATCTTGACAATCTTCTATACTATGACCCTGAGTATCACAATGATACACACATCATACGTTAGGATCAAAATTTCTTGAACGCCGATTAAGAGTGTGCCCAAAGAGAGGAGTGATCATGCCTCACTATACCAATCTCTAAAATAAACTAGCATACGACTCTCTAATTGCTGTGAAGCTATCTCTCGACTTCTACCTTATTGCACCGTTTGGCTTGGATTGAAAATCAGGCTTAGAAGGGTTTTGGTATGTTTGTGGAGTTAGAGGACGACTCTGAGGAGTTGGTGTGTTACACTGTGGGTAAGATGGGGGTTGAACATGTAGCTGTTCCATATATACTGGATATGGAGGTGGAGGAGCAGAGTATAATGGATTTTGGGAGTGATTATGTGGAGCTTGGGCATGAACTTGGGTTTGAACCTGAGAGCGACGACGACGTGGTCTCCTAGACCTTTCCTGTTGTCCAACTACAATAGTAGATACGTCTTCCTCATTCTCTTTCAACCAAAAACTTCCTGAACCCTTTTGAATTGCTTTAGTAGTCTCTTTCAATGTTCCAAAACTCATAATGCGACCAGTCTTAATTCCCTCTTCTGTCATCTCCCCCATTTCAAGGACATCAATGAACGGCTTGCCTAATGTAGGTAACAAGTGTTGATAATATATTTCGTCCTACGATTGAATAAATAACTCCACTATCTTACTTTGTTTCATTGGCGGTTTCACCCTAGCCGCTTGTTCGCGCCATCTAATCGCATATTTTCTGAAACTGTCAGAGTTCTTCTTTTTTATACTAGTTAGGGATTTTTCATCAGGGATCGAGTCCACATTGTATTGAAATTGTTGCACAAATTCATTAGCTAGGTCATCCTAACTAATCCACTTTTCAATGACTTGGTCAACAAACTATTCTGAAGCTAGGCCTGAAAGACTCTCCCCGAAATAATCCATGAGTAGTTCTTCCTTCCCTCAAGCGCCCCTTAATTGGTTACAATAGCGCCTAAACTATGCCACTGGGTCCCCATGTCCGTCATATTTCTAAACTTTGGCATTTTAAAACAGGGAGGAAGGTTGACACCTGGAAACATGCATAAGTATTTATATGAGACATTTTTGTAACCCCCAAGTCCTTGCAAGTTATTCATATCTAGTTCCAAACTTCTCAATTTTCTGGTCATTTCCTCTTGTTCTTCTATCATAATAGGTTTCTCAGTGTTAGGAGGAAATTCAGGCGGGTGAGTGTCACTGTAAAGACCAGTAAGCTTGAATATAGGCTCGAAAGTGTAACGCTGATCACCAGTAATATTCAATGCAGGCTCTCTTGTAGAGTAGGGAGACACAACTTGTGGATGAACATAAGAAATAGAAGATTTAGGTTGGGGTGGCGCCACAAAATCATGAACAACAGGTGGAACCGAGTATGTGGTAGTCTTGGATTGGGAAATGAGGAAATGAACATTGGAAGTGGTTGGATATTGTTGCCTCGGAGTTGAGCCTGATGCATGTTGTGGCATATCAATAAAAATGGGAAATTGGGCAGGTGACACGAGAGGCAAGCTATAAAGATATTCCAGATTACCAGTGGGAGCTAGGGGAGGCGGCAACCCATTAGCCTAAGCTAGATGCATTTCTATCATTTTCTGCCTTAATTTTTGAATCTCTTCATTAGATCCTAAATTCTCATTTCCCGAACTCCCTATCTGATTTGTGACTACAAACTCGGTATCCTTGTTTACCATTACTTTCATAGTTAATTTGTTCAATATAGAGGACCAACAAAAATGCCACAAACCAACCACCTCAAACTAACTGAACAAGAAATAGCAAATGCGTTAGAGTTCAATACTTTCTCAAAATCTTTTTTATTAAAAGGACACCAAACCCAAGATGGGTGCCTACGTATCTCACCCCCAGAGAGGAGAATCAGGTGTGCGTAGTTCGTGAAGTCTTGCCAAAATGGCCAAATTAAATTCCTTTTCTATTCCTTGAAACTTTAAGAAGAAAAGAAAATAACAATTTGTCAAAAGAATTGACGAAAATCTTTTTGAATTTTTCAGCTTTAACATCCCTATACAAAATGAAATCTATGATTACCAAAGAATTTTTTTTCTTTTTGGGTTTTCAATTTTGAATTTCATATGAAAATGAAACTTGAACCTATTAAAAGAAAATCTTTTTGCAGTTTTCTTTTAAAGATGTATATGAAACACTTACTCTACATAAAGAGTGAAGAAAATCTCTTTGTATTTTTCAAATAAGATCCCCGAACCAACAATAGGCTGCCTTTCTATCTCACTCCTGAAAAAGGAAAATCAAGGTGTGTAGTTCGTCCAGATAGGACAATTAAGGATTAAATAATCGACTGAACCCTGACTTGAGAGATGCGACCACAAACAGAAGATGAAAAACAATAAAATCTTTTTGTGTTTTTAGTTTGACACTTCACATAAGACTGACACCAACAACTATAAAAGAGAAAATCTTTTTGGTATTTTCATTATATGAAATGTACAAAACTTCTGTCATCTTTTTTTTTTGAATTTTCCTTTTATAAAAATCTCCTAAAAATATATTTGAAAATTTTTGAATTATGAATGCATGCTGGAGATAAAAGGAAAATATTTTTGAGGATTTTTTTGTTTTTGACTAAATGCGTGAAAAAGGTAAGAAAATCTTTTTGAATATTTGAATTGTAAAAAAAATAAAAGCCATAAAGTAACTCTAAAAAACTACAAAACTCTCTTTTTTCACTCTTTTTTTCCACTTTTTTTCAACGATTTCTTGCCTACATACTCTACTTCTAACACATTCTTTTGCCCAAATCAGTCTGTCAAATGACCTTATTACACTCAAAGATGTAACATTTAGCACATAGGGATGTTTTAGAGGTAAGTCTCCTACAAAGGACCAAGTGGGCCCTGGTAGGTCTCAATATGATGCACATAAGCATGACCTAAAGGCTGACCTATGCTGGAGTTCACTAACAAGGATGTTCGGGGGAGCGTATGGTCGATAGTGACTGCTTTGCTTTCCACCTACTCCATACCAGCCAATGGCTCCCCTGTAACGCCCCGGAAAACGGGTCCCGGAGCGTCACACAGTGCTTGAGGCTACGAGTAGCCCCAAGATAACCCTCAAATATCAACATTGTAATCGTCATCTAAGAATAAAAGGATTTCAGAAAGATAACAAAATATGACTTATTAGTCAACTCCCAACATCTATACTAGTCTGACAAGCCTCTAAGAAAATCAATAAAACCAGCGAGCCATTGAGACATGCCCCAACTGACTCATACTCAGTTATAAAATGTAAACAATTCCGTGAAACCAACATCAGACATCACGTCCTCGGAACATGAGGACTCACCACAATAGAGCATGTAGAACAGCGTCCCCGAAGAATCACTGTCGAACCTGGAACTAAGCACCTGAACCTACATTCCGAGAAAATGCAGCCCACATCCGAAGATGTGGGTCAATACCATGGAAAGGAACAGAGTATATGGGGGTGTATGCAGTTTTATAAACATCATCATCATAAATATTTATAAGAAATATGCAGGATGTATGAAAGACTCACATAGCCCGAAGAAAATCATCATAATCATGAGAGGATGAAATAAGTATAATAGCACATGTGAGTCATCATATAATTTGTCAATCACTTTCAGTTCATCAAGAATATCAATTCTCATAATGTAAATATCATTTAAATCTTTCGAAATAATAACTTTCACAATTCCACTTTCAAATCACTTCACCGTTCACCATAGAACAAGAAAACACACACACACTGGGAGATCCTATAACCGACATAAACCATGTGAGCTACGTGGAGTCTAGCATACAACCCACATTGGGGAGATCCATCCTATCCTTGCCATCGGAGTAGAACTATCGATATCAAATCCACACAAGCTAGTGATCACTATATAAATCAGCCTTAGGCTCACTCCTACGGGGGCACGTAGTTCTAGGGAAGTAAGTTTGCTTTATACCTCCCACTCGGTGCTAAAGATTTCTCCCGAACTTAGCTCAGATCATTTCAAAGACAATCCATAACAAAATAATTTCAACCACGTTGTGGATTTCTTTCACACTCGAGTTCAAAACAACTCCATTAAGACCAAAACGTCAAATCATTCAAAATATCTCAAATATTCAACATCAACGTGCTTATAACACACACTTTCTCAAAAAACACAATTTCCAATGGGGATTCACGACCCAAATATCAAAATTATGATAAATATCGATCAAGATTCATGCTTTATATCTCCACACATGAAAATTCATCTTTCAAAATCATAAACATCAAGATTTCATAATAATCATCATAAGATATGGGTTCATGCTTCAAATTCGTAAAAATTCAAATAAAAATTAGGCCTTTGTATAAAAAATTACTTTTGGGCACAAGAACGAAAGAGAGTTCTTGTTGAAAAACCCCACATACCTTGAATGATGAACTTTAGATCGATACTCATTTTTGAGATGTTAATCGTGACTTTGAATGATGGTTCTTGGAGTTCTTGAACTAGGAACTTGGAATCTTGAATAAATTTGCAGAATTAATGGTGAACTTTGGAGGTTCTTGAAGTTCTTGAACTAGGAACTTGGAATCTTGAATAAATTTGCAGAATTAATGGTGAACTTTGGAGGTTCTTGAAGTTGGATGTAGGAGCTTAGGGTTTTCTTTTTGAGGGAATTTGATGAAATATAACATATAATGCTTCTAATAGGCTTTAATATAGGGTTTGGACGGATTTTGGGTGAGGGAGAATGACCAAAACACCCTTAAAAATTAAATAATTCTCAATTTTGTCCTTTGGTAGACTGTTTTGATAGTCTGAAGTAGATCAACCATAACGTTTTACTCCGATATCCAAATTTGATGAAACCAATTTCATTAGAAAGAGGACTCTCATATCTTTCCGTTGATATATAGTATCTCACCCATATCATTGTGTACGAGGAGGTATGATCGTTTGAATTTGACCCAAAAATTCTCTTTCGATAGGCTGAAGTATATCGACCATAACTTTTTGCTCCGATAGACAAATTGGATGAAACCAATTTCATTGGAAACAGGACTCGTAGAGCTTTTCGTTGATATATAGTAGGATTACCCAGATCATTATGTACAAGGAGTTATGATCTTTTAAAGTTGGAGAAAAAATACGCCAGGCCTCAGTACTTTTTCCAGCACGTTTTATTGTTCACTACTATTCACGGTTCGATCGGAATGTTCATAACTCTTCACTCGGGTGTCCGTTTTGGATGATCCACATATCGTTGGAAAGATTATTCAATAATCTACACAATGGTGGGTCATAATATAAGAAATTACATACGGAAAATTTATAATTCATTCTAGAAGATAGAACCCAACATGTTTACGCACAAAATTTCAATGAAAAAATTCCCGGGGTATTACATCATCCCCCCTGGAAACATTCGTCCTCGAATGACGCTAGACATTCCAAGATTAGATAGGGAATAGAGCATACAGCTGATACCATTTGTTAGACTCATCACCACATCGTTTCTCACTCCGAATGCAACATAGAATGCATAAATTCAAGAAACTACAGCTGAACACATAATAAATCACAGCTGAACTGCTGCAAATTTTATCAAAAGTGCATGATTTAGGAAAGAACGGTACCTTCGGCTTGATCGGAGTTCGTAGAAAATAGGTGTGGGTACTTGGATCGCATATCCGCCTCAGTTTCACAAGTTGCACCCTCAACAGATTGGTTACGCCACAACACCTTGACCAAGGGAACTTCTTTGTTCCTTAGTCTTTGGACACTGAAATCAAGAATCTCAACAGGAATCTCATCAAAAGAAAAATTTTCTTAAATGTCAGCACTCACAGAGGAATCCACTACCATATCATCGCTAATATGCTTTCTAAGCATGGAGACATGGAATATTGGATGAACAGAGGACAACTCGGAAGGCAACTCGACCTCATAAGCTACCTTACCAACACGGCTAAGAATTTTTTAAGGACCAACATAACGGGGACTAAGCTTCCCCTTCTTTCCAAATCTCTTCACCCCCCTCATGGGCGAAATTTTCAGATACACTAGGTCACCAACTTCAAACTCAAGGTCTCTCCTTCTAACATCCGCATATGACTTCTGACGGCTCTGTGCAGTTTTCAACCTTTCCCTAATCAACTTAACTTTTTTCCATAGCCTCAAATAACGAATCAGGACCACTCACAGTCGCTTTACCCACCTCGAACCAACCAATGGGTGATCTACACTTCCTCCCATATAAGGCTTCAAATGGAGCCATCCCAATACTAAAGTGGAAACTGTTATTGTAAGCAAACTCTATCAACGGTAAGTGATCATCCCAACTTCCCTAAAAGTCAAGTGCACAAGCTCTCAACATATCCTGTAAGGTCTGGATGGTCCGCTTAGCCTGACCATCGGTCTGTGGATGAAAAGCAGAACTCAAAAGCACTTGGGTACCAAGACCCTTCTGAAAAGCTTTCCAAAATTGCGAAGTGAACTCAGTACCCCTATCCGAAATGATAGACAAGGGAACTCCATGCAGTCTAACTAGCTCTCGGATATACAATCTGGCATAATTCTCAGCAGTATATGAAGTATGAACAGGCAAGAAATGAGCAGACTTAGTTAACCTATCAACAACAACCTAAATGGAATCATGATGGCGTCGGGAAGGAGGTAAACCAATCACAAAGTCCATATTTATCTCTTCCCACTTCCAGGTGGGAATACTAAACTCTTGCATCATACCACCAGGTCTTTGGTGTTTAACTTTAACCTGTTGGCATGTTGCACACTTATCTACAAACGTTTCTCTATCTTTCTTCATGCCACTCCACCAATAGATTTCCCGCAAGTCTCGGTACATCTTGGTGGCACCAGGATGAATAGAATATCGCGCCCCGTGCGCTTCATCCATAATCCTCTGTCTCAGATCATCAACATTCAGGACACATAATCTACCCTATAATCTCAACACACCATCTCCCCCTTGGGAGAAAACTTCTACTTTTTGGTCCTTGACTGACTCCTTCAGTCTGACCAAACTAGCATCTAAGTATTTCTTTTCCTTCACTTTCGAAACCAAGGAGGATTCGAAACTATTCTGAACCACTATACTACCTTCAGCAGAGTCAAACAACTTAACCCCCAATCTAGCCAAACAATGTACATCACGAGCCAACTCTTTCTTACCTTCTACCACATACGAAACACTACCAATGGACACTCTGCTTAGGACATCTTCCGCAACATTGGCCTTGCCCGGATGGTACAGCACACTCATATCATAGTCCTTTGACAATTCTAACTATCGTCTCTGCCTAAGATTCAATTCTCTCTAGGTAAACACATACTGCAGACTCTTATGATCAGAGAAAACATCAACATGGATACCATACAAATAGTGTCTCCAGATTTTCGAAGAAAACACAACAACAGCTAACTCAAGATCATGGGTGGGGTAATTTTTCTCATGGGGTTTCAACTATCTAGAAGCATAAGATTTCACCTTAAACTTCTGCATCAATACGCAACCCAACCCAACTCTCGAAGCACACAGTACACCACAAAACTATCAACACCATCAGGTAATGTCAAAATAGAGGTTGAAGTCAGTCGAGTCTTCAACTCCTGAAAACTTTTATCATAAGATTCGGACCATAAGAACTTCACTTTCTTTTGGGTCAACCGAGTCATAGGAAACGCTATAGAGGAGAAACCCTCAACAAAACGGTGGTAATGGTAAGCTAAACCCAAGAAACTTCGAATATCAGTCGGAGAAATAGGTCTAGGACAATTTCTAACAGCTTCAGTCTTTTGGGGATCAACTCTAATACCCTCGGAAGAAATTATATGACCCAAAAAAGCAACTGACCTTATCCAAAACTCACACTTACTGAACTTGGCAAACAACTTGTGATCTCTAAGGGTTTGCAAGACAGCTCGGAGATGATCAGAATGTTCATCCTCACTACGGGAGTACACTAGTATATCATCAATGAACACTATGACAAACATATCCAGATATGGTCTGAACACTCGATTCATGAGGTCCATGAAAGTTGCTGGGTTATTAGTTAACCCGAAAGACATAACAAAAAACTCAAAATGGCCATAACGAGTTCGGAAAGCGATTTTGGGATGTCACACTCCCTAACATTGAGTTGATGATAGCCAGAACGAAGGTCTATCTTTGAGAAATAACTTGCACCTTGCAATTGGTCAAACAAATCTTCTATTCTCGGAAGGGGGTACTTATTTTTTACAGTGACTTTATTCTGTTGGCGGTAATCAATGCACATACGCAAAGAGCCATCTTTCTTTCTCAAAATCAACACAGGAGCACCCTAAGGAGAATCACTGGGCCTTATGAAACCCTTACCTAGTAGATCTTTGAGTTTCTCTTTCAACTCCTTAAGTTCTGCAGGGGCCATACAATAAGGAGGAATAGAAATGGGCTGAGTATCGGGAAGAAGATCAATCCCGAATTCTATCTCTCTATAAGGAGGTATCCCTGGGAGATCATCCGTAAAGACATCAGAAAATACGTTTTCATTCAATGGGTCAGCGGGTTGAGGTTGCTGACCATCATTATTTCTTCTCGCTCGACGTGGAGGCATATTTCTAAAAGAGGAGAGCATGAATCAATAGCAGAGAGAGACACTTTAAGCACGATAGACTTCTGAAAGAAAGAATCACATTTTTTTTCTAAAACATCTTGTAGCCTCTTTCTCATAGATGTGGCACGCTACACACCAATGATCAAGACTCTACTTAACGTGGCTTGTCAGACTCCCTAGAACTCCTTAAAACCTTAGGCTCTGATACCATGTTTGTAACGCCCCAGAAAATGGGTCCCGGAGCGTCACACGGTGCTTGAGGCTACGAGTAGCCCCAAGCTAACCCTTTGAGACATTTTCATTCAGTTCAACACAAATCAATGGGGTTTTCATAAATAACCCTCAAATATCAACAGAGTAATCATCATCCAAGAATAAAAGAATTTCAGAAAGATAACAAAATATGACTTATTAGTCAACTCCCAACATCTATACTAGTCTGACAAGCCTCTAAGAAAATCAATAAAACCAGCGAGCCATTGAGACATGCCCCAACTGACTCATACTCAGTTATTAAATGTAAACAATTTTGTGAAACCAACATCAGACATCACGTCCTCGGAACATGAGGACTCACCACAACAGAGGATGTAGAACAGTGTGCCCAAAGAATCACTGTCGAACCTGGAACTGAGCACCTGAACCTACATTCCGAGAAAATACAGCCCATATCCAAAGATGTGGGTCAGTACCATAGAAAGGAACCGAGTATATGCGGGTGTATGCAGTTTTATAAACATCATCATCATAAATATTTATAAGAAATTTGCAGGATGTATGAAAGACTCACATAGCCCAAAGAAAATCATCATAATCATGAGAGGATGAAATAAGTATAATAACATATGTGAGTCATCATATAATTTGTCAATCACTTTCAGTTCATCAAGAATATCAATTCTCATAATGTAAATATCATTTAAATCTTTCGGAAGAATAACTTTCACAATTCCACTTTCAAATCACTTCACCGTTCACCATAGACACAAGGAAACACACACACGCTGGGAGGTCCTATAACCAACATAAAGCATGTGAGCTACATGGAGTCCAACGTACAACCCACATTGGGGAGAGCCGTCCTATCCTTGCCATCGGAGTAGGACTATCGATATCAAATCCACACAAACTAGTGATCACTATATAAATCAGCCTCAGGCTCACTCCTACAGGGTCACGTAGTTCTAAGGAAGTAAGGTCACTTAATACCTCCCACATGGTGCTAAAGATTTCTCCTGAACTTAGATCTGATCATTTCAAAGACAATCCACAACAAAATAATTTCAGTAATATATAAATATACATCGGGAGCCATCATGCTTCCCATCTATCAAAATCAACCACGGTGTGGATTTCTTTCACACTCAAGTTCAAAACAACTCCATTAAGACCAAAAGGTCAAATCATTCAAAATATCTCAAATATTCAACATCAACGTGCTTATAACACACACTTTCTCAAAAAAAAAACACAATTTCCAATGAGGATTCACGACCCAAATATCAAAATCATGATAAATATCGTTCAAGATTCATGTTTTATATCTCCACACATGTAAATTCATCTTTCAAAATCATAAACATCAAGATTTCATAATAATAATCATAAGATATGGGTTCATGCTTCAAATTCATAAAAATTCAAATAAAAATCATGCCTTTGTAAAGAAAATTACTTTTGGGCACAAGAACGAAAGAGGGTTCTTGTTGAAAAACCCCACATAACTTGAATGATGAACTTTAGATTGATACTCGTTTTTGAGATGTTAATTGTGCCTTTGAATGATGGTTCTTGGAGTTCTTGAACTAGGAACTTGGAATCTTGAATAAATTTGCAGAATTAATGGTAAACTTTGGAGGTTCTTGAAGTTCTTGAACTAAGTTCTTGAACTAGGAACTTGGAATCTTGAATAAATTTTCTAGAATTAATGGTGAACTTTGGAGGTTCTTGAAGTTGGATGTAGGAGCTTAGGGTTTTCTTTTTGAGGGAATTTGATGAAATATAACATATAATGCTTCTAATAGGCTTTAATATAGGGTTTGGACGGATTTTGGGTGAGGGGGAATGACCAAAACTCCCCTAAAAATCAAATAATTCTCGAATCTGTCCTTTGGTGGACTATTTTTATAGTCTGAAGTAGATCAACCATAACGTTTTACTCCGATATCCAAATTGGATGAAGCCCAATTTCATTAGAAATAGGACTCTCATATCTTTCCGTTGATATATAGTATCTCACCCATATCATTGTGTACGAGGAGTTATGATCATTTGAAGTTGACACAAAAATTCGTTTTTAATAGGCTGAAGTAGATCGACCATAACTTTTTGCTTCGATAGAAAAATTTGATGAAACTAGGTTTATTGGAAAGAGGACTCACAGATATTTCCGTTGATATATAGTAAATCACCCAGATCATTATGTACAAGGTGTTATGATTGTTTAAAGTTGGAGCAAAAATACGCCAGGCCTCAGTACTTTTTCCTGCACGTTTTACTGTTCACTACTATTCACAGTTCGATCGAAATGTTCATAACTCGTCGCTCGGGTGTCCGTTTTGGATGATCCACATATCGTTGGAAATATTATTCGATACTCTACTCAATGGTGTGTTATAATCTAAGACATTCCACACGAAAAATTTATAATTCATTCTAGAAGATAGAACCCAACACCTTTATGCACAAAATTTCAACGAAAAATTTCCTGGGGTATTACATCCCCATCCTAAAATAAAGGTGACTTAACTATAGGTTGTGTACACAGTGTGTACTACAAAACTTGTTGTAGAAAGAATTGACTCGGGTTATGCACATGATGCCAGATATAAAGCGGTAACACATACGAGAAAAACTGTAAACAATGAGCACGTAGGCACTCAAAAACAATAACACAAACAACAACACAAACAATGTTTATACACACATGATGTCAAACTAAGAGATACAATTCCAAAAATAAGCTCGAATTCTGAAAAGTCCCCAGCAGAGTTGCCAAAGCTGTCACACACCTTTTCTAATTAAAAAAAAGATTCATTTTAAGTTTCGAAAGGGTTTTTATGATTAAAATGACAATAATTGAAAATTTATTTTGAAGAAGGATTATTTATATTTTTTATTCAGAGTCTCCACTTGGCATAATCCGGTGTGCAAAGTGACCTTTGAAAAATCCTTTTCAAAATGTTTTGACTCTAAAACTAATCTGCGAACAGAGATTCTGACTAAGGAATTCTGTTGACCGAGGGGAAAGTGTTAGGCACCCCTCGATCCCGTGGTTTGACCATGGTCGCTTGGTGGAATGTATCGGCTAATTTAACATTACAGATGTATAAACAACATAAAACACATAAAAACAATCAATCAAACACGCGAAATGAAATAAATCCACAATATAATGTTCAGTTCAATTATTACAAACCGAAGTAAAAAAGTGCTAAAAAGTAAACCTACACTAATCCTAAACTATGCTCCAATGCTATACCCTGTGTTTCGGGACTTCAACACGAACCTCCTTAGCTTACATGATACGTAGGGACATTCCCCGATAAATAAGCACAAAAGGTCCCGAGGCATCCCTCCGCAAAATAAATACATCTTTTCAATGCGACAAAACCAAACCATTCAACAAAATCATAAATTCTAAACTTTGCCTACCCAACCTACGTTTGCCTATCCATTTCAACATATTATGATACTATCAAGTTTGATTAACGTTTATTTCAAGGAAAACAATAACTCATGAATCAAACCAACCAAAATTAACATTTTTATCAAGTGTCAGTTCTCATTCCACTCATCCCCAAACAACCAATTTTAATTCTCAAATGCGAAATACCATTTCATCATGCAATTCATAATCAATGGAATCAATCAATGAATAAAAAACCAAGTAATTATTCACCATCGACAAAGCTCAAACAACACGCAACGTCCAAACCATAACACCAAATATTATGAACAATAAAATAATAATTAAAAAGCAAAGATTGGAAATGGACCTCAAATTTGACGTATTATTTCAATTGAACTGTTTGACGGAGCATCGCCAGAATACCTTGAACAGAAATTCCCCAACAACGAACTCCCGACTTTAATAACCCAAAACCCAAACTGACTTAAACAAAATTAATCGAACCGTTTCAAACAACAACGACGAAACTCAGACCCAATTCTCGACGGAGAACTGAGAATCTCACCAAATCGACACTGGTGAGCTAACAGTGAAAGAAACTGACAGAAATAGGCTGGATTCCGGCGAGTTGTGGGTGGATTAATGTTTTTCTGGCAAGTAGATCGCCGGAACAGTGACTGGCGATCCGGAATTTCGTTCCTTCCCACAGTTTTTTTCTACTTCTTTCTCTCACAGTTTTTCTGTAGCGTTCTTGAATATCTCCGTGTAGTGTGTGTGTTTTTCGTCTAGCTCTCTATGTGTACATCCGTGGTGGATGGGTGGGATGTGAGAGTGATGGTGGGTGGAGAGTATGCAAGTGTGTGTTGCCTTCTTTAATTTTTTTCTTTTTTTTGGTGTAAATGGAACATCAAGCTGTGTTGAAATGTTCATCCATAGAGGATTTTATGTGTAATCTGTGGGTTCATAGTGAGAGCAAGGAAAAGAAAAAAAAATGAAGGTCTGTGTATATGTGCCTCAGCTCTTTTTTTCGTTTGTGTGTGTATAAAAAATGGTAAGTGCTCCGTGAATTGTGCGTGTGTCCCATGTATATCCCTTTTTTTTGCTTTTTGGAGAAGAAATATGAGGGGGTCCACGTGGGTAGGAGGGTGGGGTAGGGTAGTGAGGTGTGAGTTGGTTGAGATAAAATTTGTTACCAAGAGAATAATTGGGGATTGGGTTTGTTAAGGGTTGTTAATTTTTGTAGTTTTGTGGGGTATAATCACATGGGTGAGGGTGTACGATAAAGTGAGGTAAAAATGAATAAAATTGGATTTGGGAGGGATAAAATTAGATGTCTACAGCATGCCCCCTTTGAATGTAAACATGAAGTATTTCCATACAAAGAAGTAGACAACGAGACTAAATTTTGACACGACCACTAATCAAAAAAAGAAATAGAAGGAAGAAGGGAAACCAGGTCTTTGACATCTTACCTACCCAAGTTATGAGAGATTCCAATCACAGGTATCTCAAATGGTTGGAAGGAGAGGAACTATACCGAGTTGGAGTGTCGAGTGAGGCTCTGTCAAGGTTTCGGTCTGCCTCTCTGTCATTACATCAAAAATGAAAAATTACAAGAGTTAAAAAAATAAATAAAATTACAAACGTCCAATCAATGCAACTTTTTGTGAACTCTTGACTTGAGTTTCATCACCCTATTCTTCAGGCGGAATCCTGACTTGCAATTTTTCAATTTGTTGTTTCGCTTTCAATTGTTTCACCTTGTTTCTTGGCTTTCAACCTTTAAACTTGTTGCTTGGCTTTCAATTTCCTCACCCTATTCTCCAAGTGGGCTCCTGACTTTCAATTTCATCACCATGTTCTTCAGGCGGGCTCCTAGCTTGCAATTTCCATATGTTGTCTTTTAATTTCTTCACTTTCATTTTATTCGCCCTGTTCTTCAGGCGGGCTCCCGAAATCACATCAAAACTAAAAAGAAAATTATCCTAGACCAATATTATTATAAAGAGATTTCATATGCCAGGAAAGTGAAGTTCCAAACACAAGAATTAAATTTTTCCCCAATTTATCATCAAAGAACTTTTGTGAAAGTCACATCATTATAAAAATCAAAGGGAATGACTCAACTAAAAGGTATATCTTATACGAATCAAGGGGGATGACTCGACTAAATGGTACGTCTTATAGGAATCAAGGGGGATGACTCGACTAAAAGGCACGTCTTATAGGAAATAAGGGGGATGACTCGACTAAAAGGTACGTCTTATAGGAATCAAAGGGGAATGACTCAACTAAAAGGTACGTCTTATAGTAATTATGGGAGATGACTCAACTAAAAGGTACGTCTCATAGGAATTATGGGGAATAAGTCGACTAAAAGGTAAGTATTATAGGGGTCAAGGAATAACTCGACTAAAAGGTACGCCTTATAGGAATCAAAGGGTATGACTCGACTAAAAGGTACGTCTTATTGGAATCAAGGTTCAATTTAAGAAGTGTATCACCTAGCAAATGAAAACTGAAATTCCTGGACAAGAAAGTGTGTCTTCGAGGGAAATAGGATGATGATTTTTTACCATGATTTGATTATCAAACCTATGCAGCAACTTTGCTTCCTGCATTTGTAGAAGTGAGGCATTGCATCCCTTGATATTTATGCTCTGAAGTCCTTGCTTTGAAGGTAATATGTTTTTTATTTCATCAAAGAAAACTTGTGAGTTTAAAACATGGTAGATGGTTTGTGGCTTTAGCTTTTGTGGCGATCGCTCTTGCCCTAGTCACATTTAACCTTGCTTCCAACCATTAGCATATATCATTGACTTGTTGAATCACTGACCCAAGCTCAGATTATTAAGAGTGACTAAAACAAACACAGTATCTCTTCTTTGCCATGCTTCTCAGATAGACCCTTTGAACCTTGGTATTTCCATGAGTTCCCTGACTTCTCTGTTGTCAAAACTTTCTGTATCCCCTTTTTTGGCTCACAATCATGTCTTTTTCATGTGCTAGCTTTTGTCTTTCTTTGTGCAATTAAATAAGTGGGTAGCCAGTTTTGAAATCTTTTCTCACTTGTTTTGACACGTACTTGACTCAAAGACAAGAAAAAAAAAAAAAAGACAATTTTTGTTTGCATAACTGACTCAAGAAAGATAAAATAAAAATAAAGAAAAGAAATAAAAGACAATGAATTTCCCCTTTTGAAACAAAGAAATGAAAAATTCATCTAAAAATGACAGTCAACACTAATGATTATGCCATGCATTTTTTATTAAGCAGCTTGATCTTTTCATCCAAACTTTCTACCCATTGTTGTTGAGTTAATGGCTTTGAAACTGAGTTGCTTCCTAAGGTCAATTGCATTTAATACCCCATTCGTCAAGTGGCGCCTTGAAAGGTTTTCGCCAACAAGCTTCTCTTATTTTCTTTTCCTCAGCTCACCATTGTCTTATGGTGTCTGTAAGGGGTTTCCACTAATGACACTCTCTTATCTTCGTTTCCATTAACTCACAGTTGTCTTACGATGCCTGTGAGAGTTTTCACTGATAAGACTTTTTCATTTTTATCTCTCTCAACTTACCATCATCATACGGTGCCCGTGAGGGTTTTCACCAATAAGACTCTCTCATTTTTATTTCTCTCATAATTTCTTATGCTGAGGAAGACAAGTAGTTCCCAAATGCAGCATCATATCCCTTGCATACTTAACCTTAACATACTCAAAGATTAATCTGAAGGTTTTTCTTTGGTTGTAACTTGGCTTTTGGATAGGGTTAGAAATAAATAATGGCATGGGGCCCAAATGACACTTGAAGTGGGGTAGGACTTACAACTTTTGAAATTGACTCAAACAATTAGGATTAACTCATGCCCCAGTTTCTTTTGACTTGGCAATTCTAAATTATTTATTTAGTTGGACCGAGCCCAGAGTAGGGCAGACTACGTATCTCACCCCCGAGAGAAGAGAATCAGGTCACGTGTAGTTCTGGAAACTTGTTCTTTTGCTTGATTCTGATTTTTTTTTCTTTTCTCTTTTATTGACTTTTTTTTCTCTTTGAAACTTTCTGACTCTATTTTTCTCGACACTCTTCTTTATTACTTTCTTTTTGGACATATTTTTTTCCTGACTCTACTATTTTGCTTGATACTTTTCTTTTGAGCTTTGCTGACTCTATCTTTATTCCAAAAGAGGGGTATGAAGGAAATAACACTAAGGCTCAAATGGGGTAAACAAAGTATGACACAATATCTGAATATCAGAATGAAATGTCTTCGTCATATCAATCCTTGAAAATGCAGTACATAGCATGCAATGTGAAAGTACAAAATCAGTATCACTTATGACATATTTTACAAAACTAACTTGCCCCGAGCATATGTGACACCTCTTCCTCTACATTTGTCAAACAACAACTCCACCTTTGTTGTACATCCCTCACATTAAATGACTCATGCTTTCATGGAGTTGGTTTTTGTTTTGTTCCTCGGGAGCACACATCCGCTATTTGACCAAATTGAGTTTTTTTTCAATTAATGACCAAGTTATTCTTGTGATTCTCAAAATAATTGCCTTAATTTTTGCAGAAGGCTTCAACTTGTCACCAAATGTCTCACAACTCCACCTATTTTCTCAGATGCTTTTCCTAACTTTAGCCCTCTAATTCAATGTTTCATGGTTAATTTGGATTTTAAGATCTGGCTAAAAATTCCGCTAGCAGTCATATCAAAAAAATCAACATAAAATGTACTGTGTAAAGAAAACAAACAACACATATTTAAAACACAGGAAAAAAGGGGACACTCCATTCTATTAAAATGAAAGATAGAAGGGTTTGAACATAATGACAAAGGGACAAAACAAAATAGATTCCGAACTACAGCCCTAAAATAATTTGCATAACAGAAAAGAAAACAGAACAAACTACCTGACCTTTTCCTAGTAGGGAGAGAGATGGCTTTTCAATTGCTCATCCTGACAACTTAGCCACTGGTTTGCATATCAGCATGACTAGAGCTTTCCTCACTTTCAATGTTCTGCATCATAATTGATCCATCTTGAATCATCTTTTCAATTACTCTTTTAAAATCTCGACAATCTTCAATACTATGACCCTGAGCATCACAATGATACGCACATCGTACGTTAGGATCAAAATTTCTTGAACGCCTATTAAGAGTGTCCCCAAAGAGAGGAGTGATCATAACCCACTGTACCAATCTCTGAATAAACTGGCATACGACTCTCCAATTGGTGTGAAGCTATCTCTCGACTTCTGCCTCATTTCATCATTTGGCTTGGATTGAAAATCAGGCTTAGAAGGGTTTAGGTTTGTTTGCGGAGTTAGAGGATGAATATGAGGAGTTGGTGTGTTCCACTGTGGGTAATATGGGGGTTGAACATGTATCTATGTGTTATATACTGGATATGGAGATGGAAGGGCAGAGTACAATGGATTTTGGGATTGATTATGTAGAGCTTGGGCATGAACTTGGGTTTGAGCCTGAGAGCGACGACGATGTGGTCTCCTTGACCTTTCCTGCTGTCCAACTACAATAGCAGATGCATCTTCCTCATTCTTTTTCTCCCCAACACTTCCTTAACCCTTTTGAATTGCTTTAGTAGTCACTTTCAATGTTGCAAAACTCACAATGCGACCAGTCTTAATTCCCTCTTCTATTATCTCCTCCATTTTAAGGCCCTTAATGAACAGCTTGCTTAATGCAGGTAAGAGGTGTTGATAAGATATTTCATCCTGCGCTTGAATAAATACCTCCACTATCTTACTTTCTTTCATTGGCGGTTTCATCCTAGCTGTTTGTTCACGCTATCCAATCGCATATTCTCTAAAACTTTTGGAGTTCTTCTTTTTTATACTAGTTGGGGATTTTTCATCAGGGATCAACTCCACATTGTATTAAAATTGTTGCACAAATTCATTAGCTAAGTTATCCCAACTAATCCACTTGTCAATGTCTTGGTCAACAAACGACTCCGAAGCTAGGCCTGAAAGACTCTCCCCGAAATAAGCCATGTGTAGTTCTTCCCTCCCTCCAGCGTCCCTTAATTGGTTACAATAGCACCTCAACTGTGCCACTGGGTCCCCATGTCCGTCATACTTCTCAAACTTTGGCATTTTAAAACCGGGAGAAAGGTTGACACCTGGAAACATGCATAAGTCTTTATATGAGATACTTTTGTAACCCCCAAGTCCTTGCAAGTTCTTCATAGCCAGTTCCAATCTTCTCAATTTTTTGGCCATTTTCTCTTGTTCTTCTGTCATAACAGGATTCTCAATGTTAGGAGGAAATTCAGGAGGGTAAGTTTCATCGTAAAGACCAGTCAACTTGAATGTAGGCTCGAAAGTGTAACGCTGATCACCAGTAATATTCAATACAAGCTTTCTTGAAGAGTAGGGAGACACAACTTGCGTATGAACATAAAAAATAGAAGCTTTAGGTGGGGGTGGCACCATAAAAGCATGAAAAATAGGTGGAGCCGAGTATGTGGTAGTCTTGGATTGGGGAATGAGGAAATGAACATTGGAAGTGGTTGGATATTGTTGTACCGGAGTTGATCCTGATGCATGTTGTGGCATATCAATAAAAATGGGAAATTGGGCAGGTGACACGGGAGGCAAGCTAGAAAGATATTCCTGATTATCAGTGGGAACTGGGGGATGCGCAACCCATTAGCCCAAGCTCGGTGCATTTCTATCATTTGCTGCCTTAATTTCTGAATCTCTTCATTAGATACTAAATTCTCATTTCCTGAACTCCTTATCTGATTAGTGACAACAAACTCGGTATCCTTGTTGTCCATAACTTTCTCTGTGACTTGGTGCAATATGGAGGATCAGCCAAAATGCCACAAACCAACCACCTCAAACTAACATAACAAGTGATAGCAAATGCGTTAGAGTTCAACACTTTCTCAAAATCTTTTTTTTAAAGGACACCAAACCCAAGAAGGGCGCCTACATATCTCACCCCTAGAGAGGAGTTTCAGGTGTGCATAGTTCGTGAAGTCTTGCCAAAATGGCCAAATTAAACTATTTTTCTGTTCCTTAAAACTTTAAGAAGAAAAGAAAATAACAATTTGTCAAAAGAATTGACGAAAATCTTTTTAAATTTTTCAGTTTTAACATCCCTATACAAAATGAAATCTATGATTACCAAAGAATTTTTTTTTTGGGTTTTCAATTTTGAATTTCATATGAAAATGACACTTGAACCTATTAAAGGAAAATCTTTTTGCAGTTTTCTTTTAAAGATGTATATGAAACACTTACTCTAAATAAAGAGTGAAGAAAATCTTTTTGGATTTTTCAAATAAGATCCCCAAACCAACAATAGGTTGCCTAAGTATCTCACTCCCGGAAGAGGAGAATCAGGGGTCCATAGCTCGTCCAGATAGGACAATTAAGGATTAAATAACCGACTGAACCCTAACTTGAGAGACGCGACCACAAACAGAAGATGAAAAACAATAAAATCTTTTTGAGTTTTTAGTTTGCCACTTCACATAAGACTGACACCAACAACTATGAAAGAGAAAATCTTTTTGGTATTTTCGTTATATGAAATGTACAAAACTTCTGCCATCTTATTTTTGAATTTTCCTTTTATAAATATCTCCTAAAAATATTTTGAAATTTTTGGAATTATGAATGCATGCTAAAGGAGATAAAAGGAAAATCTTTTTGAGGATTTTTTAGTTTTTGAATAAATGCGTGAAAAAGTTAAGAAAATCTTTTTGAATTTTAGAATTGTAAAAAAAATAAAAGCCATAAAGTAACTCTAAAAAACTACGAAATACTCTTTTTTTTCTCTCTTTTTTTCCTCTTTTTTTTCAATAATTTCTTGCCAACATACTTTACTTCTAACACATTCTTTTGCCCAAATCAGTTTGTCAAATAACCTTATTACCCTCAAAGATGCAACATTTAGCACGTAGGCATACTTTAGAGTTGATTCTCCTACAAAGGACCAAGTGGGCCCCGTTAGGTCTCAATATGATGCACATAAGCATGACCTAAAGGCTGACCTACGCTGGAGTTCACTAACAAGGCTGTTCGGGGAAGCATATGGTCGATAGTGGTTGATTTACTTTCCACCTACTCCATACCAGCCAATGGATCCCCCTTCTAAAGTAAAGGTGACTCAATTATAGGTCGTGTACACAACGTGTACTACAGAACTTGTTGCAGAAAGAATTGACTCGGGTTATCAACATGATACCAGATATAAAGCGGTAACACATAATAGAAAAACTGTAAACAAAGAGCACGTAGGCACTCAAAAACAATAACACAAACGACAACACAAATAATGTTTATACACCCATGATGTCAAACTAAGTTGATACAATTCCAAAAATAAGCTTAAATTCTGAAAAGTCCCCAGCGGAGTCGCCAGAGTTGGCACACCCCTTTTTTAATCGAAAAAAAAGATTCATTTTAAGTTTCAAAAGGGTTTTTATGATTAAAATGATAAAATGATTGAAAATTTATTTCGAAGAAGGATTATTTACATTTTCTATTCAGAGTCTCCACTTGATATAATCCGATGTGCCAAGTGACCTTTGAAAAATTCTTAAACGTTTTGACTCTAAAACTGATCTGCGAATAGAGATTCTGACTAAGGAATTCTTTTGACCGAGGGGAAGGTGTTAGTCACCCCTCGATCCCGTGGTTCTACCACGGTCTCTTGGTGGAATGTATCGGCTAATTTAACACTACGGATGTATAAACCACACAAAACACATAAAAATAATCAATCAAACACGTGAAACAAAATAAATCCAAAATATAATGTTCAGTTCAATTATTACAAACCGAAGTAAAAAAGTACTAAAAGTAAACCTACACTAATCCTAAACTATGCTCCAATGCTATACCCTGTGCCTCGGGACTTCAACACGAACCTCCTTTACGTACATGATACGTCGGGAAATTCCCCGGTAAATAAGCACAAAAGGTCCTGAGGCATCCCTCGACAAAATAAATACATCTTTTCAATGCGACAAAACCAAACCATTCAACAAAATCACAAATTCTAAACTTTGCCTACCCAACCTACGTTTGCCGATCCATTTCAACATATTATGATACTATCAAGTTTGATTAACGTTCATTTCAAGTCAAACAATAACTAATGAATCAAACCAACCAAAATTAACATTTTTATCAAGTGTCAGTTCTTGCTCCACTCACCCCCAAACAACCAATTTTAATTATCAAACGCGAAATACCATTTCATCATGTAATTCATAATCAACGAAATCAATCAATAAATAAAAAACCAAGAAATTATTCACCATCGACAAAGCTCAAACAACACACAACGTCCAAACCATAACACCCAATATTATGAACAAGGAAATAATAAGTAAAAATCAAAGATTGGAAATGGACCTCAAATTTGACGTATTATTTCAATTGAACTGTTTGACGGAGTGGCACCGGAATACCTTGAACAAAAATTCCCCAACAACGAACTCCCGACTTCAATAACCCAAAACACGAACTGACTTGAACAAAATTGACCGACCCATTTCAAACAACAACGACGAAACTCAAACCCAATTCTCGACGGGGAACTGAGAACCTCAACAAATCGACTCTTGTGAGCTAACAGTGAAAGAAACTTATTGAAATAGGCTGGATTTCGGCTAGTTGTGGTTGGATTTTTTCCGGCGAGTAGATCGCCAGAACAGTGACTGGCTATCCGGAATTTTATTCCTTCCCACAGTTTTTTTCTACTTCTTTCTCTCACAGTTTTTTTGTAGCATTCTTGAATCTCTCCGTGTAGTGTGTGTATTTTATATCTAGCTCTCTGTGTGTGCATCCATGATGGATGGGTGGGATGTGAGAGTGATGGTGGGTGGAGAGTATGCGAGTGTGTGTTGCCTTCTTTATTTTTTTTCTTTTTCAGGTGTTAATGGAACATCAAGCTGTGTTGAAATGTTCATCCATGGAGCATTTTATGTGTAACCTGTGGGTTCATGGTGAGAGCAAGGAAAATAAAAAAAAAATGGAGGTATGTGTATATGTGCCTCAACTCTTTTTTTTCGTCTGTGTGTGTATAAAAAAATGGTGAGCTCTCCGTGAATTGTGTATGTATCCCGTGTATATTCCTTTTTTTCTTTATGGAGAAGAAATGTGAGGGGGTCACGTGGGTAGGAGGGTGGGATAGAGTAGTGAGGTGTGAGTTGGTTGAGATAAAATTTGTTACCAAGAGAATAATTGGGGATTGGGTTTGTTAAGGGTTGTTAATTTTTGTATTTTTGTGCGGTATAATCACATGGGTGAGGGTGTACGATAAAGTGAGGTAAAAATGAATAAAATTGGACTTGGGAGGGATAAAATTAGGTGTCTACACACGGCATATAATGGTCATTATAATGATTTGCTTCAAGTGGTCTTTGGATATATATACTGTTGGCATTCAGTTTTGTTAATCATGAAGAAATTAATTCGTATTATATTAGCTAATACATGATTTGCTATTTGAGATACAAGCCATTAGACCCGCTGCGGTTGTTTTCTTCCTTACGAAACTCTATTGGTCACGGTAAACTCATGGTTGTGGATAATTCGTTTATCTTTTACAGAAGTAAATTGGTAACCCGTTTCAATTAATTTTTATTTTTGGTGATTTGCAAAACTTATCTTTATTACATAATGTTTTGATTATTTAATTTCTTACCCCTTTTAGTGATTATTACATTCATTGTCACTTGCATGCTGATATTTTTTTACGCTAGAATTTATATCGTGCTGCAGTTTGATGTGTAAGTGTGAGGAGATATTGTGAAAGATTAAATTAGTGTTACCTGCTGTATATTAAAGATTTAATGCTATTAAATTAGAGAGATTAAAGAAAAGGGAACAAGTTACAGTGTCAATAGGCCTATGGATATTGAGAGAAAATTTCTTTCTCTGTTTGTATTCGTAATCTATATATCCTTACATATATTTGTATTTTATGTAAAAGGTAAAAGTTTTAATTTTATTATTATATGGTATTAGGTTTGTTCATATTAAATTATATTCATTATTATATTTTGGAGTGTTATGTTTGCACTACGACAATTTGTACAATTTTAAATTGATAATGGCTAAGGCAATCGATTTATGCCTAAGACGCCTTTAAATAGATAAAACATTGAGTTTGAATCTCAATGCACCATATTGATGATATAATGATGGCTAAGACAATCGATTTATGCCTAAGGCGCCTTTAAATGGATAAGATGTTGAGTTTGAATCTCAGTGCATATGTTTTTGATAAAAAGATATGAATCTGTCCCATTAATTATGCTCTATTCCAATAAGGAAATGCGGTAGCAATATATGATAAGTCTGAAAGATACAATTTGCTCCATTCTTGAAGTGAATGTGGTAGCAATAGATGATATATGCCTCGATTTTCTCTTGAAGTAGCAATATCATGAAAGAGGTTAAAAGATATCAAAATTTGATAGGTTTAAAGCATGATTATATTCTATTCCTGGGTAATGAGAAGCATATTAATGTAAACGTGCACTTGATTGTGATGGTATCACAACTCACCTCCGCAAGAGGTAGAATAACTGAGAAGAGTTATTAGAAATCTACTTCTAAAGTAGTAATGGAATAGTAAATCTAAAATTTACTAAAGCAAAAGCATAAGTCATGGTAAACTTGGAGTTTACTAGAATAAAAGTTCATAAATTGACATGAACAATTGCGTCATCCCAAAGATGTTCATACTGAGTATTGAACATATATTAAAGAATTGGAACATTCTTCATTACTTTTAATGTTGCTATAAGTTGGTTGGACCAACTAATATTGGGATTGGATCCCTTAAAATCTGAAAAGTATAAAAGGTGAATATGGGCCCGTTCACCAGTCATGTGGTCAATTAAGATGCATCAATATACGATGATCACGTGTGCGTTTATTGTCAACCTGTAGTTTGACATTCATAAAGTTACTTGCTCAATAAAATTGAGTTAACAGCATAACTTTCAGATTGTACAATCAAGACAACTCATCTTGATGAAAATTGTTTGGCATTGAATGCCTTCAATAAATAGTTGAACCATTGAGAACAAAAAGCTTCATGAGTTAGTTTGAAATATTATATACAAAAGTACTTGTATTCATCAAACCAATAAATTATGATTAATTTCCCCTCAAAGTTGGTTCTAAGTCAGGGACTTGGCACACCGGATTATGTCAAGTGGCGACTCTGAGTTTTGAATATAAAAGGTCCTTTTCGAAATAAATTTTCATCTTTTGTCACTTTAATAATAAAACCCTTTCAAACCATAAATGAATCTTTTGGAGTTAAAAAGGGGTGTGACCGCTCTGGCGAATCAGCTGTGGAATTTTTCAGAATTCGAGCATATTTTGGAATTGTATCGACTTAGTTTGACAATATAGGTGTACAGACATTTTGTTTATGTTGTTTTGTGTTATTATTTATCATTGTTGAGTGCCTACATGTTCTTTGTTTACAATTTTTACTTTATGTGTTACCTCTTTTGTAATACCCCGGGAAATTTTTCGTTGAAATTTTGTGCGTAAACGTGTTGGGTTCTATCTTCTAGAATGAATTATAAATTTTCCGTGAGGAACGTCTTTGATTATGACCCACCATTGCGTAGATTATCAAATAATCTTTCCAACGATATGTGGATCAGCGAAAACGGACACCCGAGCGACGAGTTATGAACATTCCGATCTAACCGTGACTAGTAGTGAACAGTACGTGCAGGAAAAAGTATTGAGGCCTGGCGTATTTTTTCTACAACTTTAAATGATAAAAAATCCTTGTACATAATGATCTGGGTGATCTACTATATATCAACGGTAAGCTCTGCGAGTCCTCTTTCTAATGAAATTAGTTTCATCCAATTTGGATATCGGAGTAAAACGTTATGGTTGATATACTTGACACTATCAAAACAGTCCACCAAAGGACAGATTCGAGAATTATTTAATTTTTAGGGGCGTTTTGGTCATTCCCCCTCACCCAAAATTCATCCAAACCCTATATTAAAGCCTATTAGAAGCATTATATGTTATATTTCATCAAATTCCCGCAAAAAGAAAACCCTAAGCTCCTACATCCAACTTCAAGAACCTTCAAAATTCACCATTAATTCTGCAAATTTATTCAAGATTCCAAGTTCCTAGTTCAAGAACTTCAAGAACCTCCAAAGTTCACCATTAATTTTGTAAATTTATTCAAGAATCCAAGTTCCTAGTTCAAGAACTCCAAGAACCATCATTCAAAGGCACGATTAACATCTCAAAAACGAGTATCGATCTAAAGTTCATCATTCAAGGTATGTGGAGTTTTTTAACAAGAACTCTCTTTCGTTCTTGTGCCCAAAAGTAATTTTCTTTACAAAGGCATGATTTTTTTTTTTTATGAATTTGAAGCATGAACTCATATCTTATGATGATTATTATGAAATCTTGATGTTTATGATTTTGAAAGATGAATTTACATGTGTGGAGATATAAAGCATGAATCTTAAATGATATTTATCATGATTTTGATATTTGGGTCGTGAATCCCCATTGGAAATTGTGTTTTTTTGAGAAAGTGTGTGTTATAAGCATGTCGATGTTGAATATTTGAGATATTTTAAATGATTTGACCTTTTGATCTTAATGGAGTTGTTTTGAACTCGAGTGTGAAAGAAATCCAAAACGTGGTTGATTTTGATAGATGGGAAGCATGATGGCTCCCGATGTATATTTATATATTACTGAAATTGTTTTGTTGTGGATTGTCTTTGAAATGATCTGAGCTAAGTCCGGGAGAAATATTTAGCACCGAGTGGGAGGTATAAAGCAACCTTACTTCCCTAGAACTACGTGCCCTCGTAGGAGTAAGCCTGAGGCTGATTTATATAGTGATCACTAGTTTGTGTGGATTTGATATCGATAGTCCTACTCCGATGGCAAGGATAGGACGGCTCTCCCCAACGTGGGTTGTATGTTGGACTCCATGTAGCTCACATGGTTTATGTCGGTTATAGGATCTCCCAGTATGTGTGTGTTTCCTTGTGTCTATGGTGAATGGTGAAGTGATTTGAAAGTGGAATTGTGAAAGTTATTCTTTCGAAAGATTTAAATGATATTTACTTTATGAGAATTGATATTCTTGATGAACTGAAAGTGATTGACAAATTATATGATGACTCACATGTGTTATTGTACTTATTTTATCCTCTCATGATTTTGATGATTTTCTTCGGGCTATGTGAGTCTTTCATACATCCTGCATATTTTTTATAAATATTTATGATGATGATGTTTATACAACTGCATACACCCCTATATACTCGATTTCTTTCCATGGTACTGACCCACATCTTTGGATGTGGGCTGCATTTTCTCGGAATGTAGGTTCAGGTGCTCAGTTCCAGGTTTGGCAGTGATTCTTTGGGCACGTTGTTCTACATCCTTTGTTGTGATGAGTCCTCATGTTCTGAGGACGTGATGTCTGATGTTGGTTTCAAGGAATTATTTACATTTGATACCTGAGTATGAGTCAGATGGGGCATGTCTCAATGGCTCACTGGTTTTATTGATTTTCTTAGAGGCTTGTCAGACTAGTATAGATGTTAGGAGTTTACTAATAAGTTGTATTTTGTTATCTTTCTGAAATTCTTTTATTCTTGGATGATGATTACTCTGTTGATAGTTGAGGGTTATTTATGGAAATCCCGTTGATTTGTGTTAAACTGAATGAAAATGGCTCAAAGGGTTAGCTTGGAGCTACTCATAGCCTCAAGCACCGTGTGACGCTCCGGGACCTATTTTCTGGGGCGTTACAAACTTGGTATCAGAGCCTACAATTTTATGGTGTCCTAGGGAGTCTGACAAGCCGCGTTAAGTAGAGTCTTGATCATCGGTGTGTAGCACGCCACATCTATGAGCAAGAGGCTACAAGACGTTTTAGAGAAAAGTGTGATTCTTTATTTCAGATGTCTATCGTGCTTAAAGTGTCTCTCTCTGCAATTGATTCGTGCTCTCCTCTTTCAAAAATATGCCTTCACGTCGAGCGAGAAGAAATAATGATGGTCAGCAACCTCAACTCGCTGACCAATTGAATGAAAACGTGTCTCATGCTGAATTTCGGGCAGCCTTTCAGGCGTTGGCCCAAGATGTTACTGCAAATGCTCAAACCATATCTGGATATGTTTGTCATAGTGTTCATCGATGATATACTGGTGTACTCCCGTAGTGAGGATGAACATTCTGATCATATCCGAACTGTCTTGCAAACCCTTAGAGATCACAAGTTGTTTGCCAAGTTTAGTAAGTGTGAGTTTTGGCTAAGGTCAGTTGCTTTTCTGGGTCATATCATTTCTTCTGATGGTATTAGAGTTGATCCCCAAAAGACCGAAGCTGTTAGAAATTGGCCTAGACCTATTTCTCCGACTGATATTCCAAGTTTCTTGGGTTTAGCTGGCTATTACCGCCGTTTTTTTAGGGTTTCTCCTCTATAGTGTCTCCTATGACTCGGTTGACCAGAAAGAAAGTGAAGTTCTTGTGGTCCGAATCTTGTGAGAAGAGTTTTCAGGAGTTGAAGACTCGACTCACTTCAGCCCCTGTTTTGACTTTGCCTGATGGTGTTGATGGTTTTGTAGTGTACAGTGATTCTTTAAGAGTTGGGTTGGGTTGCTTATTGATGCAGAAAGGTAAGGTGATAGCTTATGATTCTAGACAGTTGAATCCCCATGAGGAAAATTACCCCACCCATGACCTTGAGTTGGATGCTATTGCGTTTGCTTTGAAAAGCTAGAGACACTATTTGTATGGTGTCCATGTTGATGTTTTCACTGATCATAAGAGTCTGCAGTATGTGTTTACCCAGAGAGAATTAAATCTTTGGCAGAGACGATGGTTAGAATTGTTAAAGGACTATGATATGAGTGTGTTGTACCATCTGGACAAGGCCAATGTTATGGCGGATGCCCTAAGTAGAGTGTCCATGGGTAGTGTTTCGCATGTGGTAGAAGGTAAGAAAGAGTTGGCTCATGATGTACATAGTTTTGCTAGATTGGGGGTTAGGTTGTTTGACTCTGCTGAAGGTAGTAAAGGGGTTCAGAGTAGTTCTGAATCCTCCTTGGTTTCGGAAGTGAAGGAAAAGCAATACTTAGATGCTAGTTTGGTCAGACTGAAGGAGTCAATCAAGGACCAAAAAGTAAAGGTTTTCTCCCAAGGGGGAGATAGTATGTTGAGATTGCAGGGTAGATTGTGTGTTCCGAATGTTGATGATCTGAGACAGAGGATTATGGCTAAAGCGCATGGGGCGCGATATTCTATTCATCCTGGTGGCACCAAGATGTACCGAGACTTGCGGGAAATCTATTGGTGGAGTGGCATGAAAAAAGATATAGCAGTATTTGTAGCTAAGTGTGCAACATGCCAACAGGTTAAGGTTGAACACCAAAGACCTAGTGGTATGATGCAAGAGTTTAGTATTCCCACCTGGAAGTGGGAAGAGATAAATATGGACTTCGTGATTGGTTTACCACCTTCCCGACGCCATCATGATTCCATCTGGGTTGTGGTTGATAGGTTGACTAAGTCTGCTCATTTCTTGCCTGTTCATACTTCATATACTGCTGAGGATTACGCTAGATTGTATATCCGAGAGCTAGTCAGATTGCATGGATTTTCCTTGTCTATCATTTCGGATAGGGGTACTCATTTCACTTCGCAATTTTGGAAAGCTTTTCAGAAGGGTCTTGGTACCTAAGTGCTTTTGAGTTCTGCTTTTCATCCGCAGACCGATGGTCAGGCTGAGCGGACCATCCAGACCTTAGAGGATATGTTGAGAGCTTATGCACTTGACTTTAAGGGAAGTTGGGATGATCACTTACCGTTGATAGAATTTTCTTACAATAACAGTTTCCACTATAGTATTGGCATGGCTCCATTTGAAGCCTTATATGGGAGAAAGTGTAGATCACCCATAGGTTGGTTTGAGGTGAAGTGGCTGTGAGTGGTCCTGATTCGGTATTTGAGGCTATGGAAAAAGTTAAGTTGATTAGGGAAAGGTTGAAAACTACGCAGAGTCGTCAGAAGTCATATGCGGATGTTAGAAGGAGAGACCTTGAGTTTGAAGTTGGTGACCTAGTGTATCTAAAAATTTCACCCATGAGGGGGTGAAGAGATTTGGAAAGAAGGGGAAGCTTAGTCCCCGTTATGTTGGTCCTTACAAAATTCTTAGCCGTGTTGGTAAGGTAGCTTATGAGGTCGAGTTGCCTTCCGAGTTGTCCTCTGTTCATCCAATATTCCATGTCTTCATGCTTAGAAAGAATATTAGCGATGCTGTGGTAGTGGATTCCTCTATGAGTGCTGACATTCAAGAAAATCTTTCTTTTGATTAGATTCCTGTTGAGATTCTTGATTTCAGTGTCCGAAGACTAAGGAACAAAGAAGTTCCCTTGGTCAAGGTGTTGTGGCGAAACCAATTTGTTGAGGGTGCAACTTGGGAAGCTGAGGCGGATATGCGATCCAAGTACCCGCACCTATTTTCCGCGAACTCCGATCAAGCGGAAGGTACCGTTCTTTCCTAAATCATGCACTTTTGATAAAAGTTGCAGCAGCTCAGCTGTCATTTATTGTGTGTTCAGCTGTAGTTTCTTGAATTTATGCATTCTATGTTGCATTCGGAGTGAGAAACGATGTGGTGATGAGTCTAACGAATGGTTTCAGCTGTATTCTCTATTTCCTATCTAATCTTGGCATGTCTATCATCATTCGAGGATGAATGTTTCCAAGGGGGGGATGATGTAATACCCCGGGAAATTTTTCGTTGAAATTTTGTGCGTAAACGTGTTGGGTTCTATCTTCTAGAATGAATTATAAATTTTCCGTGAGGAATGTCTTAGATTATGACCCACCATTGTGTAGAGTATCAAATAAGCTTTCCAACGATATGTGGATCATCGAAAACGGACACCCGAGCGACGAGTTATGAACATTCCGATCGAACCGTGACTAGTAGTGAACAGTAAAACGTGCAGGAAAAAGTATTGAGGCCTGGCGTATTTTTGCTACAACTTTAAACGATCAAAACTCCTTGTACATAATGATATGGGTGATCTGCTATATATCAACGGAAAGCTCTGCGAGTCCTCTTTCTAATGAAATTAGTTTCATCCAATTTGTATATCGGAGTAAAACGTTATGGTTGATCTACTTCACACTATCAAAACAGTCCACCAAAGGACAGATTCGAGAATTATTTGATTTTTAGGGGCGTTTTGGTCATTCCCCCTCACCCAAAATCCGTCCAAACCCTATATTAAAGCCTATTAGAAGCTTTATATGTTATATTTCATCAAATTCCCTCAAAAGTAAAACCCTAAGCTCCTACATCCAACTTCAAGAACCTCCAAAGTTCACCATTAATTCTACAAATTTATTCAAGATTCCAAGTTCCTAGTTCAAGAACTTCAAGAACCTCCAAAGTTCACCATTAATTCTGCAAATTTATTCAAGAATCCAAGTTCCTAGTTCAAGAACTCCAAGAACCATCATTCAAAGGCACGATTAACATCTCAAAAATGAGTATCGATCTAAAGTTCATCATTCAAGGTATGTGGGGTTTTTCAACAAGAACTCTCTTTCGTTCTTGTGCCCAAAAGTAATTTTCTTTACAAAGGCATGATTTTTTTTTTTATGAATTTGAAGCATGAACCCATATCTTATGATGATTATTATGAAATCTTGATGTTTATGATTTTGAAAGATGAATTTACATGTGTGGAGATATAAAGCATGAATCTTGAATCATATTTATCATGATTTTGATATTTGGGTCGTGAATCCCCATTGGAAATTGTGTTTTTTTGAGAAAGTGTGTGTTATAAACACGTTGATGTTGAATATTTGAGATATTTTGAATGATTTGATCTTTTGGTCTTAATGGAGTTGTTTTGAACTCGAGTGTGAAAGAAATCCACAACGTGGTTGATTTTGATAGATGGGAAGCATGATGACTCCCGATGTATATTTATATATTACTGAAATTATTTTGTTGTGGATTGTCTTTGAAATGATCTGAGCTAAGTCCGGGAGAAATCTTTAGCACCTTTAACGCATCCCTACGTGCTAAATGTTGCATCTTTGAGAGTAACGTGGTCATTTGACGGACCGATTTGGGGAAAACATGTGTTAGAAGTAAAGTGTGAAAAAAAAAGTGAGTCAAAAAGAATGAATCTAAAGGAGTGTCGTAGTTTATTTTAGAGTTCTTTATGGCTTTTGTTCTTCACGATCCAAAACTCAAAAAGATTTTTTTACGTTTTGCATTTATCTTCTCAAAGTACCGTAAGTTCAACAAAAAAAATGAAAAAAAGAGGGTTTTGTTTGCCTTTTCTACTTATTTGTCAAAAACAAAATACCAAAAAGATTTTTTTCATAATTGGAGGTGTCAGTCTTAGTTGAAATGTCTAGTTGAAAATTCAAAAAGTTTTCATTCGTTTGTTTTTGGTTGTCTCTTAAGTTAGGGTCAATTTATTAGTTAATCGTTAAGTGTCCAATCTGGACGAACTACGCATACCTGATTCCTGTCCCTCGGGGCGGGATACGTAGGCAACCCTCGGTGGGTCCGGTAACCTTTATTTTGGCCTTTATCTTAGTCTTAGGCTAGGTCTTTTACCCCGTAACCTAGAGTTGTTAGCCAAGTAGGCTGATTTTATTCAGCGTTACTATTCGGCGATTGGGAGTCATGAAGCGGTCTGTCCCATCGACGTATGTCCGCATCAAATTCCCATTGGTTGGGAACCTTTTGCTCTTATCAAATTTTTGAGATAATTTCTTATCTGCTACTACAAGATGGATCTGTCCACAAAGTCTAGAGTCCTTATGGTTGTCAAGGTACCCAAAAAGTTGATCAAGTGGTGGGGCATGTTCAATTAATCTAAAAAGCATGAAGTGAGGAAAGTGTTAGGCAACCTTGTAGCACTCATGGATCTCACGCCTCTTTCGGATCTAATAGAATCTGCGTTGACTTTCTGGGATCCAAATAATTTGGTGTTTAGGTTCGGAAGTTGTGAATTGACTCCTACCCTGGAAGAAGTATCTCGTTTGTTTCGGTTGACTTACGTGGGTCAGCAGATGATTTTAGCCCGCAATCATACTCGTAAGAAATTCCTTCGACTCTGTGGATTAAAAGATAACAAGCATTTGGGATGTCTCAAACAATCTTGGATTTCCTTGGACTATTTGTTTGCTAGATTTGGGTCCTTAGAGGGTTTCGACTGCTTTTGGGATGAATTTTGTACTACCAAAAAAATCTGGGAACAACGTCGTCTTGAGGTTTTCTGTCTGGCTTTGTTGGGTATCTTAGTGTTCCCGTTAGATGAGAGGTGTATCAATACTCGTCTACAATCAGTGGTGATAACTTTATTCAAGAAAAAAGATGAGGTCACCATTGTACCAATGATCTTAACAGAAATATATAAGGATTTAACTAAAGTAAAAGGAGGGGTACGATTTTTTGAGGGTAGTAATCTGATATTGCAGTTGTGGATGATGGAGCACTTGCATACACCTTCTGTGATTAGAGAAGATATGATCAACCGTTGTCTGAATGATCGAGTGCAATCCATGCAAGAGAGAATGCATTTTGATAAATTTTCTTTTCCTATTGGAGTCAATTCTTGGATCGAATTTCTCGAATCAAGAACTCCGAACAACATTCTTTGGTGCTATATGTGGTTTCGTCCTAAGAAAATCTTGATTGGATCTCAAATGGAACTCTTTCTAGTTTTGATAGGACTGAACTGCACTAGGCCTTACAGTCCAAGAAGGGTGATCCGTCAGTTGGGTAGGATGCAAGACGTCCCCTCAATAATGGACCTTCTAAAGGATGTAGAGTACTTTAAAGACCAAGCCATGGGGGAAAGAAAATATGAGCAATTCTGGAATAACGCGATAAAGCTAGGTGTCGATACTCTTGAGGAAAATCCAGGATGCACTTAAAACTATGAAATCTGGTTACAATTTTTTCCCCGTGGCATTAGTAGACCCTTACCAGCCCAACTTAGAGGGCGAATACGGGAAGCAATCATGGTAGAGGATGATGAGCAGGAAGATCCGGGTGCCAAGGTGGAGTTTTTGAGAGTTCAGTAGTCAAGTTTGATCATAACTGTGGATGGGTATCAGAGAAACCTTTGCGGGTGTAATCTCCAAGAGGCGGGGATACGGGCAAGAAATTTGTTTCCGAGTATCAAAACATCGTTGTAGGATATGTTGCAAAGTCTGAGTGGAAAAGTGGGGACTTCACAGATGGGTTCATCTCAGCCGGGGACGTCACACAGAGCACCAGTTTGAAAGAGCACGTCTTATCTTTATGTAGTTTTGAGTCTTTTATGTTTCTGTCATTGTAGGTTGGTGTCTGTGTTAAGTCGGAGTCAAGTTGTTTTTGATATTCGGGTCTTTATTGCACGTATGTCGTTAGGGGTTTAGAATGTTGTTTTGTATTGGTTGTTTAGTTTTGAAGTAGTCCTAAATTCATTGTATGTTTTGTTGTCTTTCATCGAAATGTTAGGATGTTATGTTTTTCTTTTGTTTACTTGTTTTCATTTCTCGTGAAAAAAAAACCTTCAATTGTGTGATGTTTATGCATAAGCTGCCCGAACTACGCAAGATCTGATTCATGTATAACATGATATGTAGGCAACCTACTTTTGGGTTCGATCTAATCATTTTGTTTCATTGTTTTTCATTATTTTTTCTCTTTTAAAAAAAAATCCATAAAGAATGATAAAATGAAGGTAGATAGAGAAAGAAGAAAAGAAAGAAAGGATGATGAGACAATAAAGGGAAAGAACAGAGATTGATACAAAAAAAATAGGGTAGATAAAAATCGGGATGATGTTGAAATGACCTCGCTACCCTCAAAAGCTGGTAGAAATGAACATGAATTTAGGACAATTTTACCAATGTGATTCCCATGCTTGTTGTGTGCCCTAATCCTAACGGATGTCTTCTTTGATGAGCATGTTCTTTCAGTTAACAGTGGTAGGTTTGCAGCACTCTGGCTAATCACCCATACTTCACTAGATCCAAAGCAAAGCTCTCCATGGCTAGCAGGGAAATTGAAAATTCGCTCATTGAACCGGATCAGGATCACAGGGAAGAAAGTTCAGAACACAATGATGAGGTAGTAAGGCTTAGGCAATAATTGATAGATTTGCACCGGGCATGGGCCAGTGGAATGCCTCCTCCTCTGCTCCCTGAAGGTCTTAGGAATATCTCTAATTGACCACCGCTCTCTCAGGCGCAATTCTCTGCTCCTACTGAGTCACCTAAGCATGCGCCAGGATTCACTCCACTACATTATTATCCTTATAATTCTAGTGTGCCCTTGGTAGCTCCCCAATCAAGACCTGCTGCTCAGCCGGCGCCATCGATCACACCGGTATTCGTGGCTCCGCCACCACCTGAATCTCCCGCATATGTTGTGCGTCCGACAATGGGGCTTCCTCGGTCTGCCAGTGAGCCAGTATTGAAGGTTCCAGATAGTCAGTATTATGCCCCAGAGCCTACTTTGAGAATGAATGAACCGTATGGATACACTCAGCCACCTACATTTCCATTTGATACAGAGAAACCTGTCACAACAGAGGAACAACAAGTCATAGCGCGGAAGCTGAAAAGTTTAGAACAAGCCATGAGGAATTTGCAGGGAATCGGAGGTTATAAGAGTGTTTCTTATAAAGATCTGTGCATATTCCCAGACATCAACCTTCCCCTTGGTTTTAAAATGCCCAAGTTCAAAAAGTATGCGGGGCACGGTGATCCCGTGGAATATTTGAGACGTTATTGCAACCAATTGAGGGTTGCAGGAGGAAGGGAAGAGTTGATCATGGCTTACTTTGGCGAGAGTCTTTCTGATCTGGCTTCAGAATGGTTTATCGATCAAGATATCGACAAGTGGAACAATTTGGATGACTTAGCTTCTGAGTTTGTTCAACATTTTCAGTATAACATCGACCTGATTTAGGATAAAAAATCCTTGGTCAACATGAAGAAGAAAAGCAGTGAAGGTTTTAGGGAATACGCGATAAGGTGGCGTGAACAGGCCGCCAGGGTAAAGCTTCTAATAAAAGAAAGTAAGTTGGTAGAGGTTTTCATTCAGGCATAGGATGAGACCTATTTTCAACATTTACTTCCGACAATGGGAAAGTCTTTTATTGAAGTCCTCAAAATGGGGGAGATGATAGAGGACGGAATGAAGACCGGCCGAATAGTGAGTTTTGCCACATTGAAAGCCACCACACAAGCGATTCAAGGTGGATCTGGCGCATTCGGAGGTAAAAAGAAGAAAGAGGACGTGGCGACTATCGTAGATGGAACCCATTCCTATCCCAAAAGACCACCTCGCCCCTATCCCCAATCTTAAGCCCAAGTCTACGCCCAAGCTCCATATATTCCTCCCCACCATTACTACCCTTCACAAAACCCTTTATATTTCATTCCACCACCCCCGTACCCAGTATATAGCGCGCAGCCATATGCCCAAACCCCTTCTTACCCGCAATGGTGCGCGCAAGCTCCACAAAATTGCCCATTGGCTCCACCAAATTACCAAAACCCCTCCAGACCCGGTTTTCAACCTAGACCCGAGTATAAGAAAGAGAAGGCGGTCAAAAATTAATTCACACCTCTTGGGGAGTCATATGCTAGCTTGTTTAATAGGTTGAGAAAGTTGAAGGTCTTAAGCCCAATTCAAGGAAGGCTTTCAAATCCACTGCCGAGGAATCTCGATTATTCTTTAAGGTGTGCGTACTGTTCTGACATGCCAGGCCATGATATCAAGAAATGCTGGCATTTAAAGAGATCTGTCCAAGATTTAATTGACATAAATCAGATACTGGTCCAGGCCCCGGAGGGTCCAAACATTAACCAGAATCCACTGCCAACCCATGATGAAGCCAATATGTTAGAATTTATATATGATGGGAAAGAGTCTTCAAGGTGTTATAAGCCTATTGTCAAGATACAGACCATTGAGGAGAAATCGGTGAATGTAGTAGAGTCTTTGAAAGCAATGTCATTGAGCCAGGAAGGAATGAGAGAAGATAAATCTCAAGAAAGCACAAAGAAACCCCTGATCACAGTACAAGGCGCCAGAAGGTATGTTGATTTAAGTCAGGATAAACCTAAGTTGACAGTGGTAGGAGCTCTGAGTCAGCCCATCTTGACGGTGAAAGGAGCACTGGCAGCGTCTATTGTCCTCAAACCGATGACCTAACCTCCAATAGTTGATACGAAAAAGGTTCCTTAGAATTATGGGCGGACTGTGATGACCTATCACGGGAAAGAAATAGTGGAAGATGTAGATGAGGTAGGGGGTGTGACTAGGTCAGGAAGATGCTTCGTTCCTGAAAGCTTAAGAAAGTCCAAGCCAATGGTGAGTGGACCGTCATCTATCAAAAAGCCTATCACCGAAGAAGAAGCCGAAGAATTTTTGAAAAAGATGAAATTGCCTGAGTATTCAATAATAGACCAGTTGAAGAAAACCCCTGCTCAAATTTCCCTCTAATCTTTGCTGCTGCACTCCAAGGAACATCGTGATATTTTACTGAAGGTACTAAATGAAGAATATGTTCCTAAGGAGATTACAATAAATCAGCTTGAGAAAATAGTCGAAAAAATCTTTGAGGTCAATCGGATCAGCTTTTCTGACGATGAATTGCCTGTTGAAGGTACAGGGCATAACCGGGGCCTTTACATTACAGTGGAGTGTGAAGATTTCTACGTCACTCATGTTATGATTGATGGAGGTTCAGGTGCAAATATTTGCCCTATTTCTACTTTGCAAAAGTTGAATATTGGTGCTGACAGGATCAGGCCCAACAATGTATGTGTCAGGGCTTTCGATGGTGCAAAATCAAACTCCATTGGCGAAATAGAACTAATGTTGATCATAGGGCCTGTTGAATTCGCCATAGAGTTTCAAGTATTGAATATAGACTCCTCTTATAATCTGTTGATGGGAAGGTCGTGGATCCACAAGGATAAGGCGGTTGCATCTACACTGCACCAAATGATTAAGTTTGAGCATGACAGGCAAGAAGTGGTTATTCACGGTGAAGGATATTTTTCCGCCTGCGAAGATTCTCCCTTGTCTCTTATTGAAGCAAATAACGTAGAGGAGACATTCGTCTATCAAATTTTTGATATAGTGCCAGTGAATCGTATCCTTGAATGGCAGGTTATACCGGGACCGCAATTGTCTTCTGCTTCTATCATAATGGTGAGTGAACTTTGAAAATACGGATTTTTGCCAGGAAAGGGTTTGGGAGCGTCTCTGCATGGTATAGTTCGTCCCATATGTCTGAGTGAGAACGTGGGCACGTTTGGTCTGGGATTTGAGCCTACGGCTGAAGATCTAACGAAATCCAAGGGAAGGAAAAAGGAAACATGGTCACTCCCTCGCCCAATGCCACTACTCGGTGAATTATTTGTTAAGAGCGGTGTCACGAAACATGTGGAATTTGAAGTTGAATTAGTTGATGACTGCCAAAACCTTTTTATTGATGTTGATATGGTCAAAGCAGGAGAAGGTACCAGTATGGCAGACGTGCAATTCATAGGTCCAGTTGTCTGGCTCAATAATTGGGAAGTCACTCATCTCCCCGTCAGGAGGGAGTTTTGGTAGTTTATTTTGTTTTTCTTTCTATTTGTTTGAGTTATTTCAGGGTTGTAATTCGGATTTTAGTTTGTTTATGTTATGTTGGCATCTATGTTTAAACCCTTCTATCTTTTTATTTAATGAAATACAATGTCCCTTTTGATTCGTGTCTAATATATTTTTTTTATATACAGTTCTCTTTATGCTGATTCTAATGACATGACATGCATGCGGAATTTTCTGCCTGACCTTAAAATCCAAACTAATCAAGATGTAATGAAGCAGGATGGAGAATATGATGAAGAAGAAGAAGAAGAAGCACTAGAAGAAATAAGCAAAAAGTTGGAACAGTTGGAAGACAAACCGAATCCTAATTTGAATAAGACTGAGCCAATAAATCTAGGGGATCAAGAAGATGTTAGGGAGACTAAAATCAGTGTACATGCTTTGCCACAGCTAAAAGATGGAATGATTCAATCATTAATTGATTACAAGGATGTTTTTGCATAGTCTTATGATGATATGCCTGATTTAAGCTCTAAATTAGTGGCTCACAAATTGCCAACTGATCCTGCATTCCCTCCTGTCAAACAGAAGTTGAGGAAGTTTAAAACTGATGTAAGTATTAAAATCAAAGAGGAAATCATGAAACAACTTGAAGCCAAAGTAATTCGAGTGGCTCGTTATCCCATGTGGTTATCCAATGTTGTTCCCGTACCAAAGAAAGATGGAAAAATTTGAGTGTGTGTTGATTACCGTGATTTGAACAGAGCAAGTCCGAAAGATGATTTTCCACTGCCCAACATCCATATTTTTTAGACAACTGTGCTAAACATGAGGTTGCCTCTTTTGTGGATTGCTATGTCGGATATCACCAGATCATTATGGATGATGAAGACGCGGAGAAGACGTCTTTTATCACACCATGGGGGACCTATTGTTATCGAGTGATGTCGTTCGGTTTGAAGAATGCTGGAGCAACATACATGAGAGCCATGACCACTATGTTTCATGATATGATGCATATGGAGATTAAGGTATACGTGGATGATGTGATTATTAAGTCAAAAAGTCGGTCCGACCATGTTAAAGATTTAAGAAAGTTCTTTGAAAGGCTTAGCAGGTATAATCTCAAGCTCAACCCGGAAAAATATGTATTTGGAGTTCCGTTTGGAAAGCTGTTGGGGTTTGTGGTTAGCCGTCGGGGGATTGAATTGGATCCCTCAAAAATTAAAGCCATTCAGGATTTTCCCCCGCCTAAGAATAGGACGGAGGTGATGAGTTTTCTTGGTAGACTGAACTACATTAGCAGGTTTATTTCTCAACTCACAACCATTTGTGAGCCCATATTCAAGTTGCTGAAAAAGAGTGTTACGATAAAATGGACTGAAGAATGTCAGGAAGCGTTCGACCGAATCAAAAGATATTTGTCAAATTCGCCCGTGCTGGTACCCCCGGAGCCTGGTAGGCCTTTGATCTTATATTTATCATTCATGGACAATTCTTTCGGTTGTGTCCTGGGTCAACATGATGTCACAGGCAAAAAGGAGCAGGCTATTTATTATCTTAGCAAGAAGTTCACCACATATGAGGCCAGGTATACTCTTCTTGAAAGGACGTGTTGTGCCTTGACTTAGGTAGCACAGAAGTTGAAGCATTATCTCTCATCCTATACTACTTATCTCATCTCCCGCGTGGATCCTTTGAAGTATATCTTTCAGTAGCCTATGTCGATAGGTCAATTGGAAAAGTGGAAAATATTGCTTACCGAGTTTGACATTATATATGTGACTCGAAACTCCATGAAATCCCAAGCCTTGGCAGATCATCTTGCTGAGAATCCCATCGACGAAGAGTATGAGCCATTAAAGACATATTTTCCTGACGAAGAAGTGTCGTGTGTCGATGAAGTCGTTATAGATGCTGATCCAGGTTGGAAGTTGTTCTTCGATGGAGCTGTCAATATGAAAGGAGTCGGAATAGGTGTGGTTCTTATCTTTGAATCGGGACAACATTTCCCGATAACAGCACAATTTCGATTCTATTGTACTAATAATATAGCAGAGTATGAAGCCTGTATTCTTAGTTTGAGGTTAGCTGTTGATATGGGAGTCCAAGAATTATTGGTATTGGGGGATTTGTATTTGCTCATCCATCAAATTCAAGGCGATTGGGAGACGCGAGATTTGAAGCTCATCCCGTATCGACAATGCTTACAGAAGCTATGTCAACGGTTTGTGTTAGTTAATTTTAGGCATATTCCAAGGATTCATAATGAAATTGTTGATGCTTTAGCCACTCTGTATTCAATACTCCAATATCCTGATAAAGCCTACATCGATCCAGTGCATATATAGAGTCGTGATCAGCATGCTTACTGTAATGTGGTTGAAGAAGAGATCGTTGGAGAACCCTGGTTCTTGGATATCAAGCGATACATTCAGTCAGGAGAATACCCAGCATATGCCACCAACGATCAAAAGAGGACTATTAGGCATTTGGCTAGTGGATTTTTCTTAAGTGGGGGAATCTTATATAAGAGAACCCCAGATCTGGGACTTTTGAGGTGTGTAGATGCAAGAGCAGCCTCGGCAATCATGGTTGAAATACACTCTGGAGTATGCGGATTGCATATGAACGGTTATGTCTTGTCAAAGAAGAATATTCGAGCAGGTTATTACTGGCTTACTATGGAGAGAGATTTTATTCAATTTGTTTAAAAGTGTCATCAATATCAGGTACACGGTGATCTGATACGTTCTCCTCCTATTGAGTTGCATGCAATGGCCGCTCCATGGACGTTCATGGCTTGGGGAATGGATGTGATTGGACCGATTGAGCCGAAGGCATCAAATGGACATAGATTCATTTTGGTAGCCATTGACTACTTCACAAAGTGGGTAGAAGCCGTAACTTTCAAGTCAGTGACAAAGAAGGTTGTGGTAGATTTTGTTCATGCCAATATCATTTGTAGATTTGGAATTCCTAAGATGATCATTACAGATAATGTTGTCAATCTCAATAGTCATTTGATGCAAGAAGTGTGTCAACAGTTTAAGATCGCACATCAAAATTCTACTCCATATCGCCCAAAGGCCAATGGTGTTGTAGAAGCCGCCAATAAGAATATAAAAAAAAATACTGCAAAAAATGGTACAAGGGTCTAGACAGTGGCATGAAAAGTTGTCGTTTGCATTGTTAGGTTATCGCACCACTGTTCGCACTTCAACAGGGGAAACTCCATATTTATTGGTGTATGGGACAGAAGTAGTCATCCCTACGGAAGTTGAAATTCCCTCTCTTTGAGTCATTGTAAAAGCAGAGATTGATGAAGACGAATGGGTCAAAACCCCGACTGGAACATTTGAGTTTGATTGAGGAAAAAAGGCTAACGTCTATGTGTCATGGCCAGTTGTATCAGAAGAGGATGGCTCGAGCGTATAACAAAAAGGTCCGTCCCAGGAATTTTGAAGTTGGTCAGTTGGTATTGAGACGTATCCTTCCTCACCAGGTTAAAGCGAAAGGCAAGTTCTCCCCTAACTAGAAAGGTCCTTTCGTTGTGAAGAAAGTGTTGCCCAATGGAGCCTTATATTTGACAAATATTGAAGGCAAAAGGGCAGAAATGGCTATCAATGCTGATGCGGTCAAAAGATATTATGTATGATATTTGATCCTTTGTTGATTTTATTGCATGTTTAGTACTTGCATTGTTGAAGATTGATATGATGAAGGCATTTTATTATTCTATCCAAATATTGTGTCATCCTTTGTTTACCCATTTGAGCTTCGTTTTAATTTTCTTTCATATCCCTCTTTTGGAATCAAAATAGAGTCAAAGATAAATGTCGAGGAAAAAAGAATAAAAGAAAGAGTTTGAAAAAAAAAATCAAAATCAAATCAAAACAAAGAACAAGCTGATGGAACTACGTGCGGCCTGATTCTCCTCTCTCGGGAGTGAGATACGTAGGTTTCCCTATTTCGGGCTCAGTCCAACCAAATAAAGATTTAAGATTCAACCAGTCAACAAAACTGGGGCATGAGTTAATGTGTTGTTTGAGTCGATTTCAAAAGTTGTAAGTCCCACCCCCACTTCAAGTGTCATTTGAACCCCTTGCCATCCTTTTCTAACCTTATCCAAAAGCCAAGTTACAACCAAAGAAAGTCCTTCATATCAATTTTTGATAATGTTAAGGCTAAGCATTTAATGGATATGACGATACATTGTGAGGTACCACGTGTCTCCCTCAGCATAAGAAATTAGGAAAGAAATACAAAATGAGAGAGTCTTATTGGTGAAAACCCTCGCAGGCACCATAAGGCGATGGTGAGTGGAGAGAAATAAAAATGAGAGAATCTTATTGGTGAAAACCCTCACGGGCACCGTAAGGCGATGGCGAGTTCAAGAGAAAAGTGAAAGGGAAAAGAAAGAGATTTATGGCAAAAGTCTTTTAAGATGTCGTCAATTGAATGTGATGTATGATTCCGATAGATTTGAAGAAGCGGCTCGGCGGCAAAGGCACGAACTCAACAACAAATGGGGAGTTTGGATAGGAAGATCAGGTAGCTGAATCCAAAATGCATGTCATACTCATTGGAGTTGGTTGTCATATTCAGATAAGTTTTCTTTTGAATATGGGACATTGCCCTTTTCTTTCATTTACATATTCATGCTTTTTGTCTTTTTATTGTCATTTATCAAAATAAAAGTCACCATCATTTCTTTACATTTTAAGTCAAGTCTGTGTCAAAATAAGTGAGAAAGGATTTCAAAATTTACTACCAGTCTTTCCAATTATATGAGGAAAAGCCAAGGACCAGCACATGAAAGAAATATAATCGTAACTCAACACAAAGAAAAGAAAGTCTATCAACCGACAGGCTGTTGGATTCATGGAAGCATTCAGATTTGGAAAAGGGTGCACCTCAGAGGCATGGTAAAATGGAAACCCATTGTTCGAGTCATAACTCATTTCCCTCAATCCGGATTCGGGTCAATGATGCTGCAAGATAGGGCAAGCGTCAGCGATTGGGAACAAAGACAAAAGGAACGAGTGCTGGGGTGGATACCTAAGAAGCCAAGGCTGCAAGCCACCACTAAGTTTTTAATTGACAAATTTTCTTTGATGAAACAGGGGAAAATTCACTTCACTTAATTCAGCTACCATTGGAAAAACACATCCATGGGGATTTTACCTTCTGTTCAGGATGCTCCTGAAAAATGGGATTTCACCCAATTTAGGACCCTCCTAAAGAATGGCGATTTACTTTCAATTCAGGACCCTCCTGAAAAATGAGAATTTACTTTATGTTCAGGACCCTCCTAAAGAATGGGAATTTACTTTATGTTCAGGACCCTCCTGAAAAATGGGATTTTACTTTATGTTCAGGACCCTCCTGAAAAATGAGATTTTACTTTATGTTCAGGACCCTCCTGAAAAATGGGAATTTACTTTCAGTTCAGGACCCTCCTGGAAAATGGGATTTTACTTTATGTTCATGACCCTCCTGGAAAATGGGAATTTACTTTATGTTCAGGACCCTCCTGGAAAATGGGAATTTACTTTATGTTCAGGACCCTTCTATAAAATGGGATTTTACTTTATGTTCAGGACCCTCCTGAAAAATGGGATTTTACTTTATGTTTAGGACCCTCCTGAAAAATGAGATTTTACTTTATGTTCAGGACCCTCCTAAAAAATGGGATTTTACTTTATGTTCAAGACCCTCCTGGAAAATGGGAATTTACTTTATGTTCAGGACCCTCCTAGAAAATGGGAATTTACTTTCAATTCAGGACCCTCCTAAAAAATGGGAATTTAATTTATGTTCAGGACCCTCCTGGAAAATGGGAATTTACTTTCAATTCAGGACCCTCCTAAAAATGGGAATTTACTTTATGTTCAGGACCCTCCTGGAAAATGGGATAACGCTTTCAAAAATGAAATACTTCTTTACTATAATTTTTGTTCTATTTTTAATTTTGGGTTTCAGGAGCCCGCCTGAAGAACAGGGTGATGAAATAACAAGTCAGGAGCCCGCCTAGAGAACAGAGTGAAGAAATGAAAAGTCAAGCAACAAAGTGATGGAATAGCAAGTCAGGAGCCCGCCTGGAGAATAGGGTGAAGAAATGAAAAGTCAAGCAACAAAGCGAAACAATTGAAAGCCAAGCAACAAGTTGGAAGAAATGGCAAGTCAGGAGCCCGCCTGAAGAATAGGGTGATAAAAGTCGAGTCAAGAGCCAACAGAAGCTGTATAGATAGGATTTTGTAATTTTATTTATGTTTTAACTTGTAATTTTCATTTTTTGATGTAATGACAGAGCCGCGGACTGGAACCTCGATGGAACCTCACTCGACTCTCCAACTCGGTATAGTCCACTTCTCTTCCAATCCTTTGAAATACCTGTGACTTGATTCTCTCATAACTTGGGTAGATAGGGTTTCCGACAGGAGTCGATTGTCCTTCTTTCTTTTACTCCTCTCTTTGAATAATGATCGGGACAAAATTTGGTCTCGTTGTTTACTTCTTTGCCTGAAAACACTGCGTGTTTACATTCAAAGGGGGCATGATGTAGACACATAGTTTTGTCCCTCCGAAAGATTAATTTACCCAATTTTACCTTATTCTACCGTGTACCCTCATCCATGTTATTATACCCTCACAAAATACAAAAAAAAAATAACAAACCTTGTCTTATCCTAATATTCTAACAACCCACCCAACTAAAAATTGACAACACATCCTAACCCCTACCTCTCCTACCCCTACCACACGTAACCACCCCTCCCCCATATTTCTTGGACACAAAGAAAAGAGCATATACTCCCCATATATCACCATCACCAAAAAGAAGAAAGAGGACCCGGAGAAGATCTTCCTAAAAGACCAGATCACATACATCGCCAGAGTAGCACACACAACCACCTTCATCCATTCACACCGGATAAACACACCATCACACAAAAATCACACACACGGAGAGACTAATAGGGATATCGCGAGGGAGAGGAGAGAACTTAAGGGAGACTCGAGAGAGACGATTTGAGAACGAAGGAGAGAATCGGAAAGGGGTACTGTTCCGGCAAATTTTCCTTGAGTATGGCCTGAATCCGGTCTGCTTTCGTGGTTCTCGCCGTTGTCTGTGAACGTAGGAGCTCCGGCGACGTGAAACAACGACCCCAACCCCAAGTCGATCTGAATTTAAGCCGATAATCACTTCATTTTCCCAGTTTTCCGTTAAAACTCATCGGAGACTACTACTGTTCGACGGATTCAAACACTGTCGGCTCGAATTTCAGTCTTAGCCGTCTAAAATAATAACCAGTAACTAATTTCTAGTAGAATCGGCCTGTTCGAATTGTTTTCCTACAAAATCACGTTCGGGTTTGGTTCTTTGTTGCGATTTCTATTTCGGACGCTTCAGTTGCTCGTATATTTTTGGGAACTTGATTTCTATTCATCTCAATTGGGTTGGTCAGTTACGGATTTCAGTTTTGCGTTACCGAGTTGGAGTTGTTATTGTTGAGGTTTTCTATTCAGGATTTTGGATTTGGGTTTTCTTAAATATTATTATCAACGGAAATCGATATTCGGAAGGTCCAATTCTATCCTTGCTCCTCTTAATTTTATGTAATCATGCATAATTTGCGTGTTTGGTATGTTTGAATATTTGTTATCTGTTGGTTGATGTTGGTTTCGGACTTTGAAAAGTGAATTGATAATCGAAGCATGTGTTAATCATTGGTTGGGAATGAATTTGGGGCGGAAGGGAGAAATTGATAAAAGATTAATATTTTTCAGTTCAGTTAATTGATGGATGTTGATGAATTTGATAGTATCATGATAAGACCGTCAAAAGCATAGGCAAATAATAAGCTTGAGTGGGCAAATTTAGAACTTATGGATTGTTCGAGCGTTTGAAATGTTTGTGGAATGATTTATCTTTCTCGCATTTGGAAAATGTATTCATCTAGCCGGGGAATGCCCCGAGACACATTGTATTTATTCACCGGGGAATGCCTCGATATATTATGTTGGCAGAAGACGTTCGCGATGAAGGCCCGGAACGTCAGGTGGAGTTTAGTTTAGGATTAGTTTAGAATAGAATAGGTTTTATATTTCAGCACCTCTTTTATTTTGGATTGTATAATTTGGACTGAACATTATTTTGGTTTGTTTTGAATTTTGTGTGATTTGTTTGTTTGCTTGTTTTGTGTGTTTATGTGATTTGTACATTTGTAATGTCAAATTAGCCGATATTTTCCACCAAGCGACCGTGGTTAAACCACGGGACCTAGGGGTGCCTAACACCTTCCCCTCGGTCAACAGAATTCCTTAGTCGGAATCTCTGTTCGCAGATCAGTCTAAAAGAGTCAAAATTGTTTTGAAAAGGATTTTCCAAAGGTGACTTGGCACACCGGATTATGCCAAGTGGCGACTCTGAATAAGAAAAAAAATAATGTAAATAATCCTTTTTTAAAACAAATTTTTCATTTTTGTCACCTTAATAATAAAACCCTTTCGAACTTAAAATACATATCTTTTTTTGGAGTCGAAAAAGGGGTGTGACAACATTAACTATTAGATGGACAATGTGTGATTCCTGACTTAGAATCAACTTTGAGGGAAAAATAATCATAATTTATTGGTTTGATGCATACAAGTACTTTTGTATATAATATTCAAAACCAACACATGAAGCTTTTTGTTCTCAATGGTTTAACTATTTATTGAAAGCATTCAATGCCAAATCATTTTCATCAAGATGAAATGTCTTGATTGCACAATCTGAAAGTTATGCTCTTAACTCAATTTCATTGAGCAAGAAACTTTATGAATGTCAAACTACAGGTTGACAATAAACGCACATGTGATCATCTTATATTGATGCATCTTTATTAATTACATGACTGGTGAACGGGTGATACAAGACAGCCCAAGAACACAAGAAAACAAACACCAAAATAGTCCACTAGTTCAAGGAACTATGGACCTCTTTTGGTGACCCCTCTCGAATTCAAGAACACAACAAGAACACCCTGTAATGAGGTGTTTAACCCCTAATTTCCAGCAACAAACCAAACTATATTATGAAAATAAAAATAAAGAACAACAATTTTACAACCACAATTACCAAACGGCTTGAACAACAACAACACAAACTACAAGATTAGGACAAGAAATAAAGATAGATAGTTAGACAAGTGTTGATGTAGTCTTAACAACCCAAGAGCATATTCACTCTTGGACCTTCAACACTTCATACAACAAACACCTAACACTTACAATGACACAAGAGGGGCATCCACCTCTCAAAGCACTAAAGTCTCAAGTTTTGCAACACACAAGAGAATCCACCCTTATGTTATGCCCTAATTTCAGTTTTGAGAACTCTCTCTCACAAGAGTAGTGTCTTCAACATCAAGCATAAACTAATAAAATAAACCCTACAAGGTTCTATTTATACAACGTTACAAATAATAGAGAAATGACAAAAGAGCCCTTTAGTGACTAGTCTTCAAAAATACTCAAAAGTGTCATGATCATGATCATACTTGTATCAACGGGCCCATATTCACCTTTTATACTTTTCAGATTTTAAGGGATCCAATCCCAATATTAGTTGGTCCAACTAACTTTTCATGAGAACAAGCAGCATTAAAGTTCATGAAGAATTTTCGAATTCTTCAATATATGTTCAATATTCAGTAGGCACATATCGATTGTTCATGTCAATTTATGAACTTTTATTCTAGTAAACTCCAAGTTTACCTTGACATGCACCTTTTACTTTAGTAAATTTCAGATTTACTATTACATGAATAAATTTCAGAATTACTACTTCAGAAGTAGATTTCAAAATAACTTTTCTCAATTATTCAGCCTCTTTCGGAGGTGAGTTTTGATACTATCACAATCAAGTACACATTTGTATTAATAAGCTTCTCATTCCCCAGGAATGGAATATAATCATGCCTTAAGCATATCAAATTATGATAGCTACTACAAAAGCAAATTGAGACATACATAGGATTTACTGCTACCACATTTAATTCAAGGAATGGAGCATATTTAATGGGACATGTTTCACCAAATATCCATTATTTTTGCCTTATCTATCATAATATCATTAATATGGTGCATTGAGATTCAAACTCAAACTTTGTAATTAAAAGGATTAGAGATAGACTTTGTTTACAGATGAAAGTTAATGAATCATTGCTAATTTCTATATTTTTTTAGTGACAATTCAATGAAATTCCATTGTTTTCAATCTTTATTTCATATTGTTTTCAAAAGACGATTATCGTTCAGTAATCATCAAACATCAAAAATATTTTTCATTAAAAATAACTCTGTAGGTCATATGATAATTTAATACATTCATGGTCTAACTCTCTTTTCTGTCCTCTAACATCTCTCAGCAATTTCATAACAACGTCAATTGGAAACTCTGAAAAAGCGCGTTGATCAACCTAGGAATGGCTGAATGATTCTCAATAAAGTAGTTTTAGAAAATTTGGTACAATGTTTTATTTCTCCTACTGGACTATTTTCAAGTTTTGATTTAGTTGAATGATTGTTTTTTTTAAATATATTGTTGGGTTTTTATAGCATTTTAATATTAAATTTTCTATTGAAATGTTGCATGTTGAAGTGCATTGAAATGCTGCATACCGTAGCATCTTTTGATCTTTATCTCCCACATTTCATTGTGGTAAAAATGGTCTTTTGATTACTCCTCTTCCATGTTTAATTGTGGAAGAATGCACCTGGCATTTTTCTTCGGTAACTTTTGTTACATCTGAGAAAATCTAAATGTCTAAGCTCAATCTAGCATTTATGAGTTTCATCCACCATTGATGAGGTCAAGGAGCTGAACAGAGTAATGTGCAGGGAAGAAGAAAAGGAACTATTTCTTTGCATTTTCTGATTGAAAACTGTACAAAATATCTATACACCTCACTGTTTATAGACAATCTTGTAACAAACTCAACTATACATCTCAACACCAGCTTATTCTAACTAACTAACTCCCACTTGCACTCACTTGCACAGTAAAAATAGAATCTATGAATGAACAGTAAGAACTGTATTATTTCAATGGTACAGTAAAAAATTACTTCCTCATTTATCTTGAGATTGCAATACTCCCCCTTAAGACGAAGGGTGCAGGATATTAAGCACACCAAGCTTGCCCAGCAAATGCAAATATTGAGGTTGATGGAGAATCTTAGTAAGTAAATAAACCACTTCATCATGAGTTTGAACATAAAGAGTCTCAACAGAACCAGACTTAATCTTGTCTCTAATAAAGTGACAATCAATTTCTATATGTTTAGTTCTCTCATGAAACACAGGGTTTGCACCCAGTTGAATAGTTGATCTACTGTCACTGAATACTTTGATAGGTTGAGTGAGAGGTACATCTAAGTCATTGAACAGACCAACTAACCAAGTCACCTCTGCAATCACTGAAGCCATGCTTCTGTACTTAGCTTCAGCTGAGCTTCTGGACACTGTCTGTTGCTTCTTGAACTTCCATGAGACCAAGGAATCTCTAAATTTCACTATATAGCCAGTAACATACCTCCTAGTGCTAGGAAAGGCTGCCCAATCTGAATCACACCAACAAAATAGAGTCACAGTAGGTTGAGCCTTTAACCAAATGTCTTGATAAATAGTACCCTTAAGGTATATAACCACTCTAGTAGCAGCCTCCCAATGAGATCTTTTGGGATTTTGCATGAACTGACAAAGATTCTGAATAATAAAACTAATATCAGGTCTGGTAATAGTAGCATACATCAATTTGCCAACAAACCTCTGATAAGAGGTAACATCGGTCAAAATTGCATCTTCAGGACAACATTTGCATGATCATATTCCATTATAGTCAATTTGAGATTATGCTTCATAGAGTGAAAGCGGGCTTAGATCCACTAAGACCTATTTTTGAGATAAGCTCTAAAATATATTTTCACTTATTCAGCAAAACACCTGTGGTTGATATTAGCACTTTAATACCCAAAAAAATACTTAAGCTCACCTAAGTTCTTCAATTTAAATTGCTTGTGTAGAACCTCCTTAGAATTAGATATCAATGAGGTACTGCTACCAATGATGAGTAAGTCATCAACATAGACTAAAATTATCACTATGTCTTCCTGTTTCTTCTATGTAAATAGGGAATAGTCATGTACACTTTGAACAAAACCAGCATTTACCAAGGTATTAGTAAGTTTTAGGTTCCATTGTCTGGAAGCCTATTTAAGAATATAAGGATTTCAACAATCTGCATACTCTCTTTTATTGTTTGAAACCTTCTAGCATCTCCATGTAAACCTCTTCATCCATATCACCTTGTAAGAAAGCATTGTAGGGATCCATCTGACATAGAAACCAACCTTTTGAAGCTACTAAAGCAATTACACTTCTAACTGTAACCATCTTAGACACATGAGAAAAGGTATCATGATAATCCAAAACTTTTTGTTGACTATAACCTTTTGCTACCAATCTAGTTTTAAATTTACCTACCTCTTCATTAGCTTGATACTTGATCTTATAAACCCACATGGATCCCAAAACATTCTTTCTGGGTGGTAAAGGCACCACCTACCAGGTCTTGTTTTCATTAAGTGCTTGAATCTCTATATTCATGGCCTCAACCTATCTTGAATCTACTGCAGCTTGCCTAAAAGTATATGGTTAAACCAAGGTGGATAATTTGCTTAAGTAGCTATTATATGACTTTGTAGTTTTATCATAGAAGAGGTAGTTTTCCATGGAATATCTGCATTTCTTTCCATATTTAGAATTAGCATAGTCCTTTAGCCAAACAGGTTTCCTGGACATCCTAGATGTTCTTCTTGGAGAACATATTGGAGGAGAAGAGGACAGTAGAATAGAGGTGCAAGGGACTTCAACTTGATCATCAGATGCTGCATTGTTTTGTGAGGTAGACTCGACCATAGAAGGTTGCACATCTACATCAGTGCTAGAAAATTCTATATCCTCCGTAAAAAAGTCATTCTCTAAAGGATCATCAATTTCAATAGGCACATTTGTGAGCTCTGTGTTGACAAAATTCCACTGTGATTGTGCAAAATATTATGAGAACTCAACTAAAACCAATTGAATATATTCATGGTGAACCTTGTTGGGTTCAATATGTATGAAAAAAATGTGAATGGAAAATGGAGAGAAAAATGGGGAAAGAAAGGAGACACCAATTTAGAAGTTGTACTCTCAAAATTGGAAAGTTCACTAATTCTCCCACATTGGTGGAAGAAGGGAACTATGGAGTATTTTTAATAGAAATCACTTACTCCACATGCTAAGTGAGGCAAGAAATAAGAAATGCCTCGCGCCGTCGCGTCGCTCGCTCGGCTTTGGATTTGGATTTGAAAAATGATCGATTGATGAGATCTATTTTTTTGGACAAAGTTCATTTCACGTAAATTTAATCCGAATGCCAAAAAGGAAAACACACCAGTAATCCTCCATTTATACATGCATACAGATTTCGAAATAGTATTTTCTAAAATGATACACTGCTTCGAACTGATGTAATTGTTCAATGAAATGATATGTCTGTTCAACGATCTAATGTACTATTTCATGAACTGGTATGTCTGTTTGGAGAAGGACACGTTCTTTGGGTAAACAGGCATGAATTTTCAGAAATATCACACCATTTAAGTGAACCAATGCCACCTTTTCAAAGAGGCATATCACAAGCTATATGAACCTGCTTTCATTCACAGGTTTTGATATGAATTTTTCTGCAATAAACTCTCTTCTTGTCTTTACAAATACTCTGTGTGATCAATCAATCTGTTAAGTGAGTTTGACGATATTCCAATGGTTTGATGTACCGCTACAGTTGGTCTGTTTGGCCATTTTATCCTAGGAGGAAAATTTCGCAACCTCGGGTACAGTGAGGGGAATTATTTCCTTAAGAAAAGTCCATGAATTCGGGCGACTTGGCCATTTTTGTTTTCATCTTTATTTCTGAAAATAAAATACACTTCTAAGAAAGATAACTTTGATCTTGTGTTAAGGGTATTTACTGCACTTCATTATGTTCTTAATTTTAAACATAGAACTAACGTTGAAGTTGTTGTTCTACATATACAGATTCTGTGTACCCGTAGAAGCAAATAACAATCTTAAGGAAATAATTTTTAGAATCTATATAGCTTATTTTTGGAGATTAAAGTTTGAACTTTCTACTCCACCTGAACTTAACTAGTGATTTGAAGTCATAAAAACTTCATCACAAGTTAAAGATCATTCGGTTGACAATTGGAAGTCATAAAAACTTCATTGTCAACTAGAAACAAGAAGAAAAGTTTAAAGTTGCTTAACTTTATAAGTAGTATTTTGAAAATACTAAGTATTTTTTGTCTTGTGGTGACAGGAGAAATGACAAGCGATAGTCAAATGCAAGATGCGTCAACGTCTGTGGGGGCAACTAATATTGTCACATCAAGTCGCACAAATGTTCCGCCTACAATGGCACCGGTGGAGAAGCCCAGAAAAATTGCGGGCATTGATTTGAAGCGATGGTAGCAAAAGATGTTCTTTTACCTCACTACTTTGTATCTGCAATGGTTCACTAGCGAAGACGCTTCTGAGGTGCCCGAGGGAACCTCGGACAAAGAGCGTTTCGTAATTGTAGAAGCTTGGAAACATTCAGACTTCCTTTGCAGGAATTATATTCTGAGTGGTCTCCAAGACCTCCTCTACAATGTTTACAGTGGAACTAGGACATCAAAGGAATTGTGGGGGAGCACTTGAACGAAAATGTAAAACAGAGGATGCGGGAATTAAGAAATTCCTTATTGCACGGTTCCTGGACTTTAAAATGATAGATAGCAAATCGGTTGTCTCTCAAATGCAGGAGTTGCAAGTCATCATACATGATCTCCTAGCAAAAGGCATATCTTTGAAAAATACCTTAGTTGAACAAATTAAAAATGTTCTTAATACTCACATAAACTGTTTTGTAGGTTTGATTATGAATGATGCACTTCAAGTAGCAACGATAGTTGAGAAGCTACCACCTTTGTGGAAAGACGTCAAAAACTACTTGAAGCATAAATGCAAGGAGATAACTGTCGAAGATCTTATTGTCCGACTGCGTATTGAAGAGGACAATAAAGCTACCAAGAGAAGGTCAAAAGGGAATTCTACAATTAATGGAGCACATATTGTAGAAGATGACCAAACCAATTCTAAGAAAATAAAGAAAGTTGGACAAGGAAGCCATCAACCCAAGAAGAAATTCAAGGGAAAATGCTTCAATTGTGGCAAGATTGGCCACAAGTCCACGGATTGTCGAGCCCCGAAGAAAGGCAAGAAGAAGGATCAAGCAAATATAATTGAATCCAATAAAGAATGCAATGATCTGTGTGCTATGTTCTCCGAATGCAACTTGGTGGGTAATCCTCGCGAATGGTGGATGGATTTTGGTGCCACCCACCATGTATGTGCCAATAATGAGTTGTTTTCGTCATTCGCTCAGGCTCAAGTAGAAGAAATGATCTACATGGCTAACTCCGCTACTGCTAAGGTAGAAGGAACAAGAAAAATATGCTTGAAAATGACTTCAGGAAAGGTTTTAACACTTAACAATGTCTTGTATGTTCCGGAGTTACGTAGGAATTTAATTTCTGGTTCACTTCTAGACAAGAACGGATTCAAATATGTAACCATTTCTGGAAAAATTATAATTAGCAAAGGAGAAATGTATGTAGGAAAAGGCTATCTGACGGAAGGCCTTTATAAGATGAATGTAATGACTATTTAAATAAATAAAAGTTCAAATTCTTCTTATTTTCTTAAGTCTTATGATTTATGGCATGAACGTTTAGGCCATGTTAATTACAAAATGCTATGAAAAATGATTAACTTAGAAGTTTTGCCAAACTTTGAGTGCAATAAATCAAAGTGTCAAACGTGTGTGGAATCGAAGTATACAAGGCATCCTTATAAGTCTGTTGAAAGGAATTCCAATCCCTTAGACTTAATACACACTGACATTTATGATATGAAGTCAACACCATCACGTGGTGGGAAAAAGTATTTCATAACTTTTATTGACGATTGCACAAGATATTGTTATGTCTATCTGCTAAATAGAAGGATGAAGCAATAGATGTGTTTAGACAATATAAAACAAAAGTTGAAAATCAGTTAGATAAAAAGATAAAAATGATAAGAAGTGATAGGGAAAGAGAATATGAATCTCCCTTCGCCAAAATATGTGTAGAAAATGGAATCGTCCATCAAACTACGGCCCCGTATTCACCTCAATCTAATGGAATTACGGAAAGGAAAAACTAAACTTTGAAGGAAATGATGAATTCCTTACTTATAAGTTCTGGTTTACCGCAAAATCTTATGGGGAGAGGCTATCCTTACAGCCAATCGTATACTCAACAGAGTTCCCCATAGTAAAACACAATCCATTCCTTATGAAAAATGGAAAGGAAGGAAACTCAACTTGAAATATTTCAAAGTGTGGGGTTGTCTAGCAAAGGTCCAAATTCCTATGCCTAAAAGGGTTAAGATAGGACCTAAGACGGTGGACTGCGTGTTCATAGGATATGCTAAAAGTAGTAAATCATGTAAATTTTTGTTTCCTAAATCCGAACATCCGGATATTAATGAAAATACGGTAATTGAATCAGGCAATGTTGAATTCTTTGAAAACATTTACCCGTATAAAATTAGACATGAACAGTCTAGTGGAGGATCTAAACGACCTCGAGATGAACCAAGTGAGATTGTACATAATAAAGAAAATCCAAGACGTAGTATACGTAAAAGAACGTCTACTTTATTTGGATCGGATTTTGTAACATTTCTCTTAGAAAATGAGCCTCAAATATTTAGGGAAGCGAAGGCATCTTTGGACTCATCCTTTTGGAAAGAGGCAGTCAATAGTGAGATTGATTCAATCTTAAGAAACCATACATGGGAATTGGTTGATCTTCCTCCCGAAAATAAATCTTTAGGTTCTAAATGGCTCTTCAAAAGGAAGATGAAAACGAAGTAAAATCCACAAGTGGATATGTATTTACTATCAGTGGAGGAGCAGTCTCTTGGAAATCATCCAAACAGACTTGTATTGCTCGCTCTACAATGAAATCTGAATTTATCGCATTAGATAAAGCCGGTGAAGAAGAAAAATGGCTCCGAAATTTCTTAGAAGATATTCCTTATTGATGCAAGCCAGTGGCACCAGTATGTATACACTGTGATAGCCAAGCGGCAATAGGTAGGGCAGGGAGTATGATGTACAACGGTAAATCTCGTCGCATACAACAGAGACATAATACCGTTAGGGAAATTCTCTCTAGTGGAATTATCACTGTTGACTATGTAAAGTCAAAGGATAATGTGTCGGATCCACTTACAAAAGGCTTATCTAGAGAAGGAGTGGAAAGGACATCCAAGGGAATGGGTTTAAGGCCTAGGACAAGTCAGCATAGCGGTAACTCTACCTAGCAGACTGGAGATCCCAAGATCTAGGTTCAAGGAGATCAAACAAAGTTGTGTCTGACAGGTTCAACATTGTCAATTACCCAACCCATTCTTATGATATTGACAATATATAGTAATCAAGGATAAGGCTTAAAGTGAAAAGTCTTTTAATGATTATCTAAATTTGGCAGATTTAACCAAATAGTTTAATCTATAGGATTGAACATTTAGAAATCACCTATGTGAAGGTGAAATGGAAGCCGTTTCAAGGAGAATGTTAGTAAAGGCCTATTATCTAAGCTCTCATGAAACCGGGATGTGTTCATGGATGAAAAGAACAAAATCATGAGAACCATAAAACGGTAAAAGGTTGGTTGTGCGACATGTGTTGTCTAGGTGTACATTAAATCCCGATGTTTCAAAGATATCAAATCTACCAATTGACCGAGTGCATTCGATGCATGTTCACTACGGAAAGTTCAAAGGGAAACCCACTTATCTAGATGCAATCAGTCTTTGCTTGATGATCACATACTCTTCCGTAAAACTTTTACAAAAAATAACCATTCTCCATTCATGTGGGGGGTTGTTGGGTTCAATATGTATGAAAAAGGTGTGAATGGAAAATAGAGAGAAAATGGGGGAAGAAAGGAGACACCAATTTAGAAGATGTACTCCCAAAATTGGAAAGTTCACTAATTCTCCCACATTGGTGGGAGAAGGGAACTATAGAGTGTTTTTAATAGAAAGAACTTACTCCACATGCTAAGTGAGGCAATAAATAAGAAATTCCTCACGCCGTCGTCGTCGCTCGCTCGGCTTCGGCTTCGGCTTTGGATTTGGATTTGGAAAATAATTGATCGATGAGATCTATCTTTTTAGACAAAGTTTATTTCATGTAAATTTAATCTGAATTCCAAAAAGGAAAATGCACCAGTAATCCTCCATTTATGTAGCATACAGATTTTGAAACTGTATTTTCTTAAATGATACACTGCTTCGAACTGATGCTGATATGTCTGTGCAACGATCTGATGTACTGTTTCGTGAACTGGTATGTCTGTTTGGAGAAGGACACATTCTTTGGGTAAACAGACATGAATTTCCAGAAACATCACACTATTTAAGTGAACCAATGCCACCTTTTTGAAGAGGTATCTCACAGGCTAAATAAACCTGCTTTCATTCACAGGTTTTGATATGAATTTTTATACAATAAACTCTCTTCTTGTCTTTACAAATACTCTGTGTGATCAATAAATCCATTAAGTGAGTTCGACAATATTCCAATTGTTTGAGGTACCGCTACAATTGGTCTGTTTGGCCATTTTATCCTGGGAGAAAAATTCCGCAACCTCGGGTACAGTAAGGGGAATTATTTTCTTAAGGAAAGTCCATGAATTCGGGCGACTTGGCTATTTCTGTTTTCATCTTTATTTCTGAAAATAAAATACACTTCTAAGAAAGATCACTTTGATCTTGTGTTGAGGTTATTTACTGCACTTCATTGTGTTCTTGTTTTTAAACATAGAACTAACGTTGAAGTTGTTGTTCTACATATACAGATTCTGCGTACCCGTAGAAGGAAATAACAAACCTACACTCAAATTTACAATGGAGAAAAGAGAAGCATTTGCTATCGAGGAAGGGTTGCATTAAGAAATTGTGATTAAACTTTCCTCAGGTGCACCAGATTTGAAGGACATAAGGACACTGCTGCCAAAACATCTCGAAATCAAGGGTCATTGTCTAATTGGTTCATTGGCACCACTACAACTCTTGCTAAGGTGGATGTGATCAATATGATGATTATGTGACTGCTTTTACAAGATCAGTGAAATATTTTTCTTACAATGGAAAGGAGCACTAATATAGGATATTCTCGTGGTTTATCAGTTTTAACTAGAAAGAAGAAACGACTAAGGCAGCAGTGTGGATTTCTTTGCCGAACTTGGCTCTGGATCTATTTGTTAAGAGGTTATTATTGTCTATAGAAGCAGAAGTCGAAAAACCAATAGCTATAGATAAAGCAACACAAGTTAAGTCCAGACCGAGCACCGCTAGGATGAAGGCGATCCCAGACCTACTAGAAAAACTTTTAAAGAGAATAAGATTTCGATATTTGGACAATAAAACTGGTAAGCTTGTAGAGAGTTTCTAGAAAATTATTTATGATAATCTACCCTTGTGTGTAATTTTTGTGCAAACACCAAGGACATAATGAAGGTACATGATGTTTGATACTGAAAAAGAAACTAGATACTATCTAGAATGCAGGTGGTAAAGGTTGTGAAGAAGCTATTGGAGAAAAATTTTAAGGGAATATGAGAGGATTTTTGAATGAGAAGAGAGGATGGGAAGATGGAGATCGAAGACCTCATGAAAAGAACCAACAACCAGACTTGTTGGCAAGTTCCCATTTAGAAGTTGAGGTCCATAACAATGTTGCTAAGCTTGTTACGTCGAATGTTGATTCCCAGCAGCAACAAATTATTGCAAACAATAATGCAATAGGTGATGTGGATGCATGTGAGTTGATAGTCCAATCTGGAGAGAATTCTAAGGTCTTAGTCCCTTCATCGCAAATGAAATATGGACTACAAGTGAAGAACTTAATTGTTGAACAATACACTGACGAACAAGAGCATAATACATCTTTAAAACCCTTAAATTTGGTGACCCGTGAGATGTCACAGTCAGATATGCACCATATTCACGATGTTGTGGCGATCAGTGAAAATTCTGGACAGCATTCGTGCTTGAATTTCGCTAAGAAATCATTGGATAAAAATTTAGAAGTTGATAATTTGCGGTCCCCTTCTAATTCTACTCATTTTGAACATTCCATCAGTGAAAAGCATGTTACTGGTGATGAATCAGCAAGCAAAATCAAGGGTGTGGATAGCAGTATTGGCAAGGATTGGACCGTGGTAGCACATAAAAAATATTTAGGCATTCGAATTGGCTCTCCTGCTTGTGTTAATGTACAGCTAGCAAGGAATGTTCCATATGCTCAAGCTTCTTCCCCAAAGGACATTTCTCGTCCAAATACTTTTGATCTTCTCTCGGATAAAGTTGGTCATGAAATTAATCCAAAAAAACTACAATTCTTATATTAAATCAAGAGGTGGCTAAAGTATTAAAGAAAAATCAATAACCTGATTCTGTTAGGAACAATAAAGTGATACTAGCTCTCATTGTTAGGCAGATTTGGTAAATAAAGAAGACGAACATCAGGCGGATAATATTGGCAGCAAACTTAATGCTCAAGCTTCAATTTTTGTCCCAAATAAATTTGCAATTCTTAATTATTCATCAAGCTGCAAGCAAACTTCAGGTGGTGTAATAAATTTCCTTTCTCCAATTAATACTGCCAAACAATTGGTGGAAAGTGATAATTTGTCTTCAAAGAGTTTTGAAAACCTCCAAGACGATGATATATTTGAGGAAAGTGATGAAGACATGCTGGAAATATGCTTTGCAAGTGCAACTCGGGATGCGATATCTCTCCTGGGCAAAAAAATAGAAAAATAAAAAAATATCACGGTAAAAATCAAAGTTGGGATGGTAAGGTGACAGAGGAGTTTGTTCCAAGACACCACCGACAAAGCAAAATCATGCAACAGTGTCAACAACTTTAATAAGACCCAACAAATTCAAGAAGTGATGAATTTTCAAGTGATTTTGAATAGGTTCGAAGAAGAAGGCAAGTATCGAATATATCAATGTGCTTTAGATGGGCCAGCGTTTCTTTTTAGTTCATACATTTGTAAAAAAGGAGTTCGTGATTAATAACTCAAACTTCTCATTCATCTTTATATTTTTCATTACTTCAGCATCCTTCTTTGTAATATCATCTTAGAGTGTAACATAAACTCTATAATGATCCTAAAATATCTAGTTCTCTCTAGTTCTTATTTTTACACGCTTGTTGATTAGTTGAGGGTTTGTTACCTCGTTAAGAATGGTAAGGTAAGGTCTAACCCTCCTTGCCTACATTTTTCTCTTTTGAGGTTTAATTTTTTAAAAAAAAAAAGGGTGTGGTTGATATCTTTTAGTAACCAATGTCTTATTTTAAGTTTTTTTTACAAAAATAAAAAATTTATTTATTTATATTTTAAAATTTTCTATGACTTCCAATCTAAAAAGTATTGTTATGACTTACAATAAACAACCTAAGGTTGTATATTTTAATTTTTTTCCTTTTTTTTAATTTGTGGAGAAATTAATATAAAATCTAGAACTAATATTTAATAAAGAATAGATCTTGTTCGTCCACCGTCTATTTGATGGACGTACCAGATTAAGTCTCAATCTCTATAAATTAATCCTCCTTATGCTCATTAGGGTTACCGCATATTATCAATACAATTTCATCGCAGACGGCTCTGATAGCTATAATACAGTGGCAACTACTTATTTTGGAATGATAGATGAAGTTCGCGTGATGCTAGTTAGTCAGATCAATAATATTGCTATCAAGATTGTTGATTTGCTAAAGTGTAAGGACTATAAAGGTAACATCTCTAAAAATTTATATTGAACTTATAATTTTTGATTCTTTGATATAAATAAATTATATGTGATTTTCTTTTTAAAAGAGATTTAATTGCTATGTTGATAATTTTCTCATTTGCGATTTTAACATCGATCTCTTTTAAAAAAAAAAATATCTTATAAATTTTGAATTTTTCTTTTCGTAGTTGTGACAACATCATTTCTATATTTGTTTATGTTGTTTAAATAGTTAAAATGAGTTTTATGTGTTTATAAGGAATTAAATTAGATTCTTTATAAGCATGTCACTTACTCCATTAGCTTTTCCTATGACTTTTCAGAGGAGGACGATAGTTTTACTTAATATTTGTATCCTTTCAAATTTATCAAATCTCCTTGAAGGGACACCATTTTATTAATTATTTAATGACCTTAAAATTAATTTACGCTTGATCTTTTTGAAGGAAGAGGGAAGAATAAATAATTTTTGTCAATAGGTCAAAGTGATATAGAATCGGAGTAGAAACTAAATTAAATCTCTTAAGAATAATTTTTGAAGGTGCATATCTTTTGACTTTTACAGTTTATCTATCATTTTAAAACAATCGTTTGGATGGTAGAGGCGACACAAGATTAGGAAATAGAGCGTGTAGAGAAAGACCAAGAAAAACATCGATTTGATTATTATTACTATTGATCGCGAGATAATTTTCTTTTTTATCTTATATTAGATGTAGAAAAAAAAGGCAAGAAAATATGATTTTCATGAAAAATTATTTTCCTTTTAATTTAAATTCCCCTCTTAATTTTGAGGAGTTTTTTCTTCCACTCTAATTTAACATATTATTTTATCGTTTTGACATCTCACGCATCTTTATTTCTGTAATGTTTTCACTTTATTCATTTTCTTCCTTATATATTAAAATTTCAATAAACTCTAATATTTCACTAATTTTTATTTAATATTTTACCTTCAGTAAAAATAAGTATATCCAATTTTACTCAAATATGCACTATTGGATTGTCTAGAATGAATAGATAAGTTGGTCCTTTGATGAAGATAAGTACTACAACCACTAAAGAATGTGGTGCAGTGGATGGAGCTACTCCTTTATTAACTAGAGGTCTCATATTTGATTCTTGGATATGAAAAAATTCTTGATAGGGGTGCCTCCTCCGAATGGACCTCACGCACACGAATTCAAATTAATCAGGTTCCAATATAGATGTCAAACACTAGATAGGAAATAAAAATAAAAAAGAAAAGTAATACACATGCACAATAAAGGAAGCAATATTGTTAGTTTTGTTTAATTTTAATTTTAATTTTGAATATTTTGATTTTATTTTTTAATTTTATATTATAAACATGGCATTTTAATCAATACAATTCTAATTATTTTTACTTTTCCATTTAAAAATAATAACAATAATAATTCAAAATACATATTCATGTTTAAGTTTATTTAAATAATCAAATATTGTGATAGTGTGATTATGATAGGATATTTTAATTTGAATTTGAGTTTGAATTCACTTTGTTGATATAAAAAAGCTGAACTGGTCTTTTTTCTCAAATTTTTTGTTTTAAATAATTTTCAAACTTGAAATTTTATGATACTTATGTGTGTCATTACTATGTTTTTCCTATTCTATATAATAGATTCAACTATTCATTCTAAATTATTATACGTTAATTAATTTTTTTTGTGTAAATATGTATAAAATTTTACATATTGATTATAATATAATTTTATTTATGTGTAATTGCATAAACTAAAGAGTAGCAATAAACTCTTAAAATTAATATCAAAATTGTATATGAAAGATAAATCTTCATAGTAATTTTGCTTATAATTTATTTTACTGACTTTCTTTTTTTTTTTAGTAAACATTTTACTGACTTTCAAAATGTATTAATACAGTTATCATGGTTGATACGTCTTCGACATCAATGTCAATGCTTTCCGAAGGAACTACAAAAGTTGATATGATGATAATAAATATCCACTTGCCGAACCTTGATTTTTTAAAACTTTTGGCTTGAGTTGTAGCTTTGGATATAATTCCTTGATTAATTTTTCATACTCTTTTAGTTATGATATCTATTGTGGATAAAATCAATTATTTTTATAAATACACAATAAAAAAAAATATTCTAAAATTCACCATTAAATATCGTTAAATAGTTCGGAGCTAAAAGAATTTAACATAATCCATTGTTAAATAAAATTAGTAATGAATTTTTTATTGTTTAGTGACATAAACTATCCATCGCTAACTCCTATTTTTAGTATGTTTTGTAATGTTATTTTTATAATTAAACAAATTTTATAAATATGTGTGAAGTTAACTAGTCATATAATATAAGATATAATTCAATTTTAATTGATATCTTCTTAAAATAAATGCACAGTTGTATGTGATGAACACAATGAGCTCTTAGAAAAGCAAGCTATGAAAGATGGAGCTCATCTCTACCTCAAAAATAACAAGGATGTTAAGCAAAAGGACAACATAAAGTGGACTGGGAATCTTCATTCCAAATTCATAAAAAGTTTACAACAACTTGGTAAAGAAAGTAAGTTTATTTTACTAGTAATTAATTTTTTTTCAATTTATTTATAAAGAGCGACATGAATAGCTAAAATTTATACTTATGTCTAATATCAGCTTGTATTTACATGTACCTCGGCTTGATTTGAAAATATTATAGTTATTAAATTTTATTGCATACTTGTGGACCATGTAGAATGTTACCCAAAAGATATTTTGGAAATGATGAGTGTGTCTGATCTTACAAGGATGCAAATTGCAAATCATTTCTAGGTACGTCTTTAAAAAAATTAAAGTGATAAATTATGTAACTTTTGAATGCATTTACTGCAGTTTTTCTGCAAAAAGAAATTATATTATAAAAGTTATTTTCTCAAATTTTTATTTTACAAAATGTTTTGGTTGAAACTATTTTTTATCAAACACTTGTCTTAGAAGTTATTATTTCTACAACTATTTAATTTTAATATTTTATATCTATAGCGAAAAAAGAAAAACTAATGTTATATCACTTTCACCAAAAAATATTTCTACATATCACTTTCACCAATAAATATTTCGACATTATTCGACCTTTAGTTTTGGAAAACCTTATCAAAACACTCAGTAATTAAAAGGATTAGAGATGGACTTTGTTTAATGATAAAAGTTAATTAATCATTGCAAATTTCTATATTTTTATAGTGAAAATTCAATGAAATAACATTATTTTCAATCTTTAATTCATATTGTTTCAAAAGACTGTTATCGTTCGGCAATCATCAAACATCAAAAATATTTTTCATTAAAAATAACTCTGTAGTTCATATGATAATTCAATATATTTATGGTCTAATTCTCTTCTTTTTCATCTAACATCTCTCAGAAATTTCGCAGCAACGTCAATTAAAAAGCTCTGTTGATCAGCCCAGAAATCATGAGTGATTCTCAATAAAGACGTAGTACTAGAAAAATGGGGACAATGTACTATTTCTCCTACTTAACTATTTACATGTTTTAATTTAGTTGAATGGTTTTTTTTTAATAGATTGTTGGGTTTTTAAAGCATTTTAATATTAAATTTGCTATTGAAATGTTGCATGTTGACGTGCATTGAAGTGCTGCATACTGGAGTATCTTTTGATCTTTATCTTCCATGTTTAATTGTGGAAGAATGCATGTGGCACTTTTCTTTGGTAACTTTTGTTACATCTCACTAATTATTCACTCATTGTTCTATCTCTTTATGTTTTATAACTCAGGTAACTTAAAAGCATTCATCTACCCACATTTCTCTTATTCATTATTTTGCCTATGATATAGAAAAAGCAAAAGAGAAAGATATAGTGTTTATATTTTGAGTTTAGTAGACAGCTGCACCCACTGCACCACTAATCATACCTTGCATGAAATCAAAATATTCCAAAGTATCAGATACAATATAGGAAACATAAAGAGGCCAAAGAATCCTTGACCTTCTTCTTTTGGAAAAATTAGAATGAGATGCAAAGTATCAGCACTATATTGATTCTACAACCATCATAGGCTTAATTTGCCGTCTTCATCAATATCCTTTATTCTCCAGCTTGCTGCACCCCACTGTATAAGTCATTCATCTTCCTGATGGTCCACCAATTTACCATAGTATAGTCCAAAAGTAATACTAATTGGATAAGGGTGAAACTTAAAAGAGCATGAATGTTATGTTTTGGATGAGGATGGTACTGAAAAAAGATTGTCCTGCTATTAGTTATTACTTTAGTATTTTTGTGCCGCGGTTGATATGCTTAATTCACCCAAAATTGCTCGCGCTTTGAAGCAACGGTAAAATTGTACTCCTATAACCTATGAAAAAAAGATTGTCCCTGCTATTAGTTATTACTATAGTATTTTTGTGCCGCGGTTGATATGCTTAATTCACTCAAAATTGCTCGCGCTTTGAAGCAACGATAAAATTGTACTCCTATAACCTATAGATCACGGATTTAACCATCATTCTCTTGACGTATGACCCTTCTCCAGACTCGGCTAAATGCAGTATGCTTCATCCACCGGACAAGCCCTTTTTTGTTTTCCTTAGTTCTACCTACCACATTTTGAGGTGTGGGGACACTTAAGCAGTAGTTGAACCAGTCTAGTGGGAAAAATTAGCAAAAAGACTTCGAATCCTACTTTGAGGAGTCAGAAAAGGGACTCAATTTAATGTTTTTTATGACTTTACTCATTTTTCATGGTTCCATTTCTCAGCTTCCTACTCTTAGTTGAGTGTAAACTGTAGTAAAGGAGTAATCATGTTTCCCACCTTTCTTGCCTTCAATAATAATTAGTAATAATTGGAGTTCAGAGGAACCCCTTGTCTATTCATCTTAAATTCTAGACCAACCCTCTTCAATTTCCAACAAAAAATTGTTATAACAATAAGCCATTAGCATCCCCCAACTAACGCCAACATAAAGATGAGACCATACAACATTTTTTAACCCCCTTTCGAGATTCAGTTCTGATAATTGAGATGATATCCTTGTGGCAAATTCAGTCGTGGATTTGCGAGAAAGCAGTGCTCCAAAGCTTCATTGTATCTTTATAAGACTCATCTCTACCATCTTGCAGAGTACCATATTGCTGAGGCTTTACTTGGGATATTGAGGTCTAAACATTGCACTTCATAGTCAAATGCCAATTCAAGAAATTGGCACTAGCTATAATCTGGCAAAATACTCCAAGCATTCGAAAGCTGAGAACTGTTGCAAGTTTGTTGTTACCTTTCAAAGTTGTCATCTGATTGTGTTTCAAATAGGTGTATCAAATCTATCCCATGAAAATATGCTCCCCAAAACCAATCAAATCAACCCTTTCGATAGGGAAAGAATAGAACACAAAAGTATCGTGAGAGTTTCAAAAGGAAGGGGAAGTTTGAGTCGGCGAGGAGAAGGTTCGTTCGTAGAAACTCAGTTGTACAGACATAAATTCAGAAATATTAAAAAAGGAAAACTAATCTTAAATCATGCACTGGAAGGACTCAGTAAAACACAAATTAAGTACTCCATCTGGACTCCACTGCAGCAAATTTTGGTTAATTAGATACCTCAACGTCCCTGTAGACTAAAGTTACTTCACCTAAGACACCAAAAACATACTTCACCATAGAACAGAGAGCAATTTCTTTTTTCTCAAGCACAATTTCCAAGACAACTGTCTATGCAGCATAGATCCCTTCGCGCATCGTAGGCATAAATATACAAGGGTGTTTTTCTTTTCATTTTTGTAGTAATCAAAAAATGCAAGACTTCATAGGCATCTGAATTCATACTACAAGCTGAAAGAACCACCTAATCAGAAATTTAACTGGTACGATCTATATAACTATTGCATACTCACCATACTTCAACCCAACTCAAAATCAAGCAAATTAGAACAACCAAAAGAATGCCAGGATGATGGCACAGTAGGCAGTAGCTTCTAACTCTCAAGTAATTGTCTCAAAGACCTCAAGCAGAAGTTGTTGCCTTCTTCCTTGGAGCTGCTTCAGTACCTGGACAAACAACAGTTAAAAGGTGTATTATTATCTCATACATGTTACGACCAAATATTCTTGATCATCAATTGTCAATGTCTGCACCAACAACTTAGTCGAACTAAAATAGGAAAGATCACTCTGAATTATAGATGTGCATCTTTCACAATCACTAACAATTTTCATGCAAAATATTTTGTGAAAAACAGCTTTATATTGAAAGTTTATTTCATAGAACTATTTGCAGCATTCGGTTGGGTACAAAGTTACCAACCGTACTCACTCATACAAGGTGGACGTCAAAGTGTAACAATAGTGTTAAATACTCCCATTGATCCCATTATGTGTGCCTCTTTCATTTTTTAGTTGGGACCGAAGAAGACGACTTTCTGTCTTTAGTAACAATTTAACTTTAAACTTCTCATTTTACCCTTAAAGAGTGGATTTATAGTCACACAAATATCAACCGCTTATTTTGGACAATAAGTTTCAAAAATATTTCTTTCATTCCTCATGACCAATCAAACACCTTTACATAAATTGGGACAGCGGGAGTAGTTGTGATTAGGATCCCCTCCGGTATCTGTTTCCTCCTGCTGCTCCAATAACCTTGTTGACTTTTGACATGTGTCACTTGTTAAATCTCACTGGCCAAATCAGCTACCTCTCTTAATCAATATACACTCACAAAGCCTCCCTCATCTTCACTCTTCCTACTAAAGCAAGTACCAAACCCAACACTACTATTGCCAACATTGCAATCTCTATATACCACATGCCCCAAATCAACAAGGGTACTAAAGGGTACTAGAGAAACGGGAGAAAACAGGTACTGGAGAGTATATCCTATCCCCCTATACTAGCATTGGAGGTTGAAAACAATATCTAAATATTGATTCAAGTATATGGATATTTGTAAAGTAAAATGACACTTATCTATGACTAGGGGAAATCTTAATAAAAAAACAAAGTAGTAGAAAGAGAGAGAACATGTTAATGGGCTATTTATTTTTGCTAGAAAGGTTAAATATCGTTATTTGATGCCAAATTGGATCATAAATTGTTACATTGTGTTAGTTTACCATTATTTTATGTAAAAATTATTTTGTATGTACTTTTTTAACTATTTATTGTAAATTGTAATTGTATCTTTTTATATTTATTGAATTAAGTTTTTAATTGTAAGTTGTAGCAGTTTTTAAAAAAATATTTTAAAACATTTTATTTAAAAGTTATCTATTAGATATATATTTCAATTAACATCTCCCTTAAATATTTGCATTTATCTTTCTCCCTCATCTGTTTCCATAAATAAAGGATTGATAATAAATTCTGTTATGAAATATAAATAAAGAACAAAAAGAATAAATAGAGAAAGAAGACAGAAGACTTCTTTATTTCTCTTGAGGGGTGAGAGATTATAAATTGATAATACAATGAACAAAACCCATAGGGAAAAATGCTCCTAGTTCCTGACTAAAAGGCAGAGACTTCAAATCTTGATACATATCAACTAGATCTTGATACATCTTATTAGATCTTGATAGACATTCACTATAATATAAATACATTTATAACACTCCTCCTTGAATGTATAGATAGATAATGTACCTCGTTAAAACATTACTAGAAAAAATCCAGTGGAAAAAAAATCTAGTAAAGGAAAACGAGTACACATATCTAACAATACGCATATCAGTTGCCTTATTAAAAACCTTACAAGGAAAACACAGTGGACAAAACCTCATAAGGTAAAAAGAGTACAGCGCGTATTAACTCCTCCTAATGAGAACATCCTTGAACCTTTGCATTCCAAACTTGTGCATCATCCTTCTTGAAAGTTGAAATTGGAGGAGACTTGGTGAATGAATCAGCCACATTGTCACTTGAATAAATCCATTGCATGTTAATATCACCATTCTTTTGTAGCTCATGTATGTAGAAAAGCTTTGATGAAGTGTGCTTCGTTCTATCTCCTTTTATGAATCCTCCATTAAGATGTTCTATGCATGATGCATTATCTCCGTATAAAATTGTGAGTGTATTGTCATATTTCACACCATATTTTTCTCGAATGAGATGTATCATGGACCTCAACCATACACATTCTCAGCTTGCTTCATGAATAGCTATTATCTCAGCATGATTCGATGAAGTGGCTACGATAGACTGCTTTGTCTATCTCCAAGATATGAACCCCCCACATCTGAACACATAGCCTGTTTGAGATCGAGCTTTATGCGGGTCAGATAAGTTTCCAGCATCAGCATAACCAATAAGATCGAGACTGCATTCTTCAGAATAAAATAAACTCATGTGTTTTATCTCATTATGATGTCTCCTAGTAGGAGCAGAAATATACCTTGCTAACAAATTGATTGAAAAAGCTATATCAGACCTTGTAGTATTTGCAAGATACATGAGTGCACCACTTGCACTAAGATATGGTACTTCATAACCAATCTAATTTGGTATATTTCTCATTTCAGTAAATAATCTATTTCTTTGAAAACTCTCCAAAAGTTTCAATAATTTTCAAGCTATAAGCTTATACAATATAAGGATTATCAATAAGTTTCCCAGAAACTTTTATATTTTGAATCCCTAAAGAAATTTTCATATAAATTTTGTCAAGTGACAATATTCAACATTTCATGTGTGACATCTTCAAGTGTCTGGACTACAAATCAAATATGTTTTACGCTTACCAAGATGCATCCTTTAATGTCAATTGATAAATGTTTCTACGTCAGCATGCTTAAATAAATATAGAATTCAAATCATCGTAATCTCTCACAATATTGCGCTAATATTGTATCAAAGGTATTAATGATATATCATTTCTTATCGATTAATTATGCAACATAACATTTTGAGATCTCATCACTTCATTATTTTCAGTTACCTAAACCTCTTATAAGGTTTCATGAAGTGTTATATTGTAGGTTTTTCAAGAGCACATTGCCCCCTTATTATGATTATTTGCTCCTTATTTTTCAAGGATTATTTCTTTTGAAACGAATTGGTATACCATGCTTTACGCATACATAGACTATGTCCTTTAGAGACACGAAATAGGACCACTTGCAGCTTATATGAGATGTTTTCGGCATTTGAATTGAATTATCTGATGATAATTCCTAACATATTTCATAGCTGCTTATAATCTCTCTCTTATGTTAGGAAAACTAACATACATCCTCTATATTCTTTGAAGATTAAATATTTGTGCATTATGGTATATTCATTAATTATATACCGCACATCAAAATTATTAGATAGACAACGTGTGGTTCCTGACTCAGAACCAACTTTGAGGAAAAATTTAATCATAATTTATTGGTTTAATACATACAAGTACTTTTGTATATTATATTTCAAACCAACACATAAAACTTTTATTCTCATTAGCAATGGTTCAGCCATTTATCGAAGGCATTCAATGCTAAACTATCATCATCTAGATGAATTTTCTTGATTACACAATCTGAAAATTATGCTCTTAACTCAATCTTATTGAGCAGTAACTTTATGAATGTCAAACTGTGAGTTGAAATAAACGTACAAGTGATAATCTTATAACGATTCATCTTAATAGATCACATGACAGGTGAACGGACCCTTATTCCCCTTTTATACTTTTCAGATTTGAAGGGATCCAATCCCAATATTAGTTGGTCCAACCAACTTGTCATGAGAACAAACAACATAAATAATTCTTGAAGAATCTTCTATTTCTTCAACATATGTCTAATACTCAATATGTATTTTTTTTTTTGAAATGTCGCAATCGTTCATGTCAATTTATAAACTTTTAATCTAGTAAACTCCAAGTTTACATGACATGTGCTTTTGCGTTAGTAAATTTCAAATTTACTATGACATGAGAATTTTAAATTTACTACTTCAGAATAGATTTCAAAATAACTCTTCTCAGTTATTCTTCCTCATTCGGAGGTGAGTTGTGATACCATTAATTCTCAATTATTTTTCTTCATTCGGAGGTGAATTGTGATACCATCACAATCAATTCTCAATTATTCTTCCTCATTCAGAGGTGCATTGTGATATCTTCACAACAAAAAATATGTTCGAATATATATACAGTCACATTCAGCCCCAGGAAATAGAGCTGTATTTATAATAATTGAAATTTTTATTTCAAAAGATAGAATATAATCATGCCTTAAGTGTATCAAATTATGATAGTTACTACAAAAGCAAATTGAGGCATACATATGATTTATTGCTACCACATTCAATTCAAGGAATGGAGCAAATTTAATGAGATATATTTCATTAAATACCCATTATTTTGGCTTAGCCATCATAATATTATCAATATGGTGCATTGACATTCAAACTCAACGTCTTATTCATATAAAGTATCTTAGGCTATAGATTGATGGAACTTGAACCCAACATCTTATTTTCATGATGCATCAGGACTCTAATTCAATGTCTTACCCCGTTGATACGATAAACTTAAATTCATCATCTTACCCTCAATCAATAAAAAGAAAATACTCAATTACCCTCCTGAACTATACCCAAAAAGGTTATGACACACCCCTACTTAAAGGGGGTCCTATTACCTCTCTGAACTAATTAAAAGTGTAATTTTAACACCCTTAGTGCCTACATGGCACATACATGGCACACATGTGTGCCTACGTGGACACTTCAGTGTGTTGTGCCACTTATGTGCCACGTAGGCACTAAGGGTGTCAAAATTACACTTTTAATTAGTTCAGGGGGTAATAGGACCCCCTTTAAGTTAAGGTGTGTCATAACCTTTTTAGGTATAGTTCAGAGGAGTAATTGGATATTATCTCATCAATAAATAGACAAAAATATATGAAACATATTTGATCTATAATAATCACTACCCTAGAAGAAAATAAATTATTTCAACAATATAATAATGTCAATATTTATAACTTTGTTTCCTTTTTGAACTAACAAGAGAACATATTCTAGTTGGCAGTTCCTAGGAGTCATGTAAGCTAATAAAAAGTTAATAATCCACAGCACAACATATTGATTTAATCATCGTAGCATAAACTTAAAACATATATAATTACTTTTAATTCTTGGAGTTAGCAAGTTATAAATATAGGTATCGATATTTGAGTAATTTCCTAATAACTTTTATTATGGCAATCAAGTGCTAAACCAAATTACAACTAATAAGTAATTCAAGGTTAGGTACATCAGCAGTTGCATGGATCTCATAAAAAAATGACGATTTGCTTCTATCATAATTTTAAATACAACAGAGGGAAGCAATAACCGGGATAATTGAAACGAGCTAATGAAAAGATGATGTTAACAAAATACCTAGTATAATTCTTACCTTGATTTTTCTTTAACATGTTTATTCAAGACATCATCGTGTTGATTATTTACATATCTTGAGAATTTGTTTTGCCGAGTTGCTCTTTATACTTAATTGAGAACAATCGTCTAAGAATAATGAAGAGGAGTAGAGAGAATAGAGAAAGTAATTGTTATTTCTCTTGAGGGATGAGAGATCATCTTGATTGTTAAGAATACAATGAACAAAAACCCTCTATTTATAGGGAAAATTACTCCTAGTTTCTGACTAAAAGACAGATACTTCAAATCCTGATAGATACCAACTAGATCTTGATAGACATTCACTATAATGTAAATACATTTATAACACTCCCCTTGAATGTCTACATAGATAATGTGCCTCATTAAAACCTTACTAGAAAAACTCAGTGGGAAAAAAAATTTAGTGAAGGAAAAAGAGTACACATCTCTAACAATACGCATATAGGCTGCCTTATTAAAAACCTTACAAGGAAAACCCAGTGGGACAAAACCTCTTAAGTGAAAAATAGTATAGCATGTATTAACTCCCCCTAATGAGAACATCAGTGAGCCTTTGCATCCCAATGTTGTGCACCATCTTCTTGAAAGTTGCAATTGGAGGAGACTTGGTGAATAAATCAACCACATTATCACTTGAACGAATCTGTTGCACGTTAATATCACCATTTTTTTGTAGTTCATGTATGTAGAAAAGCCTTGATGAACTGTGCTTGGTTCTATCTCCTTTTATTAATCCTTTCTTAAGATGTTCTATGCATGCACATTATCTCTGTATAAAATTGTGGGTACATTGTCATATTTCACACCATATTTTCCTCGAATGAGATGTATCATGGACCTCAATCATACACATTCTCAGCTTGCTTCATGAATAGCTATTATCTCAGCATGATTCAATGAAGTGTCTACGATAGACTACTTTGTATATCTCCAAGATATGACAGTACCCCCACATATGAACACATAGCCCGTTTGAGATCGAGATTTATGCGGATTAATTAATTACCCAACATCATCATAATTAATAAGATCTAGACTAAAATCTTTAGAATAAAATAAGCTCATGTGTTTTATCTAATTTTGATGTCTCCTAGTAGGAGCAGAAATATACCTTGCTAACAAATTGACTGAAAAGGCTATATCAGGCCTTGTAGTATTTGCAAGATACATGAGTGTTGTGCACCAATTGCACTAAGATATGGTACTTCATATTTCTCATTTCAGCAAATAATCTTATTGCTTTTGAAAACTTTCCAAGAGTTTTAATGATTTTTGAACCATCAGTTTATCCCCCATAAGGATAATAAACAAGTTTTCCAGAAACTTTATATGCTTCAGGCATTTTGAATCCTTTAGGGATTTTCATATGGATTTTTGTCAAGTGACAATATCCAACATGTCAAGTGTGACATCTTCAAATGTCTGGACTACAAATCAAATAAGTTTTACGCTTACCAAAATGCATCCTTTCAGGTCACTTGATAAATGTTTCTATGTCAGCATGCTTAAATCAATGTAGAATTCAGATCCTCGTAATCTTTCATAATATTGTGCTAATATTGTATCAAAGATACCATCGACGGTTTCTCATTTTGTATCGGTTCATAATGTGACATAACATTTTGAGATCTCATCACTTCATTATTTTTAGGTACCTAAATTTATTATAAGATTTCATGAAGTGTTATGGCATAGGCTCTTTAAGAGCACATTACCTTCTTATTATGATTATTTGCTCCTTGTTTCATTTGAAACCGATTAGTCTACCATGCTTCATGCATGCATAGACTTTTTCCTTCAAAGACACAAAATAGAAGCACTTACAGCTTAAATATGAGATGCTTTTGGAATTTGACTTTAGTTATCTTATGAATGAGGATATTATGATAATTCCTAACATATTTTATAGCTTCTTATAATCTCCCCCTTATGTTAGGAAAACTAGCATTCATCCTCATCTTCTTTGAGGATTCCATATTTTGTGCATCATGGTATATTCATTAATCGTATACCGCACATTAACTATTAGATGGACAACGTATAATTCCTGACTTAGAACCAACTTTGAGGAGAAATTAATCATAATTTATTGGTTTGATGCATACAAGTACTTTTGTATATAATATTTCAAACCAACACATGAAGTTTTTTGTTCTCAATGGTTTAACTATTTATTGAAGGCATTCAATGCCAAACAATTTTCATCAAGATGAATTGTCTTGATTGTACAATCTGAAAGTTATGCTCTTAACTCAATTTTATTGAGCAAGCAACTTTATGAATGTCAAACTACAGGTTGACAATAAATGCACATGTGATCATCGTATATTGATGCATCTTAATTGACCACATGACTGGTGAACGGGCCCATATTCACCTTTTATACTTTTTAGATTTTAAGGGATCCAATCCCAATATTAGTTGGTCCAACCAACTTATAGCAACATTAAAAGTAATGAAGAATGTTCTAATTCTTCAATATATGTTCAATACTCAGTATGCACATCTTTGGGATGACGCAATTGTTCATGTTAATTTATGAAATTTTATTCTAGTAAACTTCATGTTTACCATGACTTATGCTTTTGTTTTAGTAAATTTTAGATTTACTATTCCATTACTACTTTAGAAGTAGATTTCTAAATAACCCTTCTCAGTTATTCTACCTCTTGCGGAGGTGAGTTGTGATACCATCACAATCATGTGCACGTTTACATTAATATGCTTCTCATTCCCTAAGAATAGAATATAATCGTGCTTTAAACCTATCAAATTTTGATAGCTTATAACCTCTTTCATGATATTGCTACTTCAAGAGCAAATCGAGGCATATATCATATATTGCTACCCCATTCACTTCAAGAATGGAGCAAATTGTATCTTTCAGACTTATCATATATTGCTACCGCATTTCCTTATTGGAATGGAGCATAATTAATGGGATAGATTCATGTCTTTTTATCAAAAACATATGCACTGAGATTCAAACTCAATATCTTATCCATTTAAAGGCGTCTTAGGCATAAATCGACTGTCTTAGCCATCATTATATGATCAATATGGTGCATTAAGATTCAAACTCAATGTCTTATCTATTTAAAGGCGTCTTAGGCATAAATCGATTGCCTTAGCCATCATCAATTTAAAATTGTACAAATTGTCGCAGTGCGAACATTACACTCCAAAATATAATAATGAACATAAGTTAATATGAACAAACCTAATACCGTATAATAATAAAATAAAAACTTTTACCTTTTACATAAAATACTAATATATGTAAGGATATATGGATTATGAATACAAACAGAGAAAGAAATTTTCTCTCACTATCCATAGGCCTATTGACACTGTAACTTGTTCCCTTTTCTTTAATCTCTATAATTTAATAGCATTAAATCTTTAAGATAAAGCAGGTAACTCTAATTTAATCCTTCACAATATCCCCTCAAACTTACACATCAAACTGCAGCACGATATAAATTCTATCGTCAAACAATATCAGCATGCAAGTGACAATGAATGAAATAATCACTAAAAGGGGTAAGAAATTAAATAATCAAAACATTATGTAATAAAGATAAGTTTTGCAAATCACCAAAAATAAAAATTAATTGAAACGGGTTACCAATTTACTTCTGTAAAAGATAAATGAATTATCCAAAACCATGAGTTTACCATGACCAATAGAGTTTCGTAAGGAAGAAAACAACCGCAGAAGGTCTAATGGCTTGTATCTCAAATAGCAAATCATGTATTAACTAATATAATACTAATTAATTTCATCATGATTAACAAAACTGAATGCCAACAGTATATATATCCAAAGACCACTTTAAGCAAATCATTATAATGACCATTATATACCGTGTGTAGACACCTAATTTTATCCCTCCCAAGTTTAATTTTATTCATTTTTACCTCACTTTATCGTACACCCTCACCCATGTGATTATACCCCACAAAAATACAAAAACTAACAACCCTTAACAAACCCAATCCCCAATTATTCTCTTGGTAACAAATTTTATCTCAACCAACTCACACCTCACTACCCTACCCCACCCTCCTACCCACATGCCACCCTCATATTTCTTCTCGAAAAAGAAAAAAAAGGAATATACATGGGACACACACACAATTCACGGAGAGCTCACCAATTTTTTTATACACACACAGACGAAAAAAAAGAAGCTAAGGCATATACACAGACCTCCATTTTTTTTCTTTTCCTTCCTCTCACCATGAACCCACAAATTACACATAAAATCCTCCATGGATGAACATTTCAACACAGCTTGATGTTCCATTAACACCAAAAAAAGAAACAAAATTAAAGAAGGCAACACACACTCACATACTCTACACCCACCATCACTCTCACATCCCACCCATCCACCACGGAGGCACACACAGAGAGCTAGAGAGAAAAAACACACACTACACGGAGAGATTCGAGAATGCTACAGAAAAACTATGAGAGAAAGAAGTAGAAAAAAACTGTGGGAAGGAACAAAATTCCGTATCGCCAGTCACTGTTCCGGCGATCTACTCGCCTGAAAAAATCCACCCACAACTCGCCGGAATCTAACCAATTTCAGTCAGTTTCTTTCACTGTTAGCTCACCAGAGTCGACTTATCGAGGTTCTCAGTTCTCCGTCGAGAATTGGGTTTGAGTTTCTTCGTTGTTGTTTGAAATGGGTCGGTCAATTTTGTTCAAGTTAGTTCGGGTTTTGGGTTATTAAATTCGGGAGTTCGTTGTTGGGGAATTTCTATTCAAGGTATTTCGGCACCGCTCCGTCAAACATTTCAATTGAAATAATATGTCAAATTTGAGGTCTATTTCCAATCTTTGATTTTTACTTATTATTTCCTTGTTCATAATATTCGGTGTTATGGTTTGGACGTTGTCTGTTGTTTGAGCTTTGTCGATGGTGAATAATTTCTTGGTTTTTTATTCATTGATTGATTCCGTTGATTATGAATAACATGATAAAAGGGTATTTCGCATTTGAGAATTAAAATTGATTGTTTGGGGATGAGTGGAACGAGAACTGACACTTGATAAAAATGTTAATTTTGGTTGGTTTGATTCATGAGTTATTGTTTGACTTGAAATGAACGTTAATCAAACTTGATAGTATCATAATATGTTGAAATGGATAGGCAAACAGAGGTTGGGTAGGCAAAGTTTAGAATTTGTGGTTTTGTTGAATGGTTTAGTTTTGTCGCATTGAAAAGATGTATTTATTTTACCGAGGGATGCCTCAGGACCTGTTGTGCTTATTTATCGGGGAATGTCCCGATGTATCATGTTGAAGGCTCGAGGCACAGGGTATAGCATTGGAGCATAGTTTAGGATTAGTGTAGGTTTACTTTTCAGTACTTTTTTACTTCGGTTTGTAATAATTGGACTGAACATAATATTTTGAATTTATTTTGTTTCGCTTGTTTGATTAATTGTTTTTATGTGTTTTGTGTGGTTTATACATCCGTAGTGTTAAATTAACCGATACATTCCACTAAGAGACCGTGGTCGAACCAAGGGATCGAGGGGTTCCTAACACCTTCCCCTCGGTCAACAAAATTCCTTAGTCAGAATCTTTGTTTGCAGATCAGTTTTAGAGTCAAAACGTTTAAGGATTTTTCAAAGGTAACTTGGCACACAAGATTATGCCAAGTGGCGACTCTGAATAAAAAATATAAATAATCCTTTTTCAAAATAAATTTTCAATCATTTTATTATTTTAATCATAAAAATCCTTTCGAAACATAAAATGAATCTTTTTTTCTATTAGAAAAGGGGTGTGATAGCTCTGGCGACTCCGCTGGGGACTTTTCAGAATTCGAGCTTATTTTTTAAATTGTATCAGCTTAGTTTGACATCATGGGTGTGTAAACATTGTTTGTGTTGTCGTTTGTGTTATTGTTTTTGAGTGCCTACGTGCTCTTTGTTTACAGATTTTCTCTTATGTGTTACCGCTTTATATCTGGCATCATGTGCATAACCCGAGTCAATTCTTTCAGCAACAAGTTCTATAGTACACGTTGTGTACACGACCTATAGTTGAGCCACCTTTATTTTAGGAGGAGGAGCCATTAGCTGGTATAGAGTAGGTGGAAAGCAAAGCAGCCACTATCGACCATACGCTCCCCCGAACAGCCTTGTTAGTGAACTCCAGCGTAGGTCAGCCTTTAGGTCATACTTATGTGCATCATATTGAGAACTACTGGGGCCCACTTGGTCCTTTGTAGGAGACTCGCCTCTAAAGCATCCCTACGTGCTAAATGTTGCATCTTTGAGGGTAATAAGGTCATTTGACAGACTGATTTGGGTAAAAGCATGTGTTAGAAGTAAAGTATGTAGGCAAGAAATTATTGGAAAAAAAGTGTGAAAAAAAGAGAGTTTCATAGTTTTTTAGAGTTACTTTATGGATTTTATTTTTTTAAAAATTCAAAAATTCAAAAAGATTTTCTTACCTTTTTCACGCATTTATTCAAAAACAAAAAAAATCCTCAAAAAGATTTTCCTTTTATCTCCTTTAGCAAGCATTCATAATTCCAAAAATTTCAAAAATATTTTTAGGAGATTTTTATAAATGGAAAATTCAAAAAAAAAATGGCAGAAGTTTTGTACGTTTTATATTACGAAAATACCAAAAAGATTTTCTCTTTCATAGTTGTTGGTGTCAGTCTTATGTGAAGTGTCAAACTAAAAACTCAAAAAGATTTTATTATTTTTCATCTTCTATTTGTGGTCGCGTCTCTCAAGTCAGGGTTCAGTCGGTTATTTAATCCTTAATTCTCCTATCTGGATGAACTACGCACCCCTGATTCTCTTCTTTCGGGTGTGAGATACGTAGGAAGCCTATTGTTGGTTAGGAGATCTTATTTGAAAAATCCAAAAAGATTTTCTTTACTCTTTATTTAGAGTAAGTGTTTCATATACATCTTTAAAAGAAAACTGCAAAAAGATTTTCCTTTAATAGGTTCAAGTTTCATTTTCATATGAAATTCAAAATTGAAAACCCAAAAAAAATAAAAAATCTTTGGTAATCATAGATTTCATTTTGTATAGGGATGTTAAAGCTGAAAAATTTAAAAAGATTTTCGTCAATTCTTTTGACAAATTGTTATTTTCTTTTCTTCTTAAAGTTTTAAGGAATAGAAAAAGAGTTTAATTTGGCCATTTTGGCAAAACTTCACAAACTACGCACACCTGATTCTCCTCTCTAGGGTGAGATACGTAGGCGCCCTTCTTGGGTTTGGTGTCCTTTCAAAAAAAAAGATTTTGAGAAAGTGTTGAACTCTAACGCATTTGTTATCGCTTGTTCAGTTAGTTTGAGGTGGTTGGTTTGTGGTATTTTGGCTGGTCCTCCATATTGCACCAAGTCACAGAGAAAGTTATGGCCAACAAGGATACCGAGTTTGTTGTCACTAATCAGATAGGGAGTTCGGGAAATGAGAATTTAGAATCTAATGAAGAGATTCGAAAATTAAGGCAGCAAATGATAGAAATTCATCGATCTTGGGCTAATAGGTTGTCGTCTCCCCTAGTTCCCACTGATAATCTGTAATATCTTTATAGCTTGCCTCCCATGTCACCTGCCCAATTTCCCATTTTTATTGATATGCCACAACATGCATCAGGATCAACTCCGAGGCAACAATATGCAACCACTTCCAATGTTCATTTCCTCATTCCCTAATACAAGACTACCACATACTCAGCTCCACCTGTTGTTCATGCTTTTGAGGTGCCACCCCCACCTGAAGCTTCTATTTTTTATGTTCATCCACAAGTTGTGTTTCCCTACTCTTCAAGAAAGCCTGTATTGAATATTACTGGTGATCAGCGTTACATTTTCGAGCCTACATTCAAGTTGACTGGTCTTTACTGTGACACTCACCCGCCTGTATTTCCTCCTAACACTGAGAAGCCTATTTGGACAGAAGAACAAGAAGAAATGACCAAAAAATTGAGAAGTTTGGAACTGGCTATGAAGAACTTGCAAGGACTTGGGGGCTACAAAAGTGTCTCATATAAAGACTTATGCATATTTCAAGGTGTCAACCTTCCTCTCGGTTTTAAAATGCCAAAGTTTGAGATATATGATGGACATGGGGATCCAGTGGCACAATTGAGGTGCTATTGTAACCAATTAAGGGGCGCTGGAGGGAAGGAAGAACTACTCATGGCTTATTTGGGGGGAGTATTTCAGGCCTAGCTTCGGAATGGTTTGTTGACCAAGACATTGACAAGTGGATTAGTTGGGATGACCTAGCTAATGAATTTGTGCAACAATTTCAATACAATGAGGAGTTGATCCTTGATGAAAAATCCCTAACTAGTAGAAAAAATAAGAACTCCAAAAATTTCAGAGAATGTGTGATTAGATAGCGTGAACAAGCGGCTGGGGTGAAACCGCCAATGAAAGAAAGTAAGATAGTTGAGGTATTTATTCAAGCGTAGGACGAAATATATTATCAACACTTGTTACCTGCATTAGTCAAGCCATTCATTGAGGGACTTAAAATGGGAGAGATGACAGAAGAGGGAATTAAGACAGGTCGCATTGTGAGTTTTGCAACATTGAAAGCGACTACTCAAGCAATTCAAAAGGGTTCAGGAAGTGTTGGGGAGAAAAAGAATGAGGAAGATGTATTTGCTATTGTAGTTGGATAGCTGGAAAGGTCAAGGAGACCACGTCCTCGTCGCTCTCAGGCTCAAACCCAAGTTCATGCCTAAGCTCCACATAATCACTCCCAAAATCCATTACACTCTGCTCCTCCACCTCCATATCCAGTATATAATGCACAGCTACATGTTCAACCCCCATCTTACCCACAGTGGATCACACCAACTCCTCAGAGTTATCTTCTAACTCCACAAACATACCAAAACCCTTCTAAGCCTGATTTTCAATCCAATCCAAATGATGAAATAAGGCAGAAGTCGAGAGATAGCTTCACATCAATTGGAGAGTCGTATGCCAATTTATTTAAGAGATTGGTACAGTGGGGAATGATCACTCCTCTCTTTGGGCACACTTTTAATCGGCATTCAAGAAATTTTGATCCTAACATACGATGTGTGTATCATTGTGATGCTCAGGGTCATAGTATTAAAAATTGTCGAAATTTGAAAAGAAAAATTAAAAGGATGATTCAAGATGGGTCAATTATGATGCAGAACATTGAGAGTGAGGAAAGCTCTTGTCATGCTGATATGCAAACCAGTGGCTAAGTTGTCAGGCTGAGCAATTGAGAAGTCACCTCTCTCCTTACTAGGAAGAGGTCTGGTAGTTTTTTCTTTTTTCTTTTCTGTTATCCGAATTATTTTAGGGTTGTAGTTAGGGATCTATTTTGTTTTGTCCATTTGTCATTATGTTCAAACCCTTCTATCTTTCATTTTAATAGTATGGAGTGTCCCTTTTTTCCTGTGTTTTAACTATGTGTTGTTTGTTTGTTTTCTTTACATGGTACATTTTATGTTGATTTTAGTGATATGACATGCTAGGAAAATTTTCAGCCAGATCTTAAAATCCAACTTAACCATGAAACATTGAATTAGAGGGCTAAATTTAGGTAAAGTATCTGAGAAAATAGGTGGAGTGCTGAGATATTTGGTTACAAGTTGAAGCCTTCTTCGAAAATTAAGGCAATTATTTTGAGAATCACAAGAATAACTTGGTCATCAATTGAAAAACATAGCTCAATTAGGTCAAATAGCATATGTGTGCTCCCGAGAAACATAACAAAAACCAACTCCACGAAAGCATGAGTCATTCAATGTGAGGGATGTACAACAAAGGTGGAGTTGTTGTTCGACAAATGTAAAGGAAGAGGTGGCACATATGCTCGGGGCAAGTTAGTGTTGTAAAATATGTCATAAGTGATATTGATTGTGTACTTTCACATTGCATGCTATGTACTGCATTTTCAAAGATTGATATGATGAAGACATTTCATTCTGCTATCTAGATATTGTGTCATCCTTTGTTTACCACATTTGAGCCTTAGTGTTATTTTCTTTCATTCCCCTCTTTTGGAATCAAGATAGAGTTAGTAAAACTCAAAAGAAAAGTATCGAGCAAAATAGTAGAGTCAGAAAAAAAAATATGTCCAAAAAGAAAGTAAAAAAGAAGAGTGTCGAGACAAATAGAGTCAGAAAGTTTCAAAGAGAGAAAAAAGTCAATAAAACAGAAAAAGCAAAAAAAAAATCAGAATCAAGCAAAAGAACAAGTCGCCAGAACTATGCATGACTTGATTCTCCTCTGTCGGGGGTGAGATACGTAGGTTGCCCTACTCTGGGCTCGGTTCAACCAAGTAAATAATTTAGAATTGTCCAGTCAAAAGAAACTGTGGCATGAGTTAATCCTCATTGTTTGAGTCAATTTCAAAAGTTGTAAGTCCTACCCCACTTCAAGTGTCGTTTGAGCCCCATGCCTCCAAAAGCCAAGTTACAACAAAAGAAAGACCTTCAGATCAATCTTTGAGGATGTAAAGGTTAAGCATGCAAGGGATATGATGATGCATTTGGGAACTACTTATGTTCCTCAGCATAAGAAATCAGGAGAGAAATAAAAATGAGAGAGTCTTATTGGTGAAAACCCTCACGGGGACCGTATGATGATGGTAAGTTGAGAGAGATAAAAATGAGAGAGTCTTACCAGTGAAAACTCTCACGGGCACCGTAAGACAACTGTGAGTTAAGGGAAACGAAGATAAGAAAGTCTCATTAGTGGAAAACCCTTACAGACACCATAAGGCAATGGTGAGTTGAGGAAAAGAAAATGAGAGAAGCTTGTTGGTGAAAACCCTTCAAGGTGCCACTAGCCGAATGGGGTCTTAAATGAAATTGACCGAAGGAAGCAACTCAGTTTCAAGGACATTAACTGAACAACAATGGGTAGAAATTTTGGATAAAAAGATCAAGCTGCTTAATCCAAAATGCATGGCATAATCATTAGTGATGATTGTCATTTTTAGATGAATTTTTTGTTTCTTTGTTTCAAAAGGGGACATTCATTGTCTTTTCTTTCTTCTCTTTACTTTTATTTTATCTTTCTTGAGTCAGTTATCCAAATGAAAATTGTCATTTTTTTTTGTTTCTTGTCTTTGAGTCAAGTCCGTCTCAAAACAAGTGAGAAAAGATTTCACAACTGGCTACCAACTTCTTTAATTGCACAAAGCAATACAAAATCTAGCACATGAAAGAGACATTATTGTGAGCCAAAAAAGGGCATGCAGAAAGTTTTATCAACAGAGAAGTCAGGGAACTCATGGAAATACCAAGGTTCAAAGGGTCTATCTGAGAAGCATGGCAAAGCAGAGATACTATGTTTGTTTTAGTCACTCTTAATAATCTGAGAGCGATTCAATGATTCATTAAGTCAATGATATATGCTAATAGTTGAAAGCAAGGTTAAATGTGACGAGGGCAAGAGCGATCGCCGTAAAAGCTAAAGACACAAACCAGCCACTATGTTTTAAACTCATAAGTTTTCTTTGATGAAAAAAAAAACATATTACCTTCAAAGCAAGGACTTCAGAGCATAAATATCAAGGGTTGCAATGCCTCACTTCTACAAATGCAGGAAGCAAAGTTGTTGCACAAGTTTGATAATCAAATCATGGTAAAAAATCATCATCCTATATCCCTCGGAGACACATTTTCTTGTCCAGGAATTTTAGTTTTCATTTGCTAGGTGATACACTTCTTAAATTGAACCTTGATTCCTATAAGACGTACCTTTTAGTCGAGTCATCCCCTTTGATTCCTATAAGACGTAACTTTTAGTCGAGTCATTCCTTGACCCCTATAAGACGTACCTTTTAGTCGAATCATTCCCCTTGATTCATATAAGACGTACCATTTAGTCGAGTCATCTCCCTTGATTCCTATAAGACGTACCTTTTAGTCGAGTCATCCCCTTTGATTCCTATAAGATGTACCTTTTAGTCGAGTCATTCCTTGACCCCTAAAAGACGTACCTTTTAGTCGAGTCATCCCCCTTTGATTCCTATAAGATGTACCTAGTAGTCAATTCATCCCTCTTTGATTCCTATAAGATGTACCTTTTAGTCGAGTCATTTTCCTTTGATTCCTATAAGATGTACCTTTTAGTCGAGTCATTCCTTAACCCCTATAAGACGTACCTTTTAGTAGAGTCATTCCCATTAATTCCTATAAGACGTACCTTTTAGTCGAGTCATCCCCCTTGATTCCTATAAGACGTACCTTTTAGTCAAGTCATTCCCCTTTGATTCATATAAGATGTACCTTTTAGTTGAGTCATCCCCCTTGATTCCTATAAGACATTCCTTTTAGTCGAGTCATCCCCCTTGATTCGTATAAGACGTACCTTTTAGTCGATCCATCCCCCTTGATTCCTATAAGACGTACCTTTTAGTCGAGTCATTCCCTTTGATTTCTTTAATGATGTGACTTTCACAAAATTTCTTTGATGATAAATTGGGGAAAAAATTAATTCTTGTGTTTGGAACTTCACTTTCCTGGCATATGAAATCTCTTTATAATAATATTGGTCTAGGATAATTTTCTTTTTAGTTTTGATGTGATTTCAGTAGACCGCCTGAAGAACAGGGTGAACAAAATGAAAGTCAAGAAATAAAGTGAAGAAATTTAAAGACAACATATGGAAATAGCAAGCCAGGAGCCCGCCTGAAAAATAGGGTGATGAAATTAAAAGTCAGGAGCCCGCCTGGAGAATAGGGTGAGGAAATTGAAAGCCAAGCGACAAGTTTTAAGGTTGAAAGTCAAGCAACAAGGTGAAACAATTGAAAGCCAAGCAAAAAATTGAAAAATTACAAGTCAGGAGCCCGCCTGAAGAATAGAGTGATGAAACTCAAGTTAAGCGTTCAAAAGAAGATGCATAGATAGGACTTTTGTAATTTTATTTATCTTGTTAACTCTTGTAATTTTACATTTTTAATGTAATGACAGAGCCGCAGAACGGAACTTCGACAGGGCCTCACTCGACTCTCCAACTCGGAAGAGTTCCTCTCCTTCCAACCATTTGAGATACATGTGATTGGACTCTCCTATAACTTGGGTAGGTAAGATGTCAAAGACCTGGTTGCCCTTCTTCCTTCTATTTCTTTCTTTGAATAATGGTCGGGTCAAAATTTGGTCTCGTTGTCTACTTCTTTCTTTGAAAATACTTCATGTTTACATTCAAAGTGGGCATGCTGTAGACACCTAATTTTGTCCCACCTATGTCCAATTTTATTCTTTTTTACCTCACTTTATCATACACCCTCACCCATGTGATTATACCCCAAAAAAATACAAAAATTAACAACCCTTAACAAACACAATCCCCAATTATTCTCTTGGTAACAAATTTTATCTCAACCAACTCACACCTCACTACCCTACCCCACCCTCCTACTCACGTAGCCCCCCTCATATTTCTTCTCTAAAAAGCAAAAAAAAAGGGATATACACGGGACACAGGCACAATTCACGGAGAGCTCACCATTTTTTTTATACGCACACAAACGATAAAAAAAAATTTGAGGCACATATACACAGACCTCCATTTTTTTTCTTTTCCTTGCTCTCACCATGAACTCACAGATTACACATAAAATCCTCTATGGATGAACATTTCAACACAGCTTGATGTTCCATTAACACCAAAAAAAGAAAAAAAATTAAATAAGGCAACACACACTTGCATACTCTCCACCCACTATCATTCTCACATCCCACCCATCCACCAAAGACGTACACACAGAGAGCTATACGGTAAACACACACACTACACGGAGATATTCAAGAATGCTACAAAAAAACTATGAGAGAAAGAAGTAGAAAAAAATTATGGGAAGGAACGAAATTCCGGATTGCCAGTCACTGTTCCGGCGATCTACTCACCGGAAAAACGTTAATCCACCCACAACTCACCGGAATCCAACCTATTTCTGTCAGTTTGTTTCACTGTTAGCTCACCGGAGTCGATTTGTTGAGGTTCTTAGTTTTCCATTGAGAATTGGGTCAGAGTTTCGTCGTTGTTGTTTGAAATGGGTCGGTCAATTTTGTTCAAGTCAGTTTTAGTTTTGGGTTATTAAAGTCGGGAGTTCATTGTTGGGGAATTTCTGTTCAAGGTATTCTGGTGCCGCTCCGTCAAACAGTTCAATTGAAATAATACGTCAAATTTGAGGTCCATTTCTAATCTTTGCTTTTTACTTATTATTTCCTTGTTCATAATATTTGGTGTTATGGTTTGGACATTGTGTGTTGTTTGAGCTCTGTCGATGGTGAATAATTGCTTGGTTTTTTATTCATTGATTATGAATTGTATGATGAAATGGTATTTTGCGTTTGAGAATTAAAATTGGTTGTTTGGGGATGAGTGGAACGAGAACTAATACTCGATAAAAATGTTAATTTTGGTTGGTTTGATTCATGAGTTATTGTTAGACTTGAAATGAACGTTAATCAAACTTGATAGTAGCATAATATGTTGAAATGGATAGGAAAATGTAGGTTGGGGAGGCAAAGTTTAGAATTTGTGGTTTTGTTGAATTTTTGGGCAGGCAAATCAGGACCTTTTGTGCTTATTTATCGGGGAATGTCCCGATGTATCATGTACGCGAAAGAGGTTCGTTTTGAAGGCCCGAAACACAGGGTATAGAATTGGAGCATAGTTTAGGATTAGTGTTGGTTTACTTTTCAGTACTTTTTTACTTCAGTTTGTAATAATTGGACTGAACATTATATTTTGAATTTGTTTTATTTTGCGTGTTTGATTGATTATTTTTATGTGTTTTATGTGGTTTATACATCTGTAGTGTTAAATTAGCCGATACATTCCACCAAGAGATTGTGGTCGAACTACGACATCGAGGGGTGCCTAACACCTTTCCCTCGGTCAACAGAATTTCTTAGTCAGAATCTCTGTTCGCAGATCAGTTTTAGAGTCACCACGTTTTGAAAAGGATTTTTCAAAGGTCACTTGGCACACCAGATTATGCCAAGTGGCGACTCTGAATATAAAATGTAAATAATCCTTCTTCAAAATAAATTTTCAATCATTATGTCATTTTAATCATAAAAACCCTTTCGAAACTTAAAATGAATCTTTTTTTTTCGATTAGAAAAGAAGTGTGACAGCTCTGGCGACTCCGCTGGGGCCTTTTCAGAATTCGAGCTTATTTTTGGAATTGTATCATCTTAGTTTGACATCATGGGTGTATAAACATTGTTTGTGTTGTCGTTTGTGCTATTATTTTTGAGTTCCTACGTGCTCTTTGTTTATCATTTTTCTCTTATGTGTTACCGCTTTATATCTGGCATCATGTGCATAACCCGAGTCAATTATTTATGCAACAAGTTCTGTAGTACACGCTGTGTACACGACCTATTGTTGAGTCACCTTTATTTTAGGAGGGGGAGCCGTTGGCTGGTATGGAGTAGGTGGAAAGCAAAGCAGCCACTATCGACCCTGCACTTCCCCGAACAGCCTTGTTAGTAAACTCCAGCGTAGGTCAGCCTTTAGGTCATACTTATGTGCATCATATTGAGACCTACCGGGGCCCACTTGGTCCTTGTAGGAGACTCACCTCTAAAGCATCCCTACGTGCTAAATGTTGCATCTTTGAGGGTAATAAGGTCATTTGACAGACTGATTTGGTTAAAAGCATGTGTTAGAAGTAAAGTATGTAGGTAAGAAATTGTTGGAAAAAAAAAAGGAAAAAAAGAGTGAAAAAAGAGAGTTTCGTAGTTTTTTAGAGTTACTTTATGGCTTTTATTTTTTTTACAATTCAAAAATTCAAAAAGATTTTCTTACCTTTTTCATGCATTTATTCAAAAACAAAAAATCCTCAAAAAGATTTTCATTTATCTCCTTTAGCATGCATTCATAATTCCAAAAATTTCAAATATATTTTTAGGAGATTTTTATAAAAGGAAAATTCAAAAAAAAGATGGCAGAAGTTTTGTACATTTCATATAACGAAAATACCAAACAGATTTTCTCTTTTATAGTTGTTGCTGTCAGTCTTATGTGAAGTGTCAAACTAAAAACACAAAAAGATTTTATTGTTTTTCATCTTCTGTTTGTGGTCGCGTCTGTCAAGTCTGGGTTCAGTCGATTATTTAATCCTCAATTCTCCTATCTGGACGAACTACGCACCCCTGATTCTCCTCTTTCGGGAGTGAGATACGTAGGCAGCCTATTGTTGGTTCGGGGATCTTATTTGAAAAATCCAAAAAGATTTTCTTCACTCTTTATTTATAGTAAGTGTTTCATATACATCTTTAAAAGAAAACTGCAAAAAGATTTTCCTTTAATAGGTTCAAGTTTTATTTTCATATGAAATTCAAAATGGAAAACCCAAAAAAATTAAAATCTTTTGTAATCATAGATTTCATTTTGTATAGGGATGTTAAAGCTGAAAAATTCAAAAAGATTTTCATCAATTCTTTTAACAAATTGTTATTTTCTTTTCTTCTTAAAGTTTCAAGGAATAGAAAAGGAGTTTAATTTGGCCATTTTGGCAAGACTTCACGAACTATGCACACCTGATTCTCCTCTCTGGGGTGAGATACGTAGGCGCCATTCTTGGGTTCGGTGTCCTTTCCAAAAAAAAAGATTTTGAGAAAGTGTTGAACTCTAACGCATTTGTTGTCGCTTGTTCAGTTAGTTTGAGGTGGTTGGTTTGTGGCATTTTGTCTGTTCCTCCATATTTCACCAAGTCACAGAGAAAGTTATGGCCAACAAAGATACCGAGTTTTTTATCACTAATCAGATAGGGAGTTTGGGAAATGAGAATTTAGGATCTAATGAAGAGATTCGGAAATTAAGGCAGGAAATGATAGAAATGCATCGAGCTTGGGCTAATGGGTTGTTGTATCCCCCAGTTCCCACTGATAATCTGGAATATCTTTCTAGCTTGCCTCCCGTGTCACCTGCCCAATTTCCCATTTTTATTGATATGCCACAACATACATCAGGATCAACTCTGGGGAAACAATATCCAACAACTTCCAATGTTCATTTCCTTATTCCCCAATCCAAGACTACCACATACTCAGCTCCACCTGTTGTTCATGATTTTGTGGCACTACCCCCACCTGAAGCTTCTATTTTTAATGTTCATCCATAAGTTGTGTCTTCCTACTCCACAAGAGATCCTGTATTGAATATTACTGGTGATCAGCATTACACTTTAGAGCCTACATTCAAGTTGAATGGTCTTTACAGTGACACTCACCCACCTGAATGTCCTCCTAACACTGAGAAGCCTATTATGACAGAAGAACAAGAGGAAATGACCAGAAAATAAATTAGACGTAGCTAATGCTTAAGAATAGGTCAAAGTGATATAGAATCGGAGGAGAAAATAAATTAAATCTCTTAAGAATAATATTTGAAGGTGCAGATCTTTTGACTTTTACAATCTATCTATCAGTTTAAAATAATCATTTGGATGGTAGAGGCGACACAAGATTAGGAAATAGAGCGGGAAGTGAAAGACCAAGAGAAACACTGATTTGATTATTTTTACTATTGATCGTGAGATAATTTTGTTTTTTAATCTTATATTAGACGTAGAAAATAAAAGCAAGAAAATATGTTTTGCAATTTTCATGAGAAAAAAAAAATCTTTTTAATTGAAATTTCCCTCTTAATTTTGAGGAGTTTTTCTTCCTCTATAATTTAACATATTATTTTATCATTTTGACATCTCATCCATCTTTACTTCTATAATGTTTTGACTTTATTCTTTTTTTTTCCTTATACATTAAAATTTCAATAAACTCTAATATTTTCATTAATTTTTATTTAATATTTTACCTTCGGTAAAAATAAGTACATCCAATTTTTACTCAAATATTCACTGTTAGATTGTCTAGAATGAATAGATAAGTTGATCCTTTAATGAAGATAATACAACCACTAAAGAATGTGGTACAATGGATGGGGCTGCTCCTTTCTTAACTAAAGGTTTCGGATTTGATTCTTGGGTATGAAAAATTCTTGATAGGGAGTGCTTCCTCCGAATGGACCTCACGCACACGAATCTAGATTAACCGGGTTCCAATATAGATGCCAAACACTAGATAGGAAATGAAAAGAAACAGAAAAGTAATACACATACACAATAAAGGAAGCGATATTATTAGTTTTTTTTTTTAATTTTAATTTTGAATATTTTGATTTTATTTTTTAATTTTATATTATAAACATGGCATTTTAATCAATAGAATTCAAATTATTTTTACTTTTCCATTTAAACATAATAACAATAATAATTCAAAATACATATTCATGTTTAAGTTTATTAAAATAATCAAATATTGGGAAAGTATGATTTCATTATGATAGGATATTTTAATTTGATTTGGATTCACTTTGTTGTTATCAAAATCTGAATTGACCTTTTTTTCAAAATTTTTGTTTTAAGTAATTTTCAAACTTGAAATTTTATGATAATTATGTGTGACATCAATATGCTTTTCGTATTCTATATAATAGATTCAATTATTCACTCTAAATTATACGTTAATTAATTTTAATGTAAATATGTATAAAATTGTACATATTGATTGTAATATAAGTTTATTAATATGTGCAATTGCATGAACTAAAGAGTAGCAATAAACCCTCAAAATTAATATCAAAATTATATATGAAAAATAAATTTTCATAGTAATTTTGCTTATAATTTATTTTACTGACTTTCAAAATGTATTAATACAAATATCATGGTTGATACGTGTTCGACAACAATGCTAATGCTTTCGAAAGAAACTACAAAAATCAATATGATGATAATAAATATCCACTCGCTGAACCTATATTTTTTAAAACTTTTGGCTTGAATTGTGGCTTTCGATATAATTCCCTAAGTAATTTTTTTCATACTCTTTTAGTTATGATAACTATTGTGAATTACCAAAAAAAAAAAAAGATATCTATTGTGGATAAAATCAATTATTTTTATAAATAGACAATAAAGTAATTTTACTCTAAAAGTCACCATTATATATCGTTAAATAGTTAGGAGCTAAAAGAATTTAACATAATCCATCATTAAATAGAATTAGTAAAAAAAATTTTATTATTTAGCGACATAAACTATCCATCTCTAACTCATATTTTTAGTATGTTTTGTAATGTTATTTTTATAATTAAACAAATTTCATAAAATGTGTGAAGTTAACTATTTATATAATGTATGATATAATTCAATTTTAATTGATATCTTCTTAAAATAATTACACAACTGTATGTGATAAACACAATGAGCTCTTAGAAAAGCAAGCTATGAAAGATGGAGCTCATCTCTACCTCAAAAATAACAAGGATGTTAAGCAAAAGGACGACATAAAGTGGACTGTGGATCTTCATGCCAAATTCAAGAAAAGTTTGCAAGAACTTGGTGAAGGAAGGAAGTTGATTTTACTATTAATTAATTTCTTTACAATTTATTTTAAAAGAGCTACATGAACAACTAGAATTTATACTTATATCTAATATCGGCTGATATTTACATGTATCTTGGCTTGATTTATAAATATTATAGTTATTAAATTAATAGCATACTTATGGACCATGTGTAGAATGTTACCCAAAGGGTATTCTGGAAATGATGATTGTGCTTGGTCTTACAAGGATGCAAATTGCAAGTAATTTGTAGGTACGTCTTTAAAAAAATTAAAGTGATAAATTATTTAACTTTTGAATGTGTTTGTGCAGTTATTCTGGAAAAAAGAAATTATTTTCTAAAAGTTAGTTTCTCAAATTTTTATTACAAAATGTTTTGTTTGATACAATTTTTCATCAAACACTTGTCTCAGAAGTTTTTTCTACAACTATTTAATTTTAAAATTTTATATTTATAGTAAAAAAGAAAAATCAATGTTATATCACTTTCACCAATAAATATTTTGACATATCACTTTCACCAATAAATATTTCGACATTATTCAACCTTTAATTTTGGAAAGCCTAATCAAAACACTCAGTAATTAAAAGGATTAGGGAAGACTTTGTTAAATGATAAAAGTTAATTAATCATTCTAATTTCTATATTTTTTTAGTGACAATTCAATGAAATACCATTGTTTTCATTCTTTAATTCATATTGTTTCAAAAGAATGATATCGTTCAGAAATCATAAAAAATAAAAAATATTTTTCATTAAAAATAACTCTATAGTCCATATGATAATTAAATATATTCATGGTCTGACTCTCTTTTTTTCCTTCCAACATCTTTCAGAAATTTCTTAGTAATGTCAATTGGAAAGCTCTGGAAAAGCGCAATGATCAACCAGGTCTTTGAGTGATTTGCAGTAAAGTAGTAACAATGTTCTATTTCTCCTACTTGATTATTTTCTAGTTTTGATCTAGTTGAATGATTGTTTTTTTATATATATATAAATTGTTGGGTTTTTAAAGCATTTTAATATTAAATTTGCTATTGAAATGTTGCATGTTAACGTGCATTGAAGTGTTGCATACTGGAGTATCTTTTGATCTTTATCTCCCACGTTTCATTGTGGTAAAAATAGTTTTTTGATGACTCCTCTTCCATGTTTAATTGTGGAAGAATGCACCTGACATTTTTCTTTTGTTACATCTCACTAATTATTCACTAATAGTTCTACCTTTTTTATGTTTTATAACTCATGTAACTTATAAGTCATTCGTCTCCCCACATTCCTCTTATTCATTAAGAGGAAGAATCCAATTATGGATCCAACAATTACTCCGTCTCCACCCCAATTCCAGTTCCTGAAACACATATAAACTTCATTAGTAGCATACATCTAATTCGTGTTAATTTCACATATGTAATATTGAAGTGACAAAATTATCTTGTCACATCAAAATTACCGAAAGTTACCCACTATAATAGTAAATCACATAACTAGTTTTTGTTACTTTTAAAGTAATTGAACTATTTGAATTGCTCAATAACTGGAAGGTGAACAACTCCAGCAGTAAAGAGTGATAGCTAACCTCAATGTTCTTATGATTTAAATGCATTAATATGCAATGTTCTAAACTTCGAAATCATTAACAGAGAGACTGGTTGGAGCAAGGGAGAAATGGGGATGGTACTGAAAAGAGGTTGTCCCTGCTATTAGTTATTACAATAGTATTTTTGTGCCGCAGTTGATATGCTTAATTTACCAAAAATTGCTAAAAGTCTTGAAGCAACGGTAAAATTGTACCCCTATAGCCTATAGATCACGGGTTTAACCATCACTCTCTTAAGGTATGGCCCTTCCCCAAACCCTACTAAATGCAGAATGCTTCATCCACCGAACAAGCCTTTTTTTGTTCCCTTAGTTCTACCTACCACATTTTGAGGTGTGGAGACACTTCTAAGTTAAAGCAGTAGTTGAACCAGTCCAGTTGAAAAAATCAGCAAAAGAACCTCGAATCCTACTTGAGGAGTCAGAAAAGGGAAGAAATTTAACTGGTACATATTGGGTTCATAGTATATGAAAGAAGTGTGAATGGAAAAAAGGAGAATAAAATGGTGGAGGGGAAGGAGACACTAAAATGGAAAGTGTACTCCCAAATTAGAAAGTTTACTCTTTCTCTGATATTGGTGGAAGAAGAGAACTTGAAAGTATTTATAATCAAGAACACTTACTCCACATGGAAAGTGAGGCAAGAAATAATAGATGCCTCGCTCCATTGTCGACGTCGCTTGCTCGGCTTCAGATTTGGATTTGGATTTGGATTTGGATTTGGCAAATGATCGATCGATGAGATCTATTTTTTGGACAAACTTTATTTGAATTCCGAAGAATGCCAAGGAAAAATGCAGTAAATTTTTTTCTGCAGTTTTGGACCTCCATTTATACATGCATGCAGAAGTTCGAACTGATGCAATACTTCATCATACTGGTGTCAATGTTTTGGTGAACTGAGGCACTGTTTCGGTGAACTGATGCACTGTTTCAGTAAACTGATGCACTGCTTCAGAACTGATGCATTGTTTTGATGAACTGACACACTTATTCATGAAATGGCATGCCTGTTCAGAACTGTCACATTGTTTGGACGAATGGACATGAATTTTTAGAAAAGGTTATACCTTTTATATGAAACTTTGCCTCTTTTCAGAAGAGGCATGTTGTGCCTATAAAATCGGGTTTCTTCCACAGGTTTAGTACAAAATTTCCAGATTAAAAACTCTCTTCTTATCTGAAAAATATTTTGTGTGATCACTCAAAATGTTCTGTGAGTTCGAAGATTTCCAACCATTTGAGGTACCGCTACTGTTGGTTTGTTAGCCATTTTCTCCTGGGAGGAAAAATTCCACAACCTCGAGTACAGTGAGGGGGATTATTTCCTTAAGGAAAATCCGTGAAGTCGGACGACTTGGCTATTTTCTGTTTCATCTTAATTTCTGCAAAATAAAATACATCTCTTGGAAAGGTCATTTTGACCTTGTGTTGAGGGTATTTGATATACTTCCTTGTGTTCTTGTTTATACTTGAACTCAAGTTGAAGTTGGTGTTGTAATATACAGATTCTCTGTACCCGAAGTACAAACCAAATAACAATCTTAAGGAAATAATTTTACAGAATCTGTATAACTTGTTTTTGGAGATTAAAGCTTTAAGATTTCTACTACTCTTGAATTTAACTAGTGATTAGGAGACATAAAAATTTTATCACAAGTTAAATATCATTTGGTTGACAATTGGAAGTCATAAAAACTCTATTGTTAACTAGAAACAAGAAGAAGAAAAAAAATTAAAGTTGCTTAATTTTTATAAGTAGTATTCTGAAAATACTAAGTATTTTTTGTCTTGTGGTGACAGAAAAATGGCAACTGAATGTCAAATGATGGATGCGACAACGTCTATGGGGGCAACTAATATTTCCACATCAAGTCGCACAAATGCTCCGCCAATAATGGCCCCAAAAAAATTTTGGGCATTGACTTTAAGCGGTGGCTGCAAAAGATGTTCTTTTACCTCACCACTTTATGTCTGCAATAGTTTACTAGCGAAGATGCTCCTGAGGTACCCGAGGGAACCTCGGACAAAGACCGCTTCGTTATTGTAGTAGCTTGGAAACATTCAGACTTCCTTTGCAGAAATTATATTTTGAGTGGTCTCCAAGACAACTTCTACAATGTTTATAGTGGAACCAAGACGTCAAAAGAACTGTGGGGGGAACTTGAACTAAAATATAAGACGGAGGATGCGGGAATTAAGAAATTCCTTGTCGCACGGTTCCTGGACTTCAAAATGATAGATAACAAATCTGTTGTCTCTCAAGTACAGGAGTTGCAAGTCATCATACATGATCTCCAAGCAGAAGGTATATCTTTGAAAAATACCTTAGTTGAACAAATTAAAAATGTTCTTAATACTCACATAAACTGTTTTTTAGGTTTAATTGTGAATGATGCTTTCCAAGTAGCAGCGATAGTTGAGAAGATACCACCTTTGTGGAAAGACTTCAAAAACTACTTAAAGCATAAACGTAAGGAGATGACTGTTGAAGATCTTATTATCCGACTTCGTATTGAACAGGATAATAAAGCTGCCGAAAGAAGGTCAAAGGGGAATTCTACAATTAATGGAGCACATATTGTAGAAGATGACCAAAACAATTCCAAGAAAAGGAAGAAAGCTGAACAAGGAAGCAATCAACCCAAGAAAAAGTTTAAGGGAAAATGCTTCAACTGTGGCCAGATTGGCCACAAGTCCACGGATTGTCATTCCCCAAATAAAGGCAAGAAGAAGGATCAAGAAAATATGATTGAATCCATCAAAGAATGCGATGATCTGTGTGCTATGTTCTCAGAATGCAACTTGACGGGGAATCCTCGCGAATGGTGGATGGATTCTGGTGCCACCCGCCATGTATGTGCCAACGAGGAGTTGTTTTCATTATTTTCTCCAACTCAAGCAGAAGAAATGATCTACATGGCTAACTCCGCTACTACTAAGGTGGAGGGAACAGGAAAAATTTGCTTAAAGATGACTTCCGGCAAGGTCTTGACACTGAACAAAGTGTTATATGTTCCGGAGTTACGTAGAAACTTAATTTCTGTTGCACTCCTAGATAAGAACGGATTCAAATGTATAACCATTTCTAGAAAAATTGTAATTAGAAAAGGAGAAATGTATGTAGGAAAAGGCTATCTGACCGAAGGCCTTTATAAGATGAATGTAATGATTGTTGAAATAAATAAAAGTTTGAATTCTTCTTATTTTCTTGAGTCTTATGATTTATGGCATGAACGTTTAGGCCATGTTAATTACAAAACCTTAGGAAAACTAATTAACTTAGAAGTTTTGCCAAACTTTGAGTACAATAAATCAAAGTGTCAAACGTGTGTGGAATCAAAGTATGGAAAGCATCCTTATAAGTCCATTGAAAGGAATTTCAATCCCTTAGACGTAATACACACTGACATTTGTGATATGAAGTCAACACCATCACGTGGTGGGAAAAAGTATTTCATAACTTTTATTGATGATTGCACTAGATATTGCTATGTCTACTTGCTAAATAGTAAGGATGAAGCAATAGATGCAATTAGGCAATATAAAACTGAAGTTGAAAATCAGTTAGACAAAAAGATCAAAATGATAAGAAGTGATAGGGGCAAAAAATATGAATCTCCCTTTGCACAAATATGTGTAGAGAATGGAATAATCCATCAAACTACGGCCCCATATTTACCACAATCTAATGGAATTGTGGAAAGAAAAAACCCAACTTTGAAGGAAATGATGAATGCCTTACTTATAAGTTCTGGTTTAGCACAAAACTTATGGGGGGAGGCTATCCTTACGGCCAATCGTATACTCAATAGAGTTCCCCATAGTAAGACATAATCAATTCCTTACGAAAAATGGAAAGAAAGGAAACCCAACTTGAAATATTTCAAAGTGTGGGGGTGTCTAGCGAAGGTTCAAGTTCCTATACCTAAAAGGGTTAAGATAGGACCTAAAACGATGGACTGTGTGTTCATAGGATATGCTAAAAGTAGTAAAGCATGTCAATTTTTGGTTCACAAATCCAAACATCCAGATATTAATGAAAATATGGTAATTGAATCAGACAATGTTGAATTCTTTGAAAACATTTACCCGTATAAAATTAGACATGAACAGTCTAGTAGAGGATCTAAACAACCTCGAGATGAACCAAGTAAGAATGTACATAATGAAGAAAATCCAAGACGTAGTACACGTCAAAGAAGGTCAACATTGTTTGGATTGGATTTTGTAACGTTTCTCTTAGAAAATGAGCCTCAAACATTTAAAGAAGCGATGTCATCGTCAAACTCATCCTTTTGGAAAGAGGAAGTCAATAGTGAGATAGATTCAATCTTAACCAACCATACATAGGAATTGGTTAACCTTTCTTCCGAAAATAAATCGTTAGGTTCTAAATAGATCTTCAAAAGAAAAATAAAGACGGATGGTACTATTGACAAATACAAGGCAAGACTTGTAGTAAAAGGCTTCAAACAGAAGGAAGGCCTTGATTACTTTGATACATACTTGTCAGTAACAAGGATAATCTCAATTCGAATGTTAATTGCCTTGGCGGCGGTATATGATCTTCAAATCCATCAAATGGATGTGAAGACCGCATTCCTAAATGGAGATTTGGAGGAAGAAATATACATGGAACAACCTGAGGGTTTTGTGATTCATGGAAAAAAAAATAAGGTGTGTAAACTTGTTAAGTCAGTTTATGGACTAAAACAAGCACCTAAGCAATGGCATGCAAAGTTTGACCAAACCATGTTGGCAAACGGATTCAAGATAAATAAATGTGACAAATATGTATATATTAAAGACACACCAAATTACCATGTCATTGTTTGTTTATATGTGGATGATATGTTGATTATCAACAGAGATATTTGTGACATAAATGCAACCAAATGAATGCTCAAGAGAAAGCTTGATATGAAAGACCTTGGAGTTGCAGATGTGATCTTAGGTATAAGAATCCATCGAACTCCACAAGGGTTAGCATTGTCACAGTATCATTATATCAAAAAAGTACTTGACAAGTTCAAGGATATGGAATTCGGTATTGCCAAGACTCTATTGGATGTGAACTTTGCACTTTAAAAGAATGAAGGTGAAAGTGACTCACAATTGGAGTATGCAAGAGTATTGGGATGTTTAATGTATATAATGAACTGTACACAACCAGACATAGCATGTGCAATTAGTAAATTGAGTCGGTACACGAGTAATCCCAACAAAACCTATTGGATGGCAATGAAAAGAGTTTTGGGGTATCTTAAATACACTTAAAACTATGCTTTGCATTATAATAAATATCCTGCGGTACTTGAAGGATATAGTGATGCAAATTGGATCACCGGATCGAACGAAGTAAAATCCACAAGTGGATATGTATTTACTATCGGTGGAGGAGCAGTGTCTTGGAAATCATCCAAATAGACTTGTATACCTCACTCTACAATGGAATCTGAATTTATCGCATTAGATAAAGCCGGTAAAGAAGTAGAATGGCTCTGAAATTTCTTGGAAGATATTCCGCGTTGACCTAAGTCAGTGGCACTAGTATATATACACTGTGATAGCCAAACGGCAATAGGTAGGGCAGGGAGCATGATGTACAACGGTAAATTTTGTCACATACGACGGAGACATAATACCGTTAGGGAACTTCTCTCTAGTGGAATTATCACTATTGACTATGTAAAGTCAAAGGATAACGTGTTGGATCCACTTACAAAAGGCCTATCTAGATAAGGAGTGGAAAAAATATCCAAGGGAATGGGTTTAAGGCCTGGGATGAGTCAGCATGGCGGTAACTCTACCTAGAAGACTGGAGATCCCAAGAGCTAGGTTCAAGGAGATCAAACAAAGTTGTCTCTGACAGGTTCAACATTGTCAATTACCCAACCCATTCTAATAATGTAGACAATGTATAGTAAACTAGGATAAGACTTAAGGTGAAAAGTCTTTTAATGATCATCTAAATTTAGTATATTTGACCAAATAGTTTAATCTACAGGATTGAACGTTTTGAAATTACCTATGCGAGGGTGAAGTGGAAGCCGCTTCAAAGAGAATGTTAGTAAAGGCCTATTCTCTAAGCTCTCATGAAACCGGGACGTGCTCATGGTTGAAAAGAACAAAACCATGAGAACGATAAATGTTAAAAGGCTGGTTGTATAACATGTATTGTCTAGGTGTACATTAAAGCTCGACGGTTCAAAGATATCAAATCTATTGATTGACCGAGTGCATCCGATGCATGTTCACTACGGAAAGTTCAAAGGGAAACCCACTTATCTAGATGCAATCAGTCTATGCTTGATGATCACATACTTGTCCGTAAATTTTTTATGAAAATAGCCATTCCCCATTCATGTGGGGCATTGTTGGGTTCATAGTATATGAAAGAAGTGTGAATGGAAAAAAGAAGAATAAAATGGTGGAGGGGAAGGAGACACTAAAATGGAAAGTGTACTCCCAAATTAGAAAGTTTACTCTTTCTCCCACATTGGTGGAAGAAGAGAACTTGAAAGTGTTTATAATTAAGAACACTTACTCCATATGGCAAGTGAGGCAAGAAATAATAGATGCCTCGCGCCATCTTCATCGTCGCTCGCTCGGCTCGGCTTCGGCTTCGGATTTGGATTTGGATTTGGATTTGGATTTGGCAAATGATCGATCGATGAGATCTATCTTTTTGGACAAACTTTATTTGAATTCCGAAGAATGCCAATGAAAAATGCAGTAAAAAAATTTCTGCAGTTTCGGACCTCCATTTATACATACATGCAGAAGTTCGAACTGATACAATACTTCATCAAACTGGTGCCAATGTTTCAGTGAATTGAGGCACTGTTTCGGTGAACTAATGCACTATTTTAGTAAACTGGTGCACTGCTTCAGAACTGATGCATTATTTCGATGAACTGACACACTTATTCACGAAATGGCATGCCTGTTCAGAACTTTCACATTGTTTGGACAAATGGACATGAATTTTCAGAAAAGGTTATACCTTTTAGATAAACCTTTGCCTCTTTTCATAAGAGGCATGTTGTGGCTATATAAACCTGGTTTCTTCCATAGGTTTAGTTCAGATTAAAAACTCTCTTCTTGTCTGAAAAATATTTTGTGTGATCACTTAAAACGTTCTGTGAGTTCGAAGATATTCCAACCGTTTGAGGTACCGCTAATGTTGGTCTGTTAGCCATTTTCTCCTGGGAGGAAAAATTCCACAACCTCGGGTACAGTGAGGGGGATTACTTCCTTAAGGAAAATCTGTGAATTCAGACGACTTGTCTATTTTCTGTTTCATCTTAATTTCTGCAAAATAAAATACACCTCTTGGAAAGGTCATTTTGATCTTGTGTTGAGGGTATTGGATATACTTCATTATGTTCTTGTTTATACTTGAACTCAAGTTGAAGTTGGTGTTGTAATATACAGATTCTGTGTACCCAAAGTACAAACGATATAACAGTACAATCTATATAACAATTGCATATTCACCATACTTTAACCCAAAATCAAGCTAATTAGAGCAACAGTAGGCAGTACCTTCAGCATCTTCACTATTATAATTGGGCAGAATAAGTAATACCACAAAACAAAATAAAATAAGAAGAAGACACACATATTTATGTGGAAACCCTTGCGGGAAAAACCATGGGAAAAGGTAGAGGAAATTCACTATGAAGGATGGAGAATACAATGAGGTGAATGACGTATTAAAAACGTCCAAAACGACCCACTAAATTGCACTTATATAATACATGCGTACAAATAAATCCTAGGACCAAAAACATACAAACATGGGTCGCACCGTGAACTTTTTAGGGTCGGATCAACAGAATTTGGGTCACAAACTCTAACAATCTCCACCTTGACATGAATTCTAATTCAAAACTCAAATCCGTTTTAAGAAAACTCTCCACCTCTTCTACAAAAACCCCTAAGGGCACATCTTAACTGCTGACACCAACCAATTCCAAGCAATGCTCAAACTTGGAACTTGGTAGTGTCTTGGTCATCATATCAATAGGGTTATCATGGGTACTAATGTTGCTTAACACAATATCACCACGAGCAATAATTTCACGCACAAAATGATACCGAACATTGATGTTCTTTGTCCTCTCGTGAAACATCTATTTTTTGTAAGGAAGATAGCACTCTGAATATCACAAAAGATCATAGTAATCAGGGACGGCTCTACCTTAGAAAAAAATAGGTGGTCGCCTTAGGCCCCCAAATTTGAGGGGCCTCATTTTTCACGATAATATATTATAGATTTTTTAAAAAAAAAATATTATCTATAGAAAAATTATTTTTTATATAAAAAAAAAGAATTATTAGAAGTTTATATATCTAGAGTATTATGTCTCAAGAAAGATTAAATGCATTAATTATATTGTTACTTAAAAAAGAATAATTAGAAAAAATCGATTATATAATTTTGAAAATAGAGTTAGCAAAAAAATATCATTTTTTAAAAAAAAGTTTAAGGCCTCTATTTGATTTTCGCCTTAGGCCACCAATACGCTTGAGCCACCCCTGGTAGTAATCTGTAAGTCTTTGCTAAGTTCACCAAAAAGACCCTTTAACCAAATAGCTTCCTTGTAAGCATCTGTAATAGCAATGTACCCTGCCTCAGTAGTTGACAAAGCAGTTATAGTCTGTAAAGTAGCTTTCCAACTAATAGTACAACCACCAATGGTGAAAACATAGCCTGTAAGGGACCTTCTTTTATCAAGGTCTCCTACAAAATTAGAATCAACATACCTGATCACTCTATCTTTATTTTGTCCAAACTGCAAACAAACATCAGCAGATCCATGCAAGTATCTGAAAATCCACTGAACTATTTTCCAATGTTCTTTACCAGGATTTGCATGTATCTTCTAACTGCACTGACTGCATATGATATAGTTGGTCATGAATACACCATCGCATACATAAAAGACCCAACGGCACTAGAGTATAGAACTTAAGATATATAGTCACGCTCATCATCTATCTTTGGAGATAATGTGGCCAAGAATTTGAAATAAGCTGCCAATAGAGTACTAACAGGTTTGGCATTTTGCATATTGAACCTGTGAAACGCTATCTCAATGTACCTTTTCTGACTCAAGTAAACTTACACTTCTTTCTATCCCTCAGAATTTCCATTCCAAGGATCTTCTTTGTTGCTCCTAAATCCTTTATCTCAAACTCCTTACTGAGCTGGGCTTTGACTTTTCTTATCTCTCTCATATTCTTCGCTGCAATCAACATATCATCAATATACAAGAGAAGATACACAAACAAACCATCACTTACCTCCTTGAAATAGACACAACTATCATAACTACTCCTCCTAACATATGAGAAGTCATAAAAGAGTCAAACCTCTTATACCACTATCTGGGTGACTGTTTTAAGAGATAAAAGGGACTTTTTCAGGAAGCATACATCGTCCTACTTTCCTGAGACTACAAAACCCTCTGGTTATTGCATATAGATGTCCTCTTCAAGTTCTCCATGTATGAATGCAGTTTTGACATCCAACTGCTCAAGCTCAAGATTGTGCATGGCCATGATATCAAGCAAGGCTCGAATCGAGCAATGCTTTACAACTGGAGAAAACACATTTGTGAAGTCAATACCTAGAACCTGACTGTAACCTTTAGTAACTAGTCTTGCTTTGTACCTATTATCTTCAACTCCCGATGTTCCTTTTTTTTTAAATATCCACTTGCAACGGACATCTTTCTTATCTTTAGGGAATCTTAACAAATCCTATCTGTCATTCTTATGAAGTGATTCCATTTCCTCCTGCATAGCAATTATCCATCGGCTAGAATTATCACAACTAAATGTCTCTGAGTAAGAAGAATGTTCTTCAGCGGAATCGATACCTTCTGCTACATTGAATGCATAAGCAACCAATTCAGATTCACCATACTTCTGAAGAGGTCTAATATCTCTCCTAGGTCTGTCTTTAGCAATAGAATATTGTGGTGCCACTAGTAGTGAAGAAGAAATAGTATCACTATGTATCTCCAGGCTAGACTGATAAGTAGGCACTGGTATGGCTCCAATTTGTAACTCAACGTATGTTCTTGACATTTGTTGATTCATGTCACTAGGCTCATCTGGGTGTGAATCCCAAAGCATGGCAGTTTTATCGAACACAACATCCCTGCTAATTATAATCTTTCTATTTTCTGGACACCAAAGCTTATATCACTTAACACCAAACTTATAACCCATAAATAAGCACTTGACAGATCTAGGTTCCAAATTTCCATTATAAATATGAGCATAAGAAGGACGTCCAAATATCTTCAAATCAGAGTAACTGGCAGGAATACTGAACCATACCTCTTGTGGAGTTTTTTTGTTAATCGTAACTGGAGGAGAGCAGTTAATAAGAAGACAAGTTGTGAAAGCAGCTTCGGCCCAAAAAGACTTGGGTAAACCAGCATTAGAGAGCATACAACATACCTTCTCTATTATAGTCCTATTCATTCATTCGGCGACACCATTCTGCTGTGGAGTATGACGAACTGTTAAGTGCCTTACAATTCCTTCTGACTTGCACAGAACATTAAATTCATTAGAATAGAGCTCTAAACCATTATCAGTCCGAAGATGTTTTCCCTGCTTCCCTATTTGTTTTTCAATTATAGTCTTCGACCCTTGAAAATAGGCAATACATCATTCTTTTTCTTCTGGAAGAACACCCAAAATTTTCTGGAATAGTCATCAATAATAGTCAATATGTAATTAGCACATCCTCTAGAAGGTACTCTAAAAGGACCCAGGGATAGAATGAATGTAATTAAGTGTGCTTTTAGTAGAGTGGATGCCTTTAGTGAATCTGACTCTCTTCTGCTTCCCAAAAATGCAGTGCTCATAGAACTCTAATTTGGTAATACTCTAGCCATCAAGAAGTCCTCTCATACTTAGTTCAGCCATCCTGTTTTCACTCATATGTCCCAGAAATATATGCCAAAGCTTAGAAACATCACTATCTGATAAAGAGAAAGTAGAAACAACATCACCTGTAATCGTAAAGCCTTGAAAGACATACAAATTAGTAATTTTTCTCTCTCCCTTAATCACAACAAGATCACCTTCACTAACCTTCAGGACTCCACTTTCACCAGTGTACTCATATCTATTCGAATCAAGGGTACTCAAGGAAATAAGATTTTTCTTCAGGGCTGCGACATACCGCACAACAACAAGTGTCCTCACAACCCCATCAAACATCTTGATCCTAATTGTTCCAATACCAGCTATATTATAAGGTGTGTTATTTTCCATCAACATAGCACCTTTAGAGACCATTTCATATATTGTAAACCAATCCCGATTGCGACACATATGAAATGTGAAAGCTGAATCAAGAATCCAATTCTCACAGGGTTTGGAGTTACCATCAGAAACTACCAAAAGTTCTCCATCACTACTGCCATCTTCAACAAAATTGGCTTCACCGAACTTCTCTGGTTGTTTTCCTTTCTGGTTTTCAGCTTTCCGTTTATTTCTATTCTGTAACTTATAATATTCAGATTTGATATGACCCTTCTTCTGGTAGTAATTATAGGTTTTGTTTCTGTTTTTAGATTTTGACCTATTCTTGTCATCACCTCCAGAGTTCCTCTCATGAGTCCTTCCTCGAACAATGAGACCATCTCCTTGAGTCACCGACCCATTCAGAAAATGTTTTATCTTCTCCTTAGAGAACAATGCATCATAGACTTCATCTAGGGTTAGGGTATCACGACTATATAAAATCGTATCCCTAAAGGCCGAATATGATGTAGGCAGTGAACATAGAAAAATTAACCCTAGATCTTCCTCATTATACTTAACCTCCAGAGTCTCTACATCAGAAATAATTTCCTTAAATAAAGTTAAGTGATCATTCAAAGACACACCCCCAGACATGTGATGGGAATAAAGTAGTTGGTTGAGATGTAACTTACTAGTTAGGCTATTTGTTATAAATAATGATTCCAGTTTCAACCATAACACAGCGGCAGTGGTCTCCTTCAAAACATCTTGTAAAATCTGATTGGATAGATGAAGGTAGATCTGAGATAGAGTCTTTCGATCCTTACACCATTTATCCTCTTTTTTCCACAATAAGGGCATCTTATAAAACCCGAATAGAGCATTGTCCAAATCTATCTGTGAGAGCACAACCCATATCTTAACCTGCCATAATGAAAATCTGGTGTTGGGGTACAATAATGGAATATCATATTTCATGATTGCCATCCCTGAGAAAATAACCTATCTTTGATACCAATTTGTTATAATCGGGCAGAATAAGCAATACCACAAAACAAAAGAAAACAAGAAGAAGACACACAAATTTATGTGGAAACCCTTGTGGGAAAAACCACAGGCACAGGCAGAGGAAATTCACTATAAAGGATGGAGAATAAAATGAAGAGAATGACTTATTAAAAATGTCCAAAATGAACCACTAAATTGCACTTATATAATGTGTGCGTACAAATAAATCCTAGGCCCAAATTGGCCCGATCCCTTCGTTACCACCACAGATCCCACAAAAAATCACAAACATGGTCCGCACCACAACCTTTTCAGGGTCGGATCAACAGAATTTGGGTCACAAAGTCAAACATTCACAAATGGGAAAAGAGAAACACCAAGCAACAAGAAGAAGCTCAAAGGAATTGCAAACAGATGATTCATCACTTCTCATCCAATACAAAAATAAATTTGAAATAAGAATTTGAACAACCTCCTGGCAACAACAAAATAAATGGAATCATTTCACATGGCAACACATTAGAGATGAGCAATTTGAACAACCTGTAAACATAATAACTGGATAGGCAGCTCAAATCCAATAAGTAATGGAAGTCTCAAGATCCTTTCTTTATAAAAATATCAAGTTAGAATACATACTTCAAGAATTTTAAGCACATTAATCTTTCAAAGGGCAATAAACCCAAGATAAAAGGTTCCCCAAAATTTCTCTTAACACTTGAAATATCAAAATAAAGCTACACTAATAGCCTCTCATCTCTCAAGTAAATGTATCAAAGACCTCAAGTAGAAGTTGTTGCCTTCTTCCTTGGAGCTGCTTCAGTATCTGGACAAACAACGGTAAAAAGTGTATTATTATCTTATACAAGTTATGACCAGATATTCTTGATCATCAAATGTTAATGTCTAAACCAAACTCTTAGTCAAACTAAAATAGTAAAGATCACTCTGAATTATAGATGTGCATCTTTCACAATCACTCACAATTTTCATGCAAAATATTTTTTGAAAACAGTTTCATCTTGAAAATTTATTTTCTAGAACTATTTGCAGCATTCGGCTGGGTACAAAGTCACCAATCATACTCACTCATACAAGGTGGAAGATAAAGTGTAACAAAAGTCTCAAATACTCCCATCGATCCCATTTGTTATGCCTCTTTCATTTTTTAGTTGGGACCGAAGAAGACACCTTTCTGTCTTTAGTGATAATTTAACTTCAAACATTTCATTTTACCCTTAAATAGTGAATTTATGGCCACACAAATATCAACCGCTTATTTCGGACAATAAGTTTCAAAATTATTTGTTCATTCCTCGTGACCAGTCAAACACCTTTACAAAAATTGAGACAGCGGAAGTAGTTGTGTTTAGGATCCCCTCCAGTTCTGTTTCCTCCTGCTACTCCAATAACCTTGTTGACTTTTGACACGAGTCACTTGTTAAATCTCACTGGCCAAATCAGCTACCTCGCTTAATCAATATACACACACAAAGCCTCTCTCGCCGTCACTCCTCCTACTAAACCAAGTACCAAACCCAGCACTACTATTGCCATCATTGCAAACTCTATATACCACATGCCATGGTTCATTTCAGAACACATCCCCTGACCCAGATTTATAAGAAACAAGTTCCTCTTTAATATGAACAAAACCATAGTGGTTCCATCATAGAATGTGCACAAATAATCTATTCTACTTCACCTCCATAGTCTTAGTGTTGGGAAAATAAATATTCCCACCCAGGATAATATCCACACAAAATAGAAATAACAAGAGAGTAACAACGACACCAAATATTATAACGGGGTGAATAAAATACTCAATGGAGGAATACAATAATAGTGATTACAACTTGACAGTGTCAAAACATTACTACTCTTTATAAACGAAGCAACACACTTTTATTTCTCAAAACTCACTACAATATTACTCCCACACTATTATCTTACAGACTATAGAATATCTGTGGATTACTCTCTTTCCTCTCAATTGCTCTCTTAATTTTATAGTACCTAAAACTGAAATAGAAATCATCTATTTATAGATGAACGTCCCAAACTTTTTATGTTGCGGCACCAATTTCCTACTTGATCATGTTGCAACACCAACTTCCAAATTCATGTCACCACATTAGACATGTTGCAACACTAATTTTTCTTGTTATTTTTTAATCTATTTTAATTATTTTGATCCCACAAATCTCTCCCTTAATTTTGATTTTTCTTCTTCATTCCAAGACTTGACGTCTAGTTGATGAATTTTTCACTTTATTTGTAAAGCCAAAGAGATCAACAGACATATCATCTCCATGCGGGAAATAGGTGCATAGACTTCTTCATAGCCAATTCCATGTCTTTGCTTGTAGCCTTTAGCTATGAGTCTTGCCTTGTATCTGTCTACTTTTCCATGAGCATTCTTATTTGCCTTGTATACCCATTGACTCCAATTGCTTAATGATCTTTAGGAAGAGTTGTTAACTCCCAAGTGTTGTTCTTTTTTATCTACTGAATTTCTTCCTCCATGGCTTGTCTCCATCTTTTGTCTGTAATAGCTTCATTAAAATTCATTGGTACACTATCAGCATAGAGACAACACAAAAAATCAAAATTAGTAACTTCTTCTGTGTCATCATAGGGTTCTTGGATGCTCTTCATCCTCTGTAGCCTTTCACTTGAACTCTGATCTTGAGAAAAAACAAATGCAACATTTGCTGGTAGGGTTGCATCTTATGCAGGTGCCATGGCATCTTTCTCTTCTTCATCTCCAAAGTCTGGAAGAAAATTATAGGTTTTTTCTTTCTGAGCCTCCTGGCCTTCACAATTTCATGATGCTTCTTCATCAAATTCAACATCACGACTGACCACCACTTTGTTGTCGCTTGGATTGTATAGCTTGTAGATTTTTGAATTAGTGTCATAGCCAATAAACATATACCTGACGCTTCGATCATCAAGTTTAGCACTCCCTTGATGTGAAATATGAGCATAGGCTATGCTTCCAAAAATTCTCAAGTACTTGAAACTTGGATTTTTTTCCGCTCCATGCTTCTTGAGGTGTTTGATCTTTCACATTTCTTATTGGATACCTGTTTCTTAAATAAACTGCACATGAAAAAGCCTCAGCCCAAAATTCTTTTGGCATATTTTTAGCTTTCAACATACATCTTGCCATATTAAGAATTGTTCTATTCTTTCTTTCTACAACTCTATTTTGTTGGGGCGAGTAAGGTACCGTTAGAGGGCGACGAATTCTATGAGACTAACAAAAGTCACTAAATTCTTTTAAAGTGAATTCGCCTCCTCTATCGGACCTTAAGGCTTTTATTTCATAGGCACTCTCTTTTTCTACAAGTGCTTTGAAATTTTTAAAGGCAACCAAAGCTTCTAATTTTTGCTTCAAGAAATATACTCAAGTTTTTCTATAGAAATCATCAATAAAGAGTAAGAAGTATTTACTTTTACCAAAAGAAGGTGGATCTATTGGACCACACAAATCGTTGTGAACAAGCTAAAGTGGATTAATTGCTCTTGACGTGGTTTCCTTCGGAAAACCCCTCCTTTCATGTTTTCCAAGAAGACAAGCTTCACATAGCTGATTGGGATAATTGATTGATGGAATTCCATCAACCATGTTCTTATCTCCCATTGATTTGAGAGCTTCAAAGTTCAAATGTCCAAATCGCATGTGCCAACACCACGACTCATCTTGCACATTAGCCTTCAAACATTTTTACATTAATGGTCTTAAGATTCATAGGAAATAATCTATTTTTTTCCATATGCACTTTGGTAATTAAATTATTACTTGAATCTCTAAGCCAAAGATGTATATTTTTTTATATGAATATCATATCCTTTTTCAAGAAATTGGCTCAAAATATTATTTTTTTAGTTTTGGCACATAGTAAACCTCATTGATCAATTTGTGATCACCATTTTTACAGGATATCAAAATCGTACCTATTCCTTCAATTTGAATCTCTAGGGTATCTCCAAAAGACACATTATCTCTCGTCGTCTTCTTGATCTCCACAAACTTGTCTTTGTATCCACACATATGATTACTTTCCCCATTATCAAGATACCATGAACTTTAATCATCTGTATCATCTTCTGTGAGAGCCATTAACAATGTTGACTCATCTTCTTCTTTGTTGTTGTTAATGTCACACTCCTTTTTTTTACTTCGAAAAGATTCATTTTAAGTTTGAAAGGGTTTTATTATTAAGTGATAAAAGATAAAAATTTGTTTCGAAAATAAATTATTTACATTTAAACTCAGAGTCGCCACTTGGCATAGACCGGTGTGCCAAGTCACCTTTGGAAAATCCTTTTCAAAATGATTTAACTCTTGAAACTGGTTTGCGAACAGAGATTCTGGTTAAGGAATTCTGTTGACCGAGGGGAAGGTGTTAGGCACCCCTCGATCCCGTAGTTCGACCACAGTCGCTTGGTAGATTGAATCGGCTAATTTGGCACTATGATGTACAAACCACATAAAAACATGTAAAACAATCAACCAAACTAACAAAACAAAAAGAATCAAAAATATAGTGTCTAGTCTGAGTTATACAGCCCCAAAATAGAAAAATACAGAAATGTAAATCATATTCTAAACTAATCCTAGACTAAGCTCTAATGCCTCATCTGATGCCTCGGGCCTTCATCACGAACTTCCTCCAAGTACAAGATACTTTGGGGTATTTCCTGAATAAATCAATACAAATCCCTCGAGGCATTCCCCAGTTACATGAATACAGTCGATCCAAATGCGGTAAACAAAACCTTTCAATACATAATCCAAACATTCCACAATCCACAAGTTCTAAATTTGCCTATCTGAGCCTATTGCTTGCTTACCCAGCACGACCAATCATGTCACTATTACAATCAACGACATCAATGAATCAAAACGACAATATTCATTTTTATCAACTTTCAATTCCCGCCCCACTATTATTCTCAAATTATCGATTTTAATTCTCAAATAAGCTATTATTTCATTGCACAACACATAAACAATGAATCAACACCAAGTAATTCTTCACCATCAACAAGGATCAAATAGCACGCAAACGTTCAATCCATAACACCAAATATCATAAAAAGTGAAATAAAAAGAGAGGGAGAAGAGAATTGGATCTCAATTATCGATTTCAATGTAGTGTTATTCAATTAAATGAGACAGAGTCCAGCTAGGAACCTCGAATTGAACTTCAACCATGACCCACCAACTCGAATACAAACCGAATGGAACACCAATGATAGTGAATACCCGGGATAAACAGCCAGACAGATTTCAAACCCAAAAATAAAGACCTCGATATAAAAAACAAGATCCAAACCCAAAACGACGACTGATGAAACTCAAAATCCAGTTTCAATTTTGAATCACCAAAATAGATGAACCCAAGCTGCAAAAATCTGATAGAAAACTAAGCACCCGCACGACTTGAACTCCGGTGAGCTAACAGTGCCCAAAACAGATAAAAGTTGGTCGGATTCCGAAGATTTAGAATATTTTCTAAATGGGGTCGCTCAAAAACTTTTGAAAATGGATTGTTCTGGTGATATTCTTGTTTCCCTATCGGACTCATCCAGAAATAAATAGAGAGCGGTGAGATTCTGGAAAAATTATCACCGGAACAACGACCAAACCCACTGAAACCCGTTTTTGAGTAACACAAAATCAACACAGTTTTCTTCTCCATTTCAGATCTCGACTTCGAATCTCTCTCTCTCTCTCGTGAATCTCTCAGTGTGTGTATCCCCTGTTGTGCATGCGTTCAACAGGTGTATACAGTAGCTCTATATGTAACTCCTATGTAGAGAAGAAAAGAAAAGTTGGGGTCTCTTTGTATTTCTGTTTGTGTATGTGGGGATGATGATAATCTCCTTCTGTTAATGGCGGTGTGTTCAGAAGAAAAAAAAGAGATGGATCGTGTTCCATTCTTTTTTCATCAATAGAGAATATTGATTCATGATGTAGTGGGTACTGTGTGTAGCGCGTGAGTATGAAAATGAGGGTGGGTCTGTGAATTGTCAGTCCCCCCTGTGAGTGAGAATTATTTTCTTTTTTAATTATTCTGTGGGCCCTTGAAAGTGTATCCAAAATGGAAGAATTTTTTTTTGGTCCCCTCTCTGTTAAATGATAATTAAAATGTAAAGAGAAGGGGGGCAAGTGGGGTAGGTGGTGAGGTGGGGTATGTGAGGTGTTAAAATTTAATAGGGAGAGGTTGTTAGAATAAGATAAAATTAATTAGGGGTTGTTATTTTTGTATTTTTGTGGGATATAATCACATAGGTGAGGGCACGCAGTAAGACGGAGGTAAAATGGTAAAAATGTTTTCGGGGAGGGATAAAATTAGATGTCTACATCATGCCCCCTTTGAATATAAACACGAAGTGTTTTCAGGTAAAGAAGTAGACAATGAGACCAAATTTTGACCCGACCATTACTTAAGGAGAGAAACAGAAGGAAGAAGAGCAACTGGATCTTGACTTAGGACATCCTACCTACCCAAGTTATGAAGAAATAAATTGACACGCATCTCAAAGGGTTGGAAGGAGAAAGACTATACCGAGTTGGAGTGTCGAGTGAGGTTCCATCGAGTTTTTGGTCCGCTGCTCTGTCATTACATCAAAATGAACATTACAAGTTGAAACATAAATGAAATTACAAAATCCTATCTATGCAGCTTTTTTGGACTTTTGGATTGAGTTTCATCACCCCATTCTTCAGGTGGGCTCCTGACTTGCAATTTCTTCAACTTGTTGCTTGACATTCAATTTCCTCACCCTGTTCTTCTGGTGGGCTCCTGACTTGCAATTTTTTAATTTGTTGACTTTCAATTTCTTCACCTTGTTGCTTGAATTTTAACTTCTTCACCTTGTTTCTTGACGTTTCGTTTATTAGCCCTGTTCTTTAGGTGGACTCCTGAAATCACATCAAAACTAAAAATAAAATTATCCCACACAAAGAAATGCATCTTTTATGAGTAAATTGGAATGAATCGACTGAAAGGTATGTCTTATAGGAGTCAAGGGGAATGACTCAACTAAAAGATACGTCTTACACGAATTACAGGGAATGACTCGACTAAAAAGTACATCTTCTAGGGGTCAAGGGGAATAACTCGACTAAAAGGTACGTCTTCTACGGGTCAAGGGGAATAACTCGACTAAAAAGTACGTATTATAAGAATCAAGGGGGATGACTCAACTAAAAGGTATGTCTTATAGGAATCAAGGTGGATGACTCGACTAAAAGGTACGTCTTATAGGAATCAAGGGGAATGACTCGACTAAAAGGTACGTCTTTTAGGGGTCAACGGGAATGACTCGACTAAAAGGTACGTCTTATAGGAATCAAAGGGAATGACTTAACTAAAAGGTACATTTTCTTGGGATCAAAGGGAATGACTCGAATAAAACGTACGTCTTATAGGAATCAAGGGAAATGACTCGACTAAAAGGTACGTCTTATAGGAATCAAGGGAGATGACTCGACTAAAAGATACGTCTTATAGGAATCAAGGGAGATGACTCGACTAAAAGGTAAGTCTTATAGGAATCAAAGGGGATGACTCGTCTAAAAGGTATGTCTTATAGGAATCAGAGGGGATGACTCGACTAAAAGGTATATATTCTAGGGATCAAAGGGAATGACTTGACTAAAAGGTATGACTTATAGTAATCAAGGGAAATGACTCGACTAAAAGGTACGTCTTATAGGAATCAAAGAAGAATAACTCGACTAAAAGGTACGTCTTATAGGAATCAAGGGAGATGACTCGACTGAAAGGTACGTCTTCTAGGGGCCAAAGGGAATGACTTGACAAAAAGGTACATCTTATAGGAATCAAAGAGAATGACTCGACTAAAAGGTACGTCTTATAGGAATCAAAGGAGATGACTCAACTAAAAGGTACGTATTATAGGAATCAAGGGGGATGACTTGACTAAAAGGTACGTCTTATAAAGATCAAAGGAAATGACTCGACTAAAAGGTACGTCTTCTAGGAATCGAAGGGGATGACTCAACTAAAAGGTACGTATTCTAGGGGTCAAGGGAAATGACTTAACTAAAAGGTACATCTTATAAGAATCAAGGGAGATGACTCGACTAAAAGGTACATCTTATAGGGGTCAAGGGGATGACTCGACTAAAAGGTACATCTTATAGGAATCAAGGGAAATGACTCGACTAAAGGTACGTATTTTAGAAATCAAAGAGAATGACTCGACTAAAAGGTACATCTTCTAGGAATCGAAGGGGATGACTCGACTAAATGGTACGTCTTCTAGGGGTCAAGGGGAATGACTCAACTAAAAGGTACGTCATATAGGAATCAAAGAGAATGACTTGATTAAAAGGTATGTCTTAAAGGAATCAAAGGGAATGACTCGACTAAAAGGTACATATTATAGGAATCAAAGGGGATGACTCAACTAAAAGGTACGTCTTCTAGGGGTCAAGGGTAATGACTCGACTAAAAGGTACATCTTATAGGATTCTAAGGGAATGACTCAACTAAAAGGTATGTCTTCTAGGGTCAAGAGAGATGACTCGACTAAAAGGTACGTCTTATAGGAATCAAGGGAGATGACTCAACTAAAAGATATGTCTTATAGGAATCAAAGAAAATGACTCTACTAAAAGGTACGTCTTATAGGAATCAAAAGGAATGACTCGACTAAAAGGTACGTCTTTTAGGGGTCAAGGGGAATGACTCGACTAAAAGGTATGTCTTATAGGAGTCAAAGGAACGACTCGACTAAAAGGAACGTCTTATAGAAATCAAAGGAAATGACTCGACTAAAAGGTACGTCTTCTAGGGGTCAAGGGGAATCACTCGACTAAAAGGTATGTCTTATAGGAGTCAAAGGAACGACTCGACTAGAAGGTACGTCTTTTAGGAGTGAAGGTTTAATTTAAGAAATTTATCACCCAATAAATGAAAACTGAAATCTCTAGAAAAGAAAGTGTGTCTCCGAGGGATATAAGATGATGAAATTTACCATGATTTGACTACCAAACCTGTGCAGCAACATTGCTTCTTGCATTTGTAAAAGTGAGGCATTGCATCCCTTGATATTTATGCTCTGAAGTCCTTACTTTGAAGGTAATATGTTTTCTGTTTCATCAAAGAAAACTTGTGAGTTTAAAACATGGTGGCTGGTTTGTGGCTTTAGCTTTCAAAGAAATCGCTTCTGCCCCTGTTACATTTAATCGTGGTTTCAACTATTAGCATGTGTCACTGACTTGCTACATCATTGACCCGAACTCAGATTATTAAGAGTGACCTTGAAACAAATACAATATATTTGCTTTGTCATGCTTCTCAGATAAACCATTTGAACCTTGGTATTTTCATGAGTTCCCAGACTTATCGGTTGACAAAACTTTTGCATGCCTTATATTGGCTCACAATCATGTCTCTTTCATATGTTGGCCTTTTGTCTTGCTTTGCGCAATTGAAGAAGTTGGTAGCCAGTTTTGAAATCTTTTCTTACTTATTTTGACATGGACTTGACTCAAACACAATAGAAAAAATGACAATGATTTTTATTTGGAAAACTGACTAAAGAAAATAAAATAAAAAGAAAGAAAATAAAGGAAAGATAATAAATATCCACATTTTAAACAAAGAAACAAAAAATTAATCTAAAAATGACAGTCAACTCTAATGATTATTCCATGCATTTTGAATTAAGCAGCCTGATCTTTTCATCCAAACTTTTGACCAATTGTTGTTGAGTTAATGGCCTTGAAACTTATTTGCTTCCTTAGGTCAATCATATTTAAGACCCTATTCGGTTAGTGGTGCCTTGAAGGGTTTTCGCCTACAAGCTTCTCTCGTTTTCTTTTCCTCAGCTCACCATTGCCTTATGGTGTCTGTAAGGGTTTTCCATTAATGAGACTTTCTTATCTTCGTTTCCCTTAACTCACAGTCATCTTATGGTGCCCGTGAGAGTTTTCACTAATAAGACTCTCATTTTTATCTCTCTCAACTTACCATCGTCTTATAGTGCCCGTGAGAGTTTTCACCAATAAGACTCTCTCATTTTTATTTCTCTCCTGATTTCTTATGTTGAGGAAGACAAGTAGTTACCAAATGTATCATTATATCCTTTGCATGCTTAGCCTTAACATCCTCAAAGATTGATCTGAAGGTCTTTCTTTAGTTGTAACTTGGCTTTTGGTTAGGGTTAGAAAGAAATGATGGCATGGGGCCCAAACAACACTTGAAGTGGGGTAGGACTTACAACGTTTCAAATTGACTCAAACAATGAGGATTAACTCATGCCCCAGTTTCTTTTGACTGGGTGACTCTAAATTGTTTATTTGGTTCGACCGAGCCCGAAGTAGGCAGCCTACGTATCTCACCCCCGAGAGAGGAGAATCAGGTCATGCGTTGTTCTGGCGGATTGTTCTTTTGCTTGATTCTGATTTTTTCTTTTTTTTATTTTGTTGACTCTTTTATTGACTTTTTTTTTTCTTTTTGGGACCTTTTGACTCTATTTTTTTCTTGATGCTCTTTTATTTTCCTTCTTTTGGACATATTTTTTCTCTTATTTCTTTTTGAAACTTTCTGACTCTATTGTTTTGCTCGATACTTTGCTTCTGAGCTTTGCTGACTCTATCTTGATTCCAAAAGAGGGGTATGAAAGAAAATAGGACTAAATCTCAAATGGGGTAAACAAAGGATGACACGATGTTTGGATAGCATAATGAAATGTCTTCGTCATATCAATCCTTGAAAATGCAAGAACATAACATGCAATTTGAAAGTTGGAGATGAAGATCATGTGTGACATCTTTTACAACATTAACTTTGACTGAGTCTGTGCGTCACTACTTCTTCTGCGCTTTTCTAGCATACGACTCCACTTTTGTTGTAATTTCTTACATTGAATGACTCATGATTTCGTGGAGCTGATTTTCTTTCTGTTCCTCTTGATATAGGATCACGCATCCACTGTTTTACCTAATTGAGGCATGCCTTACAATTGATGACCAAGTTATTCTGGTGATTCTCAAAACAATTGCCTTAATTTTGAAAGAAGGTTTCAACATGGTCACCAAATGTCTTAACATGCTACCTATTTCTCACATGTTTTTTCTAACTTTAGCCCTGTGATTCAAAGTTCATGCTCAAATTGGATTTTAAGATCTAGCGAAGAATTCCGCCAGCATGTCATATCACTAAAGCCAACATAAAATGTATTATTTAAAGAAAACAAACAAATAACATATATTTAAACACAAAGGAAAAAGGGACACTTTATTTAGTTAAAATAAAAGATAGAAAAGGTTTGACCATAAACGACAAAAGAGACAAAACAAGATAGATCCCGAACTACCACCGTGAAATAATTCGGATAACAAAAAAAAAAAAAAACTACCAGACCTCTTCCTAGTAGGGAGAGGGGTGACTTCTCAATTGCTCAGCCTGACATATTAGCCACTGATTTGCATATCAGCATGACTAGAGCTTCCACCACTGTCAGACATATTTCCTTCAACAAATAAGTTCTGGATCCCCATTCTTAACTCATTGCCTCCCACATATTGTACAGTACAGCATGCCGGTGAAGAACTCCGTGGGATGGTCGAAGGGCCAATGTTTTGCACCACAATCAATTTATCTTGAATAATCTTTTCTATTTCTCTTTTCAACGTACGACAATCTTCAGTACTATGACCCTAAACATCAGAATGATATGCACACCATACATTAGGATAAAAATTTATTGAATGTGGGTCAGGTATATACCCAAGGAAAGGAGTAATCATGCCCCTATGTCTCAATCTCGGGAACAAACTGGCATAGGACTCCCCAATAGGAGTAAAATTATCCTTTTCCTTCCTCTTCTTTGCGAACTCTGGCCTCGGATGAAACTTGAATTTAGAGGTTCCTTGGTAAAGTTGTGGGGGTCGAGGACGATGTTGAGGGACAGGTTCATGCCATTGTGGATAAGAAGACGGATGGGTACACAATTGTACATTGTTCAAAGGACATTGAGGAAGTGGAATGGAACTCCTTTTATTTTGAAAAGAGGAACCTTGTTACAGATGAATAAGTGGATTTGATATGTAAGCTCGGGATTGATGCTGACAATATTGGTGAGTTGGACCTCTCAAACTCTGCTTTGGCCAGGGCACGACAACAGATGTGTTTTCTTTCTTCTTTCCTTCAGTTTCCCTTGAATGATTGCAATATCGTCCTAAATGTTTCACAGAATCATTCTGTTCACCAAGCTCCTTAAATTTTGATGTCTCAAAGCTTGGAGGAAGGTTAACACTTTAAAACATGCCCCAGTTTTTATATGAAACATCTTCATAGCCCACAAGTCCCAAGGAACTTTTCATATCATTTTTTACACTCTTAACTTTCCCAACCATTTTCTCTGGGTCTTCTAGTATGCTAGGCTTCTTAGTAAGAAATTTTGGCGGTCCACTTAACTTAACTGTATGCCCAAGAGTATAACAATGATCATCACGAGTATTGAACGTGGATTCACTAGTGAACAGGGAAGCACAATTGTTGGATTGATAGCCAAAGTGGAAGCATTAGTAGAAGGTTGATCAAAAAAAAAAAAAACGGTATGTGGTGATGTGAATGTGGTAGACTTATACTGAGGAGCTAAAGAAAGAGTGGAGGAAATATTAAGGTGCATTTGACGTGGAATAGATTTTGAGTCATACTGTGGTGCATCAACTATTGTAGGAAATTGACTTTCCAATTTCTGTGGAAGACTCAAGGTATTTGCAGGGTCAAAAGTGGGGAACTGAGGTGGAGGTAGCTCGCTGGCCCAAGCTCGGTACATTTCCATCATTTGTTGTCTCAGTCTCAAATTCTCTTCCTTTAAACTCTTAATTTCCTGACTCTTTGTTTCATCCATTGTGACACTCTCTATATCCTTGTTGGGCACAACTAAACCTTTCTTGGATTTGGTGTGATATGGAGGACCAGCCAGGAAGCCACAAACCAACCACCTTAAACTAACTGAACAAGAGGCAACAAATATGTTAGAGTTCAACATTTTTCAAAACCTCTCTTTTTTTATTTTATTTTTTGAAAAGATCACCGAACCCAAGAAGGGCGCCTACATATCTCACCCCCGAGAGGGGAGAATCAGGTGTGCGTAGTTCATGAAGTCTTGCCAAAATAGCCAATTAAACTCTTTTTCTTTTTCTTTTTCTTGGAACTTTAAGAAGAAAAGAAAATAACAAATTACCAAAAGAATTGACGAAAATCTATTTTGTATTTTTCAGATTTAAATTCCCTATACAAAATGAAACCTATGACAACCAAAGAAAAATCTCTTTTTGAAATTTTCGATTCTAAATTTCATATGAAAATGAAACTTGAAACTATTAAAGGAAATTTTTTTTGTGGTTTTCTTTTCGAAGATGTATGTGACACACCTACTCTAAATGAAGAGTGAAGCAAATATTTTTTGGAATTTTTTTTCACATTCCTATACAAAATAAAACCTATGATTACCAAAAAAAATCTTTTTGGGTTTTCAATTTCGAATTTCATATGAAAATGAAAATTGAAACTATTAAAGAAAAATCTTTTTACAGTTTTCTTTTAAAGAAATATATGACACCTACTCTAATAAAGAGTGAAGAAAATCTTTTTTTCTTTAATTTTTCAAATAAGGTCCCCGAACCAACAATAGGCTGCCTACGTATCTCACTCCCGAGAGAGGAGAATCAAGGGTGAGTAGTTCGTCCAGATTGGACAATTAATGATTAAATCACAGATTGCACTCTGACTTGAGACACGACCAAAGACACACGATAAACAACATGCTAAAATCTTTTTTTTTTTGAGTTTTCAATTTGACACTTCACATAAAAAATGACACCAACAGCTATGAAAGAAAATCTTTTTGGTGTTTTCGTTATATGAAATGTACAAAACCTCTACCATATTTTTTGCATTTTTTTCTTTATAAAAAACTCCAACTAAAAAAAATTATTTTTTGAAATTTTCGAATTATGAATGCATGGTAAAGGAACAAAAGGAAAATCTTTTTGATGTTTTTGAGAAAAATGAGTGTGAAAGGTAAAAAAATCTTTTTGAATTTTTGGATTGTGGAAAACAAACGCCATAAAAAAACTCTAAAAACTACGAAACCTACTTCTTCTTTTTTCAACTCACTTTTTCTTTCTTTTTTCTCTCTTTTTTTTAATTTTTCCTTGCCTACACACTCGATTTATTTTTTCAATTTTTTCTTGCCTATACACTTTCTTTAATTCTAGCACACGTTTTCCCCCAAATCAATCCGTCAAATGACCATATTACACTTAAAGATGCAACATTTAGCACGTAGAGATGCTTTAGAGGTGAGTCTCCTACAAAGGGTCATGTGGGTCCCGCTAGGTCTCAATATGATGCAGATAAGCATAACCTAAAGGCTGATCTACGCTGAGGTTTACTAACAAGGCTATTCGGGGAATCATATGGCCGATAGTGGCTGCTTTGCTTTCCACCCACTGCATACGCCCGATGGCTCCCCCTCCTAAAATAAGGGTGACTCAATTAGAGTTTGTGTGCACGACGTGTACTCCAGGACTTGTTGCAGAAAGAATAACTTGGGTTATTCACATGATGCCAGATATAAAGCAGTAACACATACGATAAAAACTGTAAACAAAGAGCACGTAGGCACTCAACAATGATAAACAATAACACAAAACAGCACAAACAAAGTGTCTATACACCTATAGTGACAAACTAAGCCGATACAACTCCAAAAAAAAGCTCGAATTCTGAAAAGTCTCCAGCAGAGTCGCCAGAGCTGTCACACCCCTTTTTTCACTCCGAAAAGATTCATTTTAAGTCTGAAAGGGTTTTATTATTAAGTGACAAAAGATGAAAAATTATTTTGAAAATGGATTATTTACATTTAAACTCAGAGTTGCCACTTGGCATAGACCGGTGTGCCAAGTCACCTTTGGAAAATTCTTTTCAAAACGATTTGACTCTTGAAACTGGCTTGCGAACAGAGATTCCGGTTAAGGAATTCTGTTGACCGAGGGGAAGGTGTTAAGCACCCCTTGATCCCATGGTTCGACCACGGTCACTTGGTAGAGTGAATCGACTAATTTGGTATTACGATGTACAAACCACATAAAACATGTAAAACAATCAAACAAACAAACAAAACAAAACGAATCCAAAATATAGTGTCCTGTCCAAGTTATACAGTCCCTAAATAGAAAAATACGGAAATGTAAATCATAATCTAAACTAATCCTAGACTAAGCTCCAATGCCTCATCCGATGCCTCGGGCCTTCATCACGAACGTCCTCCAAGTACAAGATACTTTGGGGCATTCCCCGGATAAATCAATACAAATCCCTCCAGCATTCCCCGGCTAAATGAATACAGTCAATCCAAATGCGGTAAACAAAACCTTTCAACACATAATCCAAACATTCACAATCCACTAGTTCTAAATTTGCCTATCTAAGCCTACTGTTTGCTTACCCAGCATGACCAATCATGTCACTATTACAATCAACAACATAAATGAATCAAAACGACAATATTCATTTTTATCAACTTTCAATTCTCGCCCCACTTTAATTCTCAAATTATCGATTTTAATTCTTAAACAAGATATCATTTCATCGCACAACACATAAACAATGAATCAACACCAAGTAATTATTCACCATCAATAAATATCAAACAACACGTAAACGTTCAATCCATAACACCGAATATCATAAAGAGTGAAATAAAAAGAGAGGGAGAAGAGAATCGAACCTCAATTATCGATTTCAATGTAGTTTTATTCAATTAAACGAGACAGAGTCCGGCCGGGAATCTCAAATTGAACTTCAACCGTGACCCACCAACTCGAATCCAAACCGAATGGAACTCCACCAACGATAGTGAATACCCAGGATCAACAGCCTGATAGATTTCAAACCCAAAAATAAAGACCGCGATATGAAAACCAAGATCCGAACCCAAAACGACGACTGATGAAACTCAAAATCCAGTTTTGATTTTGAATCACCAAAATAGACAAAACCAAGCTACAATAATCTGATAGAAAACTAAGTACCCGCACGACTTGAACTTCAGTGAGCTAACAGTGCCCAAAACAAATGGAAGTAGGTGGGATTCCGGAGAGTTTGAATATTTTTCTAAATGGGGTCGCTCGAAAACTTTTGAAAACGAACTGTTCTGGCGATATTCTCATTTCCCTATCGGACTCATCCAAAAATCAACAGAGAACGATGAGATTCCGGCAAAATTGTCGCCGGAACAATGACCAAACCCACTAAAACCCATTTCCGAGTAACCCGAAATCAACACAGTTTTCTTCTCTATTTCAGATCTCGACTTCGAATCTCTCTCTCTCTCTTGTGAATCTCTCAGTGTATGTATCCCCTTCTGTGTGTGTGTTCAACAGGTGTATATAGTAGCTCTATGTGTATCTCCTATGTGGAGAAGAAAAGGAAGGTTGGGGTCTCTCTGTATTTCTGTTTGTGAATGTGAGGATGATGATGATCTCCTTCCGTTAATGGCGGTATGTTCAGAAGAAAAAAAAGAGATGGACCATTTTCCATGCTTTTTTCATCAATGTAGAATATCAATTCATGATGTAGTGGGTACTGTGTGTAGCGCGTGAGTATGAAAATGAGGGTGGGTCTGTGAATTGTCAGTCCCCATTTGAGTGAGAATTGCTTTCTTTTTTAATTATTTTGTGGACCCTTGAAAGTGTCTATCCAAAAATGAAAGAATTTTTTTTGTCCCCTCTCTGTTAAATGATAATTAAAATGTAAAGAGAAGGGGAGAACGTGGGGTAGGTGGTGAGGTGGGGTATGTGAGGTGTTAAAATTTAATAGGGAGGGGTTGTTAGAATAAGATAAAATTAGTTAGGAGTTGTTATTTTTATATTTTTGTGGGATATAATCACATGGGTGAGGGCACGCAGTAAGACGGAGGTAAAATAGTAAAAATATTTTCGAGGAGGACAAAATTAGATGTCTACAATCAATAAAGTTAGCTTTTTCTTCAATATTACAACGACATTCCCAAGAGTAATGTCCAAATTTATGACAGTTGTAGCACTCAATTTTAGATTTGTTATTCCTCATTTCATTTGTGCCTTGATAAGCTCCACGTCCTCTTCCTCCCCGTTGTCTACGGCCACGGACTCTAAATGTTAAGTGGTTTTTATCCTCATTGTTGAATTTGTTGATATAACACCTCCCTCTTCCATGGCAGCCACAGCCTCGCCATTGTCCATTTCCTCTGTAACTTTTTTCACCTCCAAAATCTTTTGAAGAATGCTTGAGTTTTAAGAAGTTGCTCTAATGGCTCTTCTTTTCTTCTTTTCATTTTTTCTTAGTGGGCTTGTAAAGAACTTTCCAATTTCTCTATTGTCATAGATTCTAAATCTTTAGACTCCTCAATAGCACACACCACATAATTAAATTTGGGTGTTAAAGAGTGAAGGATCTTTTCTACCACATGCACATCATCTACTTCCTCTCCGTACCTTCTTAGTTGATTCACAACACCCATCACTCTTGAACAAAAAATCCAAAATGGATTCGGATTCTTTCATTTTTAAAATTTCAAAATCAGCCCTTAGAGTTTGAAGTTTTATCTTCTTCACCTTATCAACTATTTGGAGAGAATTTTGTAAAATCTCCCAAGCTTTCTTCGAGGTGGTTGCATCAGCCACCTTCTGAAACATATCATCATCCAGACATTGGTGGATGAGAGTGAGGGTCTATTGATCTTTCTTCCTTGTTTTAATCAAGACATCTTTTTCATTTTGAGACAGAGTCTCCTCATTGGCGGATTTTGTATACCTTTTGTCTACAATGTCCCAAACATCTTGAGAACCACGAATGGCTTTCATTTGTAGGCACCATTTTTCATAATTTTCTTTTGTAAGGCGAGAGTACTGAAAAGACAATGGACTATTATTTGTCATGGATCTGACACCACGTTGTTGGGAAAAAATAAATATTTTCACCCAGGATAATATCCACACAAAATAGAAATAACAAGAGAGTAACAACGACACCAAATATTATCACGGGGTAAATAAAATATCCAATGGAGGAATACAATAATAGTGATTACAACTTGACATTGTCAAAAGACTACTACTCTTTATAAATGAAACAACACTCTTTTATTTCTCACAACTCACTGCAATATTACTCCCACACTATTATCTCACAGACTAAAGAATATTTGTGGATTACTCTCTTTCCTCTCTATTTCTCTCTCAATTTTGGTGTACCTAAAACTGAAATAGAAATCATCTATTTATAGATGAACATCCCAAATTTTTCATGTTGCAACACCAATTTCCAACTTGATCATGTTGCAACACCAACTTCCAAATTCATGTCACCACATTAGACATGTTGCAACATTAATTTTTCTTATTATTTTTCAATTTATTTTAATTATTTTGATCCCACACTTAGAACACTAAATCCGCACAGTTTGGTTTGACAATACATTGAAATAATAGATGCATGGGCTCACTGAAAATCAGAATAGATAGCTTATTAAGATGATTTCATCTACTAATACTCATACGCTAGTACTAGGGCAACGGGAGGAAACATTCTGGAGGGGATCCTAGTCCTTATATTTGCATTGAAGGTCGAAAAACACTATCTAAATATTGGTTCAAGCAAGTATATGGATATTTGTAAAGTAAAATGACTTTTATCTATAACTAGGGGAAACCTTAATAAAAACAAAGCAAGCAATCACTAGAAAATGATATAAATACTGTAGAACAATTCATAAAAAGAGAGAAAATGTTTATGTGATATTTATTTTCGCTAGAAAGGTTAAATATCGATATTTGATGTCAAATGGGATCATAAATTATTACATTGTGTCAATTTACCATTATTTTATGTAAAGATTATTTTGTATGTACTTTTTAAATTATTTATTGTAAATTGTGATTGTATTTTTTTATATTTATTGAATTAAGTTTTTAATTGTAAGTTGTAGCAATTTTTAAGAAAATATTTAAAAATATTTTTTTAAAATTTATATATTAGAAATATAGAGATAAATATATATATATATATATATATATATATATCAATTAAAATCTCCCTTAAATATTTGCATTTATCTTTCTCCCTCGTCTGTTTCCTTAAATAAAGGATTGATGATAAATTCATAATTTTCTCCTTATTGTTTTATACTTTTTTTTTAACTTAATTCCTCAAATCAACACTTTCGATAGGGACAGAACACGAAACATAGAACACAAAAGTAACATGAGAGTTTCAAAAGAAAAGGAAGTTAGAGTGGGCGAGGAGAAGGTTTGTTCATAGAAACTCAGTCGTAAATTTATAAATCCAGAAATATATACAACAAAAAGGAAAAATAATCTTAATTCGTGCATTGGAAGGACTCGGTAAAACATAAATTAGTACTCCATCTGGACTCCACTCCAGCAAATTTAGGTTAATAAGATCCCTATACGTCCCTGAAGCCTAAAGTTACTTCACCTACGACTCCAAAAACACACTTCATCGTAGATCAGAGAGCAATTTCTTTTTTATCAAGTTCAATTTCCAGGACCACTGTCTATGCAACATAGATCCCTTTGCACATCGTAGGCATAAATAAACAAGGCTATTTTTCTTTTAATTTTTATAGTAATCAAAAAATGCAAGACTTCATAGGCATCTGAATTCATACTACAAGCTGAAATAACCACTTAATCAGAAATTTAACTGGTATAATCTATATAACTATTGCATATTCACTATACTTCAACCCAACCCGAAATCAAGCAAATTAGAACAACCAAAAGAATGTCAGGATAATGGCACAGTATATTGTTTCGGGTACACAAAATTTGTATGTTAGTTCACTAAACTTCAACACAAGTTCAAGACGTTTCAAGAATACTTATGAAGTTTTCCAACACCTTCAACACAAGTTCACTATGAACTATCAAAGAAGTGTGTTATATTATTAAGAAATAATATGAAATAGAATAAGTCAAGTCCTTCGCATTCACGAAGTATCCTTAAGAAATTAATTCCCTTCAAGTAACCGAGGTTGAGAAATTTTCCTACCAGGATAAAATGGCTTCATAACCAGAAAGTAGCGGTACCTCAAAAGTTCTGGTTTTCTTTGAACAGATGATCACACAGAGTTTTTAAGAAGACAAGAAGTGTTTTAATGCAGAAAATTTTCGTGCTAATCCTGAGGAAAAATATAGGTTTATATAGTCATGAAGTGCCTCTTCGAAAAGGAGGTAATGGTTCATCGAAGGGTGTATATTTTATAAATAGTCATGTCTATCCATTCGAAACAATGTGTCTTTTTCGAATAACCACAACCATCCAAATAGTCATACCTTTTCCCAAAACATTGTGTCATTTCCAAGAAAGGTTGTATCCCTTTCGAGGTAGCATTTCACATTTCTACAGTTGTTTCCGCACTGTATGCATGCACGTTAATAGAGGAACAAAAACTAGTGCATTTCTCTTTTGGATTCTTGAATCACTTGATTTAACAAATAAACTTTATCTAAAAAAATTAATCTCATCTATCATTTGACAAATTCAATGCTGAAGCCGAAGTCGAGCTGAGCGAGCGACGACGATGGCGGCGCAAGGTGCCTCTTGGTTCTTGTCTCACTTACCATGTGGAGTTTGTGTTTCTTAATACAAACACATGAAGGTTTCAGTCTCCTACCAATGTGGGAGAAGTAGTAGACTTTCCTTATTTCTTAGTACACTTTCCTTTTTAAGTGTTATCTCAATTTTTTCTCCACTTAATTCCCTTCATTTTCAATTCACACTTTTAATCTTAAACCCAACAACCCCCCACATGAATGGGGAATGGATATTTCTTGTAAAACTTTACGAACAAGTATATGATCATCAAGCAAAGACTGATTGCATCTGGATAAGTGGATTTTTCTTTGAACTTTCTGTAGTGAACATGCATCGGATGCACTCGGTCAATCTGTAGATTTGATATTTTTGAGCCATCGATCTTTAATGTACACCTAGACAACACACATCACATAACCAGTCTTTTACCATTTATGGTTCTCACAATTTTGTTCGATTCAGCCATGAATTTATGAGAGCTTAGAGAATAGGACTTTACTAACGTTTTCCTAGAAGTGACTTCCACTTCACCCTCACATAGGTGATTTCTAAGCGTTTCAATCCGATAGATTAAACTATTTGGTCAAATCTGTCAAATTTAGATAATCATTAAAAAACTTCACACCATAAGTCTTATCCTTGTTTACTAAACGTTGTCTACATCATGAGAATAGGTTGGGTATATTGACAATTTGAACCTATTAGACACAACTTTGTTTGATCTCCTTAAACCTAGCTCTTGAGATCTCCAGTATGCTAGGTAGAGTTACCGCCATGTTGACTTGTCTTAGGTCATAAACCTATTCTCTTAGATGTCCTCTCAACTCCCTCTCTAGATAGGTCTTTTGTAAGTGGATCTAACACATTATCCTTTGACTTCACATAGTCAACAGTGATAATTCCACTAGAGAGAAGTTCTCTAACGATATTATATCTCTATTTTATATGATGAGATTTACCGTTATACATCATGCTCCCTTCCCTACGTATTGCCGTTTGGCTATCACAATGTATACATACTGGTGCCACTAGTTTGGTCCAATAAGAAATATCTTCCAAGAAATTTGCAGTCATTCTTCTTCTTCACCGGCTTTATCCAATTCAATAAACTCAGATTCCATAATGGAGCAAGCAATATATGTCATTTTGGACGACTCCAAGAGATTGCTCTTCCACCTCTAGTAAATACATATACACTCGTTGATTTTACTTTGTTTGATCCGGTGATTCAATTTTCATCACTATATCCTTCAATTACTGCGGGATATTTAATATAATACAAAACATAGTCTTGAGTGTATTTAAGATACCCCCAAACTCTTTTCATTTCCATCCAATGAGTTTTACTGGGATTACTCGTGTACCGACTCAACTTACTAATATCACATGCTATGTCTGGTCGTGTACAATTCATGATATATATCAAACATTCTAACACTTTTGCATAGTCCAACTATGAGTCACTTTCACCTTCATTCTTTTGAAGTGCAAAGCTCACGTCCAATGGAGTCTTGGCAATACCAAATTCCAAATACTTGAACTTTTCAAGTGCCATTTTGATATAATGAGACTGTGACAATGTCAATCCTTGTGGATTTCTATAGATTCTTATTCCTAAAATCACATCCGCAACTCCAAGGTCTTTCATATCAAACTTGCTCTCAAGCATTCATTTTGTAGCATTTATATCAGAAATATCTCTATTGATGATCAACATATCATCCACATACAAACAAACAATCACCATGTGATTTGGAGTGTCTTTAATGTAAACACATTTATCACATTCATTTATCTGAAACTCGTTTGCCAACATGGTTTAGTTAAACTTCGCATGACACTGTTTAGGTGTTTGTTTTAGTCCATACAGTAACTTAACAATTTTACACACCTTATTGTTTTACCTAGAACCACAAAACCCTCATATTGTTTCATGTAAATTTCTTCCTCCAATTCTTCATTTAGGAATACTGTTTTCATATCCATTTGATAGATTTCAAGACCATATACCGCTGCCAAGGCAATTAATATCTGAATTGACGTTATTCTCATTACAGGAGAGTATGTATCAAAGTAATCAAGGCCTTCCTTTTGTTTAAAGTTTTTTACTACAAGTCTTGTCTTGTATTTGTAAATAGTACCATCCACTTTCATATTTCTTTTGAAGATTTATTTAGAACCTAAAGGTTTATTTCCTGGAGGATGATCAACCAACTCCCACGTATGGTTGCTTAAGATTGAATCAATCTCACTATTGACTGCCTCTTTCCAAAAGGATGAGTCTGAAGACGTTATCGCTTCTTTAAATATTTGAGCCTCATTTTCTAAGAGAAATGTTACAAAATCTGATCCAAATGAAGTTGACGTTCTTTGGTGTCTACTACGTCTTGGATTTTCATCATTATGTACATCCTTACTTGGTTCATCTCGAGGTCGTTTAGGCCCCCACTAGATTGTTCGTGTCTAGTTTTATACGGATAAATATGTTCAAAGAATTCAGCATTATCTGATTCAATTATCGTATTTTCAGTGATATCCAGATTTTTGAATTTATGAACCAAAAACTGACATGTTTTACTAATTTTAGCATATTCTATGAACACGCAGTTCACTGTCTTAGGTTCTATCTTCTCCCTTTTAGGCATAGGAACTTGGACTTTCTCTAGAAACCCCCACACCTTGAAATATTTCAAGTTGGGTTTCCTTTCTTTCCATTTTTCATATGGAACGACTTGTGACTTACTATGGGGCACTCTATTGAGTATTCGGTTAGTTGTAAGGATAGCTTTCCCCCATAAGTTTTGCGGTAAACCTGAACTTATAAGTAAGGCATTCATCATTTTCTTTAAGATTTGATGTTTTCATTCCGCAATTCCATTAGATTGAGGTGAATACAGGGTTGTAGTTTGATGGACAATTACATTCTCGACACATATTTCCGCAAATGGAGATTCATATTCTCCATCCCTATCACTTCTTCTCATTTTGATTTTTTTCTTTAACTAGTTTTTAACTTCTATTTTATATTTCCTAAACACATCTATTATTCATCCTTACTATTTAGCAAATCGACATAACAATATCTAGTGCAATCATCCATAAAAGTTATAAAATACTTTTTTCCACCACGATATGGTGTTGACTTCATATCACAAATGTCAGTGTGTATTAAGTCTAAGGAATTGAAATTCCTTTAAACGGACTTATAAGGATGCTTAGCATACTTTGATTCCACATACGTTTGATATTTTGATTTATTGCACTCAAAATTTGGCAAAACTTTTAAGTTAATCAGTTTTCACAATGTTTTGTAATTGACATGTCCTAATCATTCATGCCACAAATCATTAGACATAAGCAAGTAAGAAGAAATAGAACCTTTATTGATTTCAATATTCATTACATTCATCTCAAATAGGCCCTCAGTGATCTTAGATCACTTGATTTTCCAAAAAAGCTGGAAATGATTCATATATATTGTAGAACAATTCATAGAAAGAGAGAGAAAAAGTTTATGGGTTATTTATTTCGGCTAGAAATGTTAAATATCGTTATTTGATGTCAAATTGGATCATAAATTGTTACATTATATCAATTTACCATTATTTTATGAAAAAATTATTTTGTATGTACTTTTAAAATTATTTATTGTAAACTGTAGCTATATTTTTTTTTATTTTTTGAATTAAGTTTTTAATTGTAAGCTATAGCAGTTTTTAAAAAAATATTTTAAAAAATTCTATTATATATATGTTTGAATTTATCTTTCTCCCTAATCTATTTTCTTAAATAAAGGATTGATAATAAATTCTTAATTTTCTCCTTACTGTTTTATACTTTTTTTTGCTATGTAATACCCTCAAATCCTCCACTTAACAAAGTAAAAAGATAAAAAAAAATACGATAAAAGGATTATAAGAAATCCTAAATTTCTCCTTCTTTCATTTCCTTAAATAATTTTTCTATATTAGTTAATTCTTTCAAAAAAATTAATAATGTTGTCTTTTCATAAATTTCTCTCATATGTGTTTCTTAGTTCTTTCATACTTTAATTTCTTTGATATTAATAATTACTTTAAATTGCTTTCATTGCATACACTCGATCATATTGTTGAAATCCACATTTTATTCTTAATTTTTTCATACACTAATATTTATTTTTTCCTTATTTTTTTGCAATATAAATTTTATCCGTGAATCAAATTTTATACGTTAGTCAATGTGAATTTCATATACTTTTATACGTTAGTCAACGTGAATTTCATATTTTCATTCTTGATTTTTTAAATTCTTTTTGTAGGAAATAACAAATTCAATGAATAAGTTTTCATACACAGTTGATACAAAATTGTTATCTGAAGTTTTATGAAAATCATATTTTATACCTTTCTATGTGTATTTATTAACGAATAATACAACTTGCCAAGCAACTAACAGCGTCGAAAAATACATCAATTTTTATACAAAATTCATAACCCAGAAAATAAAATACACCTAAATTAGTGAAATTTAGCATATTTTAGACACCATTCATACACAAAACACGTTTATTTATATCCATGATTTTTTTAATGTAATAGCAAATTCAGTGAACAATCTCGTATTCATGATTCACATCAGTTAGTATATAAATTTCTTACATACAAACATGTATAAACGGAAAAAAAAATTAAAGATGCATAAATTTATATATAGATTTTAAACGCGTAACAAATAAAAAAAACGTAAGTTAATTATATGTACCATATTTTATGCACATTTCATATACTAAAATATGTACAAGTAAGCCTTGAGCGGGATATTGATATTTCATATTAATTTTATCCAGACTTCATACACGAAAATTCTGAGAAAAGTTCTAAGTAATTTCTATATGAACTATACATAAATTATTCTTAAAATTTTAAAAATTGAATATTGGAACAGAAATAGGTGATGTAGATGCACGTGAGTTGATGGTTCAATCTCAAGAGAATTCTAAGGTCTTAGCCTCTTCATCAATCTAAATATGGACTACAAGCGAGGAACTTAATTGTTGAACAACACATTGATGAACAAGATCATAATACATCTTTAAAACCTCCAAATTTGATGATCGATGAGATGTCACAGTCAGATATGGAGCATATTCATGATGTTGTGGCGAGAAATGAATATTTTGGGCAGTATTCGTAATTGAATGTCTCTAAGAAATCGATGGATAAGAATTCAGAAGTTGAAAATTCCATCAGTAAAAGGTATGATACTGGTGATGAATCAACGAACAAAATCAAGGGTGTGGATAACAGTATTGGCAAGGACTGGACCGTGATGGCACATAAAAAATATTTAGACATTTGAAATGGCTCTCCCTGCTTGCATTAATGTGCAGCTAGCAAGGAATTTTTCACACTACTAAAAACTTGGCTATTAGCTACCAAGATTAGCGAGGGACAAACTGTATGTTGTTATTGTGAGGGACTTTGCGACGTTGTCCCTCATACAAATTAACTATTTTAATTTTCTTTTTTGAAATAAAGGCAAAGAGGGACATCCCTCACTAAAATATGATGATAATAAAAAGTTAATATTAAATTTGTTATAGCAAGGTATTTTCCTCGCTAAATAATAACAAATAAGCTAATATTAAATTTGTCATAGCGAGGAATTTCCCTCACTAAATAATAACAAATAAATTCATATTTCAAAAAAAATTTAAACATAATTTTTATTTGTTTCTTTAGCTGTAAACAATGCATTATTAAAATAAAAATGAAAATGAAATTTAGTTATCCAAGGAGTCCTCAATAAGATACATATAATTATTTTGTGATTTTTTTTATTGTAGTGAGGGAAGTTTCTCACTAAATTAAATATGTAAAAATTGAGTATTTAATAAATAACCATATGGAGTAATAGATTTGAAGAAAAAACAATAGCAATGATATCAATTGTTTGATCCCACAATAATTGCTTTAAAACTTTTTTTCTTTTCATACTATTAAATTACATTAGTTTTCTACACATAACCAAAAAAATGTATATTTATCTACATACATACATATTATATATATATATATATATATATATATATATATATATATATATATATATATTAGTCTAACCGCACGTGCCTCACACGTGTAATGTTTGATGCTTAAAGTTAAATCATTTTATATATTGCGGAAATTTTAATCAAGTGTAAAAAGTTCAAATCACTTTTCAAAAATTCTTCAGACTTTAATATATTAATGTAAACACACACACATATTTGTCACCTGAAGTTCCAAGTAGTTGATGGATCATAACTTTTGCATTTGTGATCAATACCTCTTTTCCTTGCTGCCAGAGATTAAGAGAAACTCATCAATTTGAACCACATCTGTGATATGATTATTTTCTTTTTTTCTATATTTAAAATCTTTTCTTGTTTTTAAAGTTAAATCTTAATAAAATCATTAATTACATTCTTAAAATACTTAAAAATTTTAAAAAATTGACACTTATTAAATTTTTCTTATTCTAATGCTTTTATATTTATTTCTGGATTTTTCAAATGTTCTTAAAATCAAATTTAGTTGATTTAGAATTATTAAACTAATGGAAAATATATTAGTTGTCATTAATTTTGATGACTTCTAATAAGAATAGATTTTACCATAAATATATTTAATCAATTTTCAACTCTTAAATATTAGGAAAAAATAATGAAAAGACGATTTTGACTAAAGTAAAAACTTCTAATGAAGGACAAAAAGTTCAAATAACATTTATAAGGCCCTTCACACTGTTTATATATATATATATATATATATATATATATATATATATATATATATATATATATATATATATATATATATATATATATATATTAAAAATATTATAATTGAATGAGTAACTTAGATAGTGATAATTAGAATAAGTAGAAATGTTTTAGTGGTATTCTTAACAAAAATTGATGAATTATATTAGCTTATAATTAATTTGATAATAGGAAAAAGAGGTGTATTAGTGGTATACGTAATACTATAAGTAATTGATTAGCTTATAGTCGATATTGTAGTAAATAGAAGTGAATTAATGATATTCTTATGTAAGGTTATTGACTGATCATCTTATAATTTGATAAGTACACTAAGTAGATATACATTACAGAATATTATTGATTGATTAATCTACATAACAATAATTACAGCAAAAAAAGAGAGTATCTTTGTTAAAATAATATTGATTGATTAACTTATACGATAGTTAAACTAAGTAAAGTTTATTAGTGATTTTTTAGAAATATTATTGACTACTAAGGCATACATTGACAATTATACTAAACGTAAGTATATTAGCGATATCATTAAGCAATATTAGCGAATGACATTAATATATATTTTGACAACTATACTAAGTATAAGTGTATTAATAATATTTATAAGAATTAGTATTGATTTATCAACATATCTATCTACTTATCTATACTATTATAAAAACATGAATATAAATGTTGGTTGACTAAAATATTCTTCAAATATTGAAGAACTTTTATACCCTTAAATATTTAAGTTAAATTAAGATAAAATTATCAAAGTACACCGCAAAATAATATTATCCTAATTTACTTCGTCTAGGAAGTATTCTAATCCAAAACTTTTTCAATAAATTACAAAATTCGCCTTTTCAATAACTCTAACTCAATAATGTAACTTTTTTTTTTAATATGAATTTACTTAATCATTAATTTGCAACTCAGATATAAAGGTGTTCACGAGTTTTATATCTCAACTCTCCATTGTTATACTTATTTAGCAAAACTTTTAGTGATAGTGACCAGTTTACAATAGATATTTTTTTTAAATGAAGTACTGATTTATACTGACTTTTTTCCATTTTACTTGTCAAAATTCATATTATAAGAGTCAATTTGACAAATAACTATATGAAAAATACTATGAGCCTTAATGTAATTATTTTTATATTAATATGATGAAAAAATGCCTATTAAAAAATGGGTCAAAAGTCAATTTAATTTTTAATGATATTCTTATTAAATATTTCATTATTTAATATTAGTATTAATTCGCACATATTTTAATAATTATTTATAAACTAGGTTAGTAGTAGATGTTAATTAATTTAATAAAAATTAAAATGGCAAGAATTTGGATTAATTTTATTTTTTTTTGGTTAAAAATTTGGGTTAAATTAATATACTCCAAACAAAAGGAAACGTGGCTTAAAGAAAAATGGGGATTAGCTTGTTCCAGCTTCTTCACCACAAATTTTTCACCATTTTTTTAATAAAAAATTAAAATTGTAAGGATTTGGGTTCACCCTCTTCCCCCCTTATTTCCCACCATTTATATTCAAAGTACTTTTCAACAATAGAATTTGAGTTTAATTCTAATTTCGTAAGTAAACCCTACGTTCTAATTTACTCATTGTTTGAACTACTGCAGAAACTCCGACGTTACCTTGCTCTTCGTTGGGTTGGATTTCGATAGCTTCTCCTTGATGATTGAGAGTTGAGACTGTTCTTTGTACATTAACAGTACTTTTCACCTTACTGAATGAGTAATTACGTGCCTTTTGTTTGGAAATATATTTTCCTCAATATTTTTGGGATATTTTTTTTATTAACGGTAGATATGTCTTATTCTTTGTCTTCAATCTGATTTTTTTCTAGGTTCTCCGTAGTTGTTCAGATTGTATTGTATCAAGTGGTCCTTTTTTTTTGGTCTATTTATCTGATGTGAAATGGTGTTATCATTCATTGATTGATAAAAAAACAACTGATGCGCATTTGCAAGCTCAAGTTGTTAAATCTTGGAAACCATCTCTGTCTAAATACTACTAATATTTTGTTTGTTTGATTTAGGTATCTTATTCAATAAAATCTGAAACCCCTTTATTATTTTCTTCAATTAGAAGAAGCTGACTTGTACTCTACTTTGATAAATTTAAAAAAGAGAAATAAATTTGAAAAAAAATGGATGACTTTTGGGCTACAGAAATAAATTCTGCTAGGCATAATCTCTCTATTGTACAAACAAACCGGCTCAACAACTATGGTATTTATCAATTTGCATAACCTTTTTTTTGTCTTGGGGACTTCTTGCCTTATTAGTTCCTTTACTTTTGTTAGTTAAAATTTCTTGAATGGCTTTTAAGTTTCTTGTTACAGTTTTTTTTTAGTATAGAGTATAGTGGTCTTTTGAGTATTTTGATTTAAAGTAGATGTTTATTTAAGAATGTATGCTTAACTAGTTAGATTTATCAATTTTCTTAGTTAAGCATAGTTGTTTTTTACTCCCTTTAATAAGATTTACAGATTAAGGGGATCATTTTTAAATGAAAAAATGAGTCAGACTTGCAACATCTACCATATGGATGAATTCATTTGCCATTCAACCGTTTTACGTGGAAAAGCTACAAATAACCATGTGTGGCTGACTTGCTATTCCACTTATTCATTTTAGAGTTTTGAGATTTATCATAATTTTTCATATAAGTTTCAGTAGGTTGAAAGATGGTAGGAGCTACCATTTCTAGAACACAAGCAACACAGTTAGCTTACTATGATGTTGCCCAACATTGAGTTGTAATCTCAGGCATCCTCTTGTCCTCAAAACTCTTGAGAATGAAAGACTTAACCGATAGGTGGATCTTCCTACCATCTGTATTCAGTTGACTTGTAAGACTTGCTCTATAAAGTTCGGTCTTCCCAAACGCGGTGTAGAATGTTAGAAGAGGGATGACTTTATCTTGGTTTGGATATGTTACGATATTATTTCAAGTAATGGGACTTGAGTCCTATATTGATTGTTTTGCAGAAAATTTTTAACTTTTGAACGAGTCGCCACTTAATTTTGAAAAGAAATTAAGAAACCTTTAGAGAGTTACTTAAAACGATTCAAAACAGGAAAATTGTTTAAGTTAAGAGATTCTGAGTAAGCGGTTCTTATTAACGTTTTAGGAAGGTGTTAGACACCTAAAACATCCGCTAACTTGCGGTTATCCAAATTGTTTGAAAATCGTCTTTAACTAACTTTGAAAAAGTTTATTTTGTCGAAAAGTGATTGATCTTTTTGGAAAGTGCTTTTGGAAATATTTTGGTATTTATGCAAAACTAGTTTTTTAGCAACTTAACTAAGGATTTAACTAGGTTCGCAAAGCACATAAGGCAAACAAGCGTAAAGAAAAAGGGGAAGGGGAGAAAGTAAATGATTTAGGTCGTTGGGCCCAAACCAACAAAACCTGTCCTAGTCTAATTGGGTCTTTGACCCATTTCACCTGTCCTAGTCTACTTTTCGATCCTTTGGCTCGATCTTGCCTCCACCTGTATTAAATACAACCTTTGCTTCGTGGCCCAAATGAACGAATAAAAATAAATAACTAAATAAATAAAGACAACAATGGAGAAGGATAAAATGAACAAATGAAATGGAAAATCGAGACTTTCAAGTCTCTTGGCCGCTTCAAATATGGGACTTTTAACCCATTTTTCTTCGTTCGACTCCCGGTATCCGTATGCTAGGTGATTGTCTCCTTATGGTTTCCGAAATTGACTCATGATGGATGGGCCTCAATGGCCCACATGGGTAATGCGACAATTGGAAAAGAGTCCGTTTGGACTTGAAAGCGCGTTCATGCGAAGAGAAAAAAAAAAAGCAAAAAATAAAAATAAAGAATTAATACATGTTCTGAATTAATGGCTAACCGTATTAAAGTTTCATGTTACAGCAACATATACTATTGCGTAAATATAACAGCTAATCACATTGAAAATGACATACTTATGCATGCATGTGAAAGAAATAGCTACTTGTAAAATTTGATGAAAGCAAATGAAGTTAAGCTGAAATGTTTTCAAGGATTCATGATAAGTATTTTAACTTATTTCTCTTGAAAACTACAAATTCCTTTTGTAGCTATCATCAATATTCATTTGATAGAAAAAAAAATTCTTAAGAGAGGGCCAACATAGGTATATAGACATTGAGTAGAGATGACAAATTCACAACCGTAAAAAAGAGACTTGATTTTTTACAAACTCAACCTATTATCAATACAATAACAAAGACAGTTTACAGTGCCGAGTCTTATTACCAAACAACAAAGCAAATGTCTATAGTCTTCTTGCACAAAACAACACAATTAAAAGACTCCATTGAACTCACACTCCAGATGTTTTCACGTTCCGACAGAGAGAGGTTTAGGGAGAAATAAAAGGGATAAATATTACAGGGTGAAGAAATATAAAATGGGGAATTAGGGGGAGGCCCAACCAATAAGAATATTTCCTAGTTCGCATGGGTATGAGCATTATTCCTACGCAAAAGACACCCAAAAGAACAACAATCACTCCAAACTAATGCTAAATAGAATATGAAAAACATGATTTCTTAATCAAACCTGTGAACAACCTAAGTTTCAGAGGGCAACAAATAACAAATATTCAAATAAAAGATTTTGGACCAACATCTCCCTCTCTTTGGAAAATCGCAAAGAATCACGAGCCAAGAGTTCATCAGAAAATTATGACACCACTTTACTCGAAATAAAGATCAGAGAAAGCCCACAAATTACGAGAAAAACAAGTAATCAGAGAAAATAAACCAGAAATTCAGCAAAGAAAACTTCAACCCGACAAGTCAATGAGCGAAATCTCAACTAAAACAATCCAATAGAAGATATAGCTATTAAGAGAGCTCTATTAAGGTGGAGTTCAGCAGTAAAGCCAAGATTACTCACATATTTAGTCCGTATATCGGACAGTAAATCAGATGACATTCGAATTAAAGAAAATCGAGGTATCATAATGAGTTAACACAGGAAATCCTAAAACTATAAATTAGCATAACAAATTTCTTGTAAGTAAAATCATGATAAAGTCACAAATCTCCTTTTTTTTTGCATAAACAGTCAAGACAACGAGTTAAACATGGCCAAAACATCGACACCACATAAATACGGACTTAATCGTCATCACAAGAACCCAGAGGCCTTCAAGGCTCACACCAAAAAAAAAAAAAAAAAAAACCAGCACATTTATATCCATTAACACCACTAACAGATCGAAGACGAGGAGAAAATATCAAGACAAAAGGGATGATGTATTTACCTCTTTTAGGGCGGCAAAATGGGACTCGAGCTATCAGCAAAATTGTCCCCACTGGGAGCTAATGCTGTCGACTCGGGAAACTTCCCATTGATCGACTAGCTTCCAAGAAACAATGGATGAGAAATTTTCGATGAAATAAACTTCTTTGATTTCAGAATCCCCAGCCCAACTTCTAATCAGCCTTTCGAACCAGCTTAAGAAAAAAAATTCCTTCAGTTTCTTTCGAAATCTTGTCTCTAACCTTCTAATCTTCAAACAAGATTTCTAACCCCTCCCCAAAAAGCCAAAAAATAAAGAAACCCCCTTTTTAAACCCTAAATCTCGACTCCTGATTTTCTGAACCTAAAAAATCTCCAACCCTCAGCCCAAACAAAAATCCCCTTTCAGCTTCACAAAGGGTCGCTTATATAGAGGACCGTTGAGGGATATTTTCGGGATTCTTTTTGGGGAAATTTGAAATTCAAATGATGAGGGTAGTAACAGATTGTACCCCCCATTTTGATTTTACTGAACGGATTTCAAATTGGTGAATCTTGGAAGACGGATTTTTTCTCAACCAATTGGAATCGAGCACATATGTACCTTTTCAGTACGGATCTAACAAATTCTCCACAAAAATTGGAGAACATTCGTTGAAATTGTGACTTGGCTGCCACCTATTGATTTTTTAGAAGCTCCTCAATGATTCTCGTGCTATTTTCGTGTGGAAAGGCACGTGACGAGTATGGAGAAAGTCGGGTCGCAAAGCTGACGGAGTTGGTTACTGGTTTCGCCGGATTTCGGGTTTGGTTGGTGTTGACGTATTGATGTTGTTGATCGATGAAGGCTGTCTTCTTCGTGGGAATTGTTGCTATCGTTGGTTGTTGTCGTTAATTGAAGGAGAAAAAGAATTGGGAGTTGGGCCGGGTCAGGTGGTGTGGTGTTGGGCAGCATCTTGCAATTGGGTTGTGGGCTGGGGTAATTTTAAAAGGATTATTGGCTAGTTTGTTGTTTGTTGGAGTGGGCTGTTGATTAATAATGTGTTTAAGATTGGGGTTATTTAATAACCCCAATTAGAATCCCAATTAATTTAGAGATTGGATAGGTTAGGCTATTTTGGCTATTTATTAAATGGCCGAAAAAAAGGAAAATTTAGACAATTGTATTTAAAATTTAGCCTAATTAAAACCCAATTGATCAATTGCATTGCAATTATGGTCGAATCGATTTCAATTAAGGTCTAAATTTAAATAGATTGACTAAATTCAATTGAAATTAGATGCGAATTAATCCCTTGTTCAATCACGAGCTTCTTGGTTTAATAAAATCAAACAAGTCTTTCTTCAAATAGATTATTTGTAAGAATAAATTATATTTACATCAAGATTTAATTATAAAAAATTATTTTCCAAATAATCCTTAATTTAAAGTCCAATTTTGATGAAAAATGTTCATTTAAATGACATCATTTATACAATCTAGTATATGTAAATACGAAAAAAATATAATTATCACTTAAATGACAAAATTAGCCCAAATACCTATTTCAAAAATTTGGAAAAAATAATTGTTGTGATTTTATTTGAAAATCGAAGAAGCTCGATATTAGATGTAGTCGTGGATGGAAAAAATTAGGTGTCAACAACTGCCCCCTCCCTTTGGGTAGGATGGATGCAATTAATCCTGGGCAAAGGGAGGTTGACGTTCCTAATTTTTGTCCGATCACAAATTTGTATCTAAGGGAGGTCGGTTTTTCGCACGAGTTTCGTGGAGTTATGGCCGAACCTCGATATCAGGTTTCCTACATATCTCAAGTTTCATGAGAATTCAGGCCACTTGTAGTTCATAAAGCTTGATTTTAAGCACGATTTTCAAGAAAATTCACCAACTATCACGGTTTTAGAGTTTTTGGTTAAATCGAGAAGTTGGGGAATAAAGGGAATAGGGGGAGATTTGAATGTAGTCGAGTTTTATACACAGAGCCCAGCCTACATATCCCCGAGACTCAGGGAATCAGACTGTTTGTAGTTCGACTCTATCGGTAAAAAAAATAGTCTTCTATTTTCAGACAATCTTTGGATAAGGATGAGTTGTGAAAAAGAGGCTTGTAACCTCTTAACCATGAACGTGGAGCTCTTTACATCCATAGGTAAGAACTTACGTAAGCATAATTTCCAAAACACTAGGAGTCCTATCACTCGAATTTGAAAGAAAAAGAAAGTTCCCCTCGGTATGAGTTGAGAAAACATCCCAGAGGTAAAGCTGAGACCAGAATATCAAAAAATACCCACATGCCTTCTAATAGAGGCGTGGTTAGATGGTGGTGGTGATCATCATTTAGCTCGCGTCAAGAAAGTTTGACATCCTTCTCCAGACTATATCCCGTTTTCCTGCTGAGAAAGAGTTCCACGTTGTGTTGCGTCCTTTTTGGAGTCGTCCGCACCTGTGGTTTTGATTTGAGATTTTTATCCTTTCGGATACTCTCGACAATTTGTCAAGCAAAAAGTGTTAGTACTAAACATAATTCACGAAAGAGGTATGTAGTCTTTTACCATATCTCCACGTGAGTTGTGGCCTGAAGAGCGGAGTCATCTCTTTATGTACCTATTTAGAATGAAATGACTGGCAACGACGAACACAACAACCCTCTTGGTTGTTGTATAATTATGACATTATGTCTTCAAAGTGGGGTGGCTTTTTTGGACACCGACGATACTTTATGCAGAACGGTCCCTATAACCGTGCAATCTTGTGTTGATGTGGCAACCCTTTTGGTTACCTATATCACTTGTTGTATGTGGAATTATAACCTCTCTGGTTATAGTCAATGATCAATTTATAAGTTTCCTTAAATTGTAAATCTTTGTATAATCTTGTGTATTATTTGATATTGGATATGAGGCGACTTACAGATATCCTTTGAATTGGTAGCTTTTAGGTGATCCTGCACATTATCCGACTTTGGATAAGAGATGGCTTACAGATATCCCTCCAATCGCTAGTTTTCAAGTGTTTCCGCACATCATCCCACCTTGGATATAATATGACTTATAGATAATCTCTCAAATTTATAGTTTTTGGGTAATCCTGCACAATCGATCTTGGATATGGCGTGGCTTATAGAGAACCCTTGGACGTATCAATTCGATAATCTTGCATATTTTTCGGTAAGGATTTAGTTGCAACTTACGGATAGCCTTTGAACTACCAACTTTTGGGCGATCTTACACACTATCCGGTTAAGATATTGTTGTGGCTTACGGATGACCTACAGGCTATCGAATCATAGGTGATCTTGCACACTATCCTATTTCAAATAATATGACTTATAGATGACCCTCAAATTGTCAATTTTCAGGAAACCTTATATATCATTCATCCTTAGATAGCGACTTAAAGGCGTCCCTTCAAGTCAACTGCTCTTAATGCATTCAGATGCTGATTCATAAAATGATGAAATATCCTCAACGCCAGCGTTTATGTCTTGCGTGTCAACAGATATGAAATGATGATGATATCATCAACGCTAGTGTTTCTGTCTAGTGTGTCAACAGATATAAAATGATGATGATATCATCGACGCCAGCGTTTCTGTCTAGCGTGTCAACAGATATATTGAATGCCTTCTGGGGCGATGGTATGAGATGGTCCTCTTGGTGAGGATATGTAATGGCCCTCTCGTCAATGATATGTAATGGCCCTCTCGGCAATGATATTTAATGACCCTCTCGGCGATGATATGCAATGGCCCTCTTGGCAATAATATGCAATGGCCCTCTCGGCAATGATATGCAATGGCCCTCTCGGCAATGATATAAAATGGCCCTCTTGGCAATGATATAAAATGGCCCTCTTGGCAATGTTATGCAATGGCCCTCTTGGCAATGATATGCAATGGCCCTTACGACAATGATATGTAATGGCCCTCTTGGCACTGATATGAAATGGCCCTCTTGGCAATGATATGAAATGGCCCCTCTTGGCAAGGATATGTAATGACCCTCTTCGCAATCTAAAAACAATTTCACCTGAGTTCATTTGTCAGTGTCTTACTTTCTACATGTACCTGTACTCAAGGTAGATGATTAGTAGACACAAAGTCGCTTTTGCTAGCGACTATTTTTTTTAGAAAAATTCTAAATACAATAGTTGTAAAAAAGACAAGACACTTTTGTTTGTCCTCCATGATCTCAAGAAATGAGATGGAGAAATCAAAAGGTCCTCAATAAATGGGTATTAAACCTATTTTTAGGGTTGCCCTAAAATATTTTTCTTGGGGTATTAATGCTCTATTGTGGCACCCACTTTGCTCGGGGATTTTTTGAAAGAGACCCTTATTTTGTATATTGAACCCTGCATCCACAGAAAAATGATTAGTTTGAATGAAATTACTCCGTGTTGACCTTCTTCGATCCTTGATTTGCTCCTTGCCCTCTCTTAGGCATTCCACCATACCGAGACTTCCACCCTGACACTCCATCCCAAATGATGTCTAGGCAAGTACTAAATAAGTGAGTCGTAAGATTTTTGAAAATAGTCTTAAATTTTTGAAAATAATTTCGAAAACTTCTGTAAAACTTTAGAAAATCTCTGTCAGTCATGTCATGTACTATCTCAACGAACGTCTTTCTCATGGTTTTGACTATATTCGACGGATGGTTGCCAAAACTCATGATCATTGTTGGAGGGTTTCTTCAAATAGTTTTATCATAGCCGAAAATTGAGTCTACCCAGACTTTGTTACAGTTGGTGGCTTCCAAAGCTTTAACCTCTGGTGCTGGGGAATTTGGAATATGTTTCGACATTTGGTGGAAATTTTGAGGTCTTCCTCAAAATTTCTGCCCCAGTTTAAAGTTATTTGAGATGATACCAATCCGAGTGGATTTGAAGTCTTTGCCAATCTTCATTATCTTTGTTGGATGTCGATCTTCTCTTGTGAATTTTTGAGATTCCTTCTCGACAATTCTGCCCCAGTTTTCATTTCCTAAGGTTATATGACCGAGCCATTGGGGCGCCTACGTATCCCGTTGAAGCAGGAATCAGGTCAAACGTAGTTCAGGACTACGCTAGGGATATACAAAAGAAATTAATGGGTTGACCGAAATCGACATAGGCCGTCTACGTATCCCTTTGAAGCAGGAATCAGGTCAAACGTAGTTCGTACATAAAAGGAAAGGGATTCTAGGCAGTTACACACTAGCAAACAATATTATTACAAAGATGATTACAAGTAAACTAAGAAAATACAAAAACTAGAACGTCGTTCAAACATAATATCTCTTTACTGCATCAGAATTGATTGGTTTGGTCTACTCTGTGCCATCCATCTCAGACAAAATCAGAGCTCCTCTAGATAGTACCTTGCGAATTATGTATGGCCCTTGCCAGTTTGGAGCGAACTTTCCCTTGTACTCCTCTTGGTGAGGGAATATTCATTTGAGAACCAGTTGCCCCACTTCGAATGTTCGAACTCTCACCTTCTTTTTAAAAGCACGAACCATTCTGTGTTGATATAGCTGACCATGGCATACAACGACCATTCTTTTTTCATCAATCAACATGAGTTGTTCATAGCGAGCGCGGACCCATTCTTTGTTACTCAGTCCAGCATCCTGAATAATCCTTAGGGAAGGTATTTCGACCTCAGTAGGTATCACAACTTCATTCTCGTAAACCAGTAAATAGGGAGTTTCCCCGGTGGAGGCTCGAACTGTTGTTCGATACCCTATCAAGGCGTAAGGTAACATCTCATGCCATGATCTATCACTTTCAGCCATCTTTCTCAAGATCTTCTTGATGTTTTGGTTGGCAGCTTCCATAACTCCGTTCATTTGGGGATGATACACAGTCGAATTGCGATGCGCGATTTTGAACTGATCACAAATTTTGTTCAACAAGTAACTGTTTAAGTTTGTCGCATTGTCAGTAAAGATTCATTCTGGCACTCCAAATCGTCAAATCAAGTTACTCCTGACGAAATCTACAACCACTTTCTTAGTGACGGGTCTGTATGAAGCAGCTTCAACCCACTTAGTAAAGTAGTCGATGGCAACCAAAATAAATCTATGTCCATTCGATGCCGATGGCTCTATTGGTCTGATAACATCCATGCCCCAAGTTACGAAGGGACAAGGCGAATTCATTGTGTGAAGCTCGTGTGGAGGCATTCGAATCAGATCTCTGTGTATTTGACATTTTGGACATCTCTGCACATACTTACTACAATTATTTTCCATAGTCATCCAGAAGTAACCGGTTCTCAGGATCTTTCTAGCAAGGACAAACCCATTCATGTGGGGCCCACAAATTCCAGCGCATACCTCTTTTATCAATTTATTGGCTTCCGCAGCATCGACGCATCTTAGGAATCCCAAATCAGGAGTCCTCCTAAAAAGAATTTCCCCACTTGGAAAGTAATTCATTGCCAAACGTCGGATTGTCTTATTTTATTTATTACTAGCCTCTTCAGGATATATTCCACATTCCAAATACCTTTTAATTTCATAGTACCAAGGATTTCCATCAGGCTCCTCTTCCACGTGTACACAATGCGCGGGTTGCTCCTTCAAGCTTATTTCCAAAGGATCAATGTAACTTTGATCCGGGTGCTGAATCAGGGAAGATATAGTGGCTAAAGCATCAGCAAACTCATTTTGTATCCGTGGGATATGCATAAAATCAACTTCCTTGAATCTTTCACATAATTCTTGCACCAGCTCCACATAAGGAGTGATCTTGGGATTTTTTACCGCCCATTCTCCTTGTACCTGGTGAATCAGCAAATCTGAATCCCCAATGACTAACAATTCATGAACACCCATATCAAGTGCCAATTTAAGACCCAGAATGCAAGCCTCATATTCAGCCATGTTATTGGTGCATAGAAAACGTAACTTAGCAGTTACCGGATAATGCTGGCCCGTTTCTGACACCAAAACTGCTCCAATTTCTGAACCTTTGAAGTTGACCGCCCCATAAAAAAATAGCCTCCATCTGGGGTAAATCTCTGTAATGTCTTCTCATATGAACAAAACTTCCTCATCTGGAAAGTAAGTTCGAAGTGGCTCATATTCCTCATCAACTGGGTTCTCTGCCAAATGATCTGCTAAGGCTTGCCCCTTGATTGCTTTTTGGGTTACATACATAATGTCAAACTCACTCAGCAATATTTGCCACTTGGCTAGCTTTCCCGTAGGCATAGCCTTTTGGAAAATATACTTTAATGGATCCATTCTCTAGATGAGGTATGTTGTGTAGAAAGAAAGATAATGCCTCAACTTTTGTGCCGTCCAAGTCAAAGCACAACATGTCCTTTCTACAAGAGTGTAACGGGATTCATATGGCGTGAACTTTTTACTCAAGTAGTAAATGGCTTTCCCTCTCCTACCAATCTCATCATGTTGTCTGAGGACACATCCGAAAGGATTTTCTGAGACTGATAGGTAAAGCAATAATGGAATTCCTTCTCTTGGTGGAACCAAAATCGGCGGTGCAGACAAGTATTCCTTGATGCGGTTAAAAGCTCTCTGACATTCTTCTGTCCACTCGTTCAATGCATTTTTCTTCAACATCTTGAGAATTGGCTCGCATATGACTGTTAACTGCGCGATGAACCTGCTAATGTAATTCAAACGACCCATGAAACTTATAACTTCCTTCTTAGTCTTCGGCGGTGGAAAATCCTGAATTGTCTTGATTTTGGATGGGTCTAACTCAATGCCTCTTCTACTGACTATGAACCCCAACAACTTCCCTGATGGTACACCAAAAGCACACTTAGTAGGTTTTAATTTCAAACTGTACCTTCTTAATCTGTTAAAAAATTTCTCCAGATGAGTCAGATGATCCGAACTTTCGCGGGATTTGATAATTACGTCATCCACGTACACCTCAATCTCTTTATGGATCATATCATGGAAAATCATCGTCATAGCCCTCATATATGTTGCACCCACTTTTTTGAGACCAAACGACATTATCCTGTAATGATAAACACCCCAGGGTGTAATAAAAGCCATTTTTTCTACATCTTCCTCATCCATCAATATCTGATGATACCTGGCGAAAAAATCAACGAATGACTGCCTTTCATGTTTTGCACAGTTATCGATGAGAATGTGGATGTTGGGCAATGGAAAATTATCTTTAGGACTGGCTCTATTCAAGTCTCTATAGTCAACACAAATTCGAATCTTGTCGTCCTTCTTCGGCACAGGGACGATGTTGGCCAACCACGTCGGATATTTTGTGACCTCGACAACATTAGACTAGATTTGTTTTGTCACTTCTTCCTTGATCTTTAGACTTAAATCTGGGTTGAATTTCCGCATTTTTTGCTTGACTGGATCAAACTCTGGATTTATTGGCAACTTATGTGACACAATGCTGGTGCTCAACCCTGGAATATCATCATAGGACCAAGCAAACACGTCGATGTATTTCCGCAACAGGTGGATGAGCTCTTTTCTTTGTGGCGCCGCCAGGTGGATACTGATACTTGTCTCTTTGATTTCATCGTGATCTCCCAAGTTGACTGTTTCAGTTTCCTCCAGATTGGGTTTTTCGCGATTCTCAATTTCCTCCATATCTTCGACTAATCGTTCCTCATCATCGTCCTTCCAATCATCATTGTTCCCCTAATTTTTTTCATTCAAGCTTTGACATGACATGACATTGGCAGATTTTAAGCTACTGTTACTGTAATGGACAAACAAACCAAGTTAGATGATAACAAGATAATAACAAAATATATGACTAGGAGTGTTTTAGAAATAATAGAATTTTTTAAATAAATGAAGGCCTTTTCATTGAAATTTGAGAGATAATTACAAAACCCTGGCTCGTGACTTGCACAAATACAAGTCGCTGCCTTTTTTAAAACAGTAAGATATGAAATGAAAGTTTTTGAGATATAAAAGGTGGATCGTCGGGCCTCCTCCAGATCATCACCGATTTCAAAACTATTAGTATTTGTCCTTTTATCTACCACGACGGGCGACGGGTTATAAGTGGAGTGGAGGTCCAATTTTGCAAGGCCTCCCTTAGCGCAATCTGCTTCACCCCGTTGGACTCTGGGAGATCTTCTGGTACACCATTGCATCCTTCAAACTAATCTCCTATCCCATCCTCAAGACCATCATCATCTGACAGCTCTCGTACAGGAAATGACTGGAACAGGAGTGGTAAGGGCTTAAAAAGACTCTTTTCTGGCTCATCATTAACCCTATCCTTCCTGGTAGGCTGATATCCTAACCCGTGCTTAGAGCCTCTCTCTGGGATTGCAATAGGCTCGATAATTCCTTGTAAATTCTTGCCCAAGCCTCAACCAGGTTTGAACACATTTCTTAACATCACTGTTGCAATCATTTTGTAGACAGAAGACATTGGTACTTTAGGCGTCGAATCTTTGTTCGCAGTATTTACAATTTCCACTGTATAAAAACTGCTACCTTTTGGAACATCTTCAATCACCGGCACATAACCATTGGGACGGTCCGCTCGACTTCTTTCTCTTTGGATGACTACTTCATGATCTTCCCAAACGAACTTTAATAATTGATGAAGGGGTGATGAGACTGCCTTTGCACCATGTATCCATAGTCTTCCCAAGAGCAGGTTGTAGCTAGGATGGATATCCATAACATAAAACTTAGTCTTGAACTCAGCAGGCCCCATTTGGATGTACAAGTCAATTTCTCTTATGGTATCTCTCTGCCCACCATCGAATGCTCTCACATTTACGTGGATTTGGAAAAAATTTCCCAAATCATATCCCATTTGAACCAACGTGGAGAGGGGACAAATATTCACACCAGATCCGTCGTCTATTAATTCCTAATTAATTGTATAATCTCGACAAATGACGGTGACATGCATGGCTTTGTTATGCATCGCTCCTTCAAACGGTAATTCTTCATCACTAAATAATATGCGATGATTCCCCACAATGTTCCCTATCATCACAGCCAGGTTCTCAACACTCGTTCCTACGGGAACATATGCTTCCTCCAAGACCTTCGATAAAGCCTGTCGGTGGTATTGCGAACTCATTAATAGTGCCAAGACAAAGATTTGGGCTGGCGTTTTCTCCAAGTGTTTGACAATTGAGTAATTCTTTGGTTGCATATGCCTCCAAAATTCCTCAGCCTCCACTTCAGTGATCGGCCTTTTTTGTGAATTTTTTTTGTTGGTCAATTCCTCAGGGATGTAACATCGTCCCGATCGCGTCACCCCATGGGCAGCAACAGTTTGCACAATAAATTCCTTCTTTGGAGGGGGAGCGTAAACTTAAGTCGGTGCAGTCATCACTATAAATGGGTCTTTCTCGTTGACACTTAAAGCAACCACAACTCTCTCTATCTTCTCCACATCTTCCACTCTTTTGTGCTTTTCTTAATTCACCTTGGTAATGGTTTTGCCAGATGCCAATTCACCTTCTATCTCAACCATGTTAATTGTAGGTCCCCCATGATTAGGCAATGGATTGTTGTTAATATTTGGTGTAGGCGATTGGAGCGTGATGACCTTCTGATCGATCAAATCTTGGATCTTATGTTTCAAGTAGATACAATCCTCGGTACTATGCCCCGCCACTCCTGAATGATAGGGACAATGTTGATTGTCATGAAAAAACCGAGAGTTGGGATTGACAGGCCTTGGCTGTATCGGTTGCAGATGACCGATATTTTTCAATCTTTCAAACAATTGGGCACGACTTTCAGCTAGTGGGGTGAAGTTACGGGGAGATTTCTTTTCATAGTTTGGACGTTGGGGGTTATACTGGCTTAGGTTTGTATGAGGGGGTACTTGGTGATAATTTGGAGACGCTTGGAAATTTGTTCGGTTATTCGGAGGATTGGTTTGGAAGTGAGACTGATAATTTGGAGGTGGAACTGGGTATTGGGGAAAGATATTTGGTTGTAGAGCTTGCTATGAGGATTGTATGTTTGGGAGTGGAGTTTGGTATTGAGGTAGGATGTTTGGGAGTGGAGTTTGGTATTGAGGGTGGGCGTAGAACGCGTGCGGAAGGTTAGGTGACGACGAGGAGATAAAACGTTTCTAGAGTTGAATCGCTGTTTCGATTTTGTAACAAAATTAGCAGAAACCATACCTACCTCTTCTTTTTTATTCTTGGAAAACATGGCAACTCCAGACGATGTCGGGGTCTTGGCAATTTTTTCTGTCCGAATACTTTCTTCCAATGATTCTCCTATTTTTACCAAATCCGCAAAAGTTGCCCTGACAGCAGACACCACTCTGGTATAATATTTTGCTTCTTGAGCGCGAGAGAATACGGATACCATTTTCTCCTCGAATATGAGGGGTTGCACTTTGGCAGCTTCTTTTCTCCAACGAAAAGCATAGTCTCGAAAACTCTCAACGCTCTTTTGTTTGATCCGATCTAGTGAATATCGGTCAGGGACTATTTCAATGTTGAATGCGAACCGGTCAAGGAAACCCTTCGCCAACGCTTTCCAACCAGTCCACTTTTTCGGCTCATGAGACATTAACCACTCCAAGTCTTCACCATTCAAACTTCGACTGAATAGGCACATTAGTAACGCCTCGTTTTTCCCTATCCCTACCATCTGCTCACAGTACCTTCTCAAATGGGCCATTGGATTTTTGGTACCGTCAAATATCTTAAACTTAGGGACTTTGTACCCATCTGGTAGGTCTACTCCCGGGTGAACACATAAATCGTCATACCCCAAACCGTCGTGGTCCCTGGCTCTATGAGACTCTTTGATCCTTATGACCTCTTCCTTCATAGCTAGTAAATTCCTTTCATACTGGGTCCTCCATTCTTTCTCCTTCTCCTCATGTTGTTCCATCTCGGGGTTAGAAAGGGGTTCATAAATATCAGGGGATATAATGGCTTGAGGGGGATTCGGAAGGGAGGCTTGATTTTGCGGAAGAAAGGAACTTGGTTGGTAAGTGGGGAGGATGTTTTGGAAATTGGAAAGGTTATGTGGTCTTTGTGAGTAGATTGGCAGAATATGAGAAGGATTTTGCGGATTTGGAAATGAATTTGGTGGATTTAAAGGTAGATTTGACGTATTTTGTAGATTTGGGAGTGAATCTTGCGGATTTGGGAATGCGTTTTGTTGTTTTGAGAATGTGTTTTGAGGATTTGGAAATGGATTTGGAGACGGGTTCTGTGGGGTTATAGATGGATTTTGTGGATGGTAGGCGTTTGGGCTATTTTCACGATTAGTATTTTGGACAAATGGATGAGCAGAGACGGATGATACGTTATTTGGCTGATCCCCGAGAATATGTGTGCTGAGGGGAGGGATTTGGGGTGGAGCCCCGTGTCCTCCCAGAGCGGGAGCAATGACGGTGATGGCCAAGTTAGCCAAATCCCGAGTGCAATTTATTTCCTCCTGAAGCATTTCTAACTTTCTTGCAAGTTCCGCAATCATCTCATTTTGTTCCATTATCACATTATCCCGAATAGTCAGTGCGCTTTCTTCGTCATTTCCCGTCATTTTTGAGTGATGGTTAGAGGATGGGATTTTCTACGCTTTCGATCGGGTGAAGTAGGGATGTTCTGCCAGTTTATCAACACGGAGTAATTTCTATTATCTGTAAAGTAAAACAACTCAAAGGCAAATGTGTTAGTTTCCGTATGTGATAAGTAATTCAAAACATTTGACAGGAAATATTCACATAGAGTTGCTTGAGTCGTATCCAAACTCATCCATAAGTCATAATAGATAAACTTACCTTTGAAACAAACAAACGCACATAAACACATAAAATAGTTATATCACACAAAAACATTATAATAACGCGTATCCTAGCTGGGGTGACCCTTTTTGAGCCAAGGGTTCAGGCCTAACGATTTTTGAAGAAAATATATGCTTCCTCGAAGTCAATCCATTAACCCCCAACTCATATAGACACGAAAAAGGGCATAAATGCCTACAAAAGATAACGAACAAGGGATACAATCTTTAGGGAAAAAGGAAAATAACATGAAAGAAGATAAGTTCCCGCGCAGGGAAGATAGAAAAACTAGCTACTGGAGGCTCCTTCGTCTGCCTTTGCCTTCTTTGCCTTGTTTACCTCCTGTGCTATTTGATACCTATTGATGATAAGATGACTCCCGCATAATTGTGCCTTGCAGTCGTAAGTTATTTTTCCTATACTATCGAGTTGGGAGGCCATGCTATCATCCAAATCGATTAGACATTGCCTGGCATCATCAGCTTCTTGCCTAGCTCTTTTCAACTCTTCCCTCAAAATATGTATAGTTAAAACGTCCTCCATGTGTATCTGCTGGTGCACAATTTCACTTTTTTGGAACTCATTTTGTAGAATTTGATGCTCGGATTCTACATCCACAACCTAAGTGGGCACATTTGGTCTTGGAATCAATGCTCCGGCGAGACTCTTTTTCAACCACTCCTTGTAAGTATCGCTGACTTCAGGGTCATGCTCTATACGGAAGGTCACTTCCGTCCACCTTCTTCTTCTCCATCCATTTATCATGTCGTCTTTAAGTGGAGACTCACTTTCATCATATTCAGTGAAAAACCTAAGCATGAAATCTATTTGTGGTGCCTCCTGCTTGATCTCGAATTGCCTAAGAACTCTGTCAGGATTGTAGGGCCGGGTCCCCCTGAAATCGGGACGCACTAGGAAAGGCCACTTGCCCACTCGAATGGTGTATTTACCTAAATGAAGAGAGTTAATGGACCATTGCACATGGTCATCCCTTAATTCCCCGAAAGTCTTAAACCAAAATTCGTGAGATGCTTCCCTTTTGAACCTGTGTAGAAACAACCACATGTCGTGCGAATCTAGCATATCCACCCTTGTTTTATAATCAGGTTGTACCGTTCTCGAATCCTTTACCAAATGCTTCATCATCCACCATTGTAATTGTAACACCCCGTAAATTTTTTCGTACACTTATCGCGATTATATGGAGTCCTAAAGGCTTGCGTAAGGGTTAAATTAAGTTTATGGTGTTCGGAAGTATCCCATCAATAGTTGTATGTGTAGGTATTGGAATAAGATTTCGAAAGATATAAAGTTTGCCCAAAACAGAGGAGTATTTCATATAAGCGAGCACATTCGAAATTTCAAAACGGTGGCCGGGAAGCCCGTGAACAGTAAATCTGCAGGAAAATTACTGCAGCTAGACAATTTTTTTTGGATCAAATTTAGACGATCATAACTCCTTGTACAAAAAGAACTGTGTGAGCTTCTATATATCGACGAAAATCTCCGAGAGTCTTCTTTCCGATGAAATTGGTTTCATCCAAATCCAATGTCTGAGTAAGGAGATATACCCGTTTTACTACAGCCTATAAAAAAAAACAGAATTTTGGGACAGATTTTTGGGTCAACTTTAAACGACCATAACTACTTTTACAGGAAGAACTGGGTGGTATACTTTATATGAAAATGAAATACCTTTGAATTATATTTCCAATGCAATTGGTTTCACCCAAATCCAATACCGGAGAAAAGAGTTATGATCGATTTACTTCAGCCTGTCAAAACTGTCCACTGGGGACAAATTCGGATTTATTTAAATTTTTAGGGCAAAATGGTCATTTTCTATTACCTCTTGGACGAAAATTGGTCTTTATAAACATACACTTAGCCTCATATATATCATATATCATCCAATTATTAAGAGAAGGTGAAACCCTAGCCTAATTTCAACTTCAAATATTTTGTGATTCAACCGTAGAAAATTCGAATTGGTTCCGTAGTTGTGTTCACCATCTCGAAAGCTTCGAGAAGCACTCCATGGTTATGTAAGGAGGATTCTAAATACAAGAGTTCATTGTTAAGGTATGAATATTGTTTATTCTTGATTCTTATCCATGAATAAGTATTGATAAGGGATTATGAGTATTGTCTTGATGTTGGAAGATAACTAGAAACATAGTTATGAATTATTTTGTATAAATTGTTAGTAGTAAATTATGGAAGTTGTTGTATTGGATTATGGAGGATGAATTGTGGTGATATATCATTATATTAGTGGTTATGTATGCCTAGTGATCATGTTGGTATTGGATGGTGATTAAGAGGGGAAATAAAGGCTAAGAGTGATGTTGAGGGATATTGCATGAAAATGCATGATATGTGAATGTAATAAGAGTATAAGAGGATGTATGTAGCACTCTTATTGATGAGTTAAAGGATTACTTCCTAGACATTATTTGGTGAAGTTAATACCTAAATGGTAAGGTTTGGTTGCTAATACTAGTTTGCCACAAATGACTTATTGTAGATAAGTGTTCGAAGAGTACGGGAAGTCAAGTTGGACTTGTATTGAAGTGGTTATATCAAGGTATGTAAGACATACTCTATCTAATCTTTGGCATGAATAATGACCCATGACACTCTCAAGTAAGCTTCCAACATTGTCCTACGACACATGACACATAATAACATCATATGATCTTCGACACTACCAATTGAACTTGTTTTCACTTTTAAGATGTCCGGCTAGTCAAAAAAACGTCCATATACTATTGTTGACTCCGAAATGGTTTAATGAGGTATCCATGATTCTCTACTTCATTTTCATGATATTGATTACCTAATTACATGTTTTTCCTATTGAGGTATCATGGTTTCAAGTTCCATAAGGTGTGACCACAAAATAACCAATCTCAAAGATTAATTGAAGTAAGAAATGGAATGTCTTTATTTTAAATTGTTGATATGATGTATTGTATTAGTACCACTGATCAGTTGGCCATTGTATTATAAAGATTATGTATATATGCTATTCCCGGGGTGGTCCCTGATGTATTGTATTAGTACCACTGATCAGTTGGCCATTGTATGACATATGTTATGCATTGATAAGGAATACGGGAAGTAATGATATGAAAGTAATGTGCAGGTATCCCATCAGCTCTTTTAAGTGTGGTCTACTCATACTGTTTATTCACTGGTATCTGGGTTCTGTTGATCTTTTGTATCTCATCTTGATACTCACTGCCTTACATACTCAGTACATATTTCCGTACTGACGTCCCTCACGGGGGACCTGTATTCATGCCTGCAGGAACAGGTACTTCAGGTCGTACACCTCCGCAGTAAGAGCCAGGACATTCTGTTGATAGTGGTGAGCTCCAGTTATTTCGGGGTATCCCAAGTCGTTTCTATATGTACTTTTGGTATTTGTATAAAAGTCTATTGTGGGCGGGAGTTTGTCCCAACCCTAACTCAGTTGTGTATCTATGTAGAGGCTTTTGTAGACATATTGTACAGCCATAGGAGTGTTTGATTGATAGACGTGATGGCTCTGACGACCAATTACTGTTTATATATATATATGTGTGTGTGTCTGCTGGGCTGATACAGATACTGTTTTCTTCTATTTACAACGAAGTGTTGCCCAAATTTCTAATTTTCATAAGTAATGTAAATGTGAAAGTATAGGTTATGAACGGGTTCTCCCGGGCCTCCTCGGCTACGGGTGCCAATCCGCTCCAATGGGATTTGGGGCGTGACAGAAGTGGTATCAGAGAAGTTCGTCCTAGTGAGTCTACAAAGCCGTGTCTACGTAGAATCTCGTTTATCGGTGTGTTGTGCACCACATCTATAAATAGGAGGCTATTGGACATTTAGGGATTGTTTCCATTCTCCATTTCTTAGATCGTGCAATAGAGCCCATATTAGAGATAAAGTCATAATCGATCGCTTAATCCAATTGTTTTTTTTATTTATTATAGTAACGATGCCGGTTACAAGGAGAAAGAATAAGTGGAAGCGAGTAGATGTAGTGGCCGAAGAAGGTACTAGTAAGTCACCACCGGCACAAGCTGAACAAAGTGAGTCTCAAGCTGAGCATATATCAGGAGCTTCTTCTCCTCCGGAAGGGCCATCTATTAATGCTGTTGATCGAGATTTGAGGGATGTAGTACAACTTCTGACTCGTATAGTTTCCGGTCAAGTTCAAGGGCAAGCTATTCCTACCACGGGTTCTAGTGGTACGGATAGAGCAGCTAGCCTTCGGACACAGGATTTTCTGAAACTGGATCCTCCTACTTTTACCGGATCAGATATTAACGAAGACCCACAGGACTTTGTCGATCAAGCCCAAAGGGCTCTAGATGTTATGCACATATCCGGTAAAGAGATGGTTGAGCTAGCAGCATATAGACTGAAAGGAGAGGCTATATTGTGGTACGAGGATTGGAAACGATCTAGGGATATTGATGCACCTCCAACTACGTGGGGAGAGTTCAAAGATGCATTTATTGATCATTATCTTCCATTTGAGACTCGTCAGGCCCGTGCAGATCAATTCTTAAATCTTCGTCAGGGTAATATGAGTGTAAGGGAGTATAGTCTTCGATTTAACTCCTTGTCTCGTTATGCTTCTAATGTGGTAGCTTCTATGGATGACAGAGTTCATCACTATGTGGATAGATTGGAACCATACTTGGTTAGAGATTGTACCATTGCTGCTTTGAACAAGGACATGGATATAGCGAGGATACAAGCTTTCGCTCAGAAAATGGAAGATCAGAGGCAAAGAAGAAGAACCCAGGAATCAGAAAAAGGATATTCTAAGCGGGCCAGAGCTATAGGGCAGTTTATGGCATCTCAGGGAGGTTTTAGGCCTTCGTTCTCTCATAGATTGCCTAGCCCGTTATCTTCTTATCCTGCAATTAGTGCTCCACCGCAATTTCAAAGGTTCAGAGGTAATCAGTTCGGGCAAAGCAGTGAAAATCAGAGTTCGTGAACAGTGGGGTATCAAGGGCAAGGGAGTATGAGTTAATTGAGACCTCCACGACACCCGTGCCCCATATGTAGAAGATTTCACTTTGGCGAATGTCGGCTTGGAACGAACAATTGCTTTTGGTGCGGTAAGCCGGGGCATATGGCTAGAGATTGCCCACGCAGGACCACAGGTGGTATAACACGACCTACCGGATCAGCTGTTGCGTCATCATCGGTGCCTCCTTTGAGTAGGGGTACACAACCTATGGGTCACGGTAGAGGTGATAGAGGAGTAGCTAGTTCTAGCGGAGCTCAGAACCGTGTGTATGCCCTAGCAGATCGGCAGAATTTAGAGGCTTCTCCAGACGTGGTTACAGGTACGTTGTCCATCTTTGCATTTGATGTGTATGCCTTAATTGATCCTGGTTCTACATTATCGTATGCTACTCCTTTGGTTGCGGGAAGGTTCGGAAGAACACCCGAATTATTAGCCAAGCTATTTGAAGTATCAACGCCAGTGGGGGAATCTCTTATAGCTAGGAATGTTTATCGAAATTGTGTTGTGAATATTTGTGGTCGTGATACGATGGCCGATCTTGTTGAGTTAGAAATGGTAGATTTTGATGTTATTATGGGCATGGATTGGTTAGCGTCTTGTTATGCTACAGTAGATTGCGTTCTAAGAAGGTATATTTCCATTTCCCAAATAAGGCAGTCCTTGAATGGAAGGGTAATGTTGGCGCGCCGAGAGGTAGATTTATTTCTTACTTTAAGGCAAGAAAAATGATTTCCAAGGGGTACATATACCATTTGGTTAGAGTAAGGGATACAGAGGCAGAGCCGCCAACTTTTCAGACCGTTCCGATTGTGAATGAATTTCTTAATGTATTTCCTGAAGAACTACCAGGTTTACCTCCTGAACGAGAAGTGGAGTTTGATATTGATATGTTGCCAGATACACAGCCAATCTCAATTCCTCCTTATAGAATGGCACCAGCAGAGTTGCGAGAATTTAAAGAGCAACTGAAAGACTTGCTAAAGAAGGGATTCATCAGGCTTAGTATGTCCCCTTGGGGAGCACCAGTATTGTTTGTGCGTAAGAAAGATGGTTCGCTGAGGATGTGTATTGACTATCGGCAATTGAATAAGGTGACTATCAAGAATAAATACCCTCTTCCCCGAATTGATGATTTATTTGACCAGTTGCAGGGTGCCCAGTGTTTTTCCAAGATTGACTTGAGATCAGGCTATCATCAAGTGAGAGTCAAGTATAAAGATATACCCAAGACAGCTTTCCAAACACGGTATGGTCATTATGAATTCCTGGTTATGTCATTCGGGCTGACAAATGCACCCGCAGTTTTTATGGATCTGATGAATAGGCTGTTTAAGCCGTTTCTAGATGTGTTCGTGATAGTTTTCATAGATGATATTCTGGTCTACTCTAGATTAGAAGAGGATCATGTTAATCACTTAAGGCAGGCGTTGCAGATTCTTCGTGATCGTAAGCTGTATGCAAAGTTTTCTAAATGTGAGTTTTGGCTCAAGTCAGTGGCATTTTTGGGCCATATTGTATCCAGTGAAGGCATAAAAGTTAACACTCAGAAGATTGAGGCTGTGAAGAATTGGACAAGACCCACGATGCCTACGGAGATTCGTAGTTTCCTCGGGTTGGCAGGTTATTATAGAAGGTTTGTTGAAGGTTTTTCTTTTATTTCTGCACCCTTGACTAAGTTGACGCATAAAGCCTCCAAGTTTCAATGGAATGATGCCTGTGAAAAGAGTTTCCAAGATCTGAAGAGCAAGTTGACTTCTACACCGGTATTGGTACTTCCTGAAGGCACAGAAGGGTATGCAGTGTACTGTGATGCTTCGAGAATTGGCTTAGGATGCGTATTAATGCAACATGGTAGAGTAATAGCCTATGGCTCTAGACAGTTGCGACCACATGAGAGGAATTATCCCACGCATGATCTTGAGCTAGCTGCAGTTGTATTTGCTTTGAAGATATGGTGCCACTACTTATATGGGGTTCATGTTGAAATATATACCCATCATAAGAGCCTGCAATATATCTTCAGTCAGAAAGATCTAAACTTGAGGCAGCAGAGATGGCTTGAATTGTTGAAAGATTACGATGTTGATATCTTGTATCATCCAGGGAAAGCGAATGTGGTAGCGTATGCACTGAGTCGTAAGTCTAAAATGGCATCTATAGAAAAGCAGGGGATGATTAAGGATCTTCACCAACTAGCTAATTTGGGAGTTCGACTTCTCGAAACTCCAGATGAAGAGGTTATTGTACGTAATGCAGCGGAATCTTCATTGATAGCTGAAGTGAAAGAGAAGCAGTATGCAGATCCAATTTTATTGCAACTTAAGAAGGATGTGCAGAGTGGAACGACAAAGGCATTTGAGCTTACGCGAGAAGGAGTGCTTCAGTGTCAGAATCGTTTATGTGTACCTAATGTAGTTGAGCTAAGAAAGAGAATTATGACAGAAGCACACTGTTCAAGGTATTCCATCCATCCAGGGTCAACTAAGATGTATCAAGATTTGAAAGCAATATATTGGTGGAATGACATGAAGAAGAATATTGCCGAATTTGTAGCTGAATGTCCGAATTGTCAAAGAGTCAAAGTAGAACACCAGAAACCCGGGGGTTACATGCAATGTATAGATCTTCCAGTTTGGAAGTGGGACAAGATCAATATGGATTTCATCACGGGTTTGCCTCGTACATTTCGGAAGTTTGATTCCATATGGGTGATCATTGATAGGCTTACCAAATCCGCGCACTTCTTACCAGTTAAGACAACTTATACGGAGGAAGAGTATGCGAAGTTGTATATTAAGGGGATCGTTCGGTTACATGGAGTTCCAATTTCCATTATATCCGATCGAGGAGCCCAATTTACCGTGAATTTCTGGAAGTCTTTTCAAAGGAGTTTGGGGACACAAGTAAATCTAAGTACGGCTTTTCATCCTCAAACGGACGGACAAGCGGAACGTACCATCCAGACACTTAAAAGATATGCTACGAGCATGTGTATTAGATTTCAAAGGCAACTGAGATGATCACCTACCTCTTATCGAGTTTGCCTACAATAATAACTATCATTCAAGTATCAAAATGGCACCATATGAAGCATTGTATGGAAGAAAGTGTAGATCGCCAATAGGATGGTTTGAAGCAGGTGATGCGGTCTTGTTTGGACCGGATCTTGTTTATCAAGCAATGGAGAAGGTTAAAGTGATCCAACAACGGCTTGAAACAGCTCAAAGTCGACACAAATCTTATGCGGATGTTAGAAGAAGAGGACTTGAGTTTTCTATCGACGATTGGGTATTCTTGAAAGTATCACCAATGACAGGAGTGATGAGGTTTGGCAAGAAAGGAAAGTTAAGTCCACGATACATAGGTCCGTACAAGATCATTCAAAGATTTGGACAAGTTGCTTATGAGTTAGAGCTACCTCAAGAGCTCTCAGCAGTTCATCCCATATTTCATGTTTCGATGCTTCGCAAGTACATCGGAGATCCATCGCACATCACTACTACGAAAGATGTACAAGTTACAGAAGATCTCACTTTTGAAGAAATACCTATTGCTATTCTTGATCACCAAATTAAAAAGATAAGGAATAAAGAGATAGCATCGGTAAAAGTACTTTGGAGGAATCAACAAGTTGAGGAGATCACATGGGAAGCCGAGGAAGCGATGAAGATTAAGTACCCTTACCTATTCAATGATGAGGAGGAATTTCATGAGACGGAAGAAGAACAATAACAGGTAAGTGTTTATTTTTATGCAAGTATGTTATGATGATGAATATGTTAATTGTAAGCTTGGACATGTCTTAATTGAGTAACTATGCTGACATTCGAGGACGAATGTTCTTAAGGGGGGGAGAATGTAACACCCCGTAAATTTTTTCGTACACTTATCGCGATTATACGGAGTCCTAAAGGCTTGCGTATGGGTTAAATTAAGTTTATGATGTTCGGAAGTATCCCGTCAATAGTTGTATGTGTAGGTATTGGAATAAGTTTTCCAACGATATAAAGTTTGCCCAAAACAGAGGAGTATTTCATATAAGCGAGCACATTCGAAATTTCAAAACGGTGGCCGTGAAGCCTGTGAACAGTAAATCTGCAGGAAAATTACTGCAGCTAGACAATTTTTTTTGGATCAACTTTAGACGATCATAACTCCTTGTACAAAAAGAACTGTGTGAGCTGCTATATATCGACGAAAATATCCGAGAGTCTTCTTTCCGATGAAATTGGTTTCATCCAAATCCAATGTCTGAGTAAGGAGATATACCCGTTTTACTACAGCCTATAAAAAAACAGAATTTTGGGACAGATTTTTGGGTCAACTTTAAACGACCATAACTACTTTTACAGGAAGAACTGGGTGGTATACTTTATATGAAAATGAAATCCCTTTGAATTATATTTCCAATGCAATTGGTTTCACCCAAATCCGATACCGGAGCAAAGAGTTATGATCGATTTACTTCAGCCTGTCAAAACTGTCCACTGGGGACAGATTCGGATTTATTTAAATTTTTAGGGCAAAATGGTCATTTTCTATTACCTCTTGGACGAAAATTGGTCTTTATAAACATACACTTAGCCTCATATATATCATATATCATCCAAATATTAAGAGAAGGTGAAACCCTAGCCTAATTTCAACTTCAAATATTTTGTGATTCAACCGTAGAAAATTCGAATTGGTTCCGTAGTTGTGTTCACCATCTCGAAAGCTTCGAGAAGCACTCCATGGTTATGTAAGGAGGATTCTAAATACAAGAGTTCATTGTTAAGGTATGAATATTGTTTATTCTTGATTCTTATCCATGAATAAGTATTGATAAGGGATTATGAGTATTGTCTTGATGTTGGAAGATAACTAGAAACATAGTTATGAATTGTTTTGTATAAATTGTTAGTAGTAAATTATGGAAGTTGTTGTATTGGATTATGGAGGATGAATTGTGGTGATATATCATTATATTAGTGGTTATGTATGCCTAGTGATCATGTTGGTATTGGATGGTGATTAAGAGGGGAAATAAAGGCTAAGAGTGATGTTGAGGGATATTGCATGAAAATGCATGATATGTGAATGTAATAAGAGTATAAGAGGATGTATGTAGCACTCTTATTGATGAGTTAAAGGATTACTTCCTAGACATTATTTGGTGAAGTTAATACCTAAATGGTAAGGTTTGGTTGCTAATACTAGTTTGCCACAAATGACTTATTGTAGATAAGTGTTCGAAGAGTACGGGAAGTCAAGTTGGACTTGTATTGAAGTGGTTATATCAAGGTATGTAAGACATACTCTATCTAATCTTTGGCATGAATAATGACCCATGACACTCTCAAGTAAGCTTCCAACATTGTCCTACGACACATGACACATAATAACATCATATGATCTTCGACACTACCAATTGAACTTGTTTTCACTTTTAAGATGTCCGGCTAGTCAAAAAAACGTCCATATACTATTGTTTACTCCGAAATGATTTAATGAGGTATCCATGATTCTCTACTTCATTTTCATGATATTGATTACCTAATTACATGTTTTTCCTATTGAGGTATCATGGTTTCAAGTTCCATAAGGTGTGACCACAAAGTAACCAATCTCAAAGATTAATTGAAGTAAGAAATGGAATGTCTTTATTTTAAATTGTTGATATGATGTATTGTATTAGTACCACTGATCAGTTGACCATTGTATTATAAAGATTATGTATATATGCTATTCCCGGGGTGGTCCCTGATGTATTGTATTAGTACCACTGATCAGTTGGCCATTGTATGACATATGTTATGCATTGATAAGGAATACGGGAAGTAATGATATGAAAGTAATGTGCAGGTATCCCATCAGCTCTTTTAAGTGTGGTCTACTCATACTGTTTATTCACTGGTATTTGGGTTCTGTTGATCTTTTGTATCTCATCTTGATACTCACTGCCTTACATACTCAGTACATATTTCCGTACTGACATCCCTTACGGGGGACCTGTATTCATGCCTGCAGGAACAGGTACTTCAGGTCGTACACCTCCGCAGTAAGAGCCAGGACATTCTGTTGATAGTGGTGAGCTCCAGTTGTTTCGGGGCATCCCAAGTCGTTTCTATATGTACTTTTGGTATTTGTATAAAAGTCTATTGTGGGCGGGAGTTTGTCCCAACCCTAACTCAGTTGTGTATCTATGTAGAGGCTTTTGTAGACATATTGTACAGCCATAGGAGTGTTTGGTTGATAGACGTGATGGCTCTGACGACCAATTACTGTTTATATATATATATATATGCGTGTCTGCTGGGCTGATACAGGTACTGTTTTCTTCTATTTACAACGAAGTGCTGCCCAAATTTCTAATTTTCATAAGTAATGTAAATGTGAAAGTATAGGTTATGAACGGGTTCTCCCGGGCCTCCTCGGCTATGGGTGCCAGTCCGCTCCAATGGGATTTGGGGCGTGACAGTAATATTAGATTGCAACCTTGAAAGAAACGATTTTCGACTTGACACCTTCCCAAGACTCGATATATGTCGACGACAATCATGGGAGCTAAATTGTGGAATACCTTGGTAGAATCGTAATCTACTCCAAAGAAAAGTGCATGGGCCACCGTAACAACCCTTGGATAAATTGTGTCATTTTTCCCCTGTGGGAACACCATGGTTCCGAGTAGACCTACCGCAAACGCAAAGGCTTTCATCTCCTTACATTTTGCTTCGGACTCAAATTTATGTCAAAATTTGTGGAAGGCATTGAATCTTCCAAACCGACAATACAACTCCCGAAAAGTGATATTTGCTCCATCACGTTCCCCTAGCCAGGTGTCGTCGTCAGTTAAAAATGCCTCTTTGATTGTTTGACGATCCCACACGGCAGGAACTAAAATGTTCTTATCAGGTTTTTCCTTTCTCTTGAAACACATTTCAATACTCTCATAGCAAATTAACACTTCTTCGATGGTAGGAGTCAATTCCACATCCCCGAAGCGAAACACCATATTCTGATCATCCCAAAAAGTCGTAAGCGCGTGGATCATTTCAGGCCAAGCGTCCATTTCGATCAACGAAGGCAGGTGCCCGATGTGTGTCCTAACAATTTTTCTCTCATCTGGACCCATGTAATCCCACCACAATTTCAGGTAATCGTCAGGTTTGGTAACCATCTTGAACTTTTCACGGGAATGAAATTGAGTCATATCTACATAAAAGAAGACAAAGATAAGCCTTTCCCCAACCCCAAAAGGTAATGGATTGAATTTAGACAAACATATATTTCTCCAACACATAAGTATGATCCGTCTATGATTGACTCGGGGTCAATAGACATAGGGCAAGTTTTCTAATGGGCCCTATACCCCGCTCGGGTATTGGGTCATCCTAGGCTCATGCCTAAAATAGGATTTTGGTTTCGTTCTATCTTCGGTGTCTAGAGTGGGTTTGAACACTGGTTCTCAAGCAAACAACTTGAGTTTGAAAATACAAACAGCCATCAGACGACTCACATGCTAATAAACTGTTTGTATTTCCAACACATTTTTGAAATTGATCAATAGGGGTCGAGATACCAACGAAACTCCAAAACAGTTTAAATAATGTAGGAATATGCCATGATATGTGATAGTTAAACTTTATATAATCAAAACATATAAACAGTTAATCAAAAGACGAAATCAAACATTTGGTTAGAACCTAGTTACAAATACCCAGCAGAGTCGCCATTTCTGTTTTGCGATTTTTTTTTGACTTTTGAAAGAATCGCCACTTAATTTTGAAAAGGAATTAAGAAACCCTTAGAGAGTTACTTAAAACGATTCAAAACAGGAAAATCGTTTAAGTTAAGAGATTCTGAGTAAGCGGTTCTTATTGACGTTTTAGGAAGGTGTTAGGCACCTAAAACATCCGCTAACTTGCGATTATCCGAACTGTTTGAAAATCGTCTTTAACTAACTTTGAAAAAGTTTATTTTGTCAAAAAGTGATTGATTTTTTTGGAAAGTGCTTTTGGAAATATTTTGGTGTTTATGCAAAACTAGTTTTTTAGCGACTTAACTAAGGATTTAACTAGGTTCACAAAGCACATAAGGCAAACAAGCGTAAAGAAAAAGGGGAGGGGGAGAAAGTAAATGATTTAGGCCGTTGAGCTCAAACCAACAAAACCTGTCCTAGTCTAATTGGGCCTTTGACCCATTTCACCTGTCATAGTCTACTTTTCGATCCTTTGGCTCGGATCTTGCCTCCATCTGTATTAAATACAACCTTGGCTTCGTGGCCCAAATGAACAAATAAAAATAAATAACTAAATAAATAAAGACAACAATGGAGAAGGATAAAATGAACAAATGAAATGGAAAACCGAGACTTTCAAGTCTCTTGGCCGCTTTGAATATGGGACTTTTAACCCATTTTTCTTCGTTCGACTCCCGGTATCCGTATGCTAGGTGATTGTCTCCTTATGGTTTCTAAAATCGATTCATGATGGATGGGCCTCAATGGCCCACATGGGTAATGCGACAATTGGAAAAGAGTCCGTTTGTTCATGCTAAGAGAAAAAAAACAAAAAAATAAAAATAAAGAATTAATACATGTTCTGAATTAATGGCTAACCGTATTAAAGTTTCATGTTACAGCAACATATACTATTGCGTAAATATAACAGCTAATCACATTGAAAATGACATACTTATGCATGCATGTGAAAGAAATAGCTACTTATAAAATTTGATGAAAGCAAATGAAGTTAAACTGAAATGTTTTCAAGGATTCATGATAAGTATTTTAACTTATTTCTCTTGAAAACTACAAATGCCTTCTGTAGCTATCATCAATATTCATTTGACAGAAAAAAAAAATTCTTAAGAGAGGGCCAACATAGGTCTATAGACATTGAGTAGAGATGACAAATTCACAACCGAAAAAAAAGACTTGATTTTTTACAAACTCAACCTATTATCAATACAATAACAAAGACAGAGTTTACAGTGCCGAGTCTTATTACCAAACAACAAAGCAAATGTCTATAGTCTTCTTGCACAAAACAACACAATTAAAAGACTCCATTGAACTCACACTCCAGATGTTTTCACGTTCCGACAGAGAGGTTTAGGGAGAAATAAAAGGGATAAATATTACAGGGTGAAGAAATATAAAATGGGGAATTAGGGGGAGGCCCAACCAATAAGAATATTTCCTAGTTCGCATGGGTATGAGCATTATTCCTACGCAAAAGACACCCAAAAGAACAACAATCACTCCAAACTAATGCTAAATAGAATATGAAAAACATGATTTCTTAATCAAACCTGTGAACAACCTAAGTTTCAGAGGGCAACAAGTAACAAATATTCAAATAAAAGATTTTGGACCAACATCTCCCTCTCTTTGGCAAATCGCAAAGGATCGCGAGCCAAGAGTTCATCGGAAAATTATGACACCACTTTACTCGAAATAAAGATCAGAGAAAGCCCAAAAATTACGAGAAAAACAAGTAATCAGAGAAAATAAACCAGAAATTCAGCAAAGAAAACTTCAGCCCGACAAGTCAATGAGCGAAATCTCAACTAAAACAATCCAATAGAAGATATAGCTATTAAGAGAGCTCAATTAAGGTGGAGTTCAGCAGTAAGCTTTACTCACATATTTAGTCCGTATATCGGACAGCAAATCAGATTACATTTCGAATTAAAGAAAATCGAGGTATCATAATGAGTTAACACAGGAAATCCTAAAACTATAAATTAGCATAACAAATTTCTTGTAAGTAAAATCATGATAAAGTCACAAATCTCCTTTTTTTTCGCATAAACAGTCAAGACAACGAGTTAAACATAGCCAGAACATCGACACCACATAAATACGGACATAATCGTCGTCACAAGAACCCAGAGGCATTCAAGGCTCACACCAAAAAAAAAAAAAAACCAGCACATTTATATCCATTAACGCCACTAACAGATCGAAGACGAGGAGAAAATATCAAGACAAAAGGGATAATGTATTTACCTCTTTTAGGGCGGCAAAATGGGACTCGAGCTATCAGCAAAATTGTCCCCACTAGGAGCTAATGCTGTCGACTCGGGAAACTTCCCATTGATCGACTAGCTTCCAAGAAACAATGGATGAGAAATTTTCGATGAAATAAACTTCTTTGATTTCAGAATCCCCAGCCCAACTTCTAGTCAGCCTTTCGAACCAGCTTAAGAAAAAAAATTCCTTCAGTTTCTTTCGAAATCTTGTCTCTAACCTTCTAATCTTCAAACAAGATTTCTAACCCCTCCCCAAAAAGCCAAAAAATAAAGAAACCCCCTTTTTAAACCCTAAATCTCGACTCCTGATTTTCTGAACCTCAAAAATCTCCAACCCTCAGCCCAAACAAAAATCCCCTTTCAGCTTCACAAAGGGTCGCTTATATAGAGGACCGTTGAGGGATATTTTCGGGATTCTTTTTGGGGAAATTTGAAATTCAAATGATGAAGGTCGTAACCGATTGTACCCCCATTTTGATTTTCCTGAACGGATTTCAAATTGGGGAATCTTGGAAAACGGATTTTTTCTGAACCAATTAGAATCGAGCACATATGTACCTTTTCAGTACGGATCTAACAAATTCTCCACAAAAATTGCAGAACATTCGTTGAAATCGTGACTTGGCTGCCACCTATTGATTTTTTAGAAGCTCCTCAATGATTCTCGTGCTATTTTTGTGTGGGAAGGCACGTGACGAGTATGGAGAAAGTCGGGTCGCAAAGCTGATGGAGTTGGTTACTGGTTTCGCCGGATTTCGGGTTGAATCCGGGTTGAAGATGGGTTCTGGGTTTGGTTGGTGTTGACGTATTGTTGTTGTTGATCGATGAAGGCTGTCTTCTTCGTGGGAATTGTTGTTATCGTTGGTTGTTGTCGTTAATTGAAGGAGAAAAAGAATTGGGAGTTGGGCCGGGTCAGGTGGTGTGGTGTTGGGCCGCATCTTGCAATTGGGTTGTGGGCTGGGGTAATTTTAAAAGGATTATTGGCTGGTTTGTTGTTTGTTGGAGTGGGCTGTTGATTAATAATGGGTTTAAGATTGGGGTTATTTAATAACCCCAATTAGAATCCCAATTAATTTAGAGATTGGATAGGTTAGGCTATATTGGCTATTTATTAAATGGCCGAAAAAAAAGGAAAATTTAGACAATTGTATTTAAAATTTAGCCTAATTAAAACCCAATTGATCAATTGCAATTATGGCCGAATCGATTTCAATTAAGGTCTAGATTTAATTAGATTGACTAAATTCTATTGAAATTATATGCGAATTAATCCCTTGTTCAATCACGAGCTTCTTGGTTTAATAAAATCAAACAAGTCTTTCTTCAAATAGATTATTTGTAAGAATAAATTATATTTAAATCAAGATTTAATTATAAAAAAATATTTTCCAAACAATCCTTAATTTAAAGTCTAATTTTGATGAAAAATGTTCATTTAAATGACATCATTTTTACAATCTAGTATATGTAAATACGAAAAATATATAATTATCACTTAAATGACAAAATTAGCCCAAATACCTATTTCAAAAATTTGAAAAAAATAATTGTTGTGATTTTATTTGAAAATCGAAGAAACTCGAGATTAAACGTAGTCGTGGAGGGCAAAAATTAGGTGTCAACATCGATTAAATAGGAAACTGATGTGGGGCTTAGATTAACCTAGGACTATCCCACCTCAATAGTTAGCTTTTAGGGTGTGGTTCTCCTAAGGTTACTTCAGGATGATTAATGAGCAAAGACTAAACTAGAGAACTCATTGATTCCGGATAGTCCTGAACAGAAAACAGTCCATCTATATCAAATCTTCGTCGTCCGTTCAACATCAGGTTTCCATCTCATCAATCTTTTAGGTCTGGTTTTGGGTTTCGAGATTGGTGTTCATCTTTGGGATCTTGATTTGGGGGGTTTGTTATCTCTGTTTTAAGTGGTTGATTCGGAGGTCTATATTGAGTTCGTGTTCTTGAATTAAAATTTGTTCGAATCGGAATTGGCGATATCGAGTTGGATTTTTGTCATTATTGAGGCTCAAGTTGAGGTTCTCGGAAGTGGATTTTCTTATAATATTCTTCGAAAAGTTCCGAATCAGGTCCATTTCTAACCTCTACTATCTTATTTCTTTGTTTACGATATCTGATATTATGGATGAAATGCTTTGGTTGATGATATGATCTTGATTGTGTGGTTGAGCAAGTTTGATTGTTTTGGGTGATTCTATGTTGAAGTTGGTTAATTAATCGGGAATGATTTGTTGTTTAAGCATGTTCGAATCTTTGCTATGGGTTAGTTGATGTTGGATTTGGATGTGAGAAATTGAATTGATAATCAAAGAATTAGTCAATTATTTGGGGATGGAATTGATAAATTGATAAAAAAATTGAATCTAGATTAACTTTGGTTTATTGTTGTTTTGTTTAATTCATAATGAGCATGAATATTTTTTTGAACATGATAAAATTATGATATGTTAAAATGGATAGGCGAATGTAGGTTCGGGTAGGCAAAATTTAGGAATAAGTTTTCTTGTTGAATGTTTGAATGTGGAATTTGAGTTGAATGATTTGGTTTTAGTTCTTGCATTTGGAAAAGTATTCATTTAATCGGGGAATGCGCCGCGATCACTTGTATTTATTCGCCGGGGAATGCCCTGAAGTATTTTATATTTGGACAACGTCCGTGATGAAGGCCGGAGGCATCGGGTAGCATGTGAGCGTAGTATAAAATTAGTATAGGGTAGAATAGAATTTACATTTTCGCATTCTTTTTCTATTCGGGTTTGTATAATTGGACCGAACACTAAATTTTGGATTATTTTGTTTTGATTTCTTGATTGATTGTTTTTGCGTTCTTTGTGTGGTTTATACATTCGTAGTGTCAAATTAGTCGATACTCTCCACCAAGCGACCGTGGTCGAACCACGGGATCGAGGGATGCCTAACACCTTCTCCTCGGTCAACAAAATTCCTTAGTCGGAGTCTCTTTCGCAAACCAGTTTTAAAGAGTCAAATTGTTTTGAAAAGGATTATCCAAAGGTGACTTGGCACACCGGATTATGCCAAGTGGCGACTCTGAGTTTTGAATGTAAACCTAATCCTTTTTCGGAAAAAATCTTCATTTTGTCACTTTAATAATAAAAACCCTTTCGAACCTTAAAATGATATCTTTTTGGAGTACGAAAAAGGGGTGTGACAGCTCTGGCGACTCTGCTGGGGATTTTTCAGAATTCGAGCTTATTTTGGAGTTTGTATCGGCTTAGCTTGGCACTATAGGTGTATAGACATTTTGTTTGTGTTGTTTTGTGTTATTATTTATCATTTGTTGAGTGCCTACGTGCTCTTTGTTTACAGTTTTTACTTTATATGTTACTGCTTTATATCTGGCATCATGTACATAACTCGAGTCTTTCTTTCTGCAACAAGTTCGTAGTACACGTGTGTACACGACCTATAGTTGAGTCACCCTTATTTTGGGAGGGGGAGCCGTTGGGTTGTATGGAGTAGGTGGCCAGCTAAAGCAAGCCACTATCAGCCATACGCTCTCTCGAACAACCTTGTTAGTAAACTCCAACGTAGGTCAGCCTTTAGGTCATGCTTATGTGCATCATATTGAGACCTAGCGGGGCCCACTTGGTCCTTCGTAGGAAACTCACCTTTAAAGCATCCCTACGTGCTAAATGTTGCATCTCTGAGGGTAACGTGGTCATTTGACGGATTGATTTAGGAAATGCATGTGTTAGAAGTAAAGTGTGTAGACAAGACAGTGTTAAAAAAAAAGAGAAAAAGGAAAAAGTGAGTCGAAAAGAAAAAAAAAGTTTCGTATTTTTTAGAGTTTTTTTATGGCTTTTGTTTTCCACAATTCAAAAATTCAAAAAGATTTTTCTTACCTTTCGCACTCATTTTCTCAAAAACATCAAAAAGATATTCCTTTGTCTCGTTTAGCATGCATTCACAATTCAAAAACTTCAAAAAGATTTTTCATTCATAGGAGTTTTTATAAAAAAAAAATGAAAAAAAAAAGATGTTAGAAATTTTTTACATTTTGTATAACGAAAATACCAAAAAGATTTTTCTTTCATAGTTGTTGATGTCATTTTTCTGTGAAGTGTCAAAATAAAAAATCAAAATATTTTATTAATGTGGTTCATCGTCTGCCTTTGATCGTATCTCAAGTCAGGGTGCAATCTGTTATTTAATCATTAATTGTCCAATTTGGACAAACTACGCACCCCTGATTCTCCTCTCTCGGGAGTGAGATACGTAGGAAGCCTATTGTTGGTTCGGGAATCTTATTTGAAAAATCCAAAAAGATTTTCTTCACTCTTTATTTAGAGTAAGTGTTTCATATGTATCTCTAAAAGAAAACTACAAAAAGATTTTTCTTTAATAGTTTCAATTTTCATTTTCCTATGAAATTAAAAATCGAAAACTCAAAAAAGATTTTTCTTTGGTAATCATAGATTTCATTTTTGTATAGGGATGTTAAAGCTGAAAAAATTCAAAAAGATTTTCGTCAATTCTTTTGACAAATTGTTATTTTCTTTTCTTCTTAAAGTTCTAAGGAATAGAAAAAGAGTTTAATTGTCCATTTTGGCAAGACTTCACGAACTACGCACACCTGATTCTCCTCTCTCGAGAGTGATATACGTAGGCGCCCTTCTTGGGTTCGGTATCTTTTCTAAAAGAAAAAAGGGTTTTGAAGAAAAAATGTTGAACTCTAACATATTTGTTGCCTCTTGTTCAGTTAGTTTAAGGTGGTTGGTTTGTGGCTTCCTGGATGGTCCTTCATATCACACCAAATTCAAGAAAGGGTTAGTTGTATCCAACAAGGATATAAAGAGTGGCATCATGGATGAAACAAAAAGTCAGGAAATTGAGAGTTTAAAGGAAGAGAATTTGAGATTGAGACAACAAATGATGGAAATGTACCGAGCTTGGGCCAGTGGGCTGCCTCCACCTCAGTTCCCCACTTTTGATCCTGAAAATACCTTGAGTCTTCCACCAAAATCGCAAAGTCAGTTTCCTACTATGGTTGATGCACCACAACATGCCTCAGAATCTATTCCACGTCAAATGTACCTTAATACTTCCACCACTCTTTCTTTAGCTCCTCAGTATAAGTCTACCACATTCATATCACCACATACCATTTGTGCTTTTGTTGCTCAACCTTCTACTAATGCTTCCGCTTTAGCTATCAATCCAACTATTGTGATTCCCCAGTCCACTAGTGAATCCACATTCAATACTCGTGATGATCATTATTATACTGTTGAGCCTACAGTTAAGTTAAGTGGACCGCCAAAATTTCTTACTAAGAAGCCTAGCATGCTAGAAGACCCAGAGAAAACGATTGGGAAAGTTAAGAGTGTAGAAAATAATATGAAAAGTTCCTTGGGACTTATGGTCTATGAATATGTTTCATATAAAAATTGGGGCATGTTTTCAAGTGTTAACCTTCCTTCAAGCTTTGAGACATCAAAATTTGAGGAACTTGGCTGATAAAATGATTCTGTGAAACATTTGGGATATTATTGCAATCAACCAAGGGAAACTGAAGGAAAAAAGAAGGAAAACGCACCTATTGTCATGCCAGGGCCAAAGTAGAGTTTGAGAGGTCCAACCCACCAATACTATCAGCCTCAATCCTGAGCTTACATATTAGATCCACATAACCACTTGCAACTAGGTTTCTTTCCCCAAAATCCAAGAAATCCCATTCCACTTCCTCAATATCCTTTGAACAATGCACAATTGTATGCTCATCCATCTTCTTATCCACAATGGCATGCACCTGTACCTTAATATCATCCTCGAACCCCACAAATTTACCAAGGAACCTCTAAATCCAAGTTAATCCGAGGCCAGAGTTCACAAAGAAGAGGAAGAAAAAAATAATTTCACTCCTATTGGGGAATCCTATGCCAGTTTATTCCAGAGATTGGTACAACAGGGCATGATCACTTATCTCCTTGGGTATACTCCTAGCCCACATTCAAGAAGTTTTGATCCTAATGTATGATGTGCATATCATTCTGATGTTCAGGGTCACTGTATTGAAGATTGTTGTGCTTTGAAAAGAGAAATTGAAAAGATGATTCAAGATAAATCAATTATAGTGCAGAACATTGACAGTGAAGAAAGCTCTAGTCATGCTGATATGCAAACCAGTGGCTAAGATGTCAGGCTGAGCAATTGATAAGTCACCCCTCCCTACTAGAAAGAGGCCTCGTTGTTTGTTTTGTTTTATTTTCTATTATCCGAATTATTTCAGGGTTGTAGTTTGGGATCTATCTTGTTTTGTCCTTTTGTCATTTATGTTCAAACCCTTCTATCTTTTGTTTCAACTAAATGAAGTGTCCTATTTTTCTTTGTGTTTTAAATATGTGTTGTTTGTTTGTTTTCTTTACATAGTACATTTTATGTTGACTCTAGTGATATGACATGCTAGTGAAATTTTTAGTCGCATCTTAAAATCCAGTTTAAGCATGAAGATTGAATTAGAGGTTTAAAGTTAGAAAAAGAGAGCATCTGAGAAAATAGATAGAGTGCTGGGGTATTTGGTGATCAAGTTGAAGCCTTCTTTGAAAATTAAGGCTATTATTGGGAGAATCGTGAGAATAACTTGGTCATCAATTGAAAGACATGTCTCAATTAGGTCAAACAGTGGCTGTGTGATCCTATATCAAGAGGAACAAAAAGAAATCAGCTCCACAAAAGCATGAATGATTCAATGCGAGGGATGCATAACAAAGGTGGAGTTGTATGCTGGACAAGGGTAGAAGAAGAATTGGCACATGCTCAATTGAAGTTATTATTTTTAAAGTGTCACAAATGATCTTCATCTTTTATTTCATATTGCATGATATGTACTTGCATTTTTAAGGACTGATATGACGAAGGCATTTTATTCTGCTATCCAAACAGCGTGTCATCCTTTGTTTACCCTATTTGAGCTTTAGTCCTATTTTCTTTCATACCCCTCTTTTGGAATCAATATAGAGTTAGCAAAGCTTAAAAGAAAATTGTCGAGCAAAAAGAATAGTCAGAAAAGTTTCAAAAAAAAAGAAGAAGAAAGAGAAAATTATGTCAAAAAAAAGGAGAGTGTCAAGAAAAATAAAGTCAGAAAAATCCCAAAGAGAAAAAGAGTCAACAAAAGAAAAAAAGAGAAGAGAAGAAGTCAGAATCAAGCAAAACAAGCTGCCAGAACTACGCATGACCTGATTCTCCCCTCTAGGGGGTGAGATATGTAGGCTACCCTGCTTCGGGCTCAGTCCAACCAAATAATAAATTTAGAATTGCCTAGTCAAAAGAAACTGGGGCATGAGTTAATCCCCATTGTTTGAGTCGATTCCAAAAGTTGTAAGTCCCACCACACTTCAAGTGTCGTTTGGTCCCCATGCCATTCTTTCTTTCTAACCCTATCCAAAAACCAAGTTACAACCAAAGAAAGACCTTCAGATCAATCTTCGAGAATGCTCAGGCTAAGCATGCAATGGATGTGGATAACACATTTTGGGAACTACTTGTCTTCCTCAGCATAGGAAATCAGGAGAGAAATGAAAATGAGAGAGTCTTATCGGTGAAAACCCTCACGGGCACTGTAAGACGACGATGAGTTGAGATAAATAAAAATGAGAGTCTTATTGGTGAAAACCCTCACGGGCACTGTAAGACGACTGTGAGTTGAGAAAAATGAAAATAAGAATCTTATTGGTAAAAAACACTCTCGGATACTATAAGGCAATGGTCAGGTGATAAAAGGAAATGAGAGAGGCTTTTTGGCAAAAACCCTTCAAGGCACCACTAGCCGAATGAGGTCTCTGAATGCAATTGGCCCAAGAAAGCAACTCACTTTCAGGGTCAGTAACTCAACAACAATTTGTGAGAGTTTTGGATGGAAATATCAGGCAGTTTAATCCGATATGCATGTCATAATCATTAGAGTTGACTATCATTTTCAGATAAACTTTTCTTTCATTTTTTTCAATGGGGATATTCATTATCATTTCTTTCTTTTCTATAGTTATATTTTTGTTTTTCTTGAGTCAGTTATCCAAATAAAATCATTGTCATTTTTCTCTTGTCTTTGAGTCAAGTCTATGTCAAAACAAGTGAGAAAAGATTTCAAAACTGGCTACCAGCTTCTTCAATTATACAAAGAAAGGTAGAAAGGCCAACATATGAAAGATACATGATTGTGAGCCAAAATGAGAAAAATAGAAAGTTTTGTCAACAAATAAGTCTGGGAACTCATGAAATACCAAGGTTCCAAGGGGTCTATCTGAGAAGCATGAAAAAGCAGAGATGTTGTGTTTGTATTAGTCACTCTTAATAATCTAAATTTGGTCAATAAAACAGCAAGTCAATGACATAGGCTAATGGTTGGAAGCAAGGTTAAATGTGATGACGGCAAGAGCGTTTGCCACGAAAGACAAAGCCACAAACCAGCCACCATGTTTTTAAACTCACAACCTTTCTTTGCATGAAACAGGAACACATGTCACCTTCAAATCAAGGATTTCAAAGCCTAAAATCAAGGCCCCTAATTTCTCGCTTTTACAAATGCAGGAAGCAATGTTGCTGCATAGGTTTGATAATTAAATCATGGTAAAAATTCATCATCTTATATCCCTCAGAGACACACTTTCCTGTCCAGGGATTGTAGTTTTCATTTGCTAGGTAATACACTTCTTAAATAGAACCATCACTCCTAGAAGACGTACCTTCTAGTCGAGTCATTCCCCTTGACCCTTAAAAGACGTACCTTTTAGTCGAGTCATTCCCTTTGATTCCTATAAGACGTACATTTTAGTCGAGTCATCTCCTTTGATTCCTATAAGATGTACCTTTTAGTCGAGTCATTCCCTTTGATTCCTAGAAGACGTACCTTTTAGTTGAGTCATTCCCTTTGACCCCTAGAAGACGTACCTTTTAGTTGAGTCATTCCCTTTGATTCCTATAAGACTTACCTTTTAGTCGAGTCATTCCCTTTGATTCCTATAAGATGTACCTTTTAGTCGAGTTATCTCCTTTGATTCCTATAAGACGTACCTTTTAGTCGAGTCATTCCCTTTGATTCCTATAAGACGTACCTTTTAGTCGAGTCATTCCTTTTGGCCCCTAGAAGAAGTACCTTTTAGTCGAGTCATTTGCTTTGATTCCTATAAGACATACCTTTTAGTCGAGTCATCTCCCTTGATTCCTAGTAATACGTACCTTTTAGTCGAGTCATCTCCCTTGATTCCTATAAGACGTACCATTTAGTCGAGTCATTCTACTTGACCTCTAAAAGATGTACCTTTTAGTCGAGTCAATTCCTTTGATTCCTATCAGACGTACTTTATAGTCAAGTCATTCTCCTTGATTACTATAATGATGTGACTTTCGCAAAAGTCCTTTGATGATAAACTGGGGAAAAATTTAATTCTTGTGTTGGAACTTCACTTTCCTGGCATATGAAATCTCTTTATAATAATCTTTGTTTGGGATAATTTTCTTTTTAGTTTTGATGTGATTTCAGGAGCCCGCCTGAAGAGCAGGACAAATAAATAAAAAGTCAAGCAACATGGTGAAGAAGTTGAAAGTCAAGCAACATGGTGAAAACTTGAAAGTTAACAGATTGATGAAATAGCAAGTCAGGAGCCCGCCTGAAGAACAGGGTGATGAAATTGCAAGTCAGGAGCCCGCCTGAAGAACAGGGTGATGAAATTGCAAGACAGGAGCCCGCCTGAAGAACAGGGTGATGAAATGGCAAGTCAGGAGCCCACCCGAAGCACAAGACAAATAAATGGAAAGTTAAGCAACAAGGTGAAGCAATTGATGACCAAGAAACAAATGATGAAATTGCAAGTTAGGAGCCCTCCTGAAGAATAGAGTGATGAAACTTAAGTTAGGAGTCCAACAGAAGCTGTATAGATAGGATTTTGTAATTTCATTTATATTTTAACTTGTAATTTTCATTTTGATATAATGACAGAGCCGCAAAACGGAACCTCGATGGAACCTCACTCGACTCTCCAACTCGGTATATTCCATTTCCTTCCAATCCTTTGAGACACCGTCACTTGATTTCTCCATAACTTGGGTGGGTAGGATGGCTTAAGTCAGAACTTGATTGTTTTTCTTATTTCTGTTTCTTTCTTTGAATAATGGTCGGGACAAAATTCTATCGTGTTGTCTACTTCTTTTTCTGAAAACAATTCGTGTTTACATTCAAATGAGGCATGATGTAGACACCTAATTTCGTCCCTCCCCGATATCATTTTTTACTTTATCCTACCGTGTACCCTCACCCATATAATTATACCCCACAAAAATACAAAAATAATAAAAATTCAATAAATCCCTAACCTTATCCTAACAAAATTTATCCTATACCCTACCCCATACCCCATGCCTTACACGTTTTCCCCATTTCAACAATACAAAAAAGAATGATTCAGAAAAAAAATAAACAAAAGGAGGGACCCACTCCATTTTTCCCAAGATTTCATTCTCTTTTCCATTCTCTTATTCATTTTAATAAAAATAGAGAAGACCATAGAAGGAGGAGGGGGACGACAACAATAAAAGGGGAAAGGGTCCAAAAAAAAAGGACCTGACTTTTCCTTTTGGATTTGATACATATACTATATACATACACCATTTTAGGGGGGATTTTTCCTTTTTATTCTTCACCAGTGACGCTCTTCCTCACCAACACACACACACTGATACACCATGATTCACATACACATATAGACATCGAAGGCAGGGGAGAAGGGAAGACAGCAACATATGTACACACACAGAAACTCCATTCTTGTTCCTCTCTTCTACACCCTCAATATTCACACAGGCACAGATTCCATCGAGAACCCATTGATTTCGGCTGGTCCTGAACAGAAAATAGTCCATCTATATCGAATCTTTCTCGTCCATTCAACATCAGGTTTCCATCTCATCGAATTATTTAGGTCTGGTTTTGGGTTTCGAGATTGGTGTTCATCTTCGGAATCTCAATTTGGGGGGTTTGTTATCTCTATTTTAAGTGGTTGATTCGGAGGTCTATATTGAGTTCGTGTTCTTGAATTAAAATTTGTTCGAATTGGAATTGGTGATATCGAGTTGGATTTTTGTCATTGTTAAGGCTCAAGTTGAGGTTCTTGGAAGTGGATTTTCTTATAATATTCTTCGAAAAGTTCCGAATCAGGTCCATTTCTAACTCTACTATATTATTTCTTTGTTTACAATATCCGATATTATGGATGGAATGCTTTGGTTGATGATATGATCTTGATTGTGTGGTTGAGGAAGTTTGATTGTTTTGGGTGATTCTATGTTGAAGTTGGTTAATTAATCGGGAATGATTTATTGTTTGAGCATGTTCGAATCTTTGCTATGTGTTAGTTGATGTTGGATTTGGATGTGAGAAATTGAATTGATAATCGAAGAATTAGTCAATTATTTGGGGATGGAATTGATAAATTGATAAAAAAGTTGAATTTAGATTAACTTTGGTTTATTGTTGTTTTGTTTAATTCGTAATAAGCATGAATATTGTTTTGAACATGATAGAATTATGATATGTTGAAATAGATAGGCGAATGTAGGTTTGGTTAGGCAAAATATAGGAATAAGTTTTCTTGTTGAATGTTTGAATGTGGAATTTGAGTTGAATGGTTTGGTTTTAGTTCTTGCATTTGGAAATGTATTCATTTAATCGGGGAATGCCCTGCGATCACTTGTATTTATTCACCGTGGAATGCCTCAAAGTATTTTGTATTTGGAGGACGTCCGTGATGAAGGCCCGAGGCATCGGGTATCATGGGAACATAGTATAAAATTAGTGTAAGATAGAATAGGATTTACATTTTCGCATTCTTTTTCTATTCGGGATTGTATAATTGGACTGAACACTAAATTTTCGATTATTTTGTTTTGATTGATTGATTGATTGATTATTTTGTGTTCTTTGTGTGGTTTATACATTAGTAGTGTCAAATTAGCCGATACTCTTCACCAAGCGACCGTGGTCGAACCACGGGATCGAGGGGTGCCTAACACCTTTCCCTCGGTCAACAGAATTCCTTAGCTGGAGTCTTTGTTCGCAAACCAGTTTTAAAGAGTCAAATTGTTTTGAAAAGGATTTTCCAAAGGTGACTTGACACACCGGATTATGCCAAGTGGTGACTCTAAGTTTTGAATGTAAACATAATCCTTTTTCGGAACAAATCTTCATTTTGTCACTTTAATAATAAAAACCCTTTCGAACCTTAAAATGATATCTTTTCGGAGTACGAAAAAAGGGTGTGACAGTAACAGTTCACAATGGTCATTGTTCATAATAACTTCTGGAATAGTAGTCTCACTTCCAATTTCTGTAAGTTCACTGTTTCGAGTTTTAATGTTATTGGCCTTTTCCATCTGTTGTTGCTTCTCCTTTTAAGTTATCTAGAAGTGTTATTAGTCGCAATGTTGATTTCATTTCGTGTCTTTTTTTTAGTAGTATCATTTGCTTAAACAACCAATACTGGTTTGGATTCGCAATTTTCCACATCTGAGAAGCCTGCCACAGACTATAACAATTCAGTAGTAGCTTCACCAGTAGGTAAGGGACTTGTCTATTCCAAATATGATTCTGGTAGGATTATAGATACTAGGAGGTTCACACATACCCCTTTATTTCTTTTGTTAATCCTTTCTCTTAATTTGAGGTAATCAACCTCTATTTTACAGATTATGATCTGTAACAGTAGTTCTTTTTATGCTTCACACGTGTATTCTTGAACCAATTGTAAAAGTTGTGTGGTATCGACTAGAGAGTGTTCTTACATCCTTCTTCCAGTGAAGAAATTCTAATTGTTTTTTCTTTTAATTTTCATTTGGCACAAAACTTCTTTATGTACAACTCTTGTTGATGCATCCAATATGTGTTATAAGAACTTTTGATCTAAATCAGTTGCTTAAAATGTATTTTTCTTAAGATAGTTGATGGTTAATATGTTGATCAAATATTTGATAATTTAAGCTACTGTCATATGCAGTTGTAACAATTTGCAAAAATTTGGAGAAATTGTCATATTCAGCTGTCACAACTAACATTTCCAATTATCCAGTTTATCACCATCCTCATATATATTTTATTTGTAGAAAAGCTGTACATGGAGCCTTTCTGAGGATTGGGTTATTCAAAGCAATTTTAAGAAAAAAACGACTTATCCATTGTCTTGCATACTTTCTAAAGCTCGACTTAAAGGGCGGTCTGGATAGCTTGGGTCAGATTATTGGGATAAACTTATTGTATATTGGGCATCTCCGAAGTTTCAAAAGAAGAGCGCCCAAACAAAGGCATCTCGAAATTCTTAGAAAGGTGGCTTATTGCACACTTGTGGTTCGGTGTCTATGAGGACAACTAAGTGGAAATTGGTAATTATTTATGCATTTAGATGGTAGTAAATTATTTATGCACTTGTGGTTCACTATGATTATTTCATTTGGAGGAAGCATCTCTTTCTAGATCATCCACTCGTGAAGAGGTATGGAAGAAGACCCATATAAAAATTAGAGATGAAAAAGAAGTTTGGGTTGAAACACAGGCAGAGGATACGTAAGTTCAAATCTTACTTAGAATTTATTTTATATTATTTATTATATACTAATTTTACTTTAAATGTAAAATCGATAAGTTCACAAGCTATTGAAGAGTTCAAAACTCAAAAGGAGTTGACCGTCAAATGATCAAGGTAATCCAAGCATGCTATCAGAGGAAGAAACTCTTTCCTGCTAGTTGGATGTAGTTGGGGGCATGTATAAGGGAAGGGAATACCATCTTTTTTCTGAGAAGAACTTTCACCGTCTTTAGGGTGGATTGCAAGGTATGGGGAGTTCTTCCACCATTTCAAATGAGAAGCTTGAGGAGATTTTTAGAGTACGAGCCCTACTAATTGCCTATCTGTGGAACAAGTAAGTAAATGTGGTTCACAGAAGTAAATACTGAACACTGTGTTTTTACGTGGAAAACACCCGGCTCAAGAAAGGTGTAAAAAACCACGACCTGTACTTCTATAGGATTTAACCCCAACTTCACTATAATACTTGAGCCTCAACAATCAACAGAATTAAAAGACTTCTTGTAAACTAGGAATTAAAACTTCTAAATCCTATCACTACAAAAACACAAATCTTCCCAAGATAAGTGTTTCCAAGTCTTCAAGTTCCCAAACTTGAAGACACAATTCCTAACTCAGTTTATAGATCACTGAGACTAGAACAATGACTCATTACAACTCAAAGAACCTACCTACTACACAAAGTCTACAACTTGCTAAGTAAGAGACCAGGTTCTTCTTCAAGTATGTGAACTGATATGCTGATTGTTGATTTTCTTTTCGTGCTTGAGTGAGTTACTTGATCATGATTTGTTGTATATATGTACCCTGGTGATCCACCTGTAATAGAGTCCTGGTTGATTTATGTTTCTTTCTCTTTTTTCCTCTATCAAGTAACTTCACTCCTTGTTGTAGTCGTTTTTCCTTCCCTAATTAAATAGGACTTTTTTCTTTATCCTTTATCCTTGCAGAACTCTTCTCATTGTTGGAATTCTAGATCAACTCAACTTCTGAATGTTGCATTTTTCTTCCACTTTACTGAAGTGATAAGTGTTTGAGAAGGTTCCTGAATATTCTTACTTATCTACTCCTGTCTATACGCAGTATCATCTTACCAACAGCCTTGCCTGCAGCTTTTCTTTGTACACTTGAATGGATTAACTTTCACAATATGTTTCATTCATATGTCTATCATCAAAACTCCACATGCCTTAACAAATTCCCCCTATTTGATGATGACAAACATAACAGGACAAACATAGCAGCATAACATCACAGACCCCTGACATACTCAATAAGGCATTTGAATAAAGACTAGCACAAAATGAAATAGGTTAGTCATTGAGTTATAAGCATTGCATAGCCTACTCTTCCCCCTTTTGAAATCATCGAAAAGATGGATCAACAAGTGAAAAACATCTAATAATTCATGGCCATTAAGGCTATCACTAAGACAATCAAAATTCAGAATAAGATAACATGAATGCAATATGAAAAAACAGGAGCAGAAAATAGTAAAACAACTAAGCCCAGTTCATTCATTTGCAGAGATGACTACATATACCAAAAAGTAAACTAAGAGAGAACAAGCTATCAGGAAAAGGAACAAAAAGAGATAGGCTTAAGATATCAGTGAAGAGGCTAAGTAGAAGAAGAAGAGGGAATAAGAGAGGTGAGTTTCCTAATAACATCTGCATTTTCAGCTCTCTTTTCCTAACAAGGAATTAAGGGAAGCAATTTGAGCATGCAAGATCTTTTTTTCTTCTTCATGAGTAACCTGTGCAGCCTTCAAAGCTGCCTGAGCAACTTCTACCTCAGCTTGTTTCTCAGCCAGTGAATTTCTCAATCGTTGCATGGGATTATCAGCACTCTTCATGGAAATAGGTAGCATTATATGGTTCACATGCCCTATGATATATTTGGTAGTCTGTTAAGACTACACTTAAATTGAAACACCAAAGTCCTTAAATATAAGGGTGAGCCAGAATTGATAAGGTAGAGCATGTCTATTCACTTCCTTGAGTAGAACCCTTTGCATATGCTTTAGTATGAGTCGAGGCAGATCAATTTGTACTTCATTATCCAACATCTCCATGAGTGTAAGATCAAGAAAACTTGCCACACACCGTCTCTCCTTCCTAGGAATAATTATTTTATGGACCAAATCAAAATAGAGCTGATGTAGTGGGGACATCTCCCTGTTAAGGACTCTTCTATGGTGGAGCAAGTTAGGATTGCTAGAAAACTTTCTACATATGTCGAGGGCAGAGGCAAGATTATCCAGAGGAGGCCAAGCATCCTAGTCATAGTGACCCCATCCCCCAGAGGGAATACGTAAAATCCTAGCAATGTCAGCAACATAAAGGTTCATGGTAACCTTTCTGACAGTAGTGGAGAACAATTCACCAATTCACACCCCAGTCGTATAAAACTCATATACTTCAGGTTTAGCAAATCTACGCTGAAGATCACCCTGAAGAAATAAATGTGATAAACCTTGAAACTCTAATTTATCCAGTAACACTTGCATATCAGGTACCCCAAAACCGCTAACTACCTTCTCTCTAGCTAATTTTTGCTTTTGAAAGTGAAAATGATGAGCCTCAGGAGTATCCTGATGAGAATATGAGTGGGGAACTTCAAACTTAGGTCCCAACTCATCAGTAGCATCTGGGGTAAAGTCAGAGTCATATGAGTCAGAAGGAACAGGTAGGGTGACCTATTTCTTGGGATGAGTAGAAGGCTTGGAAGGGGAAACTTTTGAGGAGGAGGATTCTTTGACAGTAGAAGGAATTTTTGAAGAGGAGGAGGCCTTTTGAGTAGGTTTAGAAGAGGGTTTCGTGGGCAACAAGGGTTTTGGAACTTTGGCCATGATAGTTTTTGTTTTTCTGACAGATCGAAGTAGAAGATCAGGAGAAGATGCACGAGGAAGGGTGGGATTAGATGTAGCCATACGTTTCTTTTTGCTGGATCGAAGAGCCTGAGCCAAGGATGCATCTTCTCATTTTTCTTCCTCCTCGAGTGTGAGAATTACGAGGGATAGAGACATTTGGAGAAAGTTCTGGAAGGCTAGTGTTGTCAATAGTGACGGGAATAGAAAGGGGTTTTCTTGGGATCTTGGACCTAGACCTTCTTAGGATTAGCTCTGCGATAGGAAGGTTATCTCTATCACTAGGATTATCATCAGCTTCAACAATTTAGAGTGGGATAGGAGGAGGAAAGAAGGGTTTCGAAGAGAATGGAGAAGGTGAAGAAATTTGGGCAAAAGGGTTTGGGAAATTTCTGAAAGCAGCAAAATCAGTGAATTTCTGGGAGATTGAAGGAGAAATTAAGGGAGCTAAGGTGATATTTGGATGAAGGATAAGTGCGGTGAAGGGATTTGGAACAGAGTTAGTGGAGGAGGAAGAAGAAGAAGAGGAAGATGAAGAGAATGATGCCATTTTTGAATCAGGAAAGTGTTCTTGAGTATGAGGAGGGTGCAGAAAATTTGTAATCTAGAATCAAGACAAACGAAAGCATAGTTAAGAGAAAAATATGAGGAAGTTTAAAGTGTGAGGGACTGTATTTGGCAGAGGAGTAATGATAAGTGTTTCAGTCCTAATGGGAAAGAAAGTGGCAGCTTTTTGAAAGGGAAGGGACTCTTTGTATTTTGGCGGTTTAAATAAACCAAGAAGGAACCAGGAAAACAACTTGTTTCTCTTTAAGCTACTTTGAAGTAATAATAATCATACCTGAATGAAAAAATAGACAAAATTGCTTCTATGATCAAAGCTTTCTGCAAAATCAACACAACATGAGTCAACATACTCTAAAATCTTGGACTTAGGACATACAACTTAATGTGTGAGACTGAATTAACCAACAATCAATTGTAAAATCAAACTATTCTAGTCAAGCTTTGAGGGGGACTTATGCAATTTTAATCATCCCCAAGGCTAACCTAATTTTTTCAAAGTGTTCTCTACTCAAGGCCTTAGTGAAAATGTCAGCATTCCGTTCCTCAGTAGAACAAAACATAATGGATATATGACCTTTTTCAACATTATCTCTAAGAAAGTGATGCCTAATAACAACATGTTTGGTAATCAAACATGATCCAAGGAAGTGTGCCATTCCTATAGTGCTTTTCCTGTCCACCAGATATCCTGCATAATCAGTATCTTAGTAACCTATTAGATTAAAGTTACTACCTTTGGGATACCATAAGAAAAGATCACTGGTTCCCTTCAAGTATCTGAAGATTCTCTTCATAGATTTTAGGATTCTTTGGGTTTTGCTTGAAACCTGGCACATAGCCCTACACTGAACACAATGTCAGGACTGCTTACTGTGAGGTACAATAATGACCCAATCATACCTCTATACATCTTTTTCTCTACATCTGAACCTATTTCGTCCAACTCCAACTTTGTGGCAGTTGCAATAGGAGTACTTATCTCTTTTGCCTCTTCCATGGAGAATATCTTGAGAAGCTCTTTGACATACTTCTGTTGGTAAATCATTATCCCTGAAGCTGACTGCTTTATTTGCAAGCCCAAGAAGTAATTCATCTCTCCCATCATGCTCATCTCAAATTCACAACTCATGAGTTTGGCAAACTCATAAGTCATACTCATATTTGTTGAGACAAAAATAATATCATCCACATACACCTGCACAACTAACAAATCCTTCCCATTAGTTTTCAAGAAAAAGGTATTATCAATTTTACCTCTGGTATGTCCATTCTCCAGTAGAAACTTTGACAACCTCTCATACCAAGATCTAGGTACTTGTTTCAACCCATACAAGGCTTTATCCAGTTTATACACATGATCAGGAAACTCCTTGTTTTCGAATCCTGGAGGTTGCTTGACATACACTTCCTCTTTGAGAAAGCCATTCAGAAATACACTCTTTACATCTATCTGATAGAGTATAAACTCCTTGTAGGCAGCAAAGGCAACAAGTAATCTTATAGCTTCCAGTATTACTACAGGAGAAAAAGTCTCATTAAAGTCGGTTTCTTCCTCTTGGTTATATCCTTGGACCACCAACCTTACCTTGTTTCTTGTGGCTTTTCTATGCTCATCAACTTTATTCCTATACACCTACTTAGTTCCAATTACTGATCTGTCTTTTGTAAGAAGAACTAAGTGTCATACTTTTCTTCTTTCAAACTGATTCAGCTCTTCTTGCATAGCTATGATCCAATCAGCATCAAACAATGCTTCAGTTATCTTCTTTGGCTTTATTTTTGATAGGAATGCCTTGAAAGCACACAAACTTCTTAGTCTATATCTTATAGTAATCCCATAGGTGAGTTCAGTGAGAACATTTTCTATAGGATGTGATCCTTGATACTTGTACCCTTTTGGAACCAAGCCTAGAGAGCTACTGGGATCACTGATGATATTTTGTTTTGGGGTAGTTGGTGATACAGTTCCCCTTGTCACTGTGCCTTCAATTTCAGTTCCCCCTGTTGAAGTGCCTCCAAGTTTGGTATCTTCAGTCAATGAAACGGGTTGTGTAACCTGTTCCTCAACATCATTTTCTTCCTGCAGGTTAGTCTTAACATAGGATTCATCAAAGATCACATGCATGCTTTCTTCAACACAGTTTGTTCTGTTGTTTAAGATCCTATATGGTTTACTATGAAGTGAATATCCTAAGAAGATTCTCTCATCACTTTTAGTATCAAATTTCCCCAAATTATCCTTTCCATTATTATGTATGAAACATTTACATCTAAAGATTCTAAAGTGAGAGATGTTGGGCTTTCTTCCTTTTGGTAATTCATAGGGAGTCTTCTCTAACAAAGGTCTGATCATGCATCTATTTATGATATATGCTGCAGTACTTATTGCCTCAGCCCAAAAGTTTTTAGCAACATTTGCTGCAAGCATCATTGTTCTAGCCATATCTTCCAAAGTTCTGTTTTTCCTCTCCACCACTCAATTTTGTTGTGGTTTTCTAGGAGCTGAGAAGTTGTAATCTAGACCATTTATTGAACAGTATTTCAAGAATTTAACATTCTCAAATTCTGAACCATGGTCAGACCTTATGGAAACTAATAAAGTGCCTAACTTTTTTTCAATTTTCTTAATGAAGATTTCAAAGACATCAAAGACATTTTCTTTAGAGGCTAGAAACAAAGTCCAAGTAAACCTGGAATAGTCATCAACAATCACAAACACATACCTTTTTCGACCTCTGCTTTGAAGTCTCATGGGTCTACATAAGTCTACATGAACCAGGTCAAGGTACTTGGTTGTGCTAACATATCTTTGACTTAAAAGAGGATCTTACCTGCTTCCCCCTTACACATGAACTACATAGCTTTTCTTCCTTGAACTTGGTCTTGGGTAGTCCTAATACCATGTCTTTGGATGAAAGTATGTTTAGTTTTTTCAGACTTGCATGACCAAGTCTTCTGTGCCAAAGGAAGGGATCATTTTCTATAGCACTTAGACATGTCTGCTCAGGTCCTAGTAGTGCCATGATGTGTCACGACCCGAACCAAGGCCTGGCCGTGACGAGCATTTCAAACCATGGAGGCTCGAAACACCCCTATCTGCTGGTAATCATACACCTAATTCATATGATCAAAGTAATGTAGAAGAAACACAATAATTCAGAAACATGGTCATAAATATGAAAAGAGACAATAACGGGGGGATAAGGTTCCCCCAACATCAATCAAACTCTAAACAACTGTCTGCAAAAATCTCTAACAAATGACTGAGTCAAGTAACCGTATATAAACTGGGACAAGGCCCCCAGTAGACCCCAAAACTGAATATAAGATAAAAAGACTGTAGGACATAAGACCTTCCGAAACATAGAAGGCTCACCACTTGTCTCTGCAACTCTGTCTGAATGATCTACTGATTCTCTTGACCCCTAGACTGGGCCTCTGAACCTGAGAGATTGGAGAGAGGAGGGGGTCAGCACAAAAGTACTGGCACGCAGAGATATCAAAACAAAACATAATATTTTTACAAAATATAGTTGAAAGCCATTATAAAGCAATTTCGTATCAAATCATTTGAAAACACATGGACGTAATGCAATAGTTTCTCAACAACAATGAAATGCAACTGATCTAGGTGGAATACCCTGCATAATTTACACCAACTGTCAAACCTCGGTTGCCACCGAGATTAGAGTATAAGTGAGGGAGAGACACACAAGACCACGAAGCATGGTGTCTCGACCCAATGGTAGTGCCCAAGATCACTTAGCCCGGGCTCCTACCTATAGTCCCAATATGGGAATGACATAAAGTCAAGTACACAAGATCACTTAGCCTGGTACCAAATTCCCGTGTCGGCAAACACGGTTTCCAGTGGTGAGCCCTTACACTCAAACGCCTTCTTCGGGCATCCACCTATCTCATGTAAAATCAATGCATTCAAACTTCATTTAATTCAATCACGTATAATATTCTGTAGGGTATCATCATACCCGACTTGGAAGTCATCAATATCACATCCACATATGCATAATCATGTAAAAACCAAGGTGCTTCATCATTTACAAGTGGTGAACAATAATTATTTCAAATTCATGCTCTCTTTTGTTGGTCACAATATGATATGGGGTATCAAGACATTATCATGGGAATTTGAAAGCAATTTATCATTCATATTTATCAAACTTCCGTGGAAAATCTCAAATCACATAGGCATGGTTTCAACCATTGAAGTATATAGGCAAACAATTCCCATGACATAAAGAAAAATGACTTAGAAATCATATTGAAAGCAAGTTATTAGCATTTGATTGAAAACCCCCATTTAAAAGCATGCATGTTCATAAAAACTACACCCATGAGATTTTAGGATAACCCCACGTACCTCTATTTCCAAGGATAATAGATGTTTCTTGAAGCTTGCGGATTGATGATTCCAAATATGTAATTATCTTTGAAAACCTACGGTCGAATCTTGAACTATTTGGGTTTTTATTTTGAAACCCTAAGGAGAATCTTTGAGTACTTTTGATGAATGAAGGTGTATTTTGGGGTCCTTGGAACTGAATTTCGTGTTTTAGGGCTAAGTAAGGGAGGAAAAGGACCACTTTGTCCCCAAAATGGAGTGTTTAAGTCACTTGAATTCTTTACATAGGCGCCGCCCATCCCATTGCCTATGTTTACATAGGCGCCGCCTAGGCTATCGCCTATGCTTTCCAATGGCCATGGGTGATTGGTTAGGCGACACATATAACTTTGAAAGGCCATAAATTCTTGCTCGGGTGTCGGATTTTAGCAAAATTGGTATCGTTGGAAAGCTAACTCGAATACCTATCATTTGACACATAGTAGGATTCCTAATTCGACATATACAGAGATTTATGCTCGATGGAAGCTGACACACTTTACAACGTCCACTAAAACTTAGTCGATCGAAATAGTTTCAACTCGTCCATGAGTTGAAGGATATCTATGGTCTAAATTCAAGCTTGAATGGATTCACATACTACACAAATAATTAATATGCCATATTGGCATAGGATTTTATGGCTTCAGGATTATCAATGCATCGAAATCATGGTCTATATTGTAGCCCGAAATGCGGGGCATTACATTATCCCCCCCTTAGGATCATTCGTCCCCGAATGATGATGCGGGACACAGACAGACACGATTTCAAGCATAATAAAGGACTAGGAAAGATAAGATAGGAATAGTACCTTCTGTCTCATCCTCCATCGAAGCAAACAAATTGGGATATCTAATTCTCATGTCATCTTCTAACTACCAAGTTGCTTCTTCGACTTTCTGATTCCTCCACAGTACCTTTACAGAGGCTATCTCTTTGCTCCTCAGCTTTTGAACTTGGCGATCTAAAATTTCAATGGGATATTCTTCGTAAGACAAGGAGTCTGTCACTTTGATACCCTCTACTGGCAACACCATAGAATAATCTCCAATGCATTTCTTCAATATGGATACATGGAATACCGGATGAACGGAATCCAAACTTACAGGCAATTTTAGCTCATATGCAACTGTACCAATCTTTTTCAGAATCTGATATTGCCCTACATAGAGAGGGCTCAATTTACCCCTTTTTCCAAACCGCATAACTCCTTTCATAGGAGAAACCTTGAGAAACACCCAATCACTAACTTGAAACTCTAGTTCTCTTCTCCGAACATCGGCATAGGACTTCTGATGACTCTGAGCAGTCTTGAGTCATTCTCTAATGATCTTCACTTTCTCCATCACCTGATGAACAAGATTAGGCCCATACAGCTGAGTCTCACCCATTTCATACCATCCTATCAGGGACATACATCTCCTTCCATACAAAGCCTCAAAAGGAGCCATCTTGATGCTGGCATGATAACTATTATTGTAAGCAAATTCAACCAGTGGCAGGTGATCTACCCAACTACCTTTGAAATAAATGACGCATGCCCTTAACATATCTTTGAGGGTCTGAATGGTACGCTCAGCTTGCCCATCCGTCTGAGGGTGGAAAGAAGTGCTCAAATTCACTTGTGTACCTAAACCCTTCTGAAAAGATCTCCAGAACTGAGATGAAAACTGCGTACCTTTATCGGATATAATGGAAACTGGTACCCCATGCAACTGAACTATCTCCTCAATGTAAATCTTAGTATAAACCTCTCCCTAATAATTAGTCCTCACAGGCAAAAAGTGGGCTGACTTTGTCAACCGATCTACAATCACCCATATAGAATCATACTGGTTTCAGGATCTCAGAAGTCCTGTAATGAAGTCCATGTTTATCATCTCCCACTTACATAAAGGCAGGGCTATCTCTTGGGAAGTACCACTTGGCCTCATGTGTTCTACCTTCACTTGTTGACAATTCAAACACTTGGACACAAAATCAGCTACATCATGTTTCATGTTATTCCACCAATACAAGGTTTTCAGATCATGGTACATCTTAGTAGAGCCTGGGTGAATGACATACCTCGAAGTGTGTGCCTCATTAAGGATTCTTTCCCATAGCCCATCAATATTCGAAACGCACAACCTACCCTGAAATCTCAGAATACCATCACCACCAATTTCAAACGACATAACCTTTTATTGACCCACATCTTTCTTGATTTGTATCAAGATGGGATCTTCAACCTGCTTCTCCTTAACTTCAGCACAAAGGGATGACTTATCTAACTCATGAACAATCACCCCTCCATCTTTGGAATCTAAGAGTTGCACTCCCAGATTTACAAGGCGGTGAATATCCTTCACCATCTCTTTCTTACCTTCTTCTACATAAGAAAGGCTGCCCATAGACAACCTGCTGAGGGCGTCGTCTACAATATTTACCTTGCTTGGATGGTAATGCAGACTCATATCATAGTCTTTCAAAATCTCCATACAACGCCTTTGCCTGAGGTTTAATTCTTTCTGTGAGAAAACATACTGCAAACTCTTATGGTCAGTATAAATATCAACATGCACTCTATAGAGATGGTGCCTCCAGATTCTAAGTGTAAACACCACGACTGCTAACTCCAAGTCATGAGTAGGGTAATTGAGCTCATGCTCCTTTAACTGCCTAGATACATAAGCTATCACCTTACCACGCTGCATCAATACACAACTAAGTCCCACACGGGACGCATCACAATAAACCACAAAATCATCTACACCCTCGGGAAGGGTCAAAACAGGAGCAATAGTCAGCTTGTCCTTCAACTTCTCAAAACTATTTTCACACAAGTCAGACCATGCAAACATCATATTTTTTTGAGTTAGTTTAGTAAGCGGAGAAGATATGGAAGAAAAACTCTCTACGAACCTTCTGTAATACCCCGCCAAACCCAAGAAGCTCCGAATATCGGTTGGAATCGTGGGTCTGGGCCATTTTCTCACTGCTTCAACTTTCTAGGGATCCACTCTTATCCCGTCACTGGACACAATATGCCCCAGGAAGGCAATAACATCTAACCAGAATTCACACTTAGAAAATTTGGCATACAACTTATGATCCTTAAGGGTCTGAAGAACAATTCGGAGGTGATTGGCGTGATCCTCTTTACTCTTAGAATAGATCAGAATATCATCAATAAATACAATGATAAACAAGTCAAGAAACTGACGGAACACTCTATTCATAAGATCCATGAAGGCTGCAGGGGCGTTAGTCAACCCGAAGGACATGACTAGAAATTCGTAGTGACCATATCGGGTTCAGAAGGCTGTCTTATGTATGTCTGACTCCCTAACTTTCAACTGATGATAACCCGAACGAAGGTCTACTTTTGAAAAACACTTGGCACCCTGAAGCTGGTAAAAAAGGTCGTCAATCCTATGAAAAGGATATTTATTTTTAATCGTGACCTTATTCAACTGACGATAGTCTATGCACATCCGAAGGGACCCATCCTTCTTTCGCACAAAGAGCACGGGTGCACCCCATGGGGAAACACTAGGACAAATAAAACCTTTGTCTAGGAGGTCTGCAAGCTGTTCCTTTAACTCCTTTAGTTCCGCGGGAGCCATTCCATATGGTGGAATAGAAATAGGACGAGTGTCTGGCAACACATCAATGCCAAAATCTATCTCCCTATCAGGGGGTATCCCTGGGAGATTTTCGGGAAAGATATCTGGGAATTCATTCACTACAGGGACTGACTGCAGAGGAAGGTTTTCAACTTTTGAATCTTTTACTCGGATTAGATGATACATACAACCTTTGGAAATAAGCTTTCGGGCTCTAAGATAAGAGATAAAGAGACCTCTAGGTTCCATAGAACTCCCTGCCCATACAATTTGTGTCTCATTCGGGAAATAAAAAGTGACCTTTTGGGTTCTGCAATCAAGGGTGGCATAACACAAACGGAGCCAGTCCATCCCAAGGATGGCATCAAAATCTATCATATCCAGTTCTATAAGGTCTGCCATAGTTTCCCTACTATGAATACACACAACATAATTTCTATACACCCTTCTAGCAACAACAGAATCACCTATAGGAGCAGAAACAGAGAAGGGCCCGAAACCAACAGCCACATAAGGGGTCACATAAGATAAAGTAGCCAGGATCAAGCAATACATAAACATCACGAGAAAAGATTCGTAACATACCGGTGACAACATCTGGTGAAATTTCTGCCTCCTGGCTGTTAGTCAAAGAATATAACCGGTTGCGACTGCTCCCGATAGCTGAAAGGGCACTCTTAGGAAAAAGAGCTGTGGAGGCGGCTTGGGAATTAGCCCCCCCTCCCCCCGCATTTACTCCAGTAGAAGGATAATCTATGGTGACCCAGTTTGCCACAAGTATAGAGTTTCTCCCCTCAAACCAGCACTTTCCTAGATGATTCCTTCCGCAAACCTCAAACCGCGGATAAGTACGATGCTGCTGGGCCACACTGTCCTGAGACTGTGTACCTAGAGCTTTGGATCCATGAGGAGTATGAAAACTCTGAGTTTGTCTGTCTATCGGTGGTCTTGGTGCTGGGGCGCTGGCTGCTGACTGTGCATTATTCCAAAACTTCTTTTTCTTCGACCACTTATTACCCCAGTTACCACTCTGCAGCTGATTCTGGTGCTGGTTCGCAGATCTAGCTCTCTTAGCCTGTCTGTCTTTCTCTCAAGATTCAGTAATCTTTTTCTTCTTCTCTTCTAACTGCTGCATATGAACGGTCAGTCGAGCAAAGTCTAACTCCTTATTCAACATAGCCCCCTGGCACTCAAGTACCAGGTTATCAGCAAGGCCAGATGCAAATTTCCTCATCCGGGCTCTTATATTACTAGTCAACTCTGGTGCATAGCGGGCTAGTTTATTAAACTTCAAAATGTATTCCTGGACACTCATACTGCCCTACTTCATATTCATGAACTCTTCTGCTTTGGTCTCCCTCAACTCCAGAGGAAAGAATCGATCAAGAAAAGCTTCCACAAATTTGCCCCAAACTGTGGGCTCAGCACTTTCACCTTTTTGCATCTTCCCAGTCAGCATACCACCGATTCGCAACGTCCTTGAGCTGATAGGTTGCTAGCTCTACCCCTTCAACCTCATCCACATGCATCACCTTAAAGATCTTTTCCATCTCATCCACGAACACCTGTGGATCTTCCTCCACCTTGGTACCAGTGAACTTATGTGGGTTTATCTTCATGAAATGTCCGACTCTAGTAGACTCAGACGTAACAGATGCAGACCCAACATCTTCCGATTGTTGAGCCTGGTTAGCTACCAACTGTGTCAGCATATGAATAGATCGTCTGAATTCTACATTTGAAATATCTCCCTGAGCAGTTGGGGGATAGTTGGCATTAGTCTGCGGAGCCCGAGATGGATTGGTCGGGACTCTCGAAGTAGGGACAAATTCTGGAGTGTGAGCCCTATTATGGGTCCGTATCCCATGGGTGGGACGGACCTCATCTGCCTGGGCATTCTGATCGATGATACAATGTGGAGGCATAACTGTGTTTCTGAAACACAAGTGATCATTGATTAGGGGACAGTTCAGACTCTGAAGAAAGAACTAAATCACAAAGAAGGGAAATATTTCCTAAACGCCTAGTAGCCCCCTGCTTATAAGTGTGGCGCACTACACATCCAAAAATAGGACTCTACCCGATGCGATTTCGTAGACACCCTAGTACCATGAACCGTGCTTTGATACCAAGTTTGTCACGACCCAAACTAGGGCCTGGCCGTGATGAGCATTTTGAACCATGGAGGCCCGAAACACCCCTATCTGTCTGGTAATCATGCACCTAATTCATATGATCAAAGTAATGTGGAAGAAACACAATAATTTGGAAACATGGTCATAAATATGAAAAGAGACAATAACGGGGAGATAAGGTTCCCCCAACATCAATCAACCTCTAAACAACTGTCTGCGAAAATCTCTAACAAATGACTGAGTCAAGTAACCATATATAAACTGGGAGAAGGTCCCCAGTAGACCCCAAAACTGAATATAAGATAAAAAGACTGTAGGACATAAGACCTTCCGAAACATAGAAGGCTCACCACTTGTCTCTGCAACTCTGTCTGAATGATCTACTGATTCTCTTGACCCCTAGACTGGGCCTCTGAACCTGAGAGGTTGGAGAGGGGAGGGGGTCAGCACAAAAGTACTAGCACTCAGAGATATAGCTGAGAGCCATTATAAAGTAATTTCGTATCAAATCATTTGAAAACACATGGGCGTAATGCAATAGTTTCTCAACAACAATGAAATGCAACCGAGCTAGGTGGAATACCCTACATAATTTACACCAACTGTCAAACCTCGGTTGCCATCGAGATTAGAGTATAAGTGAGGGAGAGGCACAAGACCACGAAGCATGGTGTCTCGACCCAATGGCAGTGCCTAAGATCACTTAGCCTGGTCTCCTACCTATAGACCCAATTTAGGAATGACATAAAGTCAAGTACACAAGATCACTTAGCCTGGTACCAAATTCCTGTATCGACAAACACGGTTTCCAGTGATGAGCCCTTACACTCAAACGCCTTCTTCGGGCATCCACCTATCTTATGTAAAATCAATGCATTCAAACTTCATTTAATTCAATCACATATCATATTCTGTAGGGTATCGTCATACCCGACTTGCAAGTCATCAATATCACATCCACATATGCATAATCATGTAAAAACCAAGGTGCTTCATCATTTACAAGTGGTGAACAATAATTATTTCAAATTCATGCTCTCTTTTGTTGGTCACAATATGATATGGGGTATCAAGACATTATCATGGGAATTTGAAAGCAATTTATCATTCATATTTATCAAGCTTCCATGGAAAATCTCAAATCACATATGCATGGTTTCAATCATTGAAGTATATAGGCAAACAATTCCCATGACATAAAGAAAAATGACTTAGAAATCATATTGAAAGCAAGTTATTAGCATTTGATTGAAAACCTCCATTTAAAAGCATGCATGTTCATAAAAACTACACCCATGAGATTTTAGGATAACCCCACGTACCTCTATTTCCAAGGATAATAGATGTTTCTTGAAGCTTGCGGATTGGTGATTCCAAATATGTAATTATCTTTGAAAACCTACGGTCGAATCTTGAACTATTTGGGTTTTTATTTTGAAATCCTAAGGAGAATATTTGAGCACTTTTGATGAATGAAGGTGTATTTTGGGGTCCTTGGAACTGAATTTCGTATATTAGGGCTAAGTAAGGGTGAAAAAAGACCACTTTGTCCCCAAAATAGAGTTTTTAAGTCACTTGAATTCTTTACATAGGCGCCACCCATACCATTGCCTATGTTTACATAGGCGCCACCTATGTTTACATAGGCGGCTTCTAGGCTATCGTCTATGCTTTCCAGTGGCCATGGGCGATTGGTTAGGCGATGCATATCACTTTGAAAGGCCATAACTTCTTGCTCGGGTGTCGGATTTTAGGAAAATTGGTATCGTTGGAAAGATAAGTCGAATACCTATAATTTGACACATAGTAGGCTTCCTAATTCGACATATACAGAGAGATATGGTCGATGGAAGCTGACACACTTTACAACATCCACTAAAACTTTGTCTATCGAAATAGTTTCAACTCGTCCATGAGTTGAAGGACCTCTATGGTCTAAATTCAAGCTTGAATGGATTCACATACTACACAAATAATTAACATGCCGTATTGGCATAGGATTTTATGGCTTCGGGATTATCAACGCATCGAAATCATGGTCTATATTGTAGCTTGAAATGCGGGGCATTACATGATGTCAGCGTTGTATACATTTTTATATCTCTTTGCAGTGAGCACAACCTCTTTAGTATCTACCCTTTTTACCTTGATTCCTGCAGCAGTAAAAACAATTTTATTACCTTTATCACACAGCCGTGAGATGCTCAGTAGATTATGCTTTAATCTTTCTACAAGATAGATATCCTCCACTGCTTTTGACTCAGATGAGCCAATCTTTCCAATTCCAGTTATGATTCCCTTTTTTCCATCCGCAAAAAAAACTCCTCTTCCATTTATTTTGGAGAGTGAAAGAAACTTTTTCTTATCACCAGTCATGTGTCTTGAGCAAGCACTGTCTAGATACAAGTGCCTTTTTCTTTCCTTTCACCTTCTCCGACAAAAGAATTCAAAGGTTAGCCTTAGGAACCCAGACAAGTTTGGGTCCTATTTTATGAGTGAAGGGATGAATTACAATTCTCTTAGTTCATGAAGAAAACATGTAGTGCAACCTGTTTCTTTGACCAGAACTGGTTTTGTTCCTTTTGGTCTGAATAGATCTGTTAGTCAGGTTTTGACTGTTTAATCTGCTTTTTGCAGCTACTGGACATTAAGTGGTGGGATGTCCAAGGTTTCCACACATGTAACATAAATCTTTTGGATCACCAAAACTTTTGTGAAATCCCAAACCTTCCTTTTCATTAAATTTTTTCTCACTTAATTTGTGAACAATTCTAGAGGAGTTTGTCCACCAGTTTGCCCTTTCAAGATCCAATTTTAGTTTAGAGATTTCCTGATTCAACTTATTCATTTTTTTAGTTAAATCATGGCATTCTTGTTTGTATTTAACAAGATCAAGTTCAGCATCTTCTTTTTCTTTACTCATGGCCTTCTTCCCATTTTTAGTGAGAGTTAATTTAAGAACTTCAGACATAAGATTGTTGATTGAAATCTCAAGTTCTGCAACCTGTTTCTTGAGACTGCAATTGTCCTTGTCGACTGTATTTGAGCAAGCCTTTTGTAACGCCCCAAAAATGGGTCCCGGAGCATCACACGGTGCTTGAGGCTATGAGTAGCCCCAAGCTAACCCTTTGAGCCATTTTCATTCAGTTTAACACGAATCAACGGGGTTTCCATAAATAACCCTCAAATATCAACAGAGTAATTATCATCCAAGAATAAAAGAATTTTAGAAAGATAACAAAATACGACTTATTAGTCAACTCCCAACATCTATACTAGTCTGACAAGCCTCTAAGAAAATTAATAAAACTAGCGAGCCATTGAAACATGCCCCAACTGACTCATACTCAGTTATCAAATGTAAACAATTTCGTGAAACCAACATCAGATATCACGTCCTCAGAACATGAGGACTCATCACGACAGAAGATGTAGAATAGCGTGCCCAAAGAATCACTGTCGAACCTGGAACTGATCACCTAAACCTCCATTCCGAGAAAATGCAACCCACATCCGAAGATATGGGTCAGTACCATGGAAAAGAACCGAGTATATAGGGGTGTATGCAGTTTTATAAACATCATCATTATAAATATTTATATGAAGTATGCAGGATGTATGAAAGACTCACATAGCCCAAAGAAAATCATCATAATCATGAGAGGATGAAATAAGTACAATAACATATGTGAGTCATCATATAATTTGTCAATCACTTTCAGTTCATCAAGAATATCAATTCTCATAATGTAAATATCATTTAAATCTTTCAAAAGAATAACTTTCACAATTCCACTTTCAAATCACTTCACCATTCACCATAGACGCAAGGAAACACACACACGCTGGGAGATCCTATAACCGACATAAACCATGTGAGCTATATGGAGTCCAATGTACAACCCACGTTGGGGAGAGTCGTCCTATCCTTGCCATCGGAGTAGGACTATCGATGTCAAATCCACACAAACTAGTGATCACTATATAAATCAGCCTCAGGCTTACTCCTACGGGGGCACGTAGTTCTAGGGAAGTAAGGTCGCTTTATACCTCCTACTCGGTGCTAAAGATTTCTCCCGGACTTAGCTCAGATCATTTCAAAGACAATCCACAAAAAAACAATTTCAGTAATATATAAATATACATCGGGAGACATCATGCTTCCCATCTATCAAAATCAACCACGTTGTGGATTTCTTTCACACTAGAGTTCAAAACAACTCCATTAAGACCAAATGGTTAAATCATTCAAAATATCTCAAATATTCAACATCAACGTGCTTATAACACACACTTTCTAAAAAAACACAATTTCCAATGGGGATTCACGACCCAAATATCAAAATCATGATAAATATTGTTCAAGATTCATGCTTTATATCTCCACACATGTAAATTCATCTTTCAAAATCATAAACATCAAGATTTCATAATAATCATCATAAGATATGGGTTCATGCTTCAAATTTGTAAAAATCAAATAAAAATCATGCCTTTGTAAAAAAAATTACTTTTGGGCACAAGAACGAAAGAAAGTTCTTGTTGAAAAACCCCACATACCTTGAATGATGAACTTTAGATCGATACTCGTTTTTGAGATGTTAATCGTGCCTTTGAATGATGGTTCTTGGAGTTTTTGAACTAGGAACTTGGAATCTTGAATTAATTTGCAGAATTAATGGTGAACTTTGGAGGTTCTTGAAGTTCTTGAACTAGGAACTTGGAATCTTGAATAAATTTGCAGAATTAATGGTGAACTTTGGAGGTTCTTGAAGTTGGATGTAGGAGCTTAGGGTTTTCTTTTTGAGGAAATTTGATGAAATATAATATTTAATGCTTCTAATAGGCTTTAATATAGGGTTTGGAGGGATTTTGGGTGAGGGGGAATGACCAAAACACCCCTAAAAATCAAATAATTCTCGAATCTGTCCTTTGGTGGACTGTTTTGATAGTCTGAAGTAGATCAACCATAACGTTTTACTCCGATATCCAAATTGGATGAAACCAGTTTCATTAGAAAGAGGACTCTCATATATTTCCGTTGATATATAGTATCTCACCCATATCATTGTGTACAAGGAGTTATGATCGTTTGAATTTGATCCAAAAATTCGCTTTTGATAGGATGAAGTAGATCAACCATAACTTTTTGGTACGATAGAAAAATTGGATGAAACCAATTTCATTGGAAAGAGGACTCGCAGATCTTTCCGTTGATATATAGTATATAACCCAGATCATTATGTACAAGGAGTTATGATTGTTTAAAGTTGGAGAAAAAATATGCCAGGCCTCAGTACTTTATCCTGCACGTTTTACTGTTCACTACTATTCACAGTTCGATCGGAATGTTCATAACTCATCGCTCGGGTGTCCGTTTTGGATAATCCACCTATCGTTGGAAAGCTTATTTGATACTCTACGCAATGGTGGGTCATAATCTAAGACATTCCATACAGAAAAATTTATAATTCATTCTAGAAGATAGAACCCAACACGTTTATGCACAAAATTTCAACGAAAAATTTCCCGGGGTATTACATCATCCCCCCCTTGGAAACATTCATCCTCGAATGACGCTAGACATGACAAGATTAGATAGGGAATAGAGCATACATCTGAAATCATTCGTTAGACTCATCACCACATCGTTTCTCACTCCGAATGCAACATAGAATGTATAAATTCAAGAAACTACAGCTGAACACATAATAAATGACAGCTGAACTGCTGCAAAATTTAACAAAAGTGCATGATTTAGGAAAGAACGGTACCTTCGGCTTGATCGGAGTTCGCGGAAAATAGGTGCAGGTACTTGGATCTCATATCCGCCTCAGCTTCCCAAGTTGCACCCTCAACAGATTGGTTTCGCCATAACACCTTGACCAAGTTAACTTCTTTGTTCCTTAGTCTTCGGACACTGAAATCAAGAATCTCAACAGGAATCTCATCAAAAGAAAGATTTTCTTGAATGTCAGCACTTACAGAGGAATCCACTACCACAACATTGCTAATATGCTTTATAAGCATGGAGACATGGAATATTGGATGAACAGAGGACAACTCGGAAGGCAACTCAACCTCATAAGCTACCTTACCAACATGACTAAGAATTTTGTAAGGACCAACATAACGGGGACTAAGCTTCCCCTTCTTTCCGAATCTCTTCACCCCCCTCATGGGTGAAATTTTTAGATACACTAGGTCACCAACTTCAAACTCAAGGTCTCTCCTTCTAACATCTGCATATGACTTCTGATGACTCTGCGCAGTTTTCAACCTTTCCCTAATCAACTTAACTTTTTCTATAGCCTCAAATACCGAATCAGGACCACTCACAACCGCTTCACCCACCTCGAACCAACCTATGGGTGATCTACACTTCCTGCCATATAAGGCTTCAAACGGAGCCATGCCAATACTAGAGTGGAAACTGTTATTGTAAGCAAACTCTATCAATGGTAAGTGATCATCCCAACTTCCCTTAAAGTCAAGTGTACAAGCTCTCAACATATCCTCTAAGGTCTGGATGGTCCGCTCAGCCTGACCATCGTTCTGCGGATGAAAAGCCGAACTCAGAAGCACTTGGGTACCAAGACCCTTCTGAAAAGCTTTCCAAAATTGCAATTGAACCTCAACCCCTATCCGAAATGATAGACAAGGGAACTCCATGCAGTCTGACTAGCTCTCGGATATACAATCTAGCGTAATCCTCAGCAGTATATGAAGTATGAACAGGCAAGAAATAAGCAGACTTAGTCAACCTATCAATCACAACCCAAATGGAATCATGATGGCGTCAAGAAGAAGGTAAACCAATCACGAAGTCCATATTTATCTCTTCCCACTTCTAGGTAGGAATACTAAACTCTTGCATCATACCACCAGGTCTTTGGTGTTCAACCTTAACCTGTTGGTATGTTGCACACTTAGCTACAAACACTGCTATATCTTTCTTCATGCCACTCCACCAATAGATTTCCCACAAGTCTCGATACATCTTGGTGGCACCAGGATGAATAGAATATTGTGCCCCGTGCGCTTCAACCATAATCCTCTGCCTCAGATCATCAACATTCGGGACACACAATCTACCCTGCAATATCAACACACCAACTCCCCCTTGGGAGAAAACCTCTACTTTTTGGTCCTTGACTGACTCCTTCAGTCTGACCAAACTAGCATCTAAGTATTGCTTTTCCTTCACTTCCGAAACCAAGGAGGATTCGGAACTACTCTGAACCCCTATACTACCTTCAACAGAGTCAAACAACCTAACCCCCAATCTAGCCAAACGGTGTACATCACGATCCAACTCTTTATTACCTTCTACCACATGCGAAACACTACCCATGGACACTCTACTTAGGGTATCCGCGACAATATTGGCCTTGCCCGAATGGTACAACACACTCATATCATAGTCCTTTAACAATTCTAACCATCGTCTCTGCCTAAGATTCAATTCTCTCTGGGTAAACACATACTGCAGACTCTTATGATCTATGGAAACATCAACATAGACACCATACAAATAGTGTCTCCAGATTTTCAAAGCAAACACAACAGCAGCCAACTCAAGGTCATGGGTGGGGTAATTTTTCTCATGGGGTTTCAATTGTCTAGAAGCATAAGCTATCACCTTACCCTTCTGAATCAATACGCAACCCAACCCAACCCAACTCTCAAAGCATCACAGTACACCACAAAACCATCAACACCATTAGGCAAAGTCAAAACAGGGGTTGAAGTGAGTCGAGTCTTCAACTCCTGAAAACTCTTCTCACAAGATTTAGACCATAAGAACTTCACTTTCTTTTGGGTCAACCGAGTCATAGGAGATGCTATAGAGGAGAACCCTCAACAAAACAGTGGTAATAGCCAGCTAAACCCAAGAAACTTTGGATATCAGTCGGAGAAATAGGGCAAGGCCAATTTCTAACAGCTTCGGTCTTTTGGGGATCAACTCTAATACCCTCGAAAGAAATGATATGACCCACAAAAGCAACTGACCTTAGCCAAAACTCACACTTACTGAACTTGGCAAACAACTTGTGATCTCTAAGGGTTTGCAAGACAGTTCGGAGATGATCAGAATGTTCATCCTCACTACGAGAGTACACCAATATATCATCGATGAACACTATGACAAACATATCCAGATATGGTCTGAACACTCGATTCATGAGGTCCATGAAAGTTGCTGGGGAATTAGTTAACCCCAAAGACATAACAAGAAACTCAAAATGGCCATAATGAGTTCGGAAAGCGGTTTTCGGGATGTCACACTCCCTAACTTTGAGTTGATGATAGCCGGAATGAAGGTCTATCTTTGAGAAATAACTTGCACCTTGCAATTGGTCAAAAAAATCATCTATTCTCGAAAGGGGGTACTTATTTTTGATGGTGACTTTATTCAGTTGGCGGTAATCAATGCACATACGCAAAGAGCCATCTTTCTTTCTCACAAACAACACAGGAGCACCCCAAGGAGAAATACTGGGCCTTATGAAACCCTTATCTAGTAGATCTTTGAGTTGCTCTTTCAACTCTTTAAGTTCTGCAGGGGCCATACGGTAAAGAGGAATAGAAATAGGTTGAGTATCGGGAAGAAGATCAATCCCGAACTCTATCTCTCTATCAGGAGGTATCCCTGGGAGATCATCTGAAAAGACATCAGAAAACTCATTGACGATGTTAACAGACTGAAGAGTTGGAGTCTCAGACTTAGTGTCTTTGACTCTAACCAAATGGTAAATACACCCCTTGGAAATAAGCTTTCTAGCTTTGAGGTAAGAGATAAAATGACTCTTGGGTGACATAGAATTCCCAGACCATCATTATTTCTTCTCGCTCGACGTGGAGGAATATTTTAAAAAGAAGAGAGCACGAATCAATAGCAAAGAGAGCCACTTTAAGCATGATAAACTTCTGAAAGAAAGAATCACACTTTTTCCTAAAACGTCTTGTAGCCTCTTGCTCATAGATGTGGCGCGCTACACACCGATGATCAAGAATCTACTTAACGCAGCTTGTCAGACTCCCTAGGACACCTTAAAACCTTAGGCTCTGATACCAAGTTTGTAACGCCGCAAAAATGGGTCCCGGAGAGTCACACGGTGCTTGAGGCTACGAGTAGCCCCAAGCAAACCCTTTGAACCATTTTCATTCAGTTTAACACGAATCAACGGGGTTTCCATAAATAACCCTCAAATATCAACAGAGTAATCATCATCCAAGAATAAAAGAATTTCAGAAAGATAACAAAATACGACTTATTAATCAATTCCCAACATCTATACTAGTCTGACAAGCCTCTAAGAAAATCAATAAAACCAGCGAGCCATTGAGACATGCCCCAACTGACTCATACTCAGTTATTAAATGTAAACAATTCCGTGAAATCAACATCAGACATCACGTCCTCGAAACATGAGGACTCACCATGACAGAGGATGTAGAACAGCGTGCCCAATGAATCACTGTCGAACCTGGAACTGAGTACCTGAACCTACATTCCGAGAAAATGCAGCCCACATCCAAAGATGTGGGTCAGTACCATGGAAAGGAACCGAGTATATAGGGGTGTATGCAGTTTTATAAACATCATCATCATAAATATTTATAAGAAGTATGCAGGATGTATGAAAGACTCACATAGCTCGAAGAAAATCATCATAATCATGAGAGGATGAAATAAGTACAATAACACATATGAGTCATCATATAATTTGTCAATCACTTTCAGTTCATCAAGAATATCAATTCTCATAATGTAAATATCATTTAAATCTTTCGAAAGAATAACTTTCACAATTCCACTTTCAAATCACTTCACTATTCACCATAGACACAAGGAAACACATACACGTTGGGAGATCCTATAACCGACATAAACCATGTGAGCTATATGGAGTCCAACGTACAACCCACGTTGGGGAGAGTAGGACTATCGATATCAAATCCACACAAACTAGTGATCACTATATAAATCAGCCTCAGGATCACTCCTACGGGGGCACGTAGTTCTAGGGAAGTAAGGTCGCTTTATACCTCCCACTCGGTGCTAAAGATTTCTCCCGGACTTAGCTCAGATCATTTCAAAGACAATCCACAACAAAACAATTTCAGTAATATATAAATATACATCGGGAGACATCATGCTTCCCATCTATCAAAATCAACCACGTTGTGGATTTATTTCACACTCGAGTTCAAAACAACTCCATTAAGACCAAAAGGTCAAATCATTCAAAATATCTCAAATATTCAACATCAACGTGCTTATAACACACACTTTCTCAAAAAAACACAATTTCCAATGGGGATTCACGACCCAAATATCAAAATCATGATAAATATCGGTCAAGATTCGTGCTTTATATCTCCACACATGTAAATTCATCTTTCAAAATCATAAACATCAAGATTTCATAATAATCATCATAAGATATGGGTTCTTACTTCAAATTCATAAAAATCAAATAAAAATCATGCCTTTGTAAAGAAAATTACTTTTGGGCACAAGAACAAAAGAGAGTTCTTGTTGAAAACCCCCACATACCTTGAATGATGAACTTTAGATCGATACTCATTTTTGAGATGTTAATCGTACCTTTGAATGATGGTTCTTGAAGTTCTTGAACTAGGAACTTGGAATCTTGAATAAATTTGCAGAATTAATGGTGAACTTTGGAGGTTCTTGAAGTTCTTGAACTAGAAACTTGGAATCTTGAATAAATTTACAGAATTAATGGTGAACTTTGGAGGTTCTTGAAGTTGGATGTAGGAGCTTAGGGTTTTCTTTTTGAGGGAATTTGATGAAATATAACATATAATGCTTCTAATAGGCTTTAATATAGGGGTTGGAGGGATTTTGGGTGAGGGGGAATGACCAAAACACCCCAAAAAATCAAATAATTCTCGAATCTGTCCTTTGGTGGACTGTTTTGATAGTCTGAAGTAGATCAACCATAACGTTTTACTCCGATATCCAAATTGGATGAAACCAATTTCATTAGAAAGAGAACTCTCATATATTTCCGTTGATATATAGTATCTCACCCAGATCATTGTGTACGAGGAGTTATGATTGTTTGAATTTGATCCAAAAATTCGCTTGTGATAGGCTGAAGTAGATCAACCATAACTTTTTGCTCCGATAGAAAAATTGGATGAAATCAATTTCATTGGAAAAAGGACTCGCAGATCTTTCTGTTGATATATAGTATATCACCCAGATCATTATGTACAAGGAGTTATGCTTGTTTTATGTTGGAGAAAAAATACGCCAGGCCTCAGTACTTTTTCCTGCACGTTTTACTGTTCACTACTATTCACGGTTCGATCGGAATGTTCATAACTCGTCGCTTAGGTGTCCGTTTTAGATGATCTACATATCGTTGGAAATCTTATTCGATAATATACGCAATGGTGGGTCATAATCTAAGCATTCCACAAGGAAAAATTTATAATTCATTCTAGAAGATAGAACCCAACACGTTTACGCACAAAATTTCAACGAAAAATTTCCTGGGGTATCACACCTTTAGATCTATGAGATCAAATTTAAGACTTGCTAGACTGTTGAACAATTCATCCTTATCAGTGGTTAACTCTTGGAAAACATCAATCAATGCACTCATCAGGGAAATAAGTTTTGGATTTGAGAACAATTTCAGTTTTTCTTTGAGTTCAAGTATACTTACCTTAGAATCCTCATATTTTTCATCCAGATATGAATCCCCAAGGGCCATGAATGCAGTTTCATCAACTTCATCTTCATCTGAACCAAAACCCCAGGCTGCTATCATTGCATGCTCCTCTTTTCTTTTTGTCTTCAGTTCCTTTTCAGCCCTTTCCTTCTTCCATTCTACTTCCCAGACTGGACAGTCTCTAATCTAATGATCAGTTTTCCACATTTGTAGCACCCATTTGGATTTTCATTGGAATGTTTCTTAGTACCTGTTCCCTTCTTCTTCTTGAAGAATTTGCTGAAGTTCTTAGTTATGAAGGCAACTTGCTCTTTATCAAGTTCAAATTCCTCATCACTATTAGAAGCTTTCAATGCTAAGATTTTCTCAGGATCTACCTATTCTTTGAATCCATCAACTTCCATTTCATAAGTCCTTAAGTTCCCTACTATTTCATCTAGAGTCATGCCTTCAAGATCCTTATTTGCCTCCCTGATTGCAGTCACTTTGACATTCCATTTTGACTTGGGTAATACTCTCAAAACCTTTTTAACTTGTTCTTCCTCAGAGATGAATTTTCCTAAGGAAGTTAGCTCATTTGTTAAAGTGGTAAGCCTTGTCATCATTTCATGTAAGGTTTCATTTTCCTTTATTTTGAATGCCTCATACTCAGTGAAAAGTAGAGAGATCCTGAATTTTCTTACTTGAGAAGTGCCTTCATGAGCATTTACCAGTGCATCCCAAATTTGCTTAGTAGTAGTGCAAGTAGATACCCTGTTGTATTCAGCGGGTCCTAGTCCACAGACCAAGATGTTCTTGACCTTTGCATTTTTCTTCAAAGCCAACAAGTCATCAGGAGTAAATTCACTCCTTACTTTCTTGACTTGTTCACCATCAACCGTCTTCATTGGAATAGTGGGACCATCAGTAATCCTGTCCCATAATTCATAATCTTATCCTTGAATGAACATCTCCATCCTTGTTTTCCACCAGATAAAATGAGAGCCATCAAAAAGTAGAGGTCTAGTAGTTGACTGACCTTCACTGTGACCAGTAGGAGGTGCGGAATTCATCATATTGATCTTTTCTTAGGTACTAGCCTTATTTAAGACAACCTCTATTTAATACCACTTATTAGAGTACGAGCCCTACTAATTGCCTATCTGTGGAACAAGTAAGTAAACATGGTTCACAGAAGTAAGTACTAAACACAGTGTTTTTACGTGGAAAACACCCGGCTCAAGAAAGGTGTAAAAAACCATGACTTGTACTTCTACAGGATTTAAACCCAACTTCACTATAATACTTGAGCCTCAACAATCAACAGAATTACAAGACTTCTTGTAAACTAGGAATTAAAACTTCTAACTCCTATCACTACAAAAACACAAATCTTTCCAAGATAAGTGTTCCCAAGTCTTCAAGTTCGTAAACTTGAAGACACAATTCCTAACTCAGTTTATAGATCATTGAGACTAGAACAATGACTCATTACATATCAAAGAACCTACCTACTACACAAAGTCTACAACTTGCTAAGTAAGAGACCAGGTTCTTCTTCAAGTATGTGAACAGATATGCTGATTGTTGATTTTCTTTTTCGTGCTTGAGTGAGTTACTTGATCATGCATTGTTGTAATATGCACCCTGGTGATCCACCTGTAATAGAGTCCTGGTTGATTTATGTTTTTTCTCCTTTTTTCTCTATCAAGTAACTTCACTCTTTGTTGTAGCCGTTTCTCCTTCCCTGATTAAATAGGACTTTTTGCTTTTTCCTTTATCCTTTATCCTTGCAGAACTCTTCTCATTGTTGGACTTCTAGATCAACTCAACTTCTGAATGTTGTATTTTTCTTCCACTTTACTGAAGTGATAAGTGTTTGAGAAGGTTCCTGAATATTCTTGCTTATCCACTCCTGTCTATGCGCAGTATTATCTTACCAACAGCCTTGCCTGTAGCTTTTTTTGTACCCTTGAATGGACCAACTTTCACAATATGTTTCATTCATATGTCTATCATCAAAACTCCACATGCCTTAACAGAGATGCGATAGGAAGTTCGGGAGCTTTCTAGGAAGTACGAGGAGTAACGAAAAAGAAGGATGGATGAGGAGCGGCGTAGGACGACACTTGGGTCAGACGTCAAAGAACTCAAGACTCAAGTAAATACCTTAATCAAGCTTCTTTGTTCTCTGCAACCTAGTTTTGATGATGATGGTGGAGAGGATGAAGAGGATTAGGTGTTGTTGTTTTAGGTTTGAATTATGTTAGTTTGGAGTGTTTGGAAGATTTTTTTTTGGTGATTGTTTGCATACTTTTTTTTATACTTGTTTACATATTGTTTAAGTTGGATGAATACATATGAAGTTTGGTTTCTTAATTTCAATGTTTGAATTGTTTCAAAAGTATTTTTTTTATTGTTTTGCTGGTTAATATTGATTGTACATTTATTTTCTATTTAAATATTGAATTTTAGTGCAATAAAAAAACTAATAATAACACCATATTGGCAAGGGACTTTTGTAGCTATATCCCTCAAAATGTTCAAACATTAAATTAATTTTTTATTTAACTTAGTGAAGGATATCCCTCAACATATTTAAATTTATAATTTTTATTAATTTTCATGTACCAAGGATCATCCCTCACTAAATAATAAATTAATATTCTATATATTTTTAATATAGCAAGGGTCTTTCCTCACTAAATTATAAATTAATATTATATATATTATTAATATAGCAAGGGACATCCCTCACTACATTATATTTTTGGGGAAAATTATGAGACCAAAATAGCGATGGTTGAGTGTCGGAATCCTTCACTACTTTGTGAGGGTTTCCCTCACTAATAATTAGCAAGGCTCAAATTAGCAAGACATCTTGTAGCGATGGCTGCCCTCACTAAATCTTGATTAGTGAGGGACGTCCCTCACTAAATCGCATGGCTAAAACAAGACTTTTTAGTAGTGCCATGATCTCAAGCTTCTTCTCCAAAGGACATCTCTCTTCCAAATCCTTTACATCTTCTCTCAGATAAAGTTGGTCATAAAATTAATCCTACAATGCCTGTATCAAATTCAGAGGTGGATAAAGTATCAAAGAAAAATTAACTTGACTTTGGGCAGTAACATGGTGAATCTATGCAACAATTTATATCGTCTATTCATCTGGAGCAACAAGGTGATACTGGTTTTCATTGATGGACATATTTGGTAAATAAAGAAGATGAACATCAGGAGGATAATATTGGCAGGAAACTTAAAGTTCAAGCTCCAATTTTTCTCCCAAATAAGTCTGCAATTCATAATTATTCATCAAGTTGCAAGCAAACTTCAGGTGGTGTATTAAATTCCCTTTCTCCAATTCATACAACCAAACAATTGGTGGGAAGTGATACATTGTCTCCAAAGAGTTTTGAAAACCTCCAAAACAATGACATATTTGAGGAAAGTGAGTATGAAGACATGTTGGATATATGCTTTGCAAGTGCATCTAGGGATGTTGATATCTCTCCTGGACAACAAAGAAATAGAAAGATCAAAATATATCACAATAGAAATCAAAGTTGGGTTGATAAGGTGACAGAGGAATTTGTTCCAAGGCACCATTGGCAAAGAAAAATCATGCGACATTGTCAACAACTTCTAAGAAAACCCAACATATTCAAGAAGTGATGAATTTTCAAGTTATTTTGAACAGGTTTGAAGAAGAAGGCAAGGATTGAATATATCAATGTACTTTAGATGGGCCAACATTCCTTTTTAGTTCATATATTTGTAAAAAGGAGTTCGTGATTGATAACTCAAACTTCTCATTCATTTTTATACTTTTTCATTACTTAAGCATCCTTCTTTGTAATATCATCATAGAGTGTAACATAAACTCTATGATGATCCTAGAGTATCTAGTTCTCTCTAGTTTTTTATTTTTTGCACGTTTGTTAATTAGTCGAGGTTTTGTTACCTAATTAAGAATGATAAGGTAAGGTCTACCCCCTTTTGCCTATACTTTTCTCTTTTGAGGTTTAATTTTATTTTTTTTATTTTTTTTTATTTTTTTAAAAGGGTGGTTGATGTCTTTTGGTAACCAATGTCTTTTGATATATTTATGGTATTTTTTTATTTTTCCCCCTTTCTTATTTGTGGCTAAATTAATATAAAGTCTATAACTAATATTTAATAAAGAATAGATCTTGTTCGTCCATCGTCTATTTGATGGACGTACCAGATTAAGTCTGAATCTCTATGAATTGATCCTCCCTCTGCTCATTAGGGTTATCGCATATTATCAATACAATTTTATCACAGATGGCTCTGATAGCGATAATCCAGTGGTAACTGCTTATTTTGGAATGATAGATGAAGTTCGCCTAATTGGATGATACTAGTTAGTCAGATCAATAATATTGCTATCGAGATTGTTGATTTGCTAAAGTGTAAGGCTAATAAGGTAACATCTCTAAAAAACTATATTAAACTTATAATCTTTGATTCTTTGATATAAATAAATTATATGTGATTTTCTTTCTAAAAGATATTTAATTGATATGTTGATAGTTTTTTCATCGGCGATTTTAACATCGATCTCTTTTAAAATTTTATTTTTATCTTATAAATTTTGAATTTCTCTTTTCCTAATTGTCATAACATCATTTCTATGTTTGTTTATGTTGTTTTACAAGTTAAAATGAGTTTTATGTGTTTACAAAGAATTGAATTAGATTCTTTATTTTTTATCCATACTATAAGCATGCCACTTACTAAATTAGCTTTCCCCATAGACTAGAGTATGTGACTTTTCAGAGGAGGACGATAGTTTTATCTTAAAATTGGTATCCTTTCAATTTTATCAAATCTCCTTGAAGGGACACTATTTTATTAATTATTTAATCAACTTAAAATTGTTTTACACTTGATCTTTTTGTAGAAAAAGGGAAGAATAAATAATTTTGACAATAGGTCAAAGTGATATAGAATCGGAGGAGAAAATAAATGAAATATCTTAAGAATAACTTTTGAAGGTACAGATCTTTTGACTTTTACAATCTATCTACAATTTTAAAACGATCGTTCGGATGGTAGAGACGAAACAAGATTAGGAAATAGAGCGGGAAGAGAAAGATCAAGAGAAACACAGATTTGATTATTATTATTATTATTGATCGCGAAATATTTTTTTTTAATCTTATATTAGATGTAGAAAAAAAAAAGGAAGAAAATATGATTTTCATGAAAAATAATTTTCTTTTTAATTGAAATTTTCCTCTTAATTTCGAGGAGTTTTTTCTTCCTCTCTAATTTAACATATTATTTTATCATGGGAAATCATTTTGACATCTCACGCATCGTTACTTCTATAATGTTGACTTTATTCTTTTCCTTCCTTATATATTAAAATTTTAATAAACTATAATATTTTCATTAATTTTTATTTAATATTATACCTTCAGTAAAAATAAGTATATTCAATTTTACTCAATATGCTCTATTAGATAGTCTAGAATGAATAGATAAGTTGGTCATTTGATGAAGATAAGTAACACAACCACTAAAGGATGTGGTGCAGCTAATGGGACTACTTCTTTCTTAACTAAAGGTCTCAGATTTGATTCTTGATAGGGAGTGCTTCCTCTGAATGAACCTCACGCACACGAATCCAGATTAATCGGGTTCCAATATAGATGTCAAACACCAGATAAAAAATAAAAAGAAAAAAAAAGAAAAGTAATACACATACACAATAAAGGAAGCGATATCATTGGTTTTGTTTTATTTTAATTTTGAGTATTTTGATTTTAATTTTTAATCTTATATTATAAAGATGACATTTTAATCAATACAATTCAAATTATTTTTACTTTTCCATTTAAACATAATAACAGTAATAACTCAAAATACATATTCATGTTTAAGTTTATTTAAATGATCAAATATTGTGAAAGTATGACTTCATTATGATAGGATATTTTAATTTAAATTTGAATTCACTTTGTTGATATCAAAAAGCTGAATTGACCTTTTTTCTCAGATTTCTTGTTTTAAATAATTTTCAAACTTGAAATGGTATGATACTTGTGTGTGTTATCACTATGCTTTTCCTATTCTATATAATAGATTCAACTATTCATTCTAAATATACGTTACTTAATTTTTTTATGTAAATATGTATACAATTTGTAAATATTGATTATAATATAAGTTTTTATTAGTATGTGCAATCACATAAATAAATAGTGGCAATGAACCCTGAAAATTAATATCGAATTTGTATATGAGAAATAAATCTTCATAGTAATTTTGCTTATAATTTATTTTACTGAAAATGTATTGATACAGTTATCATGATTGATACATCTTCAACAACAATCTCAATGCTCTCGAAAGAAACTACAAACATTAATGTGATAATAAAAATGTTCACTCGCTGAACCTAGATTCATTAAAACTTTTGGCTAGAGATGTGGCTTTGGATATAATTTCCCTAAGTATTTTTTTCCCTACTCTTTCACTTATGATATCTATTGTGCATAAATCAATTACAAATACACTATAAAAAAATCTCTAAAATTCATCATTATATATCGTTAAATAGTTTGAAGCTACAAGAATTTTACATAATTCATCATTAAACAGAATTAGTAATGAATTAATGAATTTTTTATTGTTTAGCGACATAAACTATCCATCGCTAACACCTATTTTTAGTATGTTTTGTAATGTTATTTTTATAATTAAACAAATTCCATAAATATGTTGAAGTTAACTATTCATATAATGTATGATATAATTCAATTTTAATTGATATCTTCTTAAAATAAATGCACAGTTGCATGTGATGAACACATTGAGCTCTTAGAAAAGCAAGCTATGAAAGATGAAGCTCATCTCTACCTCAAAAATAACAAGGATATTAAGCAAAAGGACAACATAATGTGGACTGGGGATCTTCATGCCAAATTCATAAAAAGTTTACAACAACTTGGTAAAGGAAGTAAATTTATTTTACTATTAATTAAATTTTTTACAATTTATTTCTAAAGAGCGACATGAATAGCTAAAAGATTTACTTATGTCTAATATCTGCTTGTATTTACATGTATCTTGGCTTGATTTGAATATATTATAGTTATTAAATTATATTGCATACTTGTGGAACATGTAGAATGTTACCCAAGGGATATTCTGGAAATGATGAATGTGTGAGGAAGCAAATTGCAAGTCATCTCTAGGTACGTCTTTACAAAAATTGAAGTGATAAATTATATAACTTTTGAATGCATTTACTGCAATTATTCTGCAAAAAGAAATTATTTTATAAAATTTATTTTCTCAAATTTTTATTTTACAAAATGTTTTGGTTGAAACTATTTTTTATCAAACACTTGTCTGAGAAGTTATTCTTTCTACAACTATTTAATTTTAAAATTTTATATCTATAGCATAAAAGAAAAATCAATGTTATATCACTTTCACCAATAAATATTTCGACATTATTCAACCTTTAGTTTTGGAAATCCTTATCTATATACTCTATAATTAAAAGGATTAGAGATAAACATTGTTTACAGATGAAAGTTAATGAATCATTGCTAATTTCTATATATTTTTAGTGACAATTCAATGAAATTCCATTGTTTTCAATCTTTAATTCATATTGTTTTCAAAAGACAGTTATCGTTCAGTAATCATCAAACATCAAAAATATTTTTCATTAAAAATAACTCTGTAGTTCATATGATAATTAAATACATTCATGGTCTAACTCTCTTTTTTGTCTTCTAACATCTCTCAGCAATTTCATAACAACGTCAATTGGAAACTCTGCAAAAGCGCGTTGATCAACCCAGGAATGCCTGAGTGATTCTCAATAAAGTAGTATTAGAAAATTTGGGACAATGTTCTATTTCTCCTACTGGACTATTTTCAAGTTTTGATTTAGTTGAATGATTGTTTTTTTTTAATAAATTGTTGGGTTTTTATAGCATTTTAATATTAAATTTTCTATTGAAATGTTGCATGTTGAAGTGCATTGAAATGTTGCATACCGTAGCATCTTTTGATCTTTATCTCCCACATTTCATTGTGGTAAAAATGGTCTTTTGATTACTCCTCTTCCATGTTTAATTGTGGAAGAATGCACCTGACATTTTTCTTCGGTAACTTTTGTTATATCTGAGAAAATCTGAATGTCTAAGCTCAATCTATCATTTATGAGTTTCATCCACCATTGATGAGGTCAAGGAGCTGAATAGAGTAATGTGCAGGGAAGAAGAAAAGAAACTATTTCTTTGCATTTTCTGATTGAAAACTGTACAAAATATCTATACACCTCACTATTTATAGACAATTTTGTAACAAACTCAACTATACAGCTCAACACCAGCTTACTCTAACTAACTAACTCCTACTTGAACAGTAAAAATAGGAACTGTGAATGAACAGTAAAAACTATTTTATTTCAATGGAACAGTAAAACATTACTTCCTCATCTATCTTGAGCTTGCAATACTCCCCCCCATGCCAAAGGATGCAGGATATTAAGCACCCCAAGCTTTCCCATCAAATGCAAATATTGAGGTTGACAGAGACTCTTAGTAATTAAATAAACCACTTGATCATGAGTTTGAACATAAAGAGTCTCAACAAAACCAGATTTAATCTTGTCTCTAATAAAATGGCAATCAATTTCCATATGTTTAGTTCTCTCATGAAACACAGGGTTTGCACCCAGTTGAATAGCTGATCTACTGTCACTGAATACCTTGATAGGTTGAGTGAGAGGTACATCCAAGTCATTGAACAGACCAACCAACCAAGTCACCTCTGCAATCACTGAAGCCATGCTTCTGTACTTAGCTTCAGCTGAGCTTCTGGAAACTTTCTGTTGCTTCTTGAACTTCCATGAGACCAAGGAATCTCCAAATTTCACTATATAGCCAGTAACATACCTCCTAGTGCTAGGACAGGCTGCCCAATCTAAAACACACCAATAAAAAAGAGTCGCAGTAGGTTGAGCCTTTAACCAAATGCCTTGACAAATAGTACCCTTAAGGTGTATAACTACTCTAGTAGCAGCCTCCCAATGAGATCTTTTGGGATTTTGCATGAACTGACAAAGAGTCTGAACAATAAAACTAATATCAGGTCTGGTAATAGTAGCATACAACAATTTGCCAACAAACCTCTGATAAGAGGTAACATCGGTCAAAATTGCATCTTCAGGACAACATTTGCATGATCATATTCCATTGTAGTCAATTTGAGATTATGCTTCATAGAGTGAAAGCGGGCTTAGAACCACTAAGACTTGTTTCTGAGATAAGCTCCAAAATATATTTTCACTTATTCAACAAAACACCTGTGGTTGATATTAGCACTTTAATACCCCAAAAAATACTTAAGCTCACCTAAGTTCTTCAATTTAAATTGCTTGTGTAGAAACTCCTTAGAATTAGATATCAATGAGGTACTGCTACCAATGATGAGTAACTCATCAACATAGACTAAAATTATCACTATGTCTTCCTGTTTCTTCTATGTAAACAAGGAATAGTCATGTACACTCTGAACAAAACCAGCATTTACCAAGGCATTAGTAAGTTTCAGGTTCCATTGTCTGGAATCCTGTTTAAGAATATAAAGATTTCAACAATCTGCATACTCTTGTGTCTCTTTTATTGTTTGAAACCTTCTGGCATCTCCATGTAAACCTCTTCATCTATATCACCTTGTAAGAAAGCATTGTAGGGATCCATCTGACATAGAAACCAACCTTTTGAAGCTACTGAAGAAATTACACTTCTAATTGTAACCATCTTAGACACATGAGAAAAAGTATCATGATAATCAAACCTTCTTGTTGACTATAACCTTTTGCTACCAATCTAGCTTTGAATCTCTCTACGTCTCAATTAGCTTGATACTTGATCTTATAAACCTACTTGGATCCCAAAACATTCTTTCTGGGTGGTAAAGGCACCACCTCCCAGGTCTTGTTTTCTTTAAGTGCTTGAATCTCTAGCTTCATGGCCTCAACCCATCTTGAATCTACTGCAGCTTGCCTAAAAGTATGTGTTTAAACTAAGGTGGATAATTTGCTTAAATAGCTATGATATGACTTTGTATTTTTATCATAGAAGAGGTAGTTTGCCATGGAATATCTGCATTTCTGTCCAACCTTAGAAGTAGCATAGTCCTTTATCCAAACAGGTTGCCTGGACATCCTAGATGTTCTTCTTGGAGAACATATTGCAGGAGAAGAGGACAGTGGAATAGAGGTGCAAGGGACTTCAACTTGATCATCAGATGATGCAGTGTTTTGTGAGGTAGACTGGACCATAGAAGGATGCACATCTACATCAGTGCTAGAAAATTCTATATCCTCTGCAAAAATGTCATTCTCTAAAGGATCATCAATTTTAATAGGCACATTTGTGAGCTCTGTGTTGAACAAATTCCACTGTGCAAAATATTACGAGAACTCAACTAAAACCAATTGAATATATTCATGGTGAACCTACACTCAAATTTACAATGGAGAAAAGAGAAGCATTTCCTATTGGCGAAGGGTTGCATCAAGCAATTGTGATTAAACTTTCCTAAGGTGCACAAGATTTGAAGGACCTAAGGACACTGCTGCCGAAATATCTCGGAATCAAGGATCATTGTCTAATTGGTTCATTGGCACCACAGCAATGGTTCATTGGTTCATTGGCACAACTCTTGCTATGGTGTGATCAATATGATAATTATGTGACTGCTTTTGCAAGATTAGTGAAATATTTTTCTTACAATGGAAAGGAGCACTAATATAGGATATTCTCGTGGTTTATCAGTTTTAACTACAAAGAAGAAACGACTAAGGCAACAATGTGGATTTCTTCGCCGAACTTGGCTCTGGATCTATGTGTTAAGAGGTTATTATTTTCTATAGAAGCAGCAGTCGAAAAACCAATAACTATAGATAAAGCAACACAAATTAAGTCCAGACCGAGCACCGCTAGGATTAAGGTGATCCCAAACCTACTGGAAAAACTTTTAAAGAGAATAAGATTTCGATATTTGGACAATAAAACTGGTAAGCTTGTAGAGAGTTTCTAGAAAATTATTTATGATAATCTACCCTTATGTGTAATTTTTGCGCAAACACCAAGGACATAATGAAGGTACATGATGTTTGATACTGAAAAAGAAACTAGATACTATCTAGAATGCAGGTGGTGAAGGTTGTGAAGAAGCTATTGGAGAAAAATTTCAAGGAAATATGAGAGGATTTTTGAATGAGAAGAGAGGATGGGAAGAGGGATATCTAATACCTCATGAAAAGAACCAATAACCAGACTTGTTGGCAAGTTCCTGTACAGAATTTGAGGTCCATAACAATGTTGCTAAGCTTGTTGCGTCGAATGTTGATTCCCAACAGCAACAAATTATTGCAAATAATAATGCAATAGGTGATGTGGATGCACGTGAGTTGATGCTCCAATCGGGAGAGAATTCTATGGTCTTAGTCCCTTCATCGCAAACGAAATATGGACTACAAGTGAGGAACTTAATTGTTGAACAATACACTGACGAACAAGAGCATAATACATCTTTAAAACCCATAAATTTGGTGACCCGTGAGATGTCACAGTCAGATATGCACCATATTCACGATGTTGTGGCGAGTAGTGAAAATTCTGGACAGTATTCGTTCTTGAATGTCGCTAAGAAATCATTGGATAAAAATTTAGAAGTTGATAATTTGCGGTCCCCTTCTAATTCTACTCATTTTGAACATTCCATCAGTGAAAAGCGTGTTACTGGTGATGAATTAGCGAACAAAATCAAGGGTGTGGATAGCAGTATTAGCAAGGACTGGACCGTGGTAGCACATAAAAAATATTTAGGCATTCGAATTGGCTCTCCTACTCACGTTAATGTGCAGCTAGCAAGGAATGTTCCATATGCTCGATCTTCTTCCCCAAAGGACATTTCTCGTCCAAATACTTTTGATCTTCTCTCGGATAAAGTTGGTCATGAAATTAATCCAAAAAACCTACAATGCTTATATTAAATCCATAGGTGGCTAAAGTATTAAAGAAAAAACAATAACCTGATTCTGTTAGGAGCAACAAAGTGATACTAGCTCTCATTGTTAGGCAGATTTGGTAAATAAAGAAGATGAACATCAGGAGGATAATATTGGCAACAAACTTAATGCTCAAGCTTCAATTTTTGTCCCAAATAAATTTGTAATTCGTAATTATTCATCAAGCTGCAAGCAAACTTCAGGTGGTGTATTAAATTTCCTTTCTCCAATTAATACTGCCAAACAATTGGTGGAAAGTGATACATTGTCTTCAAAGAGTTTTGAAAACCTCCAAGACGATGACATATTTGAGGAAAGTGATGAAGACATGCTGGAAATATGCTTTGAAAGTGCAGCTCGGGATGTCGTTATCTCTCTTGGGCAAAAAATAGAAAAATAAAAAAATATTACGGTTAAAATCAAAGTTGGGATGGTAAGGTGACAGAGGAGTTTGTTCCAAGACACCATCAACAAAGCAAAATCATGCGACAGTGTCAACAACTTTAATAAGACCCAACAAATTCAAGAAGTGATGAATTTTCAAGAGATTTTGAACAGGTTCGAAGAAGAAGGCAAGGAGCGAATATATCAGTGTACTTTAGATGGGCCAGCGTTTCTTTTTAGTTCATACATTTGTAAAAAGGAGTTCGTGATTAATAACTCAAACTTCTCATTCACCTTTATATTTTTGCATTACTTAAGCATCCTTCTTTATACTATCATCATAGAGTGTAACTAAACTCTATAATGATCCTAAAATATCTAGTTCTTATTTTTACACGCTTGTTGATTAGTTGAGGGTTTTTTACCTCATTAAGAATGGTAAGGTAAGGTGTAACCCTCCTTTCCTATATTTTTCTCTTTTGAGGTTTAATTTTTAAAAAACAAAAACAAAAGGGGTGTTTGATATCTTTTAGTAACGTCATAATACATAAATATGACCCTAAACTTGACATCAAATTATAACTTTGACCTTAAACTTTGATAGTGCACAAATAGAACCTTTAGCTATTCAAAACCTGAACAAATATGACCTCCGATTTTGCAACCCCCACGCGTGAGTTTCACTCGCGCCTACGTGGAAAGCTCATCCAATCACACGGTACCACGTCTTTAAAAGGGTTGACTTGGAGGGAGGTCATATTTGTGCAGTTTTGAATAGTTAAAGGTCATATTTGTGCACTGTCAAAGTTTTGCTTTTTGTGTTAAAACGACGTCGTTTTTATTATTATTATTATTATTATTACTAAAAATTACACAAATACACAACTTATGTTTCCAATATTACAAAAAATCTCAACTCCCTAAACATATTACAAAAATCTCAACATATACACAGAATGCTATGTATATGTGGGCTATGTTATGTATATTAATAGGGAGAGAGAGTAAAGAAATTAAAAAAGTGGGAGAGAGTGTAATTACTTACAAAAGGATTGGTATTTATTATTATTATTATTTTTATTTATTTCTATAGCAGCACCTAACTTTTTTTTATTAAAAAAAAAAAACCACTATCAGGGATCGAACCCGCGTAGTAGGCTGAAGGAAGTGCCCAAGAAGAGTAAATAACACCACTGGGCTATCTAAGTGTCTTGTTTCATGTGGTTCAACATTAATATACGTACATAAATATAGATTTTCTACCTTATATATACAACATAATCATTTTACCAAGGGGGTTCGGGTGAACCCTACGACAACCACGTAGGTCCGCCCCTGTGTTAATTTAATAACATTTTAATAACGTTAATTTAATACTAATATTTTAATAACGTTAATTTGATAACGTTAATTTAATATACTACTATTATTATCCTTAATAACGTTAATTTAATAACGTTTTATTAAAAATATAATTTTTTTATTATTAGTATAGTTTCATCTTTAAATAAATTATATTTAGATATATTCTATAACATAAATTCGCCCTTTGTTTTATAATATATATACATACTCGCGCGATTTTTTCGTATGGGGCTGACCCACCTAATTAATAAATCTTCAATGTTGCTCTTTTTCTGCAATGACAAAAGAGATTAGATGTCATTTTCATCTTTGAGCCAAAAATAATGAAAAAATAATAGTGAAAAGTCATTTAAAGGTCATATTTGTGCAGTTTTGAATAGTTAAAGGTCATATTTCTGCACTTTCAAAGTTTAAGGTCAAAGTTATAAATTTGATGTCAAGTTTAGAGTCATATTTATGTATTATGCCCTTAGATTTTAAGCTGCGTGTTGAACACGCGTTTTGCCACGTAGGATCAGAGGTCATATTTGTGCAGTTTTGAATAGTTAAAGGTCATATTTGTGCACTGTCAAAGTTTAAGGTTAAATTTATAATTTGGTGTCAAGTTTAGGGTCATATTTATGTAGACACCTAATTTTGTCCCTCCCCGATAACATTTTTTTACCCATTTTACCTTATCCTACCGTGTACCCTCATCCATGTTATTATACCTCTACAAAATGACAAAAAATAACAAACTTCCTAACAAATTTTATCCTATCCTAACCCCCTTTACACCTCATCCTAAAAACCTACCCTACCCCATACCCCCTACCCTACTAACCCCCTCACGTTCTTTTTCATTTTCTTTTAAACAAATCACAACAAAAGAGGGAGGGGCCCCACTGAATGTTCCTGGAACAATGCATATATACACAATATAGAGGGAGAAATGAGGGGGACCACGAGGGAAAGCCTTTTTCCATTAATAATTGGGAGCCTTCACTCACAGGCACAGACATACTCACATACACGGTCCACACTCAGTTTCAAGGCCATATATTTCTTTCTTCTCTACCATCTCACCAGAGACAATCTCCATATTCACGCACAAAAACTACACACACTAACACACTAATATACATTGACACACACACAGGGAAAAAGGAGGAGCATATAAAAAAGGAGAATAAGGCACCATCGCCAGGGGCTTTTCTTTTTTCTTTTTCGGATCCATGATCCGAGGAGCAACAGGCACGCCATTTTTGTGACTCCATTCACACGCACTACTCACCCTTACAATCCTCACGCACACACTACTGCGCACACATACACACAGTAAAGGATAGAAGAGAGTTTAGGGGAGCAAGGTGAAACTGAGAGGTGAGAAAGAGAGATAGAGATCGGCAAGAAGAGGTCTATTCCAGCGCTCAGATCTCATCGGAGCTCCGAAAAATAGCCGAAATCGGCAACCAACCCAGCTGAAACCACTAAACCAGCGATTAAATCTCAAACTGCCAACAACTCCATCAAAAAAATCCCAAAAATCCGTCGACTAAACCCGACCCGTTTTGCCCGATTCCATTGAGATTCACTAGAAAATGAGAGAAACGATAAAGCATTTCTATTTCTTCATGGTATTCTGTTCTGATTGGTTAGCTCGCGGTTGTGTTCAAGTTTTGGGTTCGTCTATTTCGCGGTTCGTGGTCTATATTAGGTTTTGGGGTGGTTTGGACTCCGTATCGAAGTTTTATTCCCACTGCTTTTGAAGCTATCCGGTTATTAGTTCTCTATACCGAGTCAAGTTTGGTTGTGATTGAGGTTTGGTTCAAAGTTTTCGGGTATAGACTTTCTTTATTGAAATAACATTGAATTTGAAAGCTTCAAATGAGGTCCGATTCTACTCTTTCACCTCTTTTATTTCATTGTTGATGATATCTGGTGCATTGAATTAAATATCGTGTTGGTTGATCTGTGATGATGTGAATTGTTGGTTGTTTTGATTAGTTGTTCGATTCCCTTGATTATGGATTATGTGATGAAATGATATCTCGTTTGTAAATTAAAATTGGTTTTTTTGGGGTGAAAGTTAAAGTTGATAAAATGATTATTATGGGTTTGATTTATTAATATCGAACTTGATAGTATCATGGTAGTTCGAGTGGAATAGGCAAACATAAATTGGGTAGGCAAAGTTTAGGATTTGTGATTGTTGAATGATGTAATGTTTGTAGAATGGTTTTGATTTATGCATTGACATCTATTGTATTTATTTGGCCGGGGAATGCCCCGAGAGATTTGTATTGATTTATTCGGGGAATGCCCCGAAATACCATGTACTTGAAGACGACGCACAATCAAGGCCCGGAACATCGGGTGGAGAAAGCAATGGAGTGTAGTTTAGAATAGAGTAGGTTTATATTTTCGCATTTTTCTATTTTGGGATTGTAATAATCGGACTGGACATTATAATTTTTGATTTTATTTGTTTGTTTGATTGATTATTTTGTGTGATTTTGTGTGGTTTATATATTCATAATGTCAAATTAGCCGATACGCTCTGCCAAGCGATCGTGGTCAAACCACGGGATCGAGGGGTGCCTAACACCTTCCCCTCGGTCAACAGAATTCCTTAGCCGGAATCTCTGTTCGCAAACCAGGTTTTAAGAGTCAAACCATTTCGAAAAGGATTTTCCAAAGGTGACTTGGCACATCGGATTATGCCAAGTGGCGACTCTGAATTTAATTGTAAAAAATCCTTTTCGGAACAAAATTTCATCTTTTGTCACTTAATAATAAAATCCTTTCGAACTTAAAATTGAAATCTTTTTGTAGTACAACAAAAAGGGGTTGTGACAGCTCTGGCGACTCTGCTGGGGATTTTTCAAAATTTGAGCTTATTTTTTGGAGTCGTATCGGCTTTTTTGGCATTAGGGGTGTATAAACATTGTTTGTGATTATTGTTTATGTCATTTTTATCACTGTTGTGCATTTTCCGTGCTCTTTGTTTACAGTTTTTTGTTATGTGTTACCGCTTTATATCTGACATCACGTGCATAACCCGAGTCATTCTTTCTGCAACATGTCCGTAGTACACATGTGTACACGACCTATAGTTGAGTCACCCTTATTTTAGAGGGGGAGCCGTTGGGTTGTATGGAGTAGGTGGCCAGCTAAAGCAAGCCGCTATCGACCATACGCTCCCCCGAACAGCCTTGTTAGTGAACCCCAACATACGTCATCCTTTAGGTCATGCTTATATGCATCATATTGAAGACCTAACGGGGCCCACTTGGCCCTTTGTAGAAGACTCGCCTCTAAAGCATTCCTGCGTGCTAAATGTTGCATCTTTGAAGGTAATGTGGTCATTTGATGGACTGATTTGGGGAAAAGCATGTTTTAGAAGTAAAGTTTGTAGACAAGAAAGTGTTGAAAAAGAGAGAAAAAGAAAATGTGATCCAAAAAAGAGTGTTTTGTAGTTTGTTTAGAGTTCTTTATGGCTTTCATTTTTCACAATTTAAAAATCCAAAAAGATTTTCTTTATCCTTTTTTCCACTCATTTCCAGAAAATAAAAAAAATCAAAAAAATCAAAAGATTTTCCTTTGTCTTCTTTAGCAAGCATTCACAATTCAAAAACTTCAAAAAGATTTTTTATGATAAGTAGGTTTTTATAAAAGAAAATGCAAAAAGATGGTAGAAATTTTATACATTCCAAATACCAAAAAGATTTTTCTTTCATTGTTATTGGTGTCTGTTTTATTTGAAGTGTCTAAATAAAAAAAAAAATAATTATTTGTTTGTCTTGGTCGTGTCTCTCATGTCGTAGTTCGGTCTGTCCGTTATTCCTTAATTGTCCAATCTGGACGAACTACACACCCCTGATTCTCCTCTCTCGGGAGTGAGATACGTAGGCAACCTATTGTGGGTTCGGGGATTTTATTTAAAAAAAATCCAAAATGATTTTCTTCACTCTTCATTTAGAGTAGGTGTTCCATATACATCTTTAAAAGAAAACTACAAAAAAAAAATTCTTTAATAGGTTCAAGTTTCATTTTCACATGAAATTCAAAATCGAAAACCCAAAAAGATTTTTCTTTGGTAATCATAGGTTTCATTTTGTATAGGGAGTTTAAACTTGAAAAATGCAAAAAAAAAATCGTCAATTCTTTTGACAATTTGTTATTTTTTTTTAAAGTTTCAAGAAAAAGAAAAAAGAAAGGAAAAAGAATTAATTGGCCATTTTGGCAAGACTTCACGAACTACGCACACCTGATTCTCCTCTCTTGGGAGTGAGATACGTAGGCGCCCCTCTTGGGTTCGGTGACCTTTTCAAAAAGAAAAAAATGGTTTTGAAAAAAAAGTGTTGAATTCTAACGCATTTGCTATCTCTTGTTCAGTTAATTTAAGATGGTTGGTTTGTGGCATTTTGGCTAGTCCTCCATATTGCACCAAGTCATAGAGAAAGTTATGGTCAACAAGGATATCGAGTTTGTTTTCACTGATCAGATAGGGAGTTCGGGCAATGAGAATTTAGGAGCTAATAAAGAGATTCGAAAATTAAGGAAACAAATGATAGAAATGCATCAAGCTTGGGCTAATGGGTTACCACCTCCTCCATTTCCTGCTGATAATCTGGAATATCTTTCTAGCTTGCCTCCAGTATCACATACACAATTTCCTATTTTTGTTGACACACCACAATATGCATCAGGACCTGCTCCGGGGCAACACTATCCAAACATTTTCAATATTCATTTCCTCACTCCTCAACGCAAAGCTACCACATGCTCGGCTCCACCTACTGTTCATGTTTTTGCAGAACCAACCCCACCTGAAGCTCCTACTTTTGAGGTTTATCCATAAGTTGTGCCTCCCCACGCTGCGAAAGAGCCTGTATTGAATATTTTTGCTGACCAACATCATGCTATTGAGCCCACATTTAAGTTGACTAATCCTTATGGTTATACTCACCCGCCTGAATTTCTTCTTAACACTGAGAAGACTGTTATAACAGAAGAACAAAAGAAAATGACCAAAAATTGAGAAGTTTGGAACTGTCTATGAAAGACCTCCAGGGACTTAGGGGGTACAAAAGTGTCTCATATAAAGGTCTGTGCATGTTTCCAGGGGTTCATCTTCCTTTTGGTTTTAAAATACCAAAGTTTGAGAAGTATGATGGACATAGAAATCCTGTATCATGTTTGAGACATTATTGCAACCAACTAAGGGGTGCTGGGGGGAAGGAAGAATTACTCATGGCATATTTCGGTGAGAGTCTTTCAGGCCTAGCTTCGGAATGGTTTGTTGACCAAGACATCGACAAGTGGAATAGCTGGGATGACCTGACTAATAAATTCGTGAAACAATTTCAATACAATATGGAGTTGATTCCTGACGAGAAATCCCTAACTAATATGAAGAAAAAGAGTACTAAAACTTTCAGAGAGTATGCGATTAGATAGCGTGAACAAGCTGCTAGGGTGAAACCGCTAATGAAAAAAAGTAAGATAGTGGAGGCGTTTATTCAAGCGCAGGATGAAACATATTATCAATAGTTGTTACCTTAATTAGGCAAGCCATTTATTGAGGTCCTCAAAATGGGGGAGATGATAGAGGATGGAATTAAAACCGGCCGCATTGTGAGTTTTGCAACATTGAAAGCGACTACTCAAGCAATTCAAAAAGGTTCGGGAAGTGTCGAAGGGAAGACGTATGAGGAAGATGCATCTTTCATTGTAGTTGGACAACAGGCACGGGAAAGAGGACCATACCATCGTTACTCACAGGTTCAAACCCAAGTTTATGCCCAAGCTCCACAGAATCTTTCCCAAAATCCATTATATTACATTCCCCCACCTCCATATCAACTGTATAATGCACAACCATATGTTCAACCTCAATCTTACCCATACTGGAGCACGCCAACTCTGTCGAGTCATCCTCTAACTCCACATACATATTGAAGCCCTTCTAGGCCTGGTTTTCAATTTAAGACAAATGATGAAATAAGACTGAAGTCGAGGGATAGTTTCACACCAATCAGAGAGTCGTATGCCAGTTTATTCCAGAGATTGGTACAACAGGGCATGATCACTTCTCTCCTTAGGTATACTTATGACCCACATTCAAGAAGTTTTGATGCTAATGTACGATATGCATATCATTCTGATGTTCAGGGTCACAGTATTGAAGATTTTTGTTCTTTGAAAATATGATTCAAGATAAATCAATTATGGTGCAGACCATTGACAGTGAGGAAAGCTCTAGTCATGCTGATATGCAAACCAGTGGCTAAGATGTCAGGCTGAGCAATTGAGAAGTCACCCTTCTCCCTACTAGGAAGAGGTCTGGTAGTTTGTTTTGTTTTCTTTTCTGTTTTTCAAATTATTTCAAGGTTGTAGTTTAGGATCTATCTTGTTTTGTCCCTTTTTTGTTTATGTTCAAACCTTTCTATCTTTTATTTCAATTAAAGGGAGTGTCCCTTTTTCCTTTGTGTTTTAAATTTATGATGTTCGTTTGTTTTCTTTACATAGTACATTTTATGTTGATTCTAGTGTTATGACATGCTAGAAAAATTTTCATCCAGATCTTAAAATTTAGTTTAAGCATGAGCATTGAGTCAAAGGATTAAAGTTAGAAAAAACGAGCATCTGAGAAAATAGATAGAGTGCTGGGGCATTTGGTGATCAAGTTGAAGCCTTCTTTGAAAATTAAGGCAATTATTTTGAGAATCGTGAGAATAACTTGGTCATCAATTGAAAGACATATCTCAATTGGTCAAGTAGTGAATGTGCGATCCTATGTCAAAAGGAATAGAAAGAAAATCAGCTCCACGAAGTCATGAGTCCTTCATCATAAGGAATGTACAACAAAAGTGGAGTTGTGTGTTTGACAAGGGTAGAAGAAGAATTAGCACATGCTCAGTTGAAGTTAGTGTTGTTAAAATGTCACAAATGATCTTCATCTTTCATTTCATATTGCATGATGTGTACTTGCATTTTCAAGGATTAATATGATGAAGGCATTTCATTCTGCTATCCAAACAACGTGTCATCCTTTGCTTACCCTATTTGAGCTTTAGTCCTATTTTCTTTCATACCCCTCTTTTGAAATCAAGATAGAGTCAGCAAAGCTTTAAAGAAAAGTGTCGAGCAAAGCAATATAGTCAGAAAAATTTCAAAAAAAAAAGAGAAGAAAATATTTCCAAAAAAAAAAGGGTAAACAAAAGAAAGAAAAAAAACCAGAATCAATCAAAAGAACAAGCTGCCAGAACTACGCATGAACTGATTCTCCTCTCTCGAGGGTGAGATATGTAGGCTACCCTACTAAGGGCTCGGTCTAACCAAATAAACAATTTAGTGTCACCCAGTCAAAAGAAACTGGGGCATGAGTTAATCCTCATTGTTTGACTCGATTCCAATAGTTGTAAGTCCTACCCCACTTCAAGTGTCGTTTGAGCCTCATGTCATCCTTTCTTTCTAACCCTATCCAAAATCCAAGTTACAACCAAAGAAAGACCTTCAGATCAATCTTTGAGAATTTTAAGGATAAGCATGCAAGGGATATGATGACGTCTTTTGGGAACTTCTTGTCTTCCTCAGCATAAGGAATCAAGAGAGAAATAAAAACGAGTCTTATTGGCAAAAACCCTCACGGGAAACTTAAGGCGATGATAAGTCGAGAGAGAGATAAAAATAAGAGAGAGTTTGGATAGAAAGATCAGGCAGCTTAATCCAAAATGTATGGCATAATCATTAGAGTTGACTATCATTTCTAGATAAATTTTTCATTTCTTTGTTTCAAATGGGGACATTCATTGTCTTTTATTTCTTCTCTTTATTTTTATTTTATTTTCTTGAGTCAGTTGTCCAAATAAAAGTCATTGTCATTTTTTCTCTTGTCTTTGAGTTAAGTTCATATCAAAATAAGTCAGAAAAGATCTCAAAACATGGCTACCAACTTCTTCAATTGCAAAATCAAGACAAAAGGTCAACACATGAAAGAGACATGATTGTGAGCCAAAATAAGGCATGCAGAAAGTTTTGTCAACCGACAAGTCTGGGAACTCATGGAAAGACCAAGGTTCAAAGGGTCTATCTGAGAAGCATGACAAAGCAGAGATACTATATCTGTTTCAGAGTCACTCTTAGTAATCTGAGTTCGGATCAATGATGCAGCGAGTTAATGAAATATGCTAATGGTTGAAAGCAAGGTTAATGTGACGGGGGCAAGAGCGATTGCCACGAAAGCCAAAGCCACAAACCGGCCACCATGTTTTTAAACTAACAAGTTTTCTTTGTATGAAACAGGAGCACATGTTACCTTCGAATCTAGGATTTTAAAGCCTAAACATCAAAAGTTGCAATGCCTCACTTCCACAAATGCAGGAGACACACTTCCTTGTTTAGTTAATTTAAGCAACATTTGTAAGGAGATGCACTTCCTTGTTTTGGCAATTCAAGTGACATTTATAAAGAGACACACTTCCTTGTTGGGTAATTCAAGTGACATTTGTAAGGAGATGTACTTCCTTGTCTGGGTAATTCAAGCAGAATTTGTAAAGAGACGCACTTCATTGTTTGGTAATTCAAGCAACATTTGTAAGGAGACGCACTTCCTTGTTTGGTAATTCCATCGGCATTTGTAAGGAGATGCACTTCCTTGTTTGGTAATTCAAGAAACATTTGTAAGGAGACACACTTCCTTGTTTGGACAATTCAAGCAACATTTGTAAGGAGACATACTTCCTTATTTTGGTAATTCAAGCGCTATCATAAGGAGACACACTTCCAAAGGAGACACACTTCCTTATTTTGGTAATTCAAGCAGCATTGGTAAGGAGACACACTTTATTGTTTTGTAACTCAAGCGGCATTGGTAAGGAGATGCACTTCCTTGTTTGGTAATTCAAGCAGCATTTGTAAGGATATGCACTTCCTTGTTTGGGTAGTTTAAGAACCATTTGTAAGGAGACACACTTTCTTGTTTAGTAAATTCAAGTGACATTTACGAGGAGACGCACTTACTTGTTTGGGTAATTCAAGCGGTACTGGTAAGAAGATGCACTTTCTTCTTTTGGTAATTCAAGAAGCATTGGTAAGGAGATGCACTTACTTGTTTTGATAATTCAAGCAACATTGGTGAGGAGATGCACTTCCTTGATTGGGTAATTCAAACTTTGCTTTTTGGGTAATGCACTTCCTAACTTAAGTTTTGATTCTCTGTAGATGTACTTCCTAGTTGAGTCAGTCCCCTTGATTTCTAGAAAATGCACTTTCTAGTCGAGTTATTGTACTTAATCCTTAGGAGACACACTTCCTTGCTAGTTTTCATTTGTCAGGTGGCATACTTTTTAATTTAAAATTCTATCTCTAGAAGACGCACTTTCTAGTCAAAATTCCTCACTTTAATTCTTAGGAGACGCACTTCCTAGTCTTGGTCATTCAATTTTACTCTCAAGAGATGTATTTCTTGGTCAGAGTCTTGATTTATCATTGCAACAGGCAAGTAGGCATGATGCGACTTTCCCAAAAGTCTTCTGATGGTAAACTGGGGCAAAATTTAATTCTTGTGTTTGGAACTTTACTTTTCTGGAAAATGAAGTTTCTCTTTATAATAATTTTTGTTTGGGATAATCTTCTTTCCAGTTTTGATGTGATTTCAGGAGCCTTCCCGAAGCAGAGGGAGAATAAATGGAAAACCAAGAAATAAGGTGAAGAAATCAAAAGTTAAACAGATTGAAAAATAGCAAGTCAGGAACCCTCTTGGAGAATAGGGTGTAGAAATTGAAAGGCAAGCAACAAATTGAAGAAATTGCAAGACAGGAGCCCGCCTGAAGAATAGGGTGATGAAACTTAAGTCAGGAGTCCAACAGAAGCTGTATAGATAGGGTTTTTGTAATTTCATTTATGGTTTTAACTTGTAATTTTCATTTTGATGTAATGACAGAGCCGCAGACCGGAACCTCGATGAAACCTCACTCGACTCTCCAACTCGGTTGCTCTTCTTCCTTCTGTTTCTTTCTTTGAATAATGGTCGGGACAAAATTCTGTCTTGGTGTCTACTTCTTTGTCTGAAAACACTTCGTGTTTACATTTAAAGGGGGCATGATGTAGACACCTAATTTCGTCCCTCCCCGATAACATTTTTTACCTATTTTACCTTATCCTACCGTGTACCCTCATCCATGTTATTATACCTCTACAAAATGACAAAAAATAACAAACTTCCTAACAAATTTTATCCTATCCTAACCCCCTTTACACCTCATCCTAACAACCTACCCCACTAACCCCCTCACGTTCTTTTTTATTTTCTTTTAAACAAATCACAATAAAAGAGGAAGGGGGCCCACTGAATGTTCCTAGAACAATGCATATATACACAATATAGAGGGAGAAATAGGGGGGACCATGAGGGAAGGCCTTTTTCCATTAATAATTGGGAGCCTTCACTCACAGGCACAAACATACTCACATACACGATCCATACTCAGTTTCAAGGCCATATATTTCTTTCTTCTCTACCAGCTCACCAGAGATAATCTCCATATTCACGCACAAAAACTACACACACTAACACACTAATATACATTGACACACACAGGGAAAAGGGAGGATCATATCAAAAAGGAGAATAAGGCACCATCGCCATGGGCTTTTCTTTTTCCTTTTTCGGATCCACGATCCGAGGAGCAACAAGCACGCCATTTTTGTGACTCCATTCATACGCACAGCTCACCCTCACAATCCTCACGCACACACTGATGTGCACACATACACACAGTAAAGGATAGAACAGAGTTTAGGGGAGCAAGGTGAAATCAAGAGGCGAGAAAGAAAGATAGAGCTCGGCGAGAAGAGGTCTGTTCTGGTGTTTAGATCTCGTCAGAGCTCCAGAAAACAGCCAAAATCGGCGACCAACCCAGCTAAAACCACTAAACCAGTGATCAAATCTCAAACCTCCAGCAACTCCGTCAGAAAAATCCCAAAAATTCGTCGACTGAACCTGACCCATTTTGCCTGATTCCATTGAGATTCATTGGAAAATGAGAGAAATGATAAAGCATTTCTATTTCTTCATGGTATTCTGTTATGATTGGTTAGCTCGCGGTTGTGTTCAAGTTTTGGGTTCGTCTATTTCGCGGTTCGTGGTCTATATTGGGTTTTGGGGTGGTTTGGACTCCATATTGAAGTTTTATTCCCATTGCTTTTGAAGCTGTCCGGCTATTAGTTCTCAATACCGAGTCGAGTTTGGTTGTGGTTGAGGTTCGGTTCGAAGTTTTCGGGTACAGACTTTCTTTATTGAAATAACATTGAATTTGAAAGCTTCAAATGAGGTCCAATTCTACTCTTTCACCTCTTTTATTTCATTGTTGATGATATCTGGTGCATTGAATTGAATATCGTGTTGGTTGATCTGTGATGATGTGAATTGTTGGTTGTTTTGATTAGTTGTTTGATTCCTTTGATTATGGATTATGTGATGAAATGATATCTCGTTTGAGAATTAAAATTAGTTGTTTTGGGGCGAAAGTTAAAGTTGATAAAGTGATTATTGTGGGTTTGATTTATTAATATCGAACTTGATAGTATCATGGTAGTTCGAGTGGGATAGGCAAACATAAGTTGGGTAGGCAAAGTTTAGGATTTGTGATTGTTGAATGATGAAATGTTTGTAGAATGGTTTTGATTTATGCATTGACATCTATTATATTTATTTGGCCGGGGAATGCCCCGAGAGATTTGTATTGATTTATCTGGGGAATGCTCCGAAATACCATGTACTTGAAGACGACGCAAGATCAAGGCCCGGAACGTCGGGTGGAGAAAGCAATGGAGTGTAGTTTAGAATAGAGTAGGTTTGTATTTTTTCTATTTCGGGATTATAATTATCGGACTGGACAATATAATTTTGGATTTTTTTTGTTTGTTTGTTTGATTGATTGTTTTGTGTGATTTTGTGTGGTTTATATATTCATAATATCAAATTAGCCGATACGCTCCGCCAAACAACCGTGATCAAACCACGGGATCGAGGGGTGCCTAACACCTTCCCCTCGGTCAACAGAATTCCTTAGCCGGAATCTCTGTTCGCAAACCAGTTTTAAAGAGTCAAACCATTTCGAAAAGAATTTTCCAAAGGTGACTTGGCACACCGGATTATTCCAAGTGGTGACTCTGAATTTAATTGTAAAAAATCCTTTTCGGAATAAAATTTTCATCTTTTGTCACTTAATAATAAAACCCTTTCGAACATAAAATTGAAATCTTTTTGGAGTACAACAAAAAGGAGGTGTGACAATTTATATATTATGCCTTTAGTAATCAATGCCTTATTTTAAGGTTTTTTTTTTTTTTTTACAAAAATAAAAAATTTATTTATTTTTATTTTAAAAATGCTATGACTTCCAATCTAAAAAGTATTGTTATGACTTACAATGAAAACCTAAGGTTGTCTAATTTAATATTTTTCCTTTTTTTTTTATTTGTGGCTCAATTAATATAAAATCTATAACTAATATTTAATAAAGAATAGATCTTGTTCGTCCACCGTCTATTTGATGGACGTACCAGATTAAGTCTCAATCTCTATAAATTAATCCTCCCTATGCTCATTAGGGTTACCGCATATGATCAATACAATTTCATTGCAGACGGCTCTGATAGCGATAATACAGTGGCAACTACTTATTTAGGAATGATAGATGAAGTTCGCGTGATGCTAGTTAGTCGGATCAATAATATTGCTATTAAGATTGTTGATTTGCTAAAGTGTAAGGACTATAAAGGTAACATCTCTAAAAATTTATATTGAACTTATAATTTTTGATTCTTTGATATAAATAAATTATATGTGATTTTCTTTTTAAAAGAGATTTAATTGATATGTTGATAATTTTCTCATTTGCGATTTTAACATCAATCTCTTTTAAAATTTTATTTTTATCTTATAAATTTTGAATTTTTCCTTTCCTAGTTGTCACAACATCATTTCTATGTTTGTTTATGTTGTTTTACTAGTTAAAATGAGTTTTATGTGTTTATAAGGAATTAAATTAGATTCTTTATAAGCATGTCACTTACTCCATTAGCTTTCCCTATGACTTTTCAGAGGAGGACGATAATTTTACTTAATATTTGTATCCTTTCAAATTTATCAAATCTCCTTGAAGGGACACCATTTTATTAATTATTTAATGACCTTAAAATTGTTTTACGCTTGATCTTTTTGAAGGAAAAGGGAAGAATAAATAATTTTTGTCAATAGGTCAAAGTGATATAGAATCGGAGGAGAAAATAAATTAAATCTCTTAAGAATAATTTTTGAAGGTGCAGATCTTTTGACTTTTACAGTCTATCTACCATTTTAAAACAATCGTTTGGATGGTAGAGGCGACACAAGATTAGGAAATAGAGCGGGAAGAGAAAGACCAAGAAAAACATCGATTTGATTATTAATACTATTGATCGCGAGATAATTTTCTTTTTTATCTTATATTAGATGTAGAAAAAAAAAGCAAGAAAATATGATTTTCATGAAAATTTATTTTCTTTTTAATTGAAATTCCCCTCTTAATTTTGAGGAGTTTTTTCTCCCACTCTAATTTAACATATTATTTTATCATTTTGACATCTCACGCATCTTTACTTCTGTAATGTTTTCACTTTATTCATTTTCTTCCTTATATATTAAAATTTCAATAAACTCTAATATTTTCACTAATTTTTATTTGATATTTTACCTTCAGTAAAAATAAGTATATCCAGTTTTGCTCAAATATGCACTATTGGATTGTCTAGAATGAATAGATAAGTTGGTCCTTTGATGAAGATAAGTAATACAACCACTAAATTAGAATGTGGTGCAGTGGATGGAGCTATTCCTTTTTTAACTAGAGGTCTCATATTTGATTCTTGGATATGAAAAAATTCTTGATAGGGGGTGCTTCCTCCGAATGGACCTCACGCACACAAATCTAGATTAATCGGGTTCCAATATAGATAACAAACACCAGATAGGAAATAAAAAAAAAAGTAATACACATACACAATAAAGGAAGCGATATTGTTAGTTTTGTTTAATTTTAATTTTGAATATTTTGATTTTATTTTTTAATTTTATTTTAAAAACATGGCATTTTAATCAATACAATTCTAATTATTTTTACTTTTCCATTTAAAAATAATAACAATAATAATTCAAATACATATTCATGTTTAAGTTTATTTAAATAATCAAATTTTGTGAAAGTGTGATTATGATAGGATATTTTAATTTGAATTTGATTCACTTTGTTGATATCAAAAAGATAAACTGGTCTTTTTTCTCCAATTTTTTTTAAAAATAATTTTCTAACTTGAAATTGTATGATACTTATGTGTGTCATTACTTTTCCTATTCTATATAATAGATTCAACTATTCATTCTAAATTATTATACGTTAATTAATTTTTTTGTGTAAATATGTATAAAATTGTACATATTGATTGTAATATAAGTTTATATATGTGCAATTGCATAAACTAAAGAGTAGCAATAAACCCTTAAAATTAATATCAAAATTGTATATGAAAGATAAATATTCATAGTAATTTTGCTTATAATTTATTTTACTGACTTTTTTTTTTATATAAACATTTTACTGTCTTTCAAAATGTATTAGTGCAGTTATCATGGTTGATACGTCTTCGACATCAATGTCAATGCTTTCCGAAGGAACTACAAAAATTGATATGATGATAATAAATATCCACTCGCCGAACCTTGATTTTTTAAAACTTTTGGCTTGAGTTGTGGCTTTGGATATAATTCCTTGAGTAATTTTTCATACTCTTGAAGTTATGATATCTGTTGTGGATAAAATCGATTATTTTTATAAATACACAATAAAAAAAAAATATTCTAAAATTCACTATTATATATCGTTAAATAGTACGGAGCTAAAAGAATTTAACATAATCCATCGTTAAATAAGTAATGAATTTTTTATTGCTTAGCAAAATAAACTATCCATCGCTAACTCCTATTTTTAGTATGTTTTGTAATGTTATTTTTATAATTAAACAAATTTTATAAATATGTGTGAAGTTAACTAGTCATATAATGTATGATATAATTCAATTTTAATTGATATCTTCTTAAAATAAATGCACAGTTGTATGTGATGAACACAATGAGCTCTTAGAAAAACAAGCTATGAAAGATGGAGCTCATCTCTACCTCAAAAATAACAAGGATATTAAGCAAAAGGACAACATAAAGTGGACTGGGGATCTTCATGCCAAATTCATAAAAAGTTTACTACAACTTGGTAAAGAAAGTAAGTATATTTTACTATTAATTATTTATTTTTTTCAATTTATTTCTAAAGAGCGACATGAATAGATAAAATTTATACTTATGTCTAATATCATCTTGTATTTACATGTATCTCGTCTTGATTTAAAAATATTATAGTTATTAAATTTTATTGCATACTTGTGGACCATGTAGAATGTTACCCAAAAGATATTCTGAAAATGATGAATGTGTCTGGTCTTACAAGGATGCAAATTGCAAGTCATTTCTAGGTACGTCTTTAAAAAAATTGAAGTAATAAATTATGTAACTTTTGAATGCATTTACTGCAGTTTTTCTACAAAAAGAAATTATTTTATAAAAGTTCTTTTCTCAAATTTTTATTTTACAAAATGTTTTGGTTGAAACTATTTTTTATCAAACACTTGTCTGAGAAGTTAATATTTCTACAACTATTTAATTTTAATATTTTATATCTATAGCGAAAAAAGAAAAACTAATGTTATATCACTTTCATCGAAAAATATTTCGACATATCACTTTCACCAATAAATATTTCGACATTATTCAACCTTTAGTTTTGGAAATCCTTATCAAAACACTCAGTAATTAAAAGGATTAGAGATGGACTTCGTTTAATGATAAAAGTTAATTAATCATTGCTAATTTCTATATTTTTGTAGTGAAAATTCAATGAAATAACATTATTTTCAATCTTTAATTCATATTGTTTCAAAAGACTGTTATCGTTCGGAATCATCAAACATCAAAAATACTTTTCATTAAAAATAACTCAGTAGTTCATATGATAATTAAATATATTTATGGTCTAATTCTCTTCTTTTTCATCTAACATCTCTCAGAAATTTCACAGCAACGTCAATTAAAAAGCTCTGCTAATCATCCCAGAAATCCTGAGTGATTCTCAATAAAGACGTAGTATTAGAAAAATGGGGACAATGTACTATTTCTCCTACTTAACTATTTACAAGTTTTAATTTAGTTGAATGGTTGTTTTTTTATTTTAATAAATTGTTGGGTTTTTAAAGCATTTTAATATTAAATATGCTATTGAAATGTTGCATGTTGACGTGCATTGAAGTGCTGCATACTGGAGTATCTTTTGATCTTTATCTTCCATGTTTAATTGTGGAAGAATGCATGTGGCATTTTTCTTTGGTAACTTTTGTTACATCTCACTAATTATTTACTCATTGTTCTATCTCTTTATGTTTTATAACTCAGGTAACTTAAAAGCATTCATCTACCCACATTCCTCTTATTCATTATTTCGCCTATGATATAGAAAAAGCAAAAGAGAAAGATATAGTGTTTATATTTTGAGTTTAGTAGACAGCTGCACCCACTGCACCACTGATCATACCTTGCAAGAAATCAAAATATTCCAAAGTATCAGATACAATATAGGAAACATAAAGAGGCCAAAGAATCCTTGACCTTCTTCTTTTGGAAAAATTAGAATGAGATACAAAGAATTAGCACTATATTGGTTCTACAACCATCATAGGCTTAATTTGTCGTCTTCATCAATATCCTTTATTCTCCATCTTGCTGCACCCCACTGTATAAGTCATTCATCTTCCTGATGGTCCACCAATTTAGCATAGTATAGTCCAAAAATAATACTAATTGGATAAGGGTGAAACTTAAAAGAGTATGAATGTTATGTTTTGGATGAGGATGGTACTGAAAAAAAGATTGTCCCTGCTATTAGTTATTACTATAGTATTTTTGTGCCGCGGTTGATATGCTTAATTCACCCAAAATTGCTCGCGCTTTGAAGCAATGGTAAAATTGTACTCCTCTAACCTATAGATCACGGATTTAACCATCATTCTCTTGAGGTATGACCCTTCTCCAGACTCTGCTAAATGCAGGATGCTTCATCCATCGGACAAGCCCTTTTTTGGTTCCCTTAGTTCTACCTACCACATTTTGAGGTGTGGGGACACTTAAGCAGTAGTTGAACCAGTCTAGTGGGAAAAAAATTAGCAAAAAGACTTCGAATCCTACTTTGAGGAGTCAGAAAAGGGACTCAATTTAATGTTTTTGATGACTTTACTCATTTTTCATGGTTCTATTTCTCAGCTTCCTACTTTTAGTTGAGTGTAGTAAAGGAGTAATCATGTTTCCCACCTTTCTCGCCTTCAATAATAATTAGTAATAATTGGAGTTCAGAGGAACCCCTTGTATATTCATCTTAAATTCTAGACCAACCTTCTTCAATTTCCAGCAAAAATTTGTTATAACAATAAGCCATTAGTATCCCCCAACTAATGCCAACATAAAGTTGAGACCATACAATATTTTTTAACCCCCTTTCGAGATTCAGTTCTGATAATTGAGTTGATATCCTTGTGGCAGATTCAGTCGTGGATTTGCGAGGAAGCAGTGTTCCAAAGCTTCATTGTATCTTTATAAGACTCATCTCTACCAGCTTGCAGAGTACCATATAGCTGAGGATTTACTTGGGATATTGAGGTCAAAACATTGCACTTCATAGTCAAATGCCAATTCAAGAAATTGGCACTAGCTATAATTTGGCAAAATACTCCAAGCATTCGAAAGCTGAGAACTGTTGCAAGTTTGCTGTTACCTTTCAAAGTTGTCATTTGATTGTGTATCAAATCTATCCCATGAAAATATGATACAAGTACTATCGTGATCATGAACATATTTTGAGTATATTAAAGGCAACTGAGAGAGTGCACAAGTCTATGTGTGAAGGTCGCCCAAAACCACCCATATGGTCACTCAATGGGCGCCCATTTTTGAAGACTAGTCAGTAAAGGGTCTTTTAGTCTTTTTTCACTTATTTTTGTAATGTAATATAAAGATAACCTTGTAGGGTTTTAGTTCCTTAGTTTTGAATGTTATTGAAAGAAACTCCTCTAGAGAGAGTGAGAGCAACCGTAACTAGGGTGATATAGTGTGGAATCACTAGTGTTGCAAAACATTGTTAGAAACCTTGGTTCTTCAGAGGTGGACGCCCTCTTGTGTCATCGTAGAGTGTTGGTGTTTGATAGTACTAGTTTTAAGGGTCTTGGTATTTAATATATACCTTGGTTCTTATTGTTTGTAATATTGTATGTCACACTTCCTATCTTTTGTTCCTGTAATCGTTGTACTAGTTTGTAGTTGTTTCTAGTGAAACCGTGTGTTGTTGTTACATTGTTCTTGTGTTCCGTTCCTATTGTTATCATCTTGTTCTTCTGGTGTAGCTGCTGTTTTGGTGTTGAACACCTAGTAATCTTGGGTTCTTGAGTTGTCATCTTGTAGCCGTTTGGTCTCTTGTACCTTGTGGACTGTTTTGTGCGATTTGTGGGCTGTTTTGGTGTCTTTCCTTGGTCGTTTTGTATCAAAATATGATCCCAAAACATCAAATCAACCCTTTGTATAGGGAAAGAACACAAAAGTAAAGAGAGTTTCAAAAGAATGGGAAGTTAGAGTGGGTGAGGAGAAGGTTAGTTCATAGAAACTCAGTCGTAAATTTATAAATCCAGAAATATATACAAAAAAGGAAAAATAATCTTAAATCATGCATTGGAAGGACTCAGTAAAACACAAATTAAGTACTCCATCTGGACTCTACACAAATTTTGGTTAATAAGATCCCTATACGTCCTTGAAGCCTAAAGTTACTTCACCTACGACTCCAAAAACACACTTCACCATAGATCAGTGAGCAATTTCTTTTTTCTCAAGTTCAATTTCCAAGACCACTGTCTATGCAACATAGATCCCTTTGCACATCGTAGTAATCAAAAAATGCAAGACTTCATAGGCATCTGAATTCATACTACAAGCTGAAAGAACCACCTAATCAGAAATTTAACTGGTACAATCTTGATAACAATAGCATATTCACCATACTTCAACCCAACTCAAAATCAAGCAAATTAGAACAACCAAAAGAACGCCAGAATGATGGCACAGTAGGCAGTAGCTTCGGCAGCTTCACAGATAGGATAAGAGAAACACCGAGCAACAAGAAGAAGCACAAAGGAATTGCAAACAGATGATTAATCACTTCTCATTCAATACAGCAACAAATTTGAAATAAGAAATTGAACAACCTCCATGCAACAACAAAATAAACGGAATCATTTCAAAATGAGCAATTTGAACAACCTCAAGGTAAACATAATAACTGGACAGGAAGCTCAAATCCATTAAGTGATGGAAGTCTCAAGATCCTTTCATTATAAAAATATCAAGTTGGAATACTGCTTCGAGAATTTTAAGCACATTAATCTTTCAAAGGGCAATAAATCCAAGATAGAAGGTTCCCCAAAATTTCTCTAACACTTGAAATATCAAAATGAAGCTACAACTAATAGCCTCTAAGCTCTCAGGTAACTGTCTCAAAGACCTCAAGCAGAAGCTGTTGCCTTCTTCCTTGGAGCTGCTTCAGCACCTGGACAAACAACAGTACTCACTCATACAAGTTATGACCAGATATTCTTGATCATCAATTATCAATGTCTAAACCAACTAATTAGTCAAACTAAAACAACAGAGATCACTCTGAATTATAGATGTGCATCTTTCACAATCACTTATAATTTTCATGAAAAATATTTTGTGAAAAACAGTTCTATCTTGAAAATTTATTTTCTAGAACTATTTGCAGCATTAGGTGGGGTACAAAGTCACTGTAATGTACTCAACACAAACACAACGAATTAATAAATTGGAGAAGGAATTTTATTGATAGATGAGTCAACGGTTACAATCAATCAACTAAGAATTTAGCTACTGTAGGCACCTAATTTTGTTCCTCCCAAATTCAATTTTACCATTTTTTAACTTACCTTACCACGAACCCTCAACCATGTAATTATCCCCCACAAAAATAACCAAAATCCATAACCAATTGATTCCTATCCTAACAAACCTTATCTCAACAAAATCACACCTCACCACCCTGCCCCTACCCCACCTCGCTACCCTACCCCCTACCCCATGTTTTTGTCCAACGGAAATACATATACGGCTACAAAATTGAAAAGAAGGGGGAGGGGGGCTCACGTGATATTTCTTTTTCGTCTTTCTTTCCAAATGGATAAGGGGGACCTTTTTTGCTTGAGCCATCATCACAAAGAATAAAATATATATACACCATTGCACATAATTTTTATTTTTGGGGGGAGGGACCCTCACAGAACACAATATTCTCTTCGTTCTTTATATATATCACACACAGGCCCTCCTCATCAGAGAGTAACAACAATACCCTCACATTGACCTCACTATCACACACCCATATACACTACACACTCTTAATTCCACCGGGATACATACAGAAATGGATAGATAAGAGATGACGTGAGAAAGAGAGAGCTGTGAGAGAGTGAGAGAGATCTGCGAGAGAGATATCTGCGAGAGAGTGACAGAGATTTGCGAGAGAGGGAGAGATCCGCGATTGAAATCGAAAGAGAACGATCGCGAAGTAGTTTTCGGCGAGTGAGAGCTTGAGGAACACGAGTTTGGAGGTTTGATTACTGTTCCGGCGACAGGCTCGCTGGAATCGCGTCTAGCTGTCATAAATTTGTTCAAAACCCATCGAATACGTCTCAACTGATATCTCTTTGTTGTTTTGGTCATAGCCGAAGTTTACCGGGGTTACAGCGACACAAAATTACCAAACAAACCACGATCTGCTTTTGATTCCGTCCAAACCCATTGGAATCGGGCCGAATTTCTCTTATTTCTCACGATTTTTAGTTCGAGGTTGTGTGGGTTTGTTAGAATCTGGCCCAGGTCTCTTTGTTTTTGTGATTCTCAGTTCCGAGTTGGATGAGTTCATTTGTTTGAGGTTCGGTTCGAGGTTTCCGGGCGCGGATTCTCTTTATTCGAATAACATTGAGTTTGAAAGCTACGAATCGAGGTCCAATTCTATTATCCCTCTTTTTATTTCATTATTTACTGTATTTTGGTGTGTTGGATTGAATATTGTGTGTTTTGTTTGAGCCTTGTTGGTGATGAATGCGTATTTGTTTTGATTCGCGGTTGGTTCCTTTGATTATGATTTGCATGGTGAAATAGCATCTTATTTGAGAATTAAAATTGGTTGTTTGGGGCGGAATTAAAATTGATAAAAGTGAATACATATTTGTTTTAATTCATTATTAGCATTTTAATTTGGAATAAGCATGAATTTTGTTGAAACAGATAGGCAAATGTAGGTTTGGGTAGGCAAATTTAGAACTTGTGTCTGGTTGAATGTTTGAATGTGCGTGGTCCGTACTTGATTCTAATGTATTCATTTGGCCGGGGAATGCCCCGAGAGATTTGTATTGATTTATCCGGGGAAAGCCCCGAAGTATCATGTATGCAGAGGAGGCTCGTGATCAAGGCCCGAGGCATCGGGTAAGGCATTGGAATGAAGTTTTAGGATTATCTTAAAATAGGATTTATATTTTATGCATTTTTCTATTTTGGATTGTATAATTGGACTGGACACTAAATTTTGATTTGTTTAATTTTGTTTGCTTGATTGATTGTTTTGCATGCTTTGTGTGGTTTATACATTTATAATGTCAAATTAGCCGATACGCTCTACCAAGCGACCGTGGTCGAACCACGGGATCGAGGGGTGCCTAACACCTTCCCCTCAATCAACAGAACTCCTTAGCCGAAATCTCTATTCGCAACCCAGTTTAAAGAATCAAATTGTTTTGAAAGGGATTTCCAAAGGTGACTTGGCACACCCGATTTATGCCAAGTGGCGACTCTGAGTTTTGAATATAAGAAGTCCTTTCGGAACAAATCTTTATTTTGTCACTTTAATAATAAAAACCCTTTCAAACTAAAATCAAATCTTTTGGAGTTGTAAAAAAGGGGTGTGACAGCTCTGGCGACTCTGCTGGGGACTCTTCAGAATTTGAGCTTATTTTTGGAGTTGTATCGGCTTAGTTTGGCACTATAGGTGTATAGACATTTTGTTTGAGTTATTTTGTGTTATTGTTTATCATTGTTGAGTGCGTACGTGCTTTTTGTTTATAGTTTTTATCGTGTGTTACTGCTTTATATCTGACATCATGTGCATAACCCGAGTAATTTATTCTGCAACAAGTCCTGAAGTGCACGTCGTGCACACAAACTCTAGTTGAGTCACCCTTATTTTAGGAGGGGGAGCCGTCGGACGTATGGAGTGGGTGGAAAGCAGAGCAACCACTATCGACCATATGCTCCCCCGAACAGCCTTGTTAGTAAACTCCAACGTAGGTCAGTCTTTATGTCATGTTTATCTGCATCATATTGAGACCTAGTGGGACTCACGTGGCCCTTTGTAGGAGACTCACCTCTAAAGCATCCCTTTGTGCTAAATGTTGCATCTTTGAGGGTAACTTGATCATTTGATGGACTGATTCGGAGAAAACATGTGTTAGAAGTAAGGTGCGTTTGAAAAAAAAAAGGAAGAAAAAAGTGAGTTGAAAAGTAAAAAAATGAGTTTCGTAGTTTTTAGAATTCTTTATGGCTTTTGTTTTTCACAATCCAAAAATTCAAAAAGATCTTTTTTTTAACCTTTTGCACTCATTTTGTCAAAGACAAAAATATCAAAAAGATTTTTCTTTGTTTCTTTAATAAGCTTTCATAATTTGAAAATTTTAAAAAAAGATTTCTTTTAATAGGAGCTTTTTATAAAATTTGAAAAATATGGTAGAAGTTTTGTACATTTCATATAACGAAAATACCAAAAAGATTTTCTTTCATAGCTGTTGGTATCATTTTTTATGTGAAGTGTCAAATTGAAAATTCAAAAAAAGATTTTGTTATGTTGTTCATCGTGTGTCTTTGGTCGTGTCTCAAGTCAGGGTGCAATCTGTGATTTAATCATTAATTATCCAATCTGGACGAACTACGCACCCCTGATTCTCCTTTCTCGAGAGTGAGATACGTAGGCAGCCTATTGTGGGTTCGGGGATCTTATTTCAAAAGTCCAAAACAAAATAAAAAAATTCTTCACTTTTCATTTAGAGTAGGTGTTTCATGAACATCTTTAAAAGAATACAACAAAAAAAAAATATTTTCCTTTAATAGGTTCAAGTTTCATTTTCGTATGACATTCAAAATTGAAAATCTAAAAATATTTTCTTCGGTAATCATAGATTTCATTTTGTACAGGAATCTGAAAAAATTTAAAAGATTTTCCTCACTCTTTATTTAGAGTAAGTATATATCTTTAAAAGGAAACTACAAAAAGGTTTTCCTTTAATAGGTTCAAGTTTCATTTTCATAGGACATTCAAAATCGAAAACCCAAAAAGATTTTCTTTGGTAATTATAGATTTCATTTTGTACAAAGATTTAAACTTGAAAAATACAAAAAGATTTTTGTCAATTCTTTTGACAATTTGTTATTTTCTTCTCTTTGAAGTTTCAAGAAAAAGAATGAAAAAAAGAGAGTTTAATTGGCCATTTTGGCAAGACTTCATGAACTACGCATACCTGATTCTCCTCTTTCGGGAGTGAGATATGTAGGCACCCTTCTTGGGTTCGGTAATTTTTTTTAAAAAAAAGGGGGGGGGGAAGAGGTTTTGAAAAAGTGTTGAACTCTAACACATTTGTTGTTTTTTGTTGAGTCAGTTTAAGGTGGTTGGTTTATGGCATTCTGGTTGATACTTCACCTCACACCAAATCCAAAGGGTTAGTTGTGTCCAACAAAGATATAGAGAGTGGCGTCATGGATCAAACAAAGAATCAAGAAAATGAGAGTTTGAAGCAAGAGATTAGGTAGCTAAGACAACAAATGACAGAAATGCATCGAGCTTGAGCCAGTGGGTTGCCTCCTCCTCCATTTCCCTTTATTGATCCTACAAATACCTCGAGTTTTCCACCAAAAATCTCAAAGTCAGTTTTCTACTATTGTTGATGCACCGCAACATGACTCAGAATTCATTCCAAGCCAAAAACATCTCAATACTTCCACCACTTTTTCTCTAGCTCCTCAGCATAAGCCTGCTACATTCACAACACCACATGTCGTTTGTGATCTTATTGCTCAATCCTCTACTGGGACTTCTACACTGGCTCGCACAACGGTTGGGCATCCCCATACAGCTAGTGAATCTATATTCAATACTCTTGGTGATCATTGTTATACTCCTGAGCCTGTTTTTAAGTTAACTGGACCACCAAAATTTCTTAACAAGAAGTTCAGTGTGCCAGAAAAGTAAAAATAAATGGTTGAAAAAATAAAAAGTACAGAAAGTGCTATGAAAAATTCTCTAGGACCTGCGGGTAAAGAAGATGTTTCATACAAAGACTGGGGCATGCCTTTAAGCGCTAACCTTCCTCTAATCTTTAAGATGTCAAATTTTGAGGAGCAAGATGGGCATGAGGAATCCGTGAAACATTTGGGACAATATTGCAATCAATTAAGGGAACCTGGAGGGAAGAAGAATGACAAAGATGGCACTGCTATTGTAGTTGGAGAACGGGCACATCCAAGAAGACGACGTCGTCGTTGCCATCAGTCTCAAGCCCAAGTTCATACCCAAGCTCTCCATAATCACTCCCAAAATCCATTATACCCTGTTTCCCCACCTTCATATCTAGTATATTGCGCACAACCATATGTTCAACTCCCTCCTTACCTACAATGGAGCGTACCAACTCCTCACAGTTATCCTCCGATTCCCCAAACATACCAAATCCCTTCTAGGCCTGATGTTCGATCTAAGTTAAACAATGAAACGAGGTAGAAATTGAGGGATAGTTTCACACCAATTGGAGAGTCGTATGCCAGTTTATTTCAGAGATTGGCACAGCGAGGCATGATCACTCCTCTTCTTGGGTAAACTCCTGACCTGCATTTAAGAAGTATTGATCCTAATGTACGATGTGCATATCATTCTGATGTTCAGGGTCACAGTATTGAAGATTGTCGTGCTTTGAAAAGAGAAATTGAAAAGATGATTCAAGATAAATTGATTATGGTGCAGAACATTGAAAGTGAGGATAACTCTAGTCATGCTGTTATGCAAACCAGTGGTTAAGATGTCAGGCTGAGCAATTGAGAAGTCACCCTTCTCCCTACTAGGAAGAGGTTTGGTAGTTTGTTTTGTTTTATTTTCTATTATCCGAATTATTTCAGGGTTGTAGTTTGGAATTTATCTTGTTTTGTCCATTTGTCGTTATGTTCAAACCCTTCTATCTTTTATTTTAATTAAAGGAAGTATCCCTTTCTCCTTTGTGTTTTAAATATGTTTTTGTTTGTTTTCTTTCCACATTACATTTTATGTTGACTCTAGTGATATGACATGCTAACGGAATTTTCAGTCAGATCTTAAAATCCAGTTTAAGCATGAACATTGAATCAGAGGGTTAAAGTTAGAAAAAAAGAGCATCTGAGAAAATAGGTAGAGTGCTGAGACATTTGGGGACAAGTTCAAGCCTTCTTGGAAAATTAAGGCAATTATTTTGAGAATCATAAGAATAACTTGGTCGTTAATTGAAAGACATGGCTCAATTAGGTCAAATAGTGGTTGCGTGAACAGAAAGAAAATCAGCTCCACGAAAGCATGAGTCATTCGATGTGAGGAATGTACAACAAAAGTGGAGTGATATGTTGAACAAAGTGCAAGAGTAGTGACGCATAGACTCAGTTAAAGTTAATGCTTAAAAATGTCACAAATGATCATCATCTCTCACTTTCATATTGCATGATATGTATTTGCATTTTTATGGATTGATATGACGAAGGCATTTCATTCTGCTATCCAAACATCGTGTCATCCTTTGTTTACCCCATTTGAGCTTTAGTCCTATTTTCTTTCATACCCCTCTTTTGGAATCAAGATAGAGTCAAAAGAAAAGTGTCGAGCAAAATAATAGAGTCAGAAAAAGTTCAAAAAAAAAGAGAAGAAAAAGAAAATATGTCCAAAAAGAAAAAGAAAAGAAAAGTGTCAAGACAAATAGAGTCAGAAAAAAATCCAAAGAAAAAGAGTGTTAATAAAAGAAAAAGAATCAAAAGTCTAAATCATGCAAAATAAGCTGCCAGAAGTATGCATGACCTGATTCTCCTCTCTCGGGGGTGAGATACGTAGGCTGCCCTACTAAGGGCTTGGTCCAACCAAATAAACAATTTAGAATTGCCCAGTCAAAAGAAATTAGGGCATGATTTAATCTTCATTGTTTGAGTCGATTCCAAAAGTTTTAAGTCCTACCCCACTTCAAGTGTCGTTTAGGCCTCGTGTTATCCTTTTCTTCTAACCTTATCCAAAAGCCAAGCTACAACCAAAGAAAGACCTTCAGATCAATCTTTGAGAATGTTAATACTAAGCATGCAATAAATGTGATGACGCATTTTGGGAACTACTTGTCTACTTCAGTAATAAGAATCAGGAGAGAAATAAAAATGAGAGAGTCTTATCGGTGAAAACCTTCACGGGCACCGTAAGATGATGGTAAGCTGAGGGAAATAAAAATGAGAGAGTCTTATCGGTGAAAAACCTCACGGGCACCGTATGATGATGGTAAGCTGAGGGATATAACAATGAGAGAGTCTTATCGGTGAAAACCCTCACAGGCAAGATGATGGTAAGCTGAGGGAGATAACAATGAGAGAGTCTTATTGGTGAAAACCCTCACGGGCACTGTAAGACAACGGTGAGTTGAGATAAATAAAAATAAGAGAGTTTCATTGGTGAAAAGCCCTCATGGACACCATAGGTCAATAGTGAGCTGGGAAAAAGAAAATGAGAGAGGCTTGTTGGCAAAAACCATTCAAAGGGCCACTAGCCGAATAAGGTCTTAAATGCAATTGGCCTAAGGAAGCAACTCAATTTTGAGGTCATTAACTCAACAACAATTGGTAGAAAGTTTTGGATTTAAAGATTAGGCAGTTTAATCTGATATGCATGTCATAATTATTAGAGTTGACTGTCATTTTCAGATAAACTTTTGTTTCATCTTTTTCAACGGGGACATTCATTATCGTTTCTTTCTTATCTTTAGTTATATTTTTATTTCGTTGAGTTAGTTATCCAAATAAAACAAAAATTGTTGTATTTTTTCTCTTGTCTTTGAGTCAAGTCCATGTCAAAACAAATGAGAAAAGATTTCAAAATTGGCTACCAGCTTCTTCAATTGCACAAAGAAAGACAAAGGGCCAGCACATAAAAGAAATAAGATTGCGAGCCAGAACAAGGCATGCAGAAAGTTTTGTCAATAGATAAGTCTGGGAACTCATGGAAATACCAAGGTCCAAAGGGTTTATCTGAGGAGCATGGCGAAACAGAGATACTGTGTTTGTTTCAGAGTCATTGCCATGATAAAGCAGGGGCAAGTGCCTGCAATCTGAAAAAAATGAAGGGAATGAACACTGGAACAGGTGTCAGGAAAGCCAAGTGCTGCAAACCACCACTAAGTTTGTAACTGACAAATTTTCTTTGTTGAAATAGGGGCAAATTCGCTTCACTTAATTCAGCTACCATTGGAAATACACATCCGTGAGATTTTACTTTCTGTTCAGGACCCTCCTAAAAAATGGGATTTTACTTTCTATTCAGGACCCTCCTGAAAAATGAGATTTTACCTTTTGTTCAAAACCCTCCTGAAGAATGGGATTTTACCTTCTGTTCAGGACCCTCCTAAAAAATGGGATTTTACCTTATGTTCAGGACCCTCCTGAAAAATGGGATTTTACTTTATGTTCAGGACCCTTCTGAAAAATAGGATTTTACTTTATGTTCAGAACCCTCCTGAAAATAGAATTTTACCTTTTGTTCAGGACCTTCCTGAAAAATGGGATTTTACTTTATGTTCAGGACCCTCGTGAAAAATGGGATTTTACTTTATGTTCAGGACCCTCCTGAAAAATGGGATTTTACCTTCTGTTCAGGACCCTCCTGAAAAAAATGGGATTTTACTTTCTGTTCAGGACCCTCCTGAAAAATAGGATTTTACTTTCTGTTCAGGACCCCCCTGAAAAATGGGATTTCACTTTCTGTTCAGGACCCTCCTAAAAAATGGGATTTTACTTTATGTTCAGGACCCTCCTGAAAAATGAGATTTTACTTTCTGTTTAGGACCCTCCTGAAAAATAGGATTTCACTTTCTGTTCAGGACCCTCTTGAAAAATGGGATTTTACTTTATGTTCAGGACCTTCTTGAAAAATGAGATTTTACCTTCTGCTTAGGACCCTTCTGAAAAATGGGATTTTACTTTCTGTTCAGGACCCTCCTGAAAACTAGGATTTTACTTTCTGTTTAGGACCCTCCTGAAAAATGGGATTTCACTTTATGTTCAGGACCCTCCAGAAAAATGGAATTTTACTTTCTGTTCAGGACCCTCCTGAAAAATAGGATTTCACTTTATGTTCAGGACTCTCCTGAAAAATAAGATTTTACTTTCTGTTCAGGACCCTCCTGAAAAATGGGATTTTACTTTTTGTTCAGGACCCTCCTGAAAAATGGGATTTTACTTTCTGTTCAGGACTCTCCTGGAAAATGGGACTTTACTTTCTGTTCAAGACCCTCCTGGAAAATGGGACTTTACTATCTGTTCAGGACCCTCCTGGAAAATGGGATTTTACTTTCTGTTCAGGACCCTCCTGGAAAATGGGATTTTACTTTCTGTTCAGGACCCTCCTGAAAAATGAGATTTTACTTTCTGTTCAGGACCCTCCTGGAGAATGGGACATTACTTTCAGAAAAAATGAAATCTTTCTTTATCATAATCTTTGTTTGGGATAATTTTCGTTCCAGTTTTGATTTTGATTTCAAGAGCCCGCCTGAAGAACAGGGTGATGGAACTGCAAGTCAGGAGCCCGCCTGAAGAACAGGGTGATGAAGTTTTAAGTCAGGATCCTGCCTGAAGAACAGGGTGATGAACTTGAAAAAAAAATATGGCAAGTTAGAAGCCCGCCTGAAGAGCAGGGCGAATAAATAAAAGTCCAACAACATGGTGAAAAAGTTGAAAGTCAAGCGACAAGGTGAAGAAATTGAAAGTTAAACAGTTGATGATATAGCAAGTCAGGAACCCGCCTAAAGAACAGGGTGAAGAAATTTAAAACCAAGAAACAAGTTGAAAAAATTGCAAGTCAGGAGCCCGCCTGAAGAACAGGGTGATGAAACTCAAGTCAAAAGTCCAGAAGAAGTTGCATAGATAGGATTTTGTAATTTCATTTATGTTTTTAACTTGTAATTTTCATTTTTGATGTAATGACAAATCCGCATACCGGAGCCTCAACGGGACCTCACTCGACTCTCCAACTCGGTAGTCTTTCTTCCTTCTGTTTCTTTCTTTGAATAATGGTCAAGTCAAAATTTGATCTCGTTGTCTACTTCTTTGTCTAAAAATACTTCGTGTTTACATTCAAAGGGGGCATGATGTCGACACCTAATTTTGTCCCTCCTGAATTTAATTTTACCCATTTTTTAACTTACCTTACCACAAACCCTCAACCATGTAACTATCCCCCCCAAAAAAATACAAAAATAACCAAAATCCATAACCAATTGAGTCTTATCCTAACAAACCTTATCTCAACAAAATCTTACCTCACCATCCTGCCCCTACCCCACCTCACTACCCTACCCCCTACCCCATGTTTTTGTCCAACGAAAATACATATACGGCTACAAAATTGAAAAGAAAGGGGCCCACGTGATATTCCTTTTTCATCTTTCTTTCCAAATGGATTAGGGGGACCTTTTTTGCTTGGGATATCATCACAAAGAATAAAATATATATACACCATTGCATACAATTTTCATTTTTGGGGGGGAGGGACCCGCAGAGAACACAATATTCTCTCTATTCTTTATATATATCACACACAAGCCCTCCTCATCAGAGAGTAGAAACAATACCCTCACACTAACCTCACCGTCAGACACCCATATACACTACACACTCTTAATTCCACCGGGATACACACAAAAATGGATAGATAAGAGATGACATGAGAAAGAGAAAGCTGCAAGAGAGTGTGACAGATCTATGAGAGAGATATCTGCGAGAGAGTGATAGAGATTTGTGAGAGAGGGAGAGATCCGTGATTGAAATCGAAAGAGAACGATGGCGAAGCAGTTTTTGGTGAGCGAGAGCTTGAAGAACACGAGTTTTGTGGTTTGAATACTGTTCCGGCGACAGGCTCGCCGGAATCGCGTCTAGCTGTCATAAATTCATTCAAAATCCATCGTATACGTCTCAACTGATATCTCTTTGTCGTTTTGGTCATAACCAAATTTTATCGGGGTTACAATGATATAAAATACAATGATATAAAATCATCAAACAAACCCCGATCTACTTTTGATTCCGTCCAAACCCATTGGAATTGGGCCGAATTTCTCTTATTTCTCACGATTTTTAGTTCGAGGTTGTGTGGGTTCGTGAGAATTTGGTCCAGGTCTCTTTGTTTCTGTGATTCTCAGTTTTGGGTTGGATGAGTTCGTTTGTTTGAGGTTCGGTTCGAGGTTTCCGGGCGCGAATTCTCTTTATTCGAATAACATTGAGTTTGAAAGCTACGAATCGAGGTCCAATTCTATTATCTCTCTTTTTATTTCATTATTTACTGTATTTTGGTGTGTTGGATTGAATATTGTGTGTTTTGTTTGATCCTTGTTGGTGATGAATGCGTATTTGTTTTGATTCGCGGTTGGTTCCTTTGATTATGATTTGCATGGTGAAATAGCATCTCATTTGAGAATTAAAATTGGTTTTTTGGGGAGGAATTAAAATTGATAAAAGTGAATACGTATTTGTTTTAATTCATTATTAGTGGTTTAATTTGGAATAAGCATGAATTTTGTTGAGACAGATAGGCAAATATAGGTTTGGGTAGGCAAATTTAGAACTTATGTCTGGTTGAATGTTTGAATGTGCGTGGGTCATACTTGATTCTAATGTATTCATTTGGCCGGGGAATGCCCCAAGAGATTTGTATTGATTTATCCGGGGAAAGCCCCGAAGTATCATGTACGCAGAGGAGGCTCGTGATCAAGGCCCGAGACATTGGGTAAGGCATTGGAACGCAGTTTTAGGATTAGCTTAAAATAGGATTTATATTTTTCGTATTTTTCTATTTTGGACTGTATAATTGGACTGGACACTAAATTTTGATTTGTTTTGTTTTTTTTGCTTGATTGATTGTTTTGTATGCTTTGTGTGGTTTATACATTTACAATGTCAAATTAGCCGATACGCTCTACCAAGCGACCGTGGTCGAATCACGGGATCGAGGGGAGCCTAACATCTTTCCCCGCTCAACAGAATTCCTTAGCCGGAATCTCTGTTCGCAAACCAGTTTAAAAAGTCAAATTTTTTTGAAAAGGGATTTCCAAAGGTGACTTGGCACACCCGATTTATGCCAAGTGGCGACTCTGAGTTTTGAATATAAGAAGTCCTTTCAGAACAAATCTTCATTTTGTCACTTTAATAATAAAAACCCTTTCGAACTAAAATCAAATCTTTTGGTGTTGAAAAAAAGGGGTGTGACAGCTACACTACGGCTCCATAGATGACTTTAAGCTTTTTGAATACACGTAATGAAGTTTAGGATGGGTGAAGAATAAGAAGAAGGAAGGAAGGACAGGAAGAAGAATCTAGAGAGAGAATTTTTGGGTGAAGTATACCGGTAAATCAATAACTGTCTTTGCAAGGTGGATCTCTAGGTATTTATTAACATGAAGCAGGATTTTGACAGCTGGCTCCTAGCTGGACGAATATGATGCATTAATATGAATAGCGAACTACTAATCTTGGCCCTTGATAGTTCTGCTCATTAAACGCGTGCCTCCCACGTGACCCATTTACTTTGGATCATTACAGTCACCAACCTTACTCACTCATACAAGGTGGATGACAAAGTGTAACAATAGTGTTAAATACTCCCATCAATCCCATTATGTGGGCCTTTTTCATTTTTTAGTTGGGACCGGAGAAGACGTCTTTCTGTCTTTAGTAACAATTTAACTTTAAACTTCTCATTTTACCCTTAAAGAGTGGATTTATAGCCACACAAATATCAACCGCTTATTTCGGAAAAGAAGTTTCAAAAGTATTTCTTTCATTCCTCATGACCAATCAAACACCTATACATAAATTGGGACAGCGGGAGTAGTTGTGATTAGGATCCCCTCCAGTATCTGTTTCCTCCTGCTGCTCCAATAGCCTTTTTGACTTTTGACATGTGTCACTTGTTAAATCTCATTGGTCAAATCAGCTACCTCTCTTAATCAATATACACACACAAAGCCTCCCTCGTTTTCACTCTTCCTACTAAAGCAAGTACCAAAGCCAGCACTACTATTGCCATCATAGCAAACTCTATATACCATATGCCCCAAATCAACAAGGGTACTAGAGCAACGAGAGGAAATAGGTACTGGAGGGTATATCCTAGCCCCTATACTAGCATTGAAGGTTGAAAATAATATCTAAATATTGGTTTAAGCAGGTATATGAATATCTGTAAAGGAAAATGACTTTTATCTGTAACTAGGGGAAATCTTAATAAAAAAACAAAGTAAGCAATCACTGGAAAATGATTCATATATACTGTAGAACAATTCATAGAAAGAGAGAGAAAATGTTTATGGGCTATTTATTTTGGCTAGAAAGGTTAAATATCGCTATTTGATGTTAAATTGGATCATAAAATTATTACATTGTGTCAATTTACCATTATTTTATGTAAAAATTATTTCATATGTACTTTTTAAATTATTTATTGTAAATTCTAATTGTATTTTTTTTATATTTATTGAATTAAGTTTTTAATTGTAAGTTGTAGCAGTTTTTTAAAAAATATTTAAAAACATTTTTTTAAAATTTATCTATTATATATATATATATATATATTTATATCAATTAAAATCTCCCTTAAATATTTGCATTTTACTACTAGTTTAGATGTACGCGCCTCGCGTGTGTACCTCACTTTATTGAGTTCAAACGTTAGAATATTTTTTTAAATAATAAATATGAATACAATAACTAAATTCAACATTTTTTCGAGAATTTACTTAATTAAACCTAACTTTTACCAAAAAAAATTTTCAAAGCCGATTGACATTCATCTATCAACTGTAAACTGCAACAAAATGATTCGATGATAGAGACATCAAAATAATATAATTAAATCTAACCTTTACAAAAAATTTCCCCAAAGTCGTCCTACACTCATCTACCATCTGTAAATTATAACAAAATAATACGACAATAGAGATATTAAAATAATACAACTAAACTTTACCTTTACACCAAAAAAGTTCTCAAAACAGAGATATAAAAATACTACAATTAAACCTAACCTTTACTTAAAAAAATTTCTCAAAGCCGATCGACATTCATCTACCACCTATAAATTCATTTACGACCTATAAACTACAACAAAATAATACAATAGTGATTACAAAGCTTCAGTTTTGATGAAATAATTCTTGTTTGAGTGAAAATTTTGACACTAAAGAATGATTTGAATGAAAACAAAGAAGATTTTTATACATACACACGTTGAATTCTATTATATTGAAAAAAATAGTGAAGAAGTTGAGGGTTAGAAAATTAAGCATCCATCAATTTAGACATGCAACCGAATCATACTTTTCCAATAAATAAATCAGTTTCTTCTCTAGTTTAACGTGCATCTCAATATTTATAGAAGTATTTCCTTAATAGAGTCCTATTTTAGGATTATTTTTCTATCCTATTTTAGGACTATTTTTCTAATTGATCAGTACAAAGGAAAATATTAATTGAGTCTCCTTCCATATAGTTTAGGAGTCCCATTATTTTAGGAGTCTAGTTAATATAATAAAATAATTAAATAATGAATTGAAGAAAATAGTGAAAAGACAATTTTGTCTAAAAGAAAGTCTTTTAATGAAGGACGAAAAGTTCAAATCACTTTTCTAAGGTTCTTCACATTTTTAATATATTATAGATATAGATATAGATATAGATATAGATATAGATATAGATATAGATATAGATATAGATATAGATATAGATATAGATATAGATATAGATATAGATATAGATATAGATATAGATATAATCCCCTCAAATCCCCCACTTAACAAAGTAAAAAGAAAAAAAAAAATACGGTAAAAGGATTATAAGAAATCCTAAATTTCTTCTTCTTTCATTTCCTTAAATTAATTTTTTATATATTAGTTAATCCTTTCAAAAATTTTAATAGTGTTGTCTTTTCATAAATTTCTCTCATATGTTTTTCTTAGTTCTTTCATACTTTCTTTTCTTTGATATTAATAATTATTTTAAATTGCTTTCTTCGCATTAACTTCTATCGGATTGTTGAAATTCACATTTTATCCTTAATTGTCATACCCCTTTTCAACTCCAAAAGAATAGATTTTAAGTTTCGAAAGGGTTTTTATTACTAAGTGACAAAAGAAGAAGATTTGTTTCGAAAAGGACTATTTACTTTTAAACTCAGAGTCGCCACTTGGCATAATTGGGTGTGCCAAGTCACCTTTGGGAATCCTTTTTTAAAACTGTTTTTGACTCTTTTAAACTGATCCGCGAACAGATATTCCGGTTAAGAAATTTTGTTGACCGAGGGAAAGGTGTTAGACACCCCTCGATCTCGTGGTTTGACCACGATCGCTTGGCGGAGCATATCGGCTAATTTAACACTATGAATGTATAAACCATAGAACACATAAAACAACCAAACCAAACAAACGAAAAATCCGAAAGTTAATGTCCAGTCCAATTATTACAAACCCAAAGTAGAAAATTGCAAATAATGTAAATCCTATTCTAACCTATACTACTCTCCAATGCTTTACCTGATGCCTCGGGCCTTCATCACGAACCTCCTTTGTGTACATGATACGTCAGGGCATTCTCCGATAAAGAAGTACAAAAGACCTCGAGGCATTCCCCAGCGAAATGAATACATATTTTCAATGCCAGACATCCAAACCATTTAACAAAATTTCAAGCATTCAACAAAACCGCAAATTCTAAACTTGGCCTACCCAACCTACGTTTGCCTACCCATTTCAATATGTCATAACTCTATCACGTTCCAACGACATTCAAGCTTATTTAAATGAGACAACAATAAACCAAAAGGAAATCTAAATTCACCCTTTTTATCAATTTTTCAATTCTGTCCCAAACAACCAATTTTAATTCTCAACTGAGGTATCATTTCACCATACAATCCATAATCAGGGGAACAATAATGAATCAGCACAAAGCGACTATTCACCACCATAAAGGATCAAACAACACACAATATTTCGTTCAATACACCAAATATAAAAAATAATGAGATAAAAAAAGAAAGAGAGTAAAATTAGACATCAATTTGACGCTTTATTTTAATTAATTGATCTTTCTGAATAGAACCGCGTTTAAATAGAACCTCAACGTCGAACCCCAACCGACGAACTCAACTCGGTATTGAGAATCGCTAACCAAACAGATCAGAAACCAACAGAAGAATTTCAGATTGCGGATTTTCGACCTAACTTAATCAAGCCTCCCGAAATTAAAACTGGGATGTCATTTTTGTATCGCCAGAGTTCCGATGAGATCCAGCGACAAGGAAAAAGAGAAGTTTTGGGTGGATCTTTGGAATTTCAGGTGAGTTTTAGCAGAAACGATCAGTTTTGGACGACTTCGGGCGACCAACGACGTTCCTCGGCGTTAAATCGCCGGAAACAACAACAACAACGACCGGGATGCTTTTCCGGTGGCTAATTCGGGGAACTTCCGCCTGATTTCCGGCGAAAACAGTCCACTTCGACCCTTTTTCTCTTCTTTTCTCTATCTCTCTCCCTCTCGCTCAATCTTGATTTCCATCTCCTAATTCCCCTTTCTTTCGAATTCCATCTCTATGCTCTCTCTCAACCTCCAAGCATACGTGTGTGTGACTGTTGTTGAGAGGGAGGGTGAGTTTCTGTGTGAATATGGAAGATGGTCGTATGGAGGTCCTTATTTTTGTGGAGAAAAAGCTGTGTATATGGAAAAAGAATGGAAGAGGATGGAGCTTTTTATTCTTTGTGGGCCCCCAAGTTGTTGTGACATGGGTCCCCCTTCTTTTTTCTTTCAATTTTGTTATCTTTAGGGTGTACATATGTCACTGTATGTTGAGAATATGTGGAAAACGTGAGTGGAAGGGGATAAGGGTTAGGTGGGGTAAGGTAGTGGGGTAGGTTGTTAGGATAAAGTTTGTTAGAATAAGGTTAGAGATTTAATTTGTTAGAGATTTTGTTAAGGATTGTTATTTTTTATATTTTTGTGAGATATAATCATATGGGTGAGGGCACGCAGTAAAACGGGGGTAAAATGGTAAAAGTGTTATTGGGGAGGGACAAAATTAGGTGTCTACATTAATTTTTTCATACACTAAAACTTATTTTTTTCAATGAATTTTATCCGTGAATCAAATTTTATACATTAGTCAACGTGAATTTCAGATTTTCATTCATGTTTAAATTCTTTTTGTAGAAAATAACAAATTCAATGAATAACTTTCCATGCACAGTTGATACAAAATCATTATCTGAAGTTTTATGAAAATCATATTTTATACCTTTCTATGTGTATTTATTAACGAATAATACAACTTGCTAAGCAACTAACAACGTCGAAAGATACATCAGTTTTTATACAAAATTCACAACCCAAAAAATAAAGTACACCTAAATTAGTGAAATTTTGCATATTTTAGACACAATCCATACATAAAACATTTTTATCTATATTCATGATTTTTTAATGTAATAGAGAATTCAGCGAACAATCTCGTATTCAAGATTCACATCAATTTGTATATAAATTTCTTACATACAAACATGTATAAACGAAGAAAAATCAAAGATACATAAATTTATATATAGATTTTAAACACGTAACAAATAAAAAAAACATAAGCTAATTATATGTACCATATTTTATACACATTTCATATACTAAAATATGTACAAGTAAGCCTTGAACGGAATATTGATATTTCATATTGATTTTATTCAGACTTCATACACAAAAGTTCTGAGAAAAATTCTAAGTAATTTGTATATGAACTATACATAAATTATTCTTAAAATTTTAAAAATTGAATATTGAAATATATATTGAAAATCAATAAAAATATTGAAACGTTTTTATTTTGAATAGTTAATATTTTCAATTGAAATAAGAAAAAAAAAATCATTTAAGAGAGAAATTAGGGATGGTTGATAACAATTTTAGGTAAGTGACTCTCTCCGGCCAACTCTGATACAAACTTAGGGAAGCAATGGTCACGTCTATCTCTCCCTAGTCTATGGTTGTGGGAGAACTAAACCCTACTTCTAATCCACAAACATCATATTCTGGATTACAAAATCCAAGACAAGCTGCCCAAAATATGACGAGAACTCAACTAAAACCAATTGAATATATTCATGGTGAACATACACTCAAGTTTACAATGGAGGAAAGAGAAGTGTTTGCTGACGAGGAAGGGTTGCATCGAGCAATTGTGATTAAACTCTCTTCAGGTGCATCAGGTTTGAAGGACCTAAGAACATTGCTACCGAAACATTTTGGAATCAAGGGTCATTTTCTAATTGGTTCATTGGCACCATGACAACTCTTTCTAAGGTGCGATCAATATGATAATTTTTCTTAGAATGGAAATGAGCACCAATATAGGATATTCCCATTTTCTATCGATTTTAACCACAAATAAGAAACAACTAAGGCGGCAGTGTGGATTTCTTTGCTGAACTTGGCTCCACATCTATTTGCCAAGAGGTCATTATTTTCTATAGCAACAACAATCGGAAAACAAATAGCTATAGACAAAGCAACATAAGTAAGTCCATACCGAGCACTGCTAGACCAATATTTGACTTGAAAAACTTTCGGATCGAATAACATTTCAATATTTGACCGGGCAATAAAACTGGTAAGCTTTTAGAAAATTTTCAGGAAATTATTTATGATAATCTAACCTTGTAATGTAATTTTTGCAAACACCAAGGGCATAATGAAGGTACATGTTTAATATTGAAAAAGAAGCTAGATACTATCCAGAATACCGGTGGTGAAGGTTGTGAATAAGAAGCTACTAGAGAAAAATTTCAAAAAAATTTGAGAGAATTTTTGAATGAGAAAAGAGGGTGGGAAGATGGTGATCGAAGACCTCATGAAATGAACCAACAACCAGACTTGTTGGCAAGTTCCCGTCCAGATGTTGAGGTCCATAACAATGTTGCTAAGTTTGCTGCATCGAATGTTGATTCTCAGCAGCAACAAACTGTTGCAAATAATAGCAATAGGTGATGTGGATGCACGTGAGTTGATAGTTCAATCTCAAAAGAATTCTAAGGTCTTAGTCTCTTCATCAAACTAAATATGGACTACAAGCCAGGACTTAATTGCTGAACAACAAATTGATGAACAAGATCATAATACATCTTTAAAACCTCCAAATTTGATGACCGGTGAGACGTCATAGTCAGATATAGACCATATTCACAATGTTGTGGCGAGAAGTGAATATTTTAGGCAGTATTCGTGGTTGAATGTTGCTAAGAAATTGATGGATAAGAATTCAGAAGTTGATAATTTGCGGTTTTCTTCTAATTCTACTCAGTTTGAACATTCCATCAGTTAAAAACATGCTACTGGTGATGAATCAATGAACAAAATCAATTTGTGTGGATAACAGTATTGGCAAGGACTGGACCGTGATGGCACATAAAAAATATTTAGGCATTTGAAATGTCTCTCCCTGCTTGCATTAATGTGCAGCTAGCAAGGCATGTTCCATGATCTCGAGCTTCTTCTCCAAAGGACATCTCTCTTCCAAATCCTTTTCATCTTCTCTCAGATAAAGTTGGTCACAAATTAATCCAAATAATCCTACAATGCCTGTATCAAATTCAGAGGTGGATAAAGTATTAAATTCCTTTTCATAATTATTCATCAAGTTGCAAGCAAACTTCAAGTGGTGTATTAAACTCCCTTTCTCCAATTCATACTGCCAAACAATTGGTGGGAAGTGATACATTGCCTCCAAAAAGTTTTGAAAACCTCCAAAAAGATGACATATTTGAGGAAAGTGAGGATGAAGACATGTTGGATATATGCTTTGCAAGTGCAGCTAGGGATGTTGATATCTCTCCTGGACAACAAAGAAATAGGAAGATCAAAATATATCACGATAGAAATCGAAGTTGGGATGATAAGGTGACAGAGGAGTTTGTTCCAAGGCACCACTGGCAAAGCAAAAACATGCGACATTGTCAACAACTTTTAAGAATACCCAACAAATTCAAGAAGTGATGAATTTTCAAGTGATTTTGAGCAGGTTCGAAGAAGAAGGCAAGGATTGAATATATCATTGTACTTTAGATGGGCCAGCATTCCTTTTTAGTCCATACATTTATAAAAAGGAGTTCGTGATTGATAAATCAAACTTCTCATTCATTTTTATATTTTTTTATTACTTAAGCATCCTTCTTTGTAATATTATCATAGAGTGTAACATAAACTCTATGATGATCCCAGAATATCTAGTTCTTATTTTTTGCACGTTTGTTGATTAGTCTAGGTTTTGTTAGCTCATTAAGAATGGTACGGTAAGGTCTAGCTCCTTTTGCCTGTACTTTTCTCTTTTTGGGTTTAATTTTTATTTTTTATTTTTTATTTTTTTTAAAAAGGGTGGTTGATATCTTTTGATAACCAATGTCTTTTGATATATTTATGGTATATTTTGATTTTCTCCTTTTTTTATTTGTGGCTAAATTGATATAAAGTCTATAACTAATATTTAATAAAAAATAGATCTTGTTCGTCCACCGTCTATTTGATGGACGTACCAAATTAAGTCTCAATCTCTATAAATTGATCCTCCCTCTGCTCATTAGGGTTACCACATATTATCAATACAATTTCATCGCAGACGGCTCTGATAGCGATGATCCAGTGGAAACTGCTTATTTTGGAATGATATATGAAGTTCGCATGATGCTAGTTAGTCAGATCAATAATATTGCTATCGAGATTGTTGATTTGCTAAAGTGCAAGGACTATAAAGGTAACATCTCTAAAAATCTATATTAAACTTATAATCTTTGATTCTTTGATATAAATAAATTATATGTGATTTTCTTTCTAAAAGAGATTTAATTGATATGCTGATAATTTTCTCATCTGCGATTTTAACATCGATCTCTTTTAAAATTTTATTTTTATCTTATAAATTATGAATTTCTCTTTTCCTAGTTGTCATAACATCATTTCTATGTTTGTTTATGTTGTTTTACTAGTTAAAATGAGTTTTATGTGTTTATAAAGAAATGAATTAGATACTTTATTTTTATCCTTACTATAAGCATGCCACTTATTCAATTAGCTTTTCCCATAAAGAGTATATGACTTTTCAGAGGAGGACGATAGTTTTATCTTAAAATTTGTATCCTTTCAATTTTATCAAATCTCCTTGAAGGGACACTAATTTATTAATTATTTAATCAACTTAAAATTGTTTTACACTCGATCTTTTTGTAGAAAAAGGGAAGAGTAAATATTTTTTGTCAATAGGTCAAAGTGATATAGAATCGGAGGAGAAAATAACTAAATCTCTTAAGAATAATTTTTGAAGGTGCAAATCTTTTGATTTTTACAATCTATCTACCATTTTAAAATGATCGTTTGGATGGCAGAGGCGACACAAGATTAGGAAATAGAGCGGAAAAAGAAAGACCAAGAGAAACACCAATTTGATTATTATTATTATTGATCGCAAAATAATAAGTTTTTATCTTATATTAGATGTAGAAAAAAAAGGAAGAAAATATGATTTTCAAGAAAAATAATTTTCTTTTTAACTGAAATTTTCCTCTTAATTTTGAGGTGTTTTTTCTTCCTCTCCAATTTAACATATTATTTTATCATGGGAAATCATTTTGACATCTCACGCATCTTTACTTCTATAATGTTTTGACTTTATTCTTTTCCTTCCTTATATATTAAAATTTCAATAAACTCTAATATTTTCATTAATTTTTATTTAATATTTTACCTTCAGTAAAAATAAGTATATCCAATTTTACTCAAATATGCTCTATTAGATTGTCTAGAATTAATAGATAAGTTGATCATTTGATGAAGATAAGTAACACAACCACTAAAGAATGTGGTGCAGTGAATGGGGCTACTTCTTTCTTAACTAAAGGTCTCAGATTTGATTCTTGATAGGGAGTGCTTCCTCTGAATGAACCTCACGCACACGAATCCAGATTAATCGGGTTCCAATATAGATGTCAAACACCATATTAAAAAGAAAAAGAAAAAAAAAAGAAAAGTAATACACTTACACAATAAAGGAAGTGATATCGTTAGTTTTGTTTTATTTTAGTTTTGAGTATTTTGATTTTAATTTTTAATTTTATATTATAAACATGACATTTTAATCAATACAATTCAAATTATTTTTACTTTTCCATTTAAACATAATAACAATAATAACTCAAAATACATATTCATATTTAAGTTTATTTAAATAATCAAATATTGTGAAAGTATGATTTCATTATGATAGGATATTTTAATTTAAATTTGAATTCACTTTGTTGATATCAAAAGGCTGAATTGGCCTTTTTCCTCAAATTTCTTGTTTTAAATAATTTTCAAACTTGAAATGGTATGATACTTGTGTGTGTCATCACTATGCTTTTCCTATTCTATATAATAGATTCAACTATTCATTCTAAATATACGTTACTTAATTTTTTATGTAAATATGTATTAAATTTGTAAATATTGATTATAATATAAGTTTTTATTAGTAGGGGTGGGCATTCGGTTTGTTCGGTTTGATTGTTGAATATCGATTTGATTTTTTGATTTTCGGATTGACGAAAATGAAAACCATAATCAAACCAAAATTATTTTGGTTTGGTTCGGTTTTTACAAATTCGGTTCAGTTATTTCGGATTTTTATTTCGATTTTAAAGATTAAAGTAATGAGCAATTAAAATTGATGATTTTTCTAGAAAAATAATCTTTTTTCCAAACATATTTTTCATTCCCAAATATAATTAATTCAACACGCATGAAATAACCATAAATATCGATCTCACTGAGTCATCACCGTTGGCGTGACGGCAGTGGCCGCACTCGGCAGCGACTGCCGGCGGCAGTGACGAACTGAGCAAATGGCTGTCGTTGACGATGTTGAAATTTCAAATGAACTGATGAACTGAGGATGGTTGAGCGTCGCTGCAGCCTTCACGTTAATGTTAGGGTCTAAAGCAAAGAAGTGTATTAGGATTTAGGGTTACTAAATGATTATAATTTATATATTTATATGTTATATCAGATTATATTATATTTTTAGTATATTTACATATATATTAAATTATATATATATATATATATTATAATATATTATTTATATAATTTTGGTTTTTTGATTTATTCGAATTTTCATTTTGTAAATCGAAAAACCAAACCGTTTAACCAAATTTCTAAAATTTAAAATCGAAACCAATCCGAAAAACCGAAAAAACAAACCAAAATTAAATTTCGATTTGATTTTTTTATTTTTTCGGTTTAAACCAAAATATGCCCAGCCCTAAGTATGTGCAATCGCATAAATTAAATAGTGGCAATAAACCCTGAAAATTAATATCGAATTTGTATATGAGAAATAAATCTTCATAGTAATTTTGCTTATAATATATTTTACTGAAAATGTATTGATACAATTATCATGATTGATACATCTTCAACAACAATGTCAATGCTCTCGAAAGAAACTACAAAAATTGAAATGTCCACTCGCCGAATCTAGATTCTTTTAAACTTTTGGCTAGAGTTGTGGCTTTGGATATAATTCCCCTCTCTAAGTATTTTTTTTCCCTACTCTTTCACTTGTGATATCTATTGTGCATAAATCAATTATGAATACACTATGAAAAAAATTCTCTCAAATTCACCATTTATATCATTAAATAGTTTGGAGCTAAAAGAATTTGACATAATTCATCGTTAAATAGAATTAATAATGAATATTTTATTGTTTAGCGACATAAACTGTCCATCGCTAACTCCTATTTTTAGTATGTCTTGTAATGTTATTTTTATAATTAAAAAATTTCATAAATATGTGTGAAGTTAACTAGTCTAATGTATGATATAATTCAATTTTAATTGATATCTTCTTAAAATAATTGTACAGTTGTATGTGATGAACACAATGAGCTCTTAGAAAAGCAAGCTATGACAGATAGAGCTCATCTCTACCTAAAAAATAACAAGGATGTTAAGCAAAAGGACAATATTAAGTGGACTGGGGATCTTCATGCCAAATTCATAAAAAGTTTACAATAACTTGATAAAGAAAGTAAGTTTATTTTACTATTAATTATATTTTTCAATTTATTTCTAAAGAGAAACATGAATAGATAAAATTTATACTTATGTCTAATATCATCTTGTATTTACACGTGCCTCGGCTTGATTTGAAAATATTATAGTTATTAAATTATATTGCATACTTGTGGATCATGTAGAATGTTACCCAAAGGATATTCTGGAAATGATGAATGTTCCTGGTCTTACAAGGATGCATAAGTCATCTTTAGGTACGTCTTTAAAAAAATTGAAGTGATAAATTATGTAACTTTTGAATGCATTTAATGTCGTTATTTTGCAAAAGGAAATTATTTTATAAAAGTTATTTTCTCAAATTTTTATTTTACAAAACGTTTTGGTTGAAACTATTTTTTATCAAACTTGTCTGAAAAGTTATTCTTTCTACAACTATTTAATTTTAAAATTTTATATCTATAGCAAAAAAAGAAAAATTAATGTTATATCACTTTCACCAAAAAAATATTTCGACATATCACTTTCACCAATAAATATTTCGACATTATTTAGTTTTGGAAATCCTTATCACAACACTCAGTAATTAAAAGGATTAGAGATAGACTTTGTTTACTCATAAAAGTTAATTAATCATTGCTAATTTCTATATTTTTTTAGCGACAATTCAATGAAATAACATTATGTTCAATCTTTAATTCATATTGTTTCAAAAGATTGTTATCGTTCATTAATCATCAAACATCAAAAATATTTTTCATTAAAAATGACTTTGTAGTTCATATGATGATTAGATATATTCATGATCTAACTCTTTTTTTCCTTCTACATCTCTCAGAAATTTCGTAGCAATGTCAATTGGAAAGCTCTGAAAAAGCGTGTTGATCAACCGAGAAATCCCTAAGTGAATCTCAATAAAGTAGTATTAGAAAATTTGGGACAATGTTCTATTTCTGCTACTTGACTATTTTCAAGTTTTGATTTAGCTGAATGATTGTTTTTTTAAAAAATAAATTGTTGGGCTTTTATAGCATTTTAATATTAAATTTGCTATTGAAATACTGCATGCTGGAGTATCTTTAGATCTTTATCTCTCACGTTTCATTGTGGTAAAAATGGTCTTTTGATTGCTCCTCTTCCATGTTCAGTTGTAGAAGAATGCACCTCACATTTTTCTTCGGTAACTTTTGTTACATCTGAGAAAATTTGAATGTCTAAGCTCATTCTATCATTGATGAGTTTCATCCACCATTGATGAGGTCAAGGATCTGAACAAAGTAATGTGCAGGGAAGAAGAAAAAGAACTGTTTCATTGCATTTTCTGATTGAAAACTGTACAAAATATCTATACACCTCACTATTTATAGACAATCTTATAAGAAACTCAACTATACAGCTTAGCATCAGCTCTCACTTTAACTAACTAACTAACTAACTCCCACTTGCACTCACTTGCATAGTAAAAATAGAAACTATGAATGAATAGTAAAAACTATTTTATTTCAATGGAACAGTAAAAAACTACTTCCTCGTCTATCTTGAGCTTGCAATACTCCCCCTCAAGATGAAGGGTGCAGGATATTAAGCACACCAATCTTGCCCATCAAATGCAAATGTTGAGGTTGACAGAAACTTAGTAAGTAAATCAGACACTTGATCATGAGTTTGAACAGAGGCGGAGCTAGCCTCCTTTAGGGGGTTCGGCGGAACCCCCTTCGATGGAAAAATATACTATTTATACATGATTAAAATTATTTTTTATGTGGTTATGGTAGGTGTTGAACCCCCTTCGACTAAGTTTTCTTTGAATATTGAACCACCTCGGTTGAAATCCTGGCTCCGCCTCTAAGTTTGAAGATAAAAAGTCTCAACCAAACCATACTTGATCTTGTCTCTAAACAATATGTGGTTATACTAACTTGTTAGTTAGTTTTTGTGCCCGTTTGTTCGTGTTAGCGTTATTTTGTGCTTTTCTTGTTTTTGAATTGTAGAATTTCTTGGTTCAAGTTCGAACATCATTTCCTTGAGTCTTCAAACAAAGAATCCATTCCGACCAAGGAGTAGACTCACCTCTCGACTCATCACGAACTACAAGCCGACTTGAAACACTTGTGAATCCAAGTGTGAAATGATCAAGTGTGTGAGAGTGTGGTGAGGTTGTTTCGAACTAACTTGTGTTTTAGTTTGTAGACTTGTTCTTTTCTTTTTTTTAGGTGCAATTACGATGGAACCCGCAGCTGCAAGTGTTATTTTGGCTAAACTTGAAGCCATTACCCGTCAATGGGAAGTGATAAATGAAAGGTTGGATCATATGGGAGTTCCAAGGGAGCAAGTGGGCTACCCGAACACACGTCAAGATGAAGACCGTAGATCATGTGAGCTATGAGGTAAAAATGTTATCCCCTACACTCATATGAACATAGTTGTGGTTTTACCTAGTGTAGGATTGCATGAGTCTTCATTTTGTGATACTCTTGATATTGTTAGGTCACATAAGGACCAAACTCTTATTGTAGGTACACAAGCACTAGTTGATCCTTTAGATGACAAAATTGATTCTCCTCGTGAGAATGATTTGTGTCCATCTGGTGCTAGCACTTACAACTTGACTAAGTTCCATTACCAAGTGACAAGAGTATTCACACACTAGTTGACCCTTGTTAAAAACAAGGTGAGTCTACGTTGGTATGTGAATTGCCAACAACTAGTGAGGGTGAGAAAAATGATCAATCGGGCATAGATGACCTTGATTTGCTTGAATATTTAGAAACCCGAGTTGTGATTGTCTTTGTGAAGATGATTTTAATTATGTTCCTTTGGCTTCCCATGATGGTTTGTACGTATGTGAGGGCAACTTTTGTGAAAGAGAAGGTGATATATGCTTAGAAATGCCATCTACTTGGTCTTTATGTGTTTCTTATGTTGGGCATATTCCTAGTGGAAATTTTGAAACTAGCAGTAAGTGCATGCATGGAACCCTTTATTTGAAGTTGACTTATGGAACACCTTTCTCGACCCTCTTTTAGTTCATGATATTTTCAATAGTGATAAAGAGGGCTTGCTTAATTTCGAGGATGACACCCTAGGGGAAAGTGAGAGTGGTCGAGACCTAAGCCCTTGGTTACATCTCCCATTCGATCCCAGTAACTTCTTAGGGTGTGAAAGATGGATAGTTGTTGGTCGGTCCACTTGTTTGAGTGATATTGTTATATGTGTTAGGTGGACTTTACTTTCAATTAGGACACCACCCCTTGATGGTGATTCCTTTCGCCAACTCATTTGTAATTTTTTTTCTAAGTCCCTCGTGATTATAACAAAGGATGTGTGGTTATATCTCAAGTGTGTACCTCCTTGGCATGTTGATGTTGTTTATTGTACTAACTCTAACCCTCGTGTCATGAGGATGTGGTGCTTGTTTGTCTTCTCTTTGTTCTTGCAAGGTTTGAATTCGAGGTCGAATCCTTTTCAAGAAGGGAAAGATGATACAAGTCAAATGGCCACCTTAATTTTTGAAGACATGATTGGAGGTCATCATTTAAAGGATCAAGGCTTGGTCACCCCAAGGGCACAAGAATATGCAAGGAAGACTCGTTTTAAGCACAAGCAAGGTCGTGTGTGAAAAATTTCTTGGAGCATCGAAGACTTGAGGACCCACGGTTTTGGACAACACTTAATGGGTCATGATTTGGTCATCTTCATTAAGGGTATTTTGGTCACTTCATTGGATCCAAATGCACTCCATGGCCAGCCCACCCTTTAAGGGCATTGTTGTTATTTTTCCTTGTCTTGTAATAGAATATAAATAGAACATTTTAGGTCTTTTTCTCATTAGTTGTTTTATTGATGGAAGACAAACTCTCTCTCTAGTGTGAGGAGTGTAACACCCCCTAGTTTTAGGGCTTGGAAATGCCACCAATCCGTAACTAGGGCTGCCCAAGTGTGGATATCACTTGTGTTGCATCGTTGGCTTGATATGTTTGTGATTAGGGAGGTAAAGTCCCTCTTTTGTCAACGTAAGAGTTTGGTGTTAACATTCATTAATCTTAGGGTCCTTACATGTGGTTAGGGTTCTTAGATTCTTGATTATTGTATATCAAACTATCTATCCATATCTTTTGTTAACATTGTTTTGTTGTGGGTCTTTGAAGTCTAGTGAAGCCGTGTGGGGATCTTTCGGTTCACTAGCATTTCTGTTCTTGTGTTCATCTCTTTTCTTGCTCAAAACTAAATCTAAAGTCTAGTGAAGCCGTGAGTGGACTATTTTGATTCACTAGCACCTTGTTGTTCAGCTTGTTGCTCTTGTGTTGGCTTGAATCTCTTGATACACACTTAGTCATGTATCATTTGGTATCAAAGCCATCTTTGATTTTTTTCTAACAAGATAAATCTTGGGCTTGAGAGTTAAATATATATATATATATCAAAAAAGAGTTGAAAAACTAAAAAAAAAAATCCAGAAAAGGAGTAATCTGCCCGTTCTTGTTATTCTTGGCCGAGAAAGTTGTTATTCTTGTTGTTGTCTTGGCCGAGACATGTTTCTTTGTGACTAGATCTTGTAGTCTTTTGTTGTTTAGAGTGTTTCTAGTGTTGGTTTCTTTCTCGCCAACACTAAAAAGTTCCAAATCTAAGCTTGAACTTGAACTTGTTGATGTTGTTAATGTGAACAAAGTGTGGCTGATTTGATGTTGTCATTCTAAGCCTTGACCGTGTTGAAGGCCTTGTTGTTGTGGAGTTGGACGTTGGAATTTGTTGTTGTTCTTGTAGAATATTGTTATTGTTATTGTGTTTTTGTTGTTCTTTACCCTTTTCATCTTTTTTTAAAACAAAAAGTGAACATTAGATCCACAAAAGGTAAAAGACCAAGTTGTAGTACTTGTTGGTAAAAGACTTGATCACATCACTCAAAAGACTTGACAACCACTTTTCACTTACTTTCCTTGATTTAAGGACCATGTTTCAAGGAGAAAGTACCAAGAAGGTCAAGTCTTGTTTTGAACTTCAAAATGAAGCTCCAAGACCAAATTTCCCTCCATTAACCAAATCCACCATTTCCAAATTGTAGATTGGTTAAGACTTGAAATTGGAGAGTAAAATTTTGACAAAACCGAGGCCAATAGTGGACTGCCACATCACTAAATTACTGTTCACTCAACATTTTGAGTTCAACTTTTAGATTTTTTTTGTTTCATTTTATTGTTTCTTAGTTTCGTCTGTTGGTTTGAACACTAATTGACGACCTAGTAATCTCCTACTAGCTTGTTAGTTAGTTTTTGTGCCCGTTTGTTCGTGTTAGCGTTATTTTGTGCTTTTCTTATTTTTGAATTGTAGAATTTCTTGGTTCAAGTTCGGACATTATTTCCTAGAGTCTTCAAACAAAGAATCCATTCCGACCAAGGAGTAGGCTCACCCTTCGACTCATCACGAACTACAAGCCGACTTGCAACACTTGTGAATCCAAGTATAAACCATCAAGTGTGGTGAGGTTGTTTCGAACTAACTTGTGTTTTATTTTGTAGACTTGTTCTTTTCTTTTTTTTAGGTGCAATTACGATGGAACCCGCGGCTGCAAGTGTTATTTTGGCTAAACTTGAAGCCATTACCCGTCAATAAGAAGTGATAAATGAAAGGTTGGATCATATGGGAGTTCCAAGGGAGAAAGTGGGCTACCCGAACACACGTCAAGATGAAGACCGTAGCTCATGTGAGCTACGAGGTAAAAATGTTATCCCCTACACTCATATGAATGTAGTTGCGGTTTTACCTAGTGTAGGAGTGCATGAGTCTTCATTTTGTGATACTCTTGATATTGTTAGGTCACATGAGTACCAAACTCTTATTGTAGGTACACAAGCACTAGTTGATCCTTTAGATGACAAAATTGATTCTCCTCGTGAGAATGATTTGTGTTCATCTGGTGCTAGCACTTACAGCTTGACTAAGTTTCATTACCAAGTGACAAGAGTATTCACACACTAGTTGACCCTTGTGAAAAACAAGGTGAGTCAACGTTGGTATGTGAATTGCCAACAACTAGTGAGGGTGAGAAAAATGATCAACCGGGCGTAAATGATCTTGATTTGCTTGAATATTTAGAAAACCCGAGTTGTGATTGTCTTTGTGAAGATGATTTTGATTGTGGTCCTTTGTCTTCCCATGATGGTTTGTACATATGTGAGTACAAGTCTTGTGAAAGAGAAGGTGATATATGCTTAGAAATTCCATCTACTTCGTCTTTATGTGTTATTTATGTTGGGCATATTCCTAGTGGAAATTTTGAAACTAGTAGTAAGTGCATGCATGGGAACCCTTTATTTGAAGTTGACTTATGGAACACCTTTCTCAACCCTCTTTTAGTTCATGATATTTTCAATAGTGATAAAGAGAGCTTTCTTAATTTCGAGGATGATACCCTAGGGGAAAGTGAGAGTGGCCGAGACCTAAGCCCTTGGTTACGTCTCCCATTCGATCCCGGTAACTTCTTAGGGTGTGAAGTATGAATAGTTGTTGGTCGGTCCACTTGTTTGAGTGATATTGTTATATGTGTTAGGTGGACTTTACTTTCAATTAGGACACCACCCCTTGATGGTGATTCCTTACGCCAACTCCTTTATATTTTTTTTCTAAGTCCCTCGTGATTATAACAAAGGTCGTGTGGTTATATCTCAAGTGTGTACCTCCTTGGCATGTTGATGTTGTTTATTGTACTAACTCTAACCCTCATGTCATGAGGATGTGGTGTTTGTTTGTCTTCTCTTTGTTCTTGGAAGGTTTGGTTTGAGGTCGAATCCTTTTCAAGAAGGGAAGGATGATACAATTTAAATGGCCACCTTAATAATTGAAGACATGATTGGAGGTCATCATTTAAAGGCTCAAGACTTGGTCACCCCGAGGGAACAAGAATATGCAAGGAAGACCCATTTTGAGCACAAGCAAGGCCGTGTGTGGAAGATTGCTTGGAGCATCAAAGACTTGAGGACTCACGGTTTTGGACAACACTTAATGGGTCATGATTTGGTCATCTTCATTAAGGGTATTTTGGTTACTTCATTGGGTCGAAATGCACTCCATGGCCACCCCACCCTTTAAGGGCATTGTTGTCATTTTTCCTTGTCTTGTAATAGAATATAAATAGAACATTTTAGGTCTTTTTCTCATTAGTTGTTTTATTGATGGAAGACAAACTCTCTCTCTAGTGTGAGGAGTGTAACACCTCTTAGTTTTAGGGCTTGGAAAAGCCACCAATCCGTAACTAGGGCTGCCCAAGTGTGGATATCACTTGTGTTGCATCATTGGCTTGATATGTTGGTGATTAGGGAGGTAAAGTCCCTCTTTTGTCAACGTAAGATTTTGGTGTTAACATTAATTAATCTTAGGGTCCTTACATGTGGTTTGGGTTCTTAGATTCTTGATTATTGTATGTCAAACTATCTATCCATCTCTTTTGTTAATATTGCTTTGTTGTTGGTCTTTGAAGTCTAGTGAAGCCGTGTGGGTCTCTTTCGATTCACTAGCATTGTTGTTCTTGTGTTCATCTCTTTTCTTGCTCAAAACTAAATCTAAAGTCTAGTGAAGCCATGAGTGGCCTATTTCGATTCACTAGCACCTTGTTGTTCAGCTTGTTGCTCTTGTGTTGGCTTGAATCTCTTGATACACACTTAGTCATGTATCACTAAGACTAAAAGATATTTACACCAAATTCTTACTTGAATCAAGAGGAACTCATTAACCTCAAGACCCCCAAGTTTCTATCCAAAGAACAACAAAAGTGTTACTACACTTTGTTGTCTAGTTTTGTGTTCACTCTCAAGAACAAGAGAGAGAAGATCTCAAAATATTACAAGACTTGTGTTTCTTCCATAATAAAAATGAACTAAGTCCAAGAAATAGCCCTATTATTGTCTATTTATAGTACTCCACAAAATGAAAGGAAAATGACCATTCTAGCCTTGGTCTTAGGTGGCTTTGGAGTTTAATAAACTTACACTTCAAAGCCCCTCTTCACAATTCAAAACATGAAATCCCTTAGATGAATTAATTACACACTCACACACGGCCATTTGCATGAACATGGCTTAGAGTTTTTGTAACTCCTTAACTTGGCTATGTGTGAATGGTCTTGACTAGTTGCACTTGTATCATCCTCTCCATCTTGAAGGGAATTTTTTCATAAATTTGGTGGATGTTTATCCTCAACCGTGGAAATAGGAGAGAGGTCACATATGTTGAAGGTGTTGTGCACTTGATATTCCGGAGGAAGGTCAATTTTGTAGGCATTATCACTGATTCTTTCAAGTACTTGAAAGGGACCATCACCCCTCGGCATCAACTTGGTTTTCCTTTGTAAAGGAAACCGGTCTTTTCAGGTGCACCCAAACCCAATCACCCGGTTAAAGAATAAGCTTTCTTCTCCCCTTGTTTGCTTTCTTAGCAATCTCTTGATTTTTCTTCTCAAGCTTTTGCCTCACTTTCTCACGCAATTTCTTCATGGCTTCGGCCTTCTTGCTTCCATATAAGCTAACCATAATATCACTTGGCAAAGGAGTTAAATCCAAAGGGGTGAGGGGGTTGATGCCGTATACACACTCAAAGGGAGTCATTCCCGTTCTTGAGTGTATAACCCGATTATATGCAAATTCCACCAAAGGTAGGTGGTCCTTCCATGAAGTCATTTTTCCTTTAACCATTGATCGTAACATAGAACCCAAAGTCCTATTTACAACCTCAGTTTGGCCATCGGTTTGTGTGTGGCAAGATGTAGAGAATAGCAATCTAGTGCCAAGTCTACCCCACATTGACTTCCAAAAGTGACTAAGGAACTTAGAGTCCCTATCACTTACAATGGTCCTTGGAACACCATGCAATTTGACAATATTTTCAACAAATAAAGAAGACACACTTGACGCATCTTCACTTTTTGAACAAGGAATAAAGTGTGCCATCTTATAAAACCGATCAACCACAACAAAAATGCTATCCCTACCTCGTCTAGTCCTCGGCAATCCTAACACAAAATCCATAGATATATCAAGCCAAGGAATTAAAGGAGTGGGAAGTGGGGTATATAACCCGTGAGGGAGGAGATGAGACTTGGCTCCCTTACAATCTACACATTGGCCGCAAATCCTAGCCACATCCTTGTGCATTCTAGGATAATAGAATTGCTCCTCCAATATCCCGAGGGTCTTTTCAATCCCAAAATGACCCATTAGACCGTCATCATGTGCTTCTCTCACAAACAACACTCTCCAAGATCTAGAAGGTACACACAATCATCTACCTTTAAACAAGTAACCATCAAACTTGGCATAAGGATTTGAACCCCTATCTGAAACCCACTTGTCCCTACCCAATTCTTTGTATTCCCTAAGGATAGCAGCGAAGTGAGGATCCTCGGGATACAATACCTTTAGGCTCTCAAAACCCATTAACTTTGAAGACAAAGTGGACACAAGTACATGTTTTCTAGATAAGTCATCGGCAACCACATTGTCCTTACCCTTCTTGTATTGAATAACATAAGGGAAGGTTTCTAGAAACTCAATCCATTTGGCGTGCCATTTGTTAAGCTTGTCTTGTTCCCGTAAGTGTTTCAAGGATTCATGGTCCATCCAGATCACAAATTCCTTGGTCCACAAGTAGTGTTGCCAATTGTCCAATACTCTAATCAAGGCATACAACTCTTAATCATACGTGGAGTAGTTTAGAGTATCACCCTTGAGCTTTTCACTAAAATAAGCAACGGATTTTAAGTCTTGCATCAAAACAGCCCCTATGCCTACTTTACTAGCATCGCATTCAATTTCGAACGTCTGTCAAAGTTGGGCAATTGTAACAAAGGCACAGAAATGAGCATAGCTTTCAAAGCTTCAAAAGCCTTAGCTTGCTCTTCACCCCACTTGAAGGGTTGGTCTTTCCAAATGAACTCGGTCAAGGGGGCGGCTATGGTGCTAAATCCTTTGACAAACCTTCTATAAAAACTAGCCAACCCATGGAAGCTTCTTACTTCACCAACGATTTATGGGATTGGCCAATTTTTTATAGCGTCTATGTTGGGTTCATCCACTTCGACCCCTCTTGAACTAACAACAAAACCCAAGAAAACAACTTCATTAACACCAAAGGAACACTTTTCAAGATTGGCATACAACTTCTCTTTTCTAAGCACATCAAAGACACTTTGTAAATACAATACATACTCATCTATGGACTTGCTATATACCAAGACATCATCAAAATAAATGACAACAAAATTTCCAATAAAAGTCTTCATCACATGATTCATTAGCCTCATGAAAGTACTTGGAGCATTGGTTAGGCCGAATGGCATAACCATCCATTCATAGAGACCAAATTTGGTCTTGAAGGCGGTTTTCCATTCATCACCGGGTTGCATACGAATTTGGTGATAACCACTCTGAAGATATATCTTGGAAAATATACAGGAACCATTCAACTCATCAAGCATATAATATAATCTAGGAATAGGGTGACGATATTTTACTGTAATCTTGTTGATGGCTCAACAGTCCACACACATACGCCAAGTTCCGTCCTTCTTTTACACTAATAATACCGGAACCGTACATGGACTCATGCTCTCTTTGATGTAACCTTTGTTGAGAAGTTCTTCAACTTGTCGTTGTAGTTCTTTGGTGTCCATAGGGTTGCTTCTATAAGCCGGTTTGTTTGGCAATTGTGAACCCGACACAAATTTAATGTTATGCTCAATACCTCGAAGTGGGGGAAACCCTTACATAAGTTCTTTGGGAAAAATATCTTCATAATCCTACAACACAAGAGAAATCAAAGGAGAAATAGAATAATTAGTGGGGTTAGTGTTAAGACAAGTGCCAAAAAAAACATGGGTGTGTCCTCATCATGATCCATGGAGATCTCCTTATTTCTAACCAACATCACCATATTTTCTTTTCCATTTGATGTTAAGGCATCCCCGGATACCTCCACTACCCCACCTACGGGTTCCCCCTTCTTTTCTTTATTTTTGGATTTCTTCCCCTTTTCTTTCAAGTCTCTCATCCTTTGATGCAACTCGTTCACTTGTGAAGGCAAAAGTGGATGAAGTGTGACCTTTCGGCCATCCTTATCAAGTGTATATTGATTAGACCTCCCATCATGTTTGGTAGACCTATCATATGGCCAAGGTCTACCTAACAACAAGTGACACGCTTGCATTGGTATTAGGTCACAAAGCACTTCGTCATGGTAGTTTCCTACCTTAAACCGTATCACACATTTCCTCATGACTTTCAATTCACCACATTCATTCAACCATTTAAACTTATAAGGGCTAGTATGAAGTGTAGTGGGCCATTTCAAGAAGTTCACCATAGCAACACTAACAACATTTGCACAACTACCATTATCTATCACCAAAGTGCACACACTACCCTTCACAAGACACTTAGTATGGAATAAATTATCCCTTTGGATAGGATCATCTATTTCCTTAATAATCATGGCACGTCTCACTACAAAGTTCGGAACAACACACTCTCCTTCTTGCGGATAAACATCTTCCCCATCATCATCATCATTTGGATCACCCTCCATTTCTTCTCCATCTTGAGGCTCGGCCTCATTTTCTTGTCTTTCAACACCCACTTCTTCCCCAAGGAAATACAATATACCTTCCCTTAGGATTATATTGTGTCGGTTAGGTCATTCGTTGGCTTTATGCCCCCAACCTTGGCACTTGAAGCATTGGAACCCTTTAGGATTAGGATACTTGTGAACTTCTTTCCTCGGAAGAATTTTGGGGACTGTTTTGGGCTTGGTCAGCCTAGTAATGGCGGGTTGGTCCTTATTTTTGGGCCAACCCGAAGAGGATTGAACCATATCCTTGCCCCTTGGCCAACCCGAGGTCGATTGTCCCTTTGATTTGAACGACGACCTCTTTTTAAGTTGCCTTTCCATCTCAAGAGCCGCTTGGAAAATACCTTCGACGGTATCAAACTTATGAAGTTTCAAATGAGTGGAGATCTCTTTGTTCAACCCACACTTGAACTGAATGATGTCATGACTAATTTGTTCTCCATGATGATCAAGCTTCAACATGAGTTGTTGAAACTCATCATAATATGCCATCACACTTCGATTCCTTTGTTGCAAATTGTACAACCTAGCAATCAACTCATGAAGCTAACTTTCGGGAAGATACCGTTGCCTCATTAGATACCTCAACCAAAACCATGGTGGTCGTTGTCCATCAATCAAATCATTATCAAACCATTTGACGTATTCCCACCATGTGTTAGTATAACCTTCAAAGTGAGCTATGGCGTAACAAATCTTCTTCTCTTCCGCGATATCATTCACTTGAAACACTTTATCGCATGCCGATTCCCAAGCAAGATAAACCTCGGGGTTACTTTCACCCTTAAAGATAGGTAGTATCAATTTGATGGTATTGATGCCTACATCTCTCTCTTGGTGTTGGTTTCCCCTTTCTCCATACCCTCGGTATCTTCTTGGATCCACACGTCCCCCTCTCATCTCCTATTCCCTCATGTAAGCCTCATCAAAGGCTCCATACCCTTCATAATCCGCTCTACCATATTCCTCAAAGTTGACGGGATGGTTTTGGACGTTTGGGACTTGATTTGGAGGAATTATATTTTATGGAGGTGGTGGTATTTGGTTTAGTGGAGCTCGGAAGGGAGGGTATGGATTTAGTGGAGGTATTGGACGCCCAAGTCCTTCTTGCGGAACTTGAGAAGTTTGGGAATGGGTTGGTCTATTGGAGTCTCAGGTTAGGGGGTTATGGGTCATTTGGCTTGCGGCATTTAGTGGAGCTAGTGAAGGATTTGGCAATTGTGGCCATGTTTCGGGAGTAGCGGCAACGGAGGAATTTCTATCATGTCCACTTGAGGAAACATATTGAGGGGTAGAAGGGTGAGAGTTTCTTTGACTCTCCACTTGTTCTAACCTCCCACTAATAGTTGTTACTTCTCCCCTTATAGCTCCCACTTCCGTACTCAACCTTTCAAGAGTTCGGGTCATAGCCTCAAGAGTGACCCTCATATTGTCCATTTCATTAGAATCCACGGTTTGAGACGTGGTTCCCTCCATTGTCAAGGTATCACCTACACAAGCAACAAACAAGTTAGTTTACAACCTTTCCTCACTCACACTCTTTTAGTTCACTCACACCCAAGCTCCACAAGTGTTGTAGATTGGCTAGTAACCCGTGAATCCTTAAGGTATGAGTATGCTCTTGTCCGGAATGGATTCTTGTTTGAAACTCAAAGAATTCTCGTCGAACTAGAGCCAAGATTTACAACGTATTCAAATGATAAAAGCACACAAACAAACGTTGACACCAACACAAAGCTTCAAAGGGCTAATTGACAAACTAGTAGGAATGTACTAGTTTGTTAATTAGTTCTCAAGTCAATTATATGAAACTAGGAATCAATAATTAGAAACTAGAACATCCAAATTTGAGCTTAATTATCATGTGAAAAGTAACTAGGGTGACGTGGTAGCATGTCATTGGCCATGGGTCCACATACGTTGTTCATCAACTTAAAGCCTTGGTCCATTTATATCATGTGTAATGGATGACTAGTTATTGGGAGGGAAACATAAAGTTTTGTAACTTTTTTTTTCAAATTTTTCAAACTCAAAAGGTGATGTTTGACCTTACTAGTTCCACAAGACAAAGTTCCTTGTTTTAAGGGAAAAGTGGTTGTCAAGTCTAGAAAGGTGATGTTGGCAAGTCTTCTTACAAACAACTTTTTCAATTTTGTCTTGCAACCTTTTTGGATCTATTGCTCTTTTAAGACATAGTATGAAGAGAAACATTTAAGATGAAAACAATATCAACACCTTCAAGAACAAAACAACAATACACCACAATGGCACTCCAACATCCAACACAAGTCAAACTCAAGGCCACTTCAAGTTTTCATAACAACAAGTCTCTTTTTATTAAGCTCAACTTTAGATTTAGACACTTTTTTGTGTTGGTGGGGAAGAGACCAACACAATAAACAAACTAAACAAGTAAAATCTTTTGTAGATCTATATCCAATTTTCGTCCAAAATGTTCAAGAACACAATTTTTGGTAAGATCTTCCCAAGATTGGTTTTGTAAGAACAAAACCAAGCCTTGAGCTTTGATACCAAATGATACAAAAGATCAAACTTACAACAAGGAATAAAGAGAACAACAAGAACAACATCACTAGAGAATCAAAGGCCCCACTCGGCTTCTCTAGGTTTTCAAGGCAACAACGACAATATTCAACAAGATAGATAAATAACACAAGATTGCAATAACTATAATGAATCGAAAGATCCCCACACGGCTTCACTATATCAAGATACAAACAACAAGATTACAAAATGATGGATAGTAACTTGACATAAAATATCCTAGAATCTAAGAACCCTAACATGAAGATAAGGACCCTAAGACTAAAAGATATTTACACCAAATTCTTACTTGAATCAAGAGGAACTCGTGAACCTCAAGACCCCCAAGTTTCTAGCCAAAGAACAACAAAAGTGTTACTACGCTTTGTTGTCTAGTTTTGGGTTCACTCTCAAGAACAAGAGAGAGAAGTTCTCAAAATATTACAAGACTTGTGTTTCTTCCATAATAAAAATGAACTAAGTCCAAGAAATAGCCCTATTATTGTCTATTTATAGTACTCCACAAAATAAAAACAAAATGACCATTCTAGCCTTGGTCTTGGGTGGCTTTGGAGTGTAATAAACTTACACTTCAAAGCCCCTCTTGACACTTCAAATAATGGAATCCCTTAGATGAATTAATTACACACTCACACACAGCCATTTGCATGAACATGGCTTGGAGTTTTTGTAACTCCCGAGCTTGGCTACATGTGAATGGTCTTGAGCTAGTTGCACTTGTATCAAATGTAAACAAGGAATAGTCATGTACACTCTGAACAAAACCAGCATTTACCAAGGCATTAATAAGTTTCAGGTTCCATTGTCTGGAAGCTTGTTTAAGAATATAAGGATTTCAACAATCTGCATACTCTTGTGTATCTTTGTTGTTTGAAACCTTATAGGATCTCCATGTTAACCTCTTCATCTAGATCACCTTGTAAGAAAGCATTTTATACATCCATCTGATATAGAAACCAACCTTTTGAAGCTACTACAACAATTACACTTCTAACTGTAACCATCTTAGACACATGAGAAAAGGTATCATAATAATCCAACCTTCTTGTTAACTATAACCTTTTGCTAAAAATATAGCTTTGAATCTCTCTACCTCTTTATTAGGTTGATACTTGATCTTATACACCCACGTGGATCCTACAGTATTCTTTCCGAGCAGTAAAGGCACCACCTCCAAGTCTTGTTTTATTCAAGTGCTTGAATCTATAGCTTTATGTTCTCAACCCATCTTGAATCTACTGCAGCTTGCCTAGAAGTATGTGGTTCAACCAAGGTGGAGAATTTTCTTAAGTAGCTATGATATGACCTTGTAGTTTTATCATAGAAGAGGTAGTTTTCCAGGAAATATCTGCAGTTCTTTCCATCATTTGAAGTAGCATAGTCCTTTAGCCAAACAGGTGTCCTAGACATCCTAAATGTTCTTCTTGGAGAACATATTACAGGAGAAGAGGACAGTGGAATAGAAGTGCAAGGGACTTCAACTTGATCATCAGATGCTGCCGTGTTTTGTGAGGTAGACTGGACCATAGAAGGCTGCACATCTACATCAGTGCTAGAAAATCCTATATCCTCTGCAGAAAAGTAGTCCTCTAAAGGATCATCAACTTTAATAGGCACATTTGTGAGCTCTGTGTTAACGAAATTCTATTGTGATTGTGCAAAATATTACGAGAACTCAACTAAAACAAATTAAATTTATTCATGGTGAACCTACACTCAAGTTTACAATGGCGAAAAGAGAAGTATTTGCTATCGAGGAAGGGTTGCATCAAGCAATTGTGATTAAACTTTCCTCATGTGCACCAGATTTGAAGGACCTAAGGACACTGCTGCCGAAACATCTCGGAATCAAGGATCATTGTCTAATTGGTTCATTGGCACCACGACAACTCTTGCTATGGTGTGATCAATATGATGATTATGTGATTGCTTTTGCAAGATCAATGAAATATTTTTCTTACAATGGAAAGGACCACCAATATAGGATATTCTCGTGGTCTATCGATTTTAACTACAAAAAAGAAATGACTAAGGCAGCAGTATGGATTTCTTCGCCGAACTTGGCTCTGGATCTATTTGTTAAGAGGTTATTATTGTCTATAGAAGCAACAGTTGAAAATCCAATAGCTATAGATAAAGAAACACAAGTTAAGTCCAGACCGAGCACCGTTAGGATTAAGGTGATCCCAGACCTACTGGAAAAACTTTTAAAGAGAATAAGATTTCGATATTTGGACAATAAAACTGGTAAGCTTTTAGAGAATTTCCAGAAAATTATTTATGATAATCTACCCTTGTGTGTAATTTTTGCGCAAACACCAAGGACATAATAAAGGTACATGATGTTTGATACTGAAAAAGAAACTAGATACTATCTAGAATGCAAGTGGTGAAAGTTGTGAAGAAGCTATTGGAGAAAAATTTCAAGGGAATATGATAGGATTTTTGAATGAGAAGAGAGGATAGGAAGATGGAGATCGAAGACCTCATGAAAAGAACCAACAACCAGACCTGTTGGCAAGTTCCCGTACAGATGTTAAGGTCCATAACAATGTTGCTAAGCTTGTTGCGTCGAATGTTAATTCCCAGCAGCATCAAATTATTGCAAACAATAATGCAATAGGTGATGTGGATGCACGTGAGTTGATGGTCCAATCTGGAGAGAATTTTAAGGTCTTAGTCCCTTCATCGCAAACGAAATAAGGACTACAAGTGAGGAACTTAATTGTTGAACAATAGAATGGCGAACAAGAGGATAATACATCTTTAAAACCCAAAAATTTGGTGACCCGTGAGATGTTACAGACAGATATGCACCATATTCATGATGTTGTGGCGAGCAGTGAAAATTCTGCACAACATTCGTGCTTGAATGTCGCCAAGAAATCATTGGATAAAAATTTAGAAGTTGATAATTTGCGGTCCCCTTCTAATTCTACTCATTTTGAACATTCCATCAGTGAAAAACATGTTACTGGTGATGAATTAGCGAACAAAATCAAGGGTGTGGATAGAAGTATTGGCAAGGACTGGACCGTGGTAGCACATAAAAAATATTTAGGCATTCGAATTGGCTCTCCTGCTCACATTAATATACAGCAAGCAAGGAATGTTCCATATGCTCGAGCTTCTTCCCCAAACGATATTTCTCGTCCAAATACTTTTGATCTTCTCTCGGATAAAGTTGGTCATGAAATTAATCCAAAAGACCTACAATGCTTATATTAAATCCAGAGGTGGCTAAAGTATTAAAGAAAAATCAATAACCTGATTCTGTTAGGAGCAACAAAGTGATACTAGCTCTCATTGTTAGGCAGATTTGGTAAATAAAGAAGAAGAACATCAGGTGGATAATATTGGCAGCAAACTTAATGCTCAAGGTTCAATTTTTGTCCTAAATAAATTTGCAATTCGTAATTATTCATCAAGCTGCATGAAAACTTTAGGTGGTGTAATAAATTTCCTTTCTCCAATTAATACTGCTAAATAATTGATGGAAAGTGATACATTGTCTTCAAAGAGTTTTGAAAACCTCCAAGACGATGACATATTTGAGGAAAGTGATGAAGACATGCTGGAAATATGCTTTGCAAGTGCAGCTCGGGATGTCGATATCTCTCTTGGGCAAAAAAATAGAAAAATAAAAAAATATCACGGTAAAAATCAAAGTTGGGATGGTAAGGTGACAGAGGAGTTTGTTCCAAGACACCACCGACAAAGAAAAATCATGCGACAGCGTCAACAACTTTAATAAGACCCAACAAATTCAAGAAGTGATGAATTTTCAAGTGATTTTGAACAGGTTCGAAGAAGAAGGCAAGTATCGAATGTATCAATGTACTTTAGATGGGCCAGCGTTTCTTTTTAGTTCATACATTTGTAAAAAGGAGTTCATGATTAATAACTCAAACTTCTCATTCATCTTTATATTTTTTCATTATTTAAGCATCCTTCTTTGTAATATCATCATAGAGTGTAACATAAACTCTATAATGATCCAAAAATATCCAGTTCTCTCTAGTTCTTATTTTTACACGGTTGTTGATTAGTTGAGGGTTTGTTACCTCATTAAAAAAAAGGTGGTGGTTGATATCTTTTAGTAACCAATGTCTTATTTTAAGTTTTTTTTTACAAAAATAAAAAATTTATTTATTTTTATTTTAAAAATTGCTATGACTTCCAATCTAAAAAGTATTGTTATGACTTAAAATAAACAACCTAAGGTTGTATATTTTAATATTTTTCCTTTTTTTTTAATTTTTGGAGTAATTAATATAAAATCTATAACTAATATTTAATAAAGAATAGATCTTGTTCATCCACCGTCTATTTGATGAACGTACCTGATTAAGTCTCAATCACTATAAATTAATTCTCCCTATGCTCATTAGGGTTATTGCATATTATCAATACAATTTCATCGCAGACGGCTCTGATAGCGATAATACAGTGGCAACTACTTATTTTGGAATGATAGATGAAGTTTGTGTGATGCTAGTTAGTCAGATCAATAATATTGCTATCAAGATTGTTGATTTGCTAAAGTGTGAGGACTATAAAGGTAACATCTCTAAAAATTTATATTGAACTTATAATTTTTGACTCTTTGATATAAATAAATTATATGTGATTTTCTTTTTAAAAGAGATTTAATTGATATGTTGATAATTTTCTCATTTACGATTTTAGCATCGATCTCTTTTAAAATTTTATTTTTATCTTATAAATTTTGAATTTTTCTTTTCCTAGTTGTCACAACATCATTTCACAACATCATTTCTATGTTTGTTTATGTGGTTTTACTAGTTAAAATGAGTTTTATGTGTTTATAAGGAATTAAATTAGATTCTTTATAAGCATGTCACTTACTCCATTAGCTTTCCCTATGACTTTTCAGAGGAGGACGATAGTTTTACTTAATATTTGTATCCTTTCAAATTTATCAAATCTCCTTGAAGGGACACCATTTTATTAATTATTTAATGACCTTAAAATTGTTTTATGCTTGATCTTTTTGAAGGAAAAGGGAAGAATAAATAATTTTTGTCAATAGGTCAAAGTGATATAGAATCGGAGGAGAAAATAAATTAAATCTCTTAAGAATAATTTTTGAAGGTGCAGATCTTTTGACTTTTTCAGTCTATATACCATTTTAAAACAATCATTTTGATGGTAGAGGCGACACAAGATTAGGAAATAGAGTGGGAAGAGAAAGACCAAGAAAAACATCGATTTGATTATTATTACTATTGATCGCGAGATAATTTTCTTTTTTATCTTATATTAGATGTAGAAAAAAAAAGCAAGAAAATAAGATTTTCATGAAAAATTGTTTTCTTTTTAATTGAAATTCCCCTCTTAATTTTGAGGAGTTTTTTCTTCCACTCTAATTTAACATATTATTTTGTCACTTTGACATCTCACGCATCTTTACTTCTGTAATGTTTTCACTTTATTCATTTTCTTCCTTATATATTAAAATTTCAATAAACTCTAATATTTTCACTAATTTTTATTTAATATTTTACCTTCAGTAAAAATAAGTATATCCAATTTTACTCAAATATGCACTATTGGATTGTCTAGAATGAATAGATAAGTTGGTCCTTTGATGAAGAGAAGTAATACAACCACTAAAGAATGTGGTGCAACGGATGGAGCTACTCATTTTTTAATTAGAGGTCTCATATTTGATTCTTGGATATGAAAAAATTCTTGATAAGGGGTGCCTCCTCCGAATGGACCTCACGCACACGAATCCAGATTAATCGGGTTCCAATATAGATGCCAAACACTAGATAGGAAATAAAAAGAAAAAAGAAAAGTAATACACACACACAATAAAGGAAACGATATTGTTAGTTTTGTTTAATTTTAATTTTGAATATTTTGATTTTATTTTTTAATTTATATTATAAACATGGCATTTTAATCAATACAATTCTAATTATTTTTACTTTTCCATTTAAAAAATAATAACAATAATAATTCAAAATACATATTCATGTTTAAGTTTATATAAATAATCAAATTTTGTGAAAGTGTGATTCTGATAGGAAATTTTAATTTGAATTTGAGTTTGAATTCACTTTGTTGATATCACAAAGATGAACTGGTCTTTTTTCTCAAATTTTTTGTTTTAAATAATTTTCAAACTTGAAATTGTATGATACTTATGTGTGTCATTACTATGCTTTTCCTATTCTATATAATAGATTCAACTATTCATTCTAAATTATTATACGTTAATTAATTTTTTTGTGTAAATATGTATAAAATTGTACATATTGATTATAATATAAGTTTATATATGTGCAATTTCATAAACTAAAGAGTAGCAATAAACCCTTAAAATTAATATCGAAATTGTATATGAAAGATAAATCTTCATAGTAATTTTGCTTATAATTTATTTTACTGAATTTCTTTTTTTTTTTTGGTAAACATTTTACTGACTTTCAAAATGTATTAATACAGTTATCATGGTTGATACATCTTCGACATCAATGTCAATGCTTTCCGAAGGAACTACAAAAATTGATATGATGATAATAAATATCTACTCGCCGAAACTAGATTTTTTTAAACTTTTGGCTTGAGTTGTGGCTTTGGATATAATTCCTTGAGTAATTTTTCATACTCTTTTAGTTATGATATCTATTGTGGATAAAATCAATTATTTTTATAAATACACAATAAAAAAAAATATTCTAAAATTCACCATTATATATCGTTAAATAGTTCGGAGCTAAAAGAATTTAACATAATCCATCGTTAAATAAAATTAGTAATGAATTTTTTATCGTTTAGCAACATAAACTATCCATAGCTAACTCCTATTTTTTAGTATGTTTTGTAATGTTATTTTTATAATTAAACAAATTTTATAAATATGTGTGCAGTTAACTAGTCATATAATTTATGATATAATTCAATTTTAATTGATATCTTCTTAAAATAAATGTACAGTTGTATGTGATGAACACAATGAGCTCTTAGAAAAGCAAGTTATGAAAGATGGAGCTCATCTCTACCTCAAAAATAACAAGGATGTTAAGCAAAAGAACAACATAAAGTGGACTGGGGATCTTCATGCCAAATTCATAAAAAGTTTACAATAACTTGGTAAAGGAAGTAAGTTTATTTTACTATTAATTAAATTTCCTTACAATTTATTTCTAAAGAGCGACATGAATAGATGAAATTTATACTTATGTCTAATATCCGCTTGTATTTATAAGTATCTTGGCTTGATTTGAAAATATTATAGTCATTAAATTATATTGCATACTTGTGGACCATGTAGAATGTTACCCAAAGAATATTCTGGAAATGATGAATGTGTCTGGTCTTATAAGGATGCAAATTGCAAGTCATCTCTAGGTACGTCTTTAAAAAAATTGAAGTGATAAATTATGTAACTTTTGAATGCATTTACTGCAGTTTTTCTGCAAAAAGAAATTATTTTATAAAAGTGATTTTCTCAAATTTTTATTTTACAAAATGTTTTGGTTGAAACTATTTTTTATCAAACACTTGTCTGAGAAGTTATTCTTTCTACAACTACTTAATTTTAAAATTGTATATCTATAGCAAAAAAGAAAAATTAAATGTAATACTATCACTTTTAATAGACTACATATATAATTATTAAATACATCTGGGTTATTCTGTAATTAGTTATTCTTCAGTTCTCTATATATACAGCTGTAACCCCTTCAATATTAAAGAGATCGATTATTATTAAATCAGTATCATGGTATCAAAGCTAGGGTTTCTTCTTCCGCCCAAACCCTAATCTCTCCTCTTTTCCGACGTGTGTGCGCCGCCGCCACCGTCTACACCACGCCGCACGGCCTCCCTCCTCCGCCGTAGGTCGGCGCCATGGACAAGGTTATTGATCCTCTGTCAAAATTACCGTCTGGAGTAAAATTACTGCTCAGGAATCTCCACAATCTCATCCCCGAAAAATTATCTGACAACAACTACCCGGCCTGGGCACTTAACGTCCGCACCGCCCTCGCAGCCAACTTGCTGCTCGGATGGATTGACGGTGCGGAGAAGCCGCAGCCCGAGACAGCCGAGAAGGACGGCGTCAAGCTCCCAAATCCCGACTACCTTCCGTGGATGATCGTAGACACTCAGATCCGAGCCTGTCTTCTCGCAGTTATTAGCCCCTCTGTGCACAAACACGCCCGGGGTTTTCTCACATCGGCTTCACTTTGGGACACACTAGCCACAAGGTACAACTCTGTGTCCACTGCTCATATTTTTCAGTTGCGTGACAAATTGCATACTCTTCGGAAGGGAACGAAGACGATGACTCAATACCTTGATGATGTGGCCTCTATTCTGTCTGACCTAGATGCTGTGAACGAGATTATTCCTGAACGAGACGTGGTGAATGCCGTGATACGTGGTCTTCCGGCTGGCTATTCTTCTCTCAAACAGCATATTCGCCTCTCGCCTGTCGAAATCACTCTGAATCAACTGTCTGGATGGCTTAATGCAGAAGAATTGAATCTAGACATGGAACACAAATTACTGCTCGGAGAAGCCAGTTCCACCCCTGGCGTCACGGCTCTTTACTCGGCTGGCAGCGGAGGCTCGGCCAGGGGTCGCGGTGACGATCGCCGTAACCAAGGGCGAGGCAGCGGCGGCGGTGACCGTCGAAACACCGGGCAGCAAGGCAGAGGCGGGCCTCCACCGAGGGACGGCTTCCAGTCAGGCCGCGGACAGGGACGAGGAAACCAGCGGATGCCCACACGAGATCTTCCGACGTGCCAAATTTGTGCTAAACGGGGCCATTCTGCGGCTAATTGCTGGTATCGTTATGATGACTCGCAGAATGTAAATAGCCAGTCCGGAGGATCAAGGGCGATGCATGCGTCCACAAACGCTCAATCTGGCGATTGGTATCTAGACACAGGTGCTAACACCCATGTGACGTCGGATTATTCACAACTTCAAGCTCCTCATCCGTATCATGGCTCAGAAACTATTACAGTAGGCAATGGTCAATCCCTTCCCATCACAAACACCGGCTCTGGGTATGTCTATACCCCAAATGGTAAATTTCATCTCTCAACCCTTCACCACGTCCCTTCCCTCACATCCAATCTTTTATCTGTTTATCGCTTTACTAAAGAAAATAACTGCACCCTCATTTTTAATGACACCAATTTCCAGATAGTGGACAATACCACGAACCGGGTGCGGTACACGGGCCGCTGTGAGCATGGGCTATACACTCTTCCATCCAGGTCTCCGTCTGTTGTGAGTCAAGCCATTCTCTCGTCAACCTGGCATCGCCGGCTTGGGCACCCATCATCCGCCATCACCAAATCCATTTTATCTTCCTTAGGTTTTAATTTTTCAGAAAAATTACATTGCGAGTCCTGTTCAGTGTCTAAATCTTGTCGTTTACCTTTTTCACTGTCTGAACACAAGGCCACTGCGCCATTTCAATTAATTCATTCTGATGTTTGGGGTCCAACCTCAGTTCCTTCTGTTCAAGGTTTTCGTTATTATATCTGTTTTGTTGATGATTACAGTAAATTCACTTGGCTTTATCCTCTGAAATTTAAATCCGAAGCTTATACTATTTTTGTAAACTTTGACCGAATGGTTCAAAATCAATTTAATGCCAAAATCAAAATTTTTCGAAGTGACAATGGAAAAGAATTTGTCAACAATGCATTTGGTGTTTTTCTTCAAAATCTAGGGGCTCTTCATCACACTTCATGTCCATATACCCCTGAACAAAATGGCGTTGCTGAGCGCAAACACCGTCACCTAATAGAAACAGTTGTTGCGCTCCTCCATGATTCCACCTTACCTGTTTCCTTTTGGGTTGATGCCCTTGCTACTGCCAACTACCTCATAAATCGCATGCCCACTCACACTCTCTCCAACTCCACTCCATATGCCCGTCTCTACAATCATCCACCCGACTATATCCATCTCCGCCCGTTTGGGTGTCTAGTTTATCCCTGGTTGCGTCCGCACACTCAACATAAACTTCAACCTCGGTCCACCCCTTGTGTCTTTCTAGGCTATCATCCCACTATCAAAGGTTACAAATGTTTCGATCCTGTATCTCAGAAAACATATGTTTCCCGTCATGTTCGTTTTGTGGAGGAACAATTTCCTTACACAAGTCTTTCCTCTACTCCATACTCCCCCAATCCACTTGGCGTTGTGCCATTATTTCCGTCCTTTTCTCACGCTCATGCTCCGGCTCACTCGGCACCTAACCCGGTACCCCACTACACCACTACCCACCCGAAACCCCAAACCTCCCACCCGAACATCCAGCCGACTGCCACACAACCCACCACTTCCCTACATCATACTCCTAACACACATACAGCCACCCCATCCACCGCTGCACATCCCATCTCCCACGGCAGCCCCACCCAACCCCCGCCCACACATCATACAACTCCACCACCCCTTCCTAATCACCCTCCACTCAACACTCATCCTATGACAACCCGAGCCAAGGCCGGTACCTTCAAACCCAAAGCCTACCACACTCAAATACCCTTTGATGCACATCCCACAACTGAGCCTACTACCTACAACCAAGCCTCCAAAAATAGTTTCTGGTGCCAAGCTATGGATGAGGAATTTCAGGCTCTGAATGAACAACGTACATGGGATTTGGTACCTCTGCCTAGTAACCGAAAGTCTATTGGGTGCAAATGGGTGTTTCGCATCAAACGAAATTCAGATGGATCTCTTTCTCGCTATAAAGCACGTCTGGTTGCAAAAGGGTATCATCAGGAGTATGGTGTGGATTATAAGGAGACCTTCAGCCCTGTTGTTAAGCAACAGACTATTCGTCTGGTCTTGTCTCTTACTCTTCACTATGATTGGCCGCTTCATCAGCTAGACGTCAGCAATGCCTTTCTTCATGGTCATCTTGAGGAAGAAATCTATATGGTTCAGCCACCGGGATATGTTAATCCCAACCGTCCTCACTATGTTTGCAAGCTTCGCAAATCACTGTATGGCCTGAAACAGGCCCCTCGTGCCTGGTACACACGTCTCTCTACTTTTCTGCAGGGTCTTGGTTTTCGCACCTACCATCATGACAACAGCCTCTTCACCCTTCACTGTTCTCGAGGGACAGTCATCATTCTTATCTATGTGGATGATATTGTTATTACAGGCAGCTCGTCATCACTCATCACTGAAATTACTGAAGCTATGCATCGTGACTTCAAACTTAAGGACCTCGGTCCTCTGGAGTTCTTTCTTGGCCTCGAACTCATCCGCAAATCGGGAACCATATTGATGCATCAGACAAAATATACCCTTGAACTTCTAAATCGGGCTGGAATGACAGACTGCAAACCCGCGGTCACTCCCATGGAAGTCCGCCAATCCCCAGGGCCGAATACTCCCTTTGCCGATCCTACACTATATCGGAGCCTCGTCGGTGGACTTCATTATCTTGCTGTTACTCGTCCGGACATCCAATATGCAGTCAATCGAGTCTCCCAATCAATGCATGCTCCCACAGAACAACACTTTCAGGCCTTGAAACGCATTCTGTGCTATCTTCAAGGTACTCTTCACTGTGGAATTTTATTTCAAAAGGGCTCGTTTGATATATCTGTTTTTTCTGATTCGGATTGGGCTAACGACAAAGATGATCGAAAGTCCACTACTGGATATATTGTTATGATGGGACCGAATCTGATTTCCTGGTGCACCAAGAAGCAAACGCGAGTGTCCCGTTCCTCCACAGAAGCAGAATATCGTGCCATGGCTGCAGGTGTTGCTGAAGCCATGTGGTTACGATACCTTACGGATGCACTTGGCATTCCCCCGACGAAACCACAGATTTATTGTGACAATCAGTCCACTATTTGTGTTACCAAAAATCCAGTCCTTCATGATCGTATGAAGCATGTTGGGTCTGACTGTCACTTTGTTCGCGATGAGGTACTTGCAGGAGCGATGGCCACGCACTATGTCCCATCTACTGACCAGCTTGCTGATATTCTCACCAAGCCTCTTCCGTTATAGCCTTTTCAGTCTCTCTGCTCCAAGCTGCCCCTCGTTACCGCTGATCAGCTTGCGGGGGGATAATAGACTACATATATAATTATTAAATACATCTGGGTTATTCTGTAATTAGTTATTCTTCAGTTCTCTATATATACAGCTGTAACCCCTTCAATATTAAAGAGATCGATTATTATTAAATCAGTATCAACTTTCACCAATAAATATTTCAACATTATTCAACCTTTAGTTTTGGAAAGTCTTATCAAAACACTCAGTAATTAAAAGGATTAGAGATGGACTTTGTTTAATGATAAAAGTTAATTAATCATTGCTAATTTCTATATTTTTGTAGTGACAATTCTATGAAATAACATTATTTTCAATCTTTAATTCATATTGTTTCGGAAGATTGTTATCGTTTAGTAATCATCAAACATCAAAAATATTTTTTATTAAAAATAACTCTGTAGTTCATATGATAATTAAATATATTTATGGTCTAACTCTCTTCTTTTTAATCTAACATCATCTAACATCTCTCAGAAATTTCGCAGCAACGTCAATTGAAAAGCTCTGAAAAAGCACAGTGATCAGCCCAGAAATGTGATTCTCAATAAAGAAGTAGTATTAGAAAATTTGGGACAATGTTTTATTTCTCCTACTTGACTATTTTCAAGTTTTGATCTAGTTGAATGATTGTTTTTTTTTTTATGAATTGTTGGGTTTTAAAGCATTTTAATATTAAATTTGCTATTGAAATGGTGCATGTTGACGTGCATTGAAGTGCTGCATACTGGAGTATCTTTTGATCTTTATCTCCCACGTTTTATTGTGGTAAAAATGGTCTTTTGATGACTCCTCTTCAATGTTTAATTTTGGAAGAATGAATGTGCCATTTTTCTTTTGTTACTTCTCACTAACTATTCACTAATAGTTCTTCCTCTTTATGTTTTATAACTCATGTAACTTATAAGTCATTTGTTTCCCCACATTCCTCTTATTCATTAAGAGGAAGAATCCAATTATTGATCCAACAATTACTCCATCTCCACCCCCAATTCCAATTCCTGGAGCACATATAAACTTCATTAGTAACATACATCTAATTCGTGTTAATTTCACATATGTAATATTGAAGTGACAAAATTATCTTGTCACATCAAAATTACCGAAAGTAACCCACTATAACAGTAAATCACATAACTAGCTTTTGTTACTTTTAAAGTAATTGAACTATTTCAATTGCTCAATAACCGGAAGGTGAACAACTCCAACAGTAAAGAATGATACTTTCAGCAAGCTAACCTCAATGTTCTTATGATTTAAATGCATTAATATGCAATTTCTAAACTTTGAAATCATTAACGGAGAGACTGGCTGGAGCAAAAGAGAAATGGGGATGGTACTGAAAAGAGGTTGTCCCTGCTATTAGTTATTACAATAGTATTTTTGTACCGCGGTTGATATGCTTAATTTACCCAAAATTGCTGAAAGTCTTGAAGCAACGGTAAAATTGTACCCCTATAGCCTATAGATCACGGATTTAACCATCACTCTCTTGAGGTATGGCCCTTTCCCAGACCGTACTAAATGTAGGATGCTTCATCCACCGGACAAGCCTTTTTTTGTTCCCTTAGTTCTACCTACCACATTTTGAGGTATGGAGACACTTCTAAGTTAAGCAGTAGTTGAACTAGTCCAGTTGAAAAAATCAGCAAAAAGACCTCGAATCCTACTTGAGGAGTCAGAAAAGGACAGAAATTTAACTGGTACAATCTATATTACAATTGCATATTCACCATACTTTAACCCAAAATCAAGCAAATTAGAGCAACCGAAAAGATGCCAGGATGATGGCACAGTAGACAGTACCTTCGGAAGCTTCACTATTATAATCGGGCAGAATAAGCAATACCACAAAACAAAATAAAATAAGAAGAAGACACAGATTTATGTGGAAACCTTTGCGGGAAAAACCACGGGAAAAGGCAGAGGAAATTCACTATGAAGGATGGAGAATATAATGAGGAGAATGACGTATTAAAAATGTCCAAAACGACCCACTAAATTGCACTTATATAATACGTGCGTACAAATAAATCCTAGGCCCAAAAACATACAAACATAGGTCGCATCGCGAACTTTTCAGGGCCGGATCAACAAAATTTAGGTCACTAACTCTAACAATCTCCACCTTGACACGAATTCTAATTTAGAACTCATGAAATCCGTTTTAAGAAAACTCTCCACCTCTTCTACGAAAACCCCTAAGGGCATATCTTAACTGTTGACACCAACCAAGTCCAAGCAATGCTCAAACTTGACACTTGGTAGTGTCTTGGTCATCATATCAATAGGGTTATCATGGGTACTAATCTTGCTTAACACAATATCAGCACGAGCAATAATTTCACGCACAAAATGATACCGAACATTGATGTGCTTTGTCCTCTCATGAAACATCTAATTTTTTGTAAGGAAGATAGAACTCTGAATGTCACAAAAGATCGTAGTAATCAGGGACAGCTCTACCTTAGAAAAAAATAGACGGTCGCCTTAGGCCCCCAAATTTGAGGGGCCTCATTTTTCACAATAATATATTGTAGATTTTAAAAAATATATATATATTATTTATAGAAAAATTATTTTTTTATATAAAAAAAAATTATTATTAGAAGTTCATATATCTAGATTATTATGTCTCAAGAAAGATTAAATGCATTAATTATATTGTAACTTAAAAAAGAATAATTAGAAAAAATTGATTATATAATTTTGAAAATAGAGTTAGTAAAAAAAATCATTTTTTTTTAAGTTTAAAGCCTCTATTTGATTTTCACCTTAGGCCACCAATACGCTTGAGCCTCCCCTGGTAGTAATCTATAAGTCTTTGCTAAGTTCATCAAACAGACCCTTTAACCAAATAGCTTCCCTGTAAGCATCTGTAATAGCCATGTACCCTGTCTCAGTAGTTGACAAAGCAACTGTAGTCTGTAAAGTAACTTTCCAACTAATAGCACAACCACCAATGGTGAAAACATAGCCTGTAAGGGACCTCCTTTTATCAAGGTTTCCTACAAAATTAGAATCAACATACCCGATCACTCCATCTCTATTTCTTCCAAACTGCAAACAAACATCAGCAGATCCATGCAAGTATCTGAAAATCCATTGAACTAATTTCCAATGTTCTTTACCAGGATTTGCATGTATCTGCTAACTGCACAGACTGCATACAATAAAGCTGGTCGTGAACACACCATTGCATACATAAGAGACCCAACGACACTAGAGTATAGAACTTGAGACATATAGTCACGCTCATCATCTTTCTTTGGAGATAATGTGGCCGAGAATTTGAAATGAGCTGCCAATAGAGTACTAATAGGTTTGGCATTTTGTATATTGAACCTGTGAAACACTTTTTCCATGTACCTTTTCTGACTCAAGTATAACTTACACTTCTCTCTATCCCTCAGAATTTCCATTCCAAGGATCTTCTTTGTTGCTCGTAAATCCTTCATCTCAAACTCCTTACTGATTTGGGCTTTGACTTTTCTTATCTCTCTCATATCCTTCGCTACAATCAACATATCATCAACATACAAGAGAAGATACACAAAAGAACCATCACTTACCTCCTTGAAATAGACACAACTATCATAACTACTCCTCCTAAACATATGAGAAGTCATAAGAGAGTCAAACCTCTTATACCACTATTTGGGCGACTTTTTTAAGACATAAAAGGGACTTTTTCAGCAAGCATACATCGTCCTACTTTCCTGAGACTACAAAACCATCTGGTTATTGCATATAGATGTCCTCCTCAAGTTCTCCATGTATGAATGCAGTTTTGACATCCAACTGCTCAAGCTCAAGATTGTGCATGGCCACGATATCAAGCAAGGCTCAAATCGAACTATGCTTTGCAACTGGAGAAAACACATCTGTGAAGTCAACACCTAGAACCTGACAGTAACCTTTAGCAACTAGTCTTGCTTTGTACCTAGCATCTTCAACTCCCGATATTCCTTCTTTATTATTAAATATCCACTTGCAACGGACATCTTTCTTATCTTTAGGTAATCTCAACAAATCCCATCTGTCATTCTTATGAAGTGATTCGATTACCTCCTGCATAGAAATCATCCATCGCTAGAATCATCACAACTAAATGTCTCTGAGTAAGAAGAAGGTTCTTCACCGGAATCAATACCTTCTTCTACATTCAATGCATAGGCAACCAATTCAGCTTCACCCTACTTCTAAGGAGGTCTAATATCTCTCCTAGGTCTGTCTTTAGCAATAGAATATTGTGGTGCCACTGGTAGTGAAGAAGAATTAGTATCACTCTGTATCTCTAAGCTAGACTGAGAATTAGGCACTGGTATGGCTCTAATATGTAACTCAACGTGGGTTCTTGACTTTTGCTAATTCATGTCACTAGGCTCATCTGGGGGCGAAGCCCAAAGCATGGCAGTTTCATCAAACATAATATCCCTGTTAATTATAACCTTTCTGTTTTCTGGACACCAAAGCTTATATCATTTAACACCAGACTTATAAACCATAAATAAGCACTTAATAGATCTAGGTTCTAACTTCTGATTATCAACATGAGCATAAAAAGGACATCCAAATATCTTCAAATCAGAGTAACTGGCAGGAGTACTAAACCATACCTCTTATGGAGTCTTTTTGTTAATCGCAATTGGAGGAGAGAGATTAATAAGAAGAAATGTTGTGGAAGCATCTTCGGCCCAAAAAGACTTGGGTAAACCAGAATTAGAGAGCATACAACATACCTTCTCTGTTATAGTCCTATTCATTCATTCGGCCACACCATTCTGCTGCGGAGCATGACGAACTGTTAAGTGCGTCATAATTCCTTCTGACTTGCACAGAACATTAAATTCATTAGAATAGAACTCTAAACCATTATCAATCCGAAGGCATTTTCCCTACTTCCCTGTTTATTTTTTAATCAGTTTTCCTCTCCTTGAAAATGGGCAATACATCATTCTTTTTCTTCAGGAAGAAAACCCAAACTTTTCTGGAATAGTCATCAATAATAGTCAACATGTAATTTGCACATCCTCTAGAAGGTACTCTAGAAGGACCCCAGAGATCAGAATGAATGTAATCAAGTGTGCTTTTAGTAGAGCGGATGCCTTTAATGAATCTGACTCTCTTCTGCTTCCCAACTATACAGTGCTCACAGAACTCCAATTTGGTAATACTCTAGCCATCAAGAAGGCCTCTCATACTTAGTTCATCCATCCTGTTTTCACTCATGTGTCCTAGACGCATATGCCAAAGCTTAGCAACATCACTATCTGATAGAGAGAAAGTAGAAACAACAGCATCACCTGAAATCGTAAAGCCTTGTAAGACGTACAAATTAGCAGTTTTTCTCTGTCCCTTAATCACAACAAGATCACCTTTACTAACCTTCAGGACTCCCCCTTCACCAGTGTACTTATATCTATTCGAATCAAGGGTACTCAAGGAAATAAGATTTCTCTTCAGGTCTGGGACATACCACACAACAAGTGTCCTCACAACCCCATCAAACATCTTGATCCTAATTGTTCCAATACCAGCTATATTATAAGGTGTGTTATTTTCCATCAACATAGCACCTTTAGAGACCATTTCATATATTATAAACCAATCCCGATTGCGACACATATGAAATGTGCAAGCTGAATCAAGAATCTAATTCTCACAGGGTTTGGAGTTACCATCAGAAACTACCAAGAGTTCTCCATCACTACTACCCTCTTCAACAAAATTAGCTTCACCAAACTTCTCTGGTTGTTTTCCTTTCTGGTTTTCAGCTTTCTGTTTATTTCTATTATGTAACTTATAACACTCAGATTTGATATGGCCCTTCTTCTGGCAGTAATTATAGGTTTTGTTTCTGTTTTTAGATTTTGACCTAATCTTGTCATCACCTCCAGAGTTCCTCTCATGAGTCCTTCCTCAAACAATGAGACCATCTCCTTGAGTCACTGACCCATTCATAAGATGTTTTATCTTTTCCTTAGAGAACAACGCATCATAGACGTCATCTAGGGTTAGGGTATCACGACTATATAAAATTGTATCCTTAAAGGTCGAATATGATGCAGGCAGCGAACATAGCAAAATTAACCCTAGATCTTCCTTATTGTACTTAACCTCCAGAGTCTCTAAATCAGAGACGATTTTCTTAAATAAAGTTAGATGATCATTCAAAGATGCACCCCCAGACATGCGATGGGAATAAAGTAGTTGTTTTAGATGCAACTTACTAGTTAGGCTCTTCGTTATACATAACGATTCCAGTTTCAACCATAACGCAGCGGCAGTGGTCTCCTTCAAAATATCTTTTAGAATCTGATTGGATAGGTAAAGGTAGATCTGAGATAGATCCTTTCGATCCTTACGCCATTTATCCTCTTATGTCCACAATGAGGGTATCTTATCAAACCCTAATAGATCATCGTCCAAATCTATTTGTGCAAGCACAACCCGTATCTTAACCTGCCATAACGAAAATTTGGTGTTGGGGTACAATAATGGAATATCATATTTCATGATTGCCATCCCTGAGAAAATAACCTATCTCTGATATCAATTTTTTTTAATCGGGAAGAACAAGCAATACCACAAAACAAAAGAAAATAAGAAAAAGATACACAAATTTATGTAGAAACCCTTGTGGGAAAAACCATGGGCAGAGGCAGAGGAAATTCACTATGAATGATGGAGAATACGACGAGGAGAATGACGTATTAAAAACGTCCAAAACAACCCACTAAATCAAACTTATATAATACGTGCGTACAAATAAATCCTAGGCCCAAATTGGCTCGATCCCTTCGTTACAACCATAGACCCCACAAAAAATCACAAACATGGGCTGCACCGTAACCTTTTTAGGGCCGGATCAATAGAATTTGGTTCACAAACTCAAACATTCACAAATGGGAAAAGAGAAACACCAAGCAACAAGAAGAAGCGCAAAGGAATTGCAAACAGATGATTCATCACTTCTCATCCAATACAGCAACAAATTTGAAAAAAGAATTTGAACAACCTCCTGGCAACAACAAAATAAATGGAATCATTTCACATGGTAACACATTAGAGATGAGCAATTTGAACAACCTGTAAACATAATAACTATATAGGTAGCTCAAATCCAATAAGTAATGGACGTCTCAAGATCTTTTCTTTGTAAAAATGTCACGTTGGAATACATACTTCAAGAATTTTAAGCACATTAATCTTTCAAAGGGAAATAAACCCAAGATTGTAGGTTCCCCAAAATTTCTCTTAACACTTGAAATATCAAAATGAAGCTACACTACTAGCCTCTCAGCTCTCAAGTAACTGTCTCAAAGACCTCAAGCAGAAGCTGCTGCTTTCTTCCTTGGAGCTGCTTCAGTACCTGGACAAACAACAGTAAAAAGTGTATTATTATCTCATACAAGTTATGAATAGATATTCCTGATCATCAAATGTCAATGTCTAAACCAAAATCTTAGTCAAACTAAAACAGGAAAGATCACTCTGAATTAAAGATGTGCATCTTTCACAATCACTCACAATTTTCATGCAAAATATTTTTTGAAAACAGTTTCAACTTGAAAATTTATTTTCTAAAACTATTTGCAGCATTCGGTTGGGTACAAAGTCACCAACCATACTCACTCATACAAGGTGGAAGATAAAGTGTAACAAAGGTTTTAAATACTCCCATCAATCCCATTTGTTTGTACTTCTTTCATTTTTTAGTTGGGACCGAAGAAGACACCTTTCTGTCTTTAGTGATAATTTAACTTCAAACATTTCATTTTACCCTTAAATAGTGAATTTATGGCCACACAAATATCAACCACTTATTTCGGACAATAAGTTTCAAAAGTATTTCTTTCATTCCTCGTGACCAGTCAAACACCTTTACATAAATTGGGACAGCGGGAGTAGTTATGATTAGGATCCCCTCTAGTATTTGTTTCCTCCTGCTACTCCAATAACCTTGTTGACTTTTGACACGAGTCACTTGTTAAATTTCACTGGCCAAATCAGCTTTCTCTCTTAATCAATATACACACACAAAGCCTCTCTCGTCGTCACTCCTCCTACTAAAGCAAGTACCAAACCCAGCACTACTATTACCATTATTTCAAACTCTATATACCACATGCCATGGTTCATTTCAGAACACATCCCCTGACCCAGATTTATTAGAAACAAGTTCCTCTTTAATATGAACAAAACCATAGTGATTCCATCCTAGAATGTGCACAAATAATCTATTCTACTCCACCTCCACATTCTTAGTGCTGGGAAAATAAATATTCCCACCTAGGATAATATCCACACAAAATAGCAATAACAAGAGAGTAACAACGACACCAAATATTATAATGGGGTGAATAAAATACTCAATGGAGGAATACAATAATAGTGATTACAACTTGACAGTGTCATAAGACTACTACTCTTTATAAATGAAACAACACACTTTTATTTCTCAAAACTCACTACAATATTACTCCCACACTATTATCTCACAGACTATATAATATCTGTGGATTACTCTCTTTCGTCTCTATTGCACTCTCAATTTTGGAGTACCTAAAACTAAAATAGAAATAACATCCCAAACTTTTCATGTTGCGGCACCAATTTCCAACTTGATCATGTTGCAACACCAACTTCCAAATTCATGTCACCACATTAGACATGTTGCAACACTAATTTTTCTTATTATTTTTTAATTTATTTTAATTATTTTGATCCCTCAAATCTCTTCCTTAATTTTGACTTTTCTTCTTCATTCCAAGACTTGACGTCTAGTTGATGAATTTTTCACTTTATTTGTGAAGCCAAAGAGCTCAGCAGACGTATCATCTCCATGCGGGCAATAGGTGCATGGAATTCTTCATAGTCAATGCCATGTCTTTTCTTGTAGACTTTAGCTATGAGTCTTGCCTTGTATCTCTCTACCTTTCCATGAGCATTCTTCTTTGCCTTGTATACCCATTGACTCCAATTGCTTGATGATCTTTAGGAAGAGTTGTTAACTCCCAAGTATTGTTCTTTTTTATCGACTGAATTTCTTTCTCCATGGCTTGTCTCCATCTTTTGTTTGTAATAGCTTCATCAAAATTCATTGGTGCACTGCCAGCATAGAGACAACACAAAAAATCAAAATTAGTAAATTATTCTATGTCATCATAGGGTTCTTGGATGCTCTTCATCCTCTGTAGCCTTTCACTTGAACTCTGATCTTGAGAAAAAATAAATGCAACATTTGTTGGTAGGGTTGCATCCTGTACAGGTGCCATGGTATCTTGCTCTTCTTCATCTCCAAAGTATGGAAGAAAATCATATGTTCTTTCTTTCTGAGCCTCCTGGTCTTCCCAATTTCATGATGCTTCTTCATCAAATTAAACATCACGACTGACCACCACTTTGTTGTCGCTTGGATTGTATAGCTTGTAGCCTTTTGAACTAGTGTCATAGCCAATAAACATATACCTGATACTTCGATCATCAAGTTTAGCTCTCCTTTGATGTGGAATATGAGCATAGGCTATGCTTTCAAAAATTCGCAATTGCTTGAAACTTGAATTTCTTCCGCTCCATGTTTCTTGAGGTGTTTGATCTTTCACATTTCTTGTTGGATACCTGTTGCTTAAATAAACTACACATGTAAAAGCCTCAGCCCAAAATTAATTTGGCATATTTTTAGCTTTCAACATACATCTTGCCATATTAAGAATTGTTCTATTCTTTTTTTATACAACTCCATTTTTTGGGGCGAGTAAGGTACCATTAGAGGGCGACGAATTCTATGTGACTAACCAATGTCACTAAATTCTTTTGAAGTGAATTCGCCTCCCCTATCGGACCTTAAGTCTTTTATTTCATAGCCACTCTCTTTTTCTACAAGTTCTCTAAAAATTTTAAAGGCAATAAAAGCTTCTCATTTTTTCTTCAAGAAATATACTCAAGTCTTTCTACTGAAATCATTAATAAAGAGTAAGAAGTATTTACTTTTACCAAAAGAAGGTGGATCAATTGAACCACACACATCGGTGTGAACAAGCTAGAGTGGATTAGTTGATGATATGGGTACGATCATGATCGGGGTCCAATGCATCAAGACTCGAGCTCGGGGGGCTTCCCATCCAAGGAACAAGCTTTGAAGTGTAGAGAACAAGTCCCACAAGCTCCAAAACTATTTCACTATTCATTCGTGTTCACTGTTCATCTGCCCTTTGCAAGGGTTTTTAGTCATTTGTAATAAGTTAACCTAGGTATAAATAGAACCTCATTACGTCATTTTTGGGAGATTTTTGGAGAATATATTTTGTAGCCTCTTTGAGAGTCTTTAGCAAGGTGGAATCCTTGTGTTGATCATTTGTTTAGAAACGGAGATTGCTTGGGAATTCCGGTTCCCTTAAGGTCACGTAAGAGATAGGTTTAGGTTGTGTGTGATATTAAAGGTCCAAAAATGGAATAAGCTTTTGGGTTGTTAATATTATACCATCCCTTTATCTATCTATCAATCTTTACTTTCTTGTAATCGTTTGTCTATATCTATGTAATCCATTTGTGTTCTTGTCTTGTAACCGTGTGTTGTTGTTATTGCATCTTGTTCATCAAGTGTTGTTGCTGTTTTAGTGTGTTTTACTCTTGATATCACTTTCCTTCTTGTTCTTCTTGCGAATCCGAGAGAGGTCATCAAAAGGGTCCATAGTTCTTGAACTAGTGGACTGATTTTGGTGTTTGTGTTGTTGTGTTCTTGGGGAGTTTGGTATCATTTGGTATCAAAGCAAGGCTGGTTGTGTTCCTACACTACCAATCTTCTCTTGGACGAAAATTCAAAAAAAAAAGCTGAAAACTGAAAAAAAATTCCTAAGTGCAAATCTGTCCATTTTGTGTTCTAGTCCGAAAATTGTGTTGTTGCTATCTTGGCCAAGCTTTGTTTGTTGTGTGTCTAGAACTTGTAGTCTTTTGTTTGTTTAGAGTGTTTCTAGTGTTGATTTCTTTCTCATCAACACTAAAAAGTGTCCAAATCTAAGATTGAACTTGAACTTGTTGAAGTTATTAATGTGAACAAGGTGTGGCCGAGTTGGTTGTTGTTGTTACCTAAACCTTGGCCGATTTGATGGTTTTGTTGTAGTGGAGTTGGAAACTGAAATTATTGTTGTTCTTGGATTTGTTGTTGTGTTCTTAAGGTTCTTCACCCTTTCATCATCGTGTGAATCCTTAAAGTGCAAACTAGATCTAAAAAGGTGAAAGACAAGATTGTAGTAGTTGTAAGTGAAAGACTTGTCCCTATCACTTCAAAGACTTTTCATCTACTTTTTCTTGATTTAAGGACCTTGTTTCAAGGAGAAAGTTCAAAGAAGTTAAGTTTTGCTTTTGAAATTTGAACAAAAAGGCTCCAAGACCATTTTTCCCTCCATTAACCAAATCCACCAATTCCAAATTGTATATTGATCAAGACTTAAAATTGGGAAATAAAATTTTGATAAAACTCGAGGCCAATAGTGGACCGCCATGTCACTAAAGTACTGTTCACGCAACATTTTTGAGTTCAAATTTAAGATTTTTTAGTTTCATTTTATTGTTTCCTAGTTTCGTTTGTTTGCTCGACACTAATTGACAACCTAGTAATACCCTACTAGCTTGTAAGTTAGTTTTGTGTACGTTCTTCGTGTTAACATTGTTTGTTGTGTGCTTTTCTTGTTTTTGAGTCGTAGTATCTTTTTTGGTTCAAGTTCGGACATTACTTATTTGAGTCATTTCAAACAAGAATCTACTCCGACCTCGAGCCAAAATTGGGACCAAGTAACCTCATTGGAGTATAAGCAAGTTATCAACACTTGTAAGGCCAATAGAGTGAAAAATCCAAACTGTGAAAGTGAGGGATTGTGGACTATTTTGAGACGCATTGTGGACTATTTTGTGACGAATTGTGGACTGATTTTTGCTAATCTTTAATGTGTTTGTTTTTTTCGTGTTGTTTGCTTAGTAGCTCTTGATGGGTACAATGGCGAATGAAGCTGAAATGCCTAGTTGGGTTAAATCCATCATGGCAAGGCTTGATGCCATAGATAGGCGAATAATGGACAGCATGGGAGGAAAATTAGAAGGGATGAAAGGCTCTCTGTGCAAGAAGTTGGATAACTTGATGAAGCATCCAAGCCTTCCTAATCAAATTCCCATGAGTGGCCATGATCCACATGAGCTACAAGGTAATCAAACTAACTTTTTCACTCTAGTGAATGAGGATAATAGCCAACTAAGTGTGAATGATAGTTTGTCTTTAAGTGAGCCGAATGTGCCTTCATTTTGTGATGATAATGTACAACTTGAGATTGTGGATATACTAGTTGATTCACCTACTGTTGGAGCCATTGTTGAAAGTGGTAGTACATTGTCTTATGGAAGTCATGAAGACCAACTTGTGTGTGAAAATGATGATGTTGAACATGTTGGTCGAATGACTAAGGATGACCCTCTAGTTGTTTTTGTTATTGACCATGATAGTATAGAGGGGACATTTGATCATTATTGTAGTAGTATTGGGGTAAGGAAGTGTATTCCCAACCCATGCCCATGGACACTCTACCCATTTGATTTCGGTGGTCATTTAAAGTGTGGTGATGAGGATGTCTTTTGGAATGACTTGAATGTGCATGGAGTGTATGGTTTTCCTCTGTCGGCTTTCAAGTCTAATTGTTGTTCCAAGAAGAGTCTATTTTTTCCACTTGATAAGTGACGCTTGTTCCTTGTTTCTTATCACACTTATGTGGATAAACTAGTTGACTCTCCCTTGGTAGGGTATTCGGGTAAGAGGGATGTTTGGGTCTATGTGAAGTTTGAGCAACCTTGGCAAGATGCTATGATTGATTACACTAATCCTAACCCTCATACCCTAAGGAACTTTTGTTTTCTTGTCCTTCTTATTGCTTTGCAAGGTTCGGATTCGAGGACGAATCCTTTCTAAGGAGGGGAGAATGATACGAGTACGATCATGATAGGGGTCCAATGCATCAAGACTCGAGCTCGGGGGGCTGCCCATCCAAGGAACAAGCTTTGAAGTGTAGAGAAAAAGTCCCACAAGCTCCAAAACTGTTTCACTGTTCATCCGCGTTCACTGTTCATCCTCCCTTTGCAGGGGCTTTTTAGTCATTTGTACTAAGTTAACCTAGGTATAAATAGAACCTCATTAGGTCATTTTTGGGAGATTTTTGGAGAATATATATTTTTAGCCTCTTTGAGAGTCTTTAGCAAGGTGGAATCCTTAGACAAGGTGGAATCCTTGTGTTGATCATTTGCTTAGAAACAGAGATTTCTTGCGAATTCCGGTTCCCTTAAGATCACGTAAGAGATAGGTTTAGGTTGTGTGTGATATTAATGGTCCAAAAGTGGAATAATCTTTTGGGTTGTTAATATTATACCATCCCTTTGTCTATCTATCTATCTTTACTTTCTTGTAATCGTTTGTCTATATCTATGTAATCCGTTTGTGTTCTTGTCTTGTAACCATGTGTTGTTGTTATTGCATCTTGTTCATCAAGTGTTGTTGTTGTTTTAGTGTGTTTTACTCTTGATATCACTTTCCTTCTTGTTTTTCTTGCGAATCCGAGAGAGGTCATCAAAAGGGTCCATAGTTCTTGAACTAGTGGACTGATTTTGGTGTTTGTGTTGTTGTGTTCTTGGGGAGTTTGGTATCAGTTGATCTTGATGTGGTTTCCTTTGGAAAACCTCTTCTTTCATGTTTTCCAAGAATACAAGCTTCACACAGCTGATTGGGATGATTGATTGATGGAATTCCATCAATCATGTTCTTGTCTCCCATTGATTTGAGAGCTTCAAAGTTCAAATGTCCAAATCGCATGTGCCAACACCACGACTCATCTTGCACATTATCCTTCAAACATTTTGCATTAATGGTCTTAAGATTCAAAGGAAATAATCTATTTTTTCCCATATGCACTTTGGCAATTAAATTATTACTTGAATCTCTAAGACAAAGATGTATATTTTTTTCATATGAATATTATATCCTTTTTAAAGAAGTTGTCCCAAACTCAAAATATTATTTTTTAGTTTTGGCACATAGTAAACCTCAATGATCAATTTGTGATCACCTTTTTTACAGGATATCAAAATCGTACCTATTTCTTCAATTTGAATTTCTGGGATATCTCCAAAAGACACATTATCTCTCGTTGTCTTCTTGATCTCCACAAACTTGTCTTCGTATCCATACATATGATTACTTGCTCCATTATCAAGATACGATGAACTGTAATCATCTGTATCATCTTTTGTGAGTGTCATAAACAATGTTGACTCATCTTCTTCTTTGTTGTTGTCAATAAGGTTAGCTTTTTCTTCAATATTACTACGACATTTCCAAGAGTAATGTCCAAATTTATGACAGTTGTAGCACTCAATTTTAGATTTGTTATACCTCATTTCATTGGTACCTTGATAAGCATCACGTCCTCTTCCTCCCCGTTGTCCACGACCACGGACTCTAAATGTTAAGTGGTTTTTATCCTCATTGTTGAATTTGTTGATATAACTCCTTCCTATTCCATGGTATCCACAACCTCGCCATTGTCCATTTCCTCTGTAACTTTTTTCACCTCCAAAATCTTTGAAGGATGCCTGAGTTTTAAGAAGTTTCTCCAATGGCTCTTCTTTTCTTCTTTTCATTTTTTCTTAGTGGGCTTGTAAAGAACTTTCCAATTGCTCTATTGTCATAGAGTCTAAATCTTTAGACTCCTCAATAGCACACACCACATAATTAAATTTGGGTGTTAAAGAGTGAAGGATATTTTCTACCACATGCACATCATCTACTTCCTCTCCGTACCTTCTTAGTTGATTCACAACACCCATCACTCTTGAACAAAAATCCAAAAAGGATTCGGATTCTTTCATTTTTTAAACTTCAAAATCAGCCCTTAGAGTTTGAAGTTTTACCTTCTTCACTTTATCAACTATTTGGAGAGAATTTTGTAAAATCTCCCAAGCTTCCTTCGAGGTGGTTGCATCAGCCACCTTCTCAAACATACCATCATCCAGACATTGATGGATGAGAGTGAGGGCCTGTTGATCTTTCTTCCTTGTCTTAATCAAGACATTTTTTTCATTTTGAGACAGAGTCTCCTCATTGACTGATTTTGTATACCCTTTGTCTACAATGTCCCAAACATCTTGAGAACCAAGAATGGCTTTCATTCGTAGGCACCATTTTTCATAATTTTCTTTTGTAAGGCGGAGGTACTGAAAAGACAATGGACTATTCTTTGTCATGGATCTGATACCACATTGTTGGAAAAAAATAAATATTTCCACCCAGGGTAATATCCACATAAAATAGCAATAATAAGAGAGTAACAACGACACCAAATATTATAACGGGGTAAATAAAATACCCAATAGAGGAATACAATAATAGTGATTACAACTTGACATTGTCAAAAGACTACTACTCTTTATAAATGAAACAACACTCTTTTATTTCTCACAACTCACTACAATATTACTCCCACACTATTATCTCACAGACTAAAGAATATCTATGGATTACTCTCTTTCCTCTCTATTGGTCTCTCAATTTTGGTGTACCTAAAACTAAAATAGAAATCATCTATTTATAGATGAACGTCCCAAACTTTTCATGTTGCAACACCAATTTCCAACTTGATCATGTTGCAACACCAACTTCCAAATTCATGTCACCACATTAGACATGTTACAACACTAATTTTTCTTATTATTTTTTAATTTATTTTAATTATTTTGATCCCACAATTAGAACACTAAATCCGCACAGTTTGGTTTGACAATATATTGAAATAATAGATGCATGGGCTCACTAAAAATCAGAATAGATAGCTTATTAAGATGATTTCATCTACTAATACTCAAATGCTGGTACTAGGGCAACGGGAGGAAACATTCTGGAGGGGATCTTAGTCCTTATATTTGCATTGAAGGTCGAAAAACAATATCTAAATATTGGTTCAAGCAAGTATATGGTTATCTGTAAAGTAAAATGACTTTTATCTATAACTAGGGGAAACCTTAATAAAAAACAAAGTAACCAATCACTAGAAAATGATATAAATACTGTAGAACAATTCATAAAAAGAGAGAGAAAATGTTTATGTGATATTTATTTTCGCTAGAAAGGTTAAATATCGTTATTTGATGTCAAGTTGGATCATAAATTGTTACATTGTGTCAATTTACCATTATTTTATGTAAAGATTATTTTGTATGTACTTTTTAAATTATTTATTGTAAATTGTGATTGTATTTTTTTATATTTATTGAATTAAGTTTTTAATTGTAAGTTGTAGCAATTTTTTAAAAAATATTTAAAAATATTTTTTTTAAAATTTACATATTATATATACATACATATATATATATATATATATATATATATATATATATATATATCAATTAAAATTTACTAAGTATAATTTTTTCAAAAATAAATACACATTTAAATCCATTTTTGTCAAGAAATGATTCAAAAATCAAGTTCTTCCGTAACTCCAGTACATACAGGACATTGTTCAAAGTAAACACTTTTCCTGATGTCATTTTCAGGCAAATCTTTCTTGTTCCTTCAACTTTTGCAGTTGCAAAGTTTGCCATATAGATCTTCTCTTTACCTTGAGTAGGAGCAAATGCAGTAAACAACTCCTTATTTGCACAAACATGGCGGGAAGCACCAAAATCCATCCATCATTCTCGAGGATTTTCCACCAAGTTGCATTCTGAAAGCATGACACACAGATCGTCCATTTCGTTCTTGGATTTAGCCATATTTGCTTGGTCCTTCTTTTTGCCTTTCTTTGGGGCACGACAATCTGTTGACTTGTGGCCAATCTTTCTACAATTAAAGCATTTGCCTTTGAATTTCTTCTTAGATTTATTGCTTTCTTGTCCAGCAGTCTTCCGTTTTTTTGAGTTGTTGCATTCGTCTTCTACAATGTTTGCACCATTCATTGCAGAATTTTTTTTCGACCTTCTTTCCATGACTTTGATGTCTTCTTCAATGCAGAGTCTCACTATGAGATCTTCGACTGTCATCTCTTTTTATTTATGTTTCAAGTAGTTCTTGAAGTCCTTCCACATAGGTGGCAACTTCTCTATTATTGTCGCGACTTGAAATGCCTCGTTCACAACTAAACCTACAATAAAGTTTATGTGAATATTAAGAACATTTTTAACATGTTCAACTAAAGTATTTACCAAACTCATACCTTCCGCAAGGAGATCGTGGATGATAACTTGTAGTTACTGTACTTGAGATACAATTGACTTGTTGTCAATCATTTTATACTCTAGGAATCTTGCAACAAATAACTTCTGGGTTTCAGCATCCTCAGTTTTGTATTTTCTTTCTAGCATACCCCACAACTCTTTTGACGTCTTTATTCCACCACACACGTTGTATAGGTCATCTTGGAGGCCACTTAGAATATAATTCCTGCATAGGAAATCAAAATACTTCCACGCCTCAATAACGACAAATCTCTCCTGGTCTGGAGTTCCCTCGGGAAACTCTATAGCTTCCTAAGATATAAATTTTTGAAGACATAAGGTTGTAAGGTAGAAGAACATCTTCTATTGCCACCTTTTAAAATCAATACCCATGAATTTTTTGGGTTTCTCCGTTGGTGATATTGCCTACGGAGCACTCGTACGACTCATTGTGACAACATTAGTTTCTGCCATACTCATCCCAACATCATTCACTTGATTGTCAGAAGTCATTTTCCTATCACAAAAAGACAGTCAACTTTAGTATATTGAAATACTACTTATAAAGTTGTAGCAACTTTAAACACACCTTATTTCTAGTTTAACGATGATGTTTTTATGACTCCAAATCATTAACCGAATGAGCCTTTAACTTGTGATGAAGTTTTTATGTCATCAAATCACTTGTTAAGTTCAAATGGAGTAGAAAGTGTAAAGCTATAATCTTCAGAAACCAAACAATACAAATTACAGATTATTTCTTTAAGATTGTTGTTTCGAGTAAACAAATTTTGTATGTTAGTTCATTAAACTTCAACACAAGTTCAAGACATTTCAAGAACACTTATGAAGTTTTTCAACACAAGTTCACTATGAACTATCAAAGAAATGTGTTATATTATTAACAAATAAGATGAAACAGAATAAGCCAAGTCCTTCGAATTCACGAAGTGTTCTTAAGGAAATAATTCCTCTCAAGTACTTGAGGTTGCAGAATTTTTCTCCCAGGGTAAAATGGCTTCACAACCAGAAAGTAGAAGTACCTCAAACGTTCTGTTTTTTATTGAACTCACTAGACGGGAGATGATCACACTGAGTTTTTAAGAAGACAAAAACTGTTTAATGAAGAAAAATTTTGTGCTAAACCTGCGGAAAAATGTAGGTATATAGCCATGAAGTGCCTCTTCAGAAAGGAGGCAGTGGTTCAGCGAAAGATGTATTTTTTCTGAATAGTCATGTCTATCTATTAGAGTTGTGACCCGGATCTTGTTGATCCGGCCCAGAAAGTTTTAAGGTGCGACCCATGTTTGTGATTTTCAATGGGGCCTGTGGTGGTAGCGTAGGAATCGGGCCGATAGGCCTGTGAACCTTTATATTTTTTGGGCCTAGGACTTTTTTGTATGCACATATTATATAAGTGTATTTAGTGAGTTGTTTTGGGTATCCAGAAAATACTCATTCTCCACATTGTACTCCTCTCCTTTAATTATAGTAAAATATTCTCTGCCTCTGCCCGTGGTTTTTCCCGCAAGGATTTCCACGTAAATCTGTGTGTTCTTATTTTCTTTATGCTTTTGGTTTGCTTTATTTCTGCCCAATTCCTAACAAACTGGTATCAGTGCCTATTTGATTATTTTCTCAGGGATGACAACCATGAAGTATGATATTCCGTTATTAGATTGCAATACCATATTTTTGTTATGGCGGGTTAAGATGCGGGTTGTGCTCCCACAGAGGGATTTGGACAATGTTTTATTAGGGTTTGAGAAGATGCCCTCATTGTGGACAAATGAGGAAAAATGACGTAAGGATCGGAAGTCTCTATCTCAAATCCACCTTCATTTATCCAATCAAATTCTACAGGATGTTTTGAAGGAAACCACAGTCGATGCGTTGTGGTTGAAACTAGAATCGTTGTGTATGACGAAGGTCCTAATAATTAAGTTGCATCTCAAGCAACGACTTTATTCCCTTCGCATTTCTGAGGGTGCGTCCTTGGAGGATCACTTATCTGTATTTAAGAAAATCATCTCTGATTTAGAAACTCTGGAGTTTATGTGCGATTAGGAAGATCTAGGATTGATTTTGGTGTGTTTGATGCCTGTATCATACACGACCTTTAGGGATACGATTTTATATAGTCGTGATACCCTAATGATTGATGAAGTCTATGATGCGTTATTCTCTAAGGAGAAGATGAATCATCTTGTGGATTGGTCGGAGACTCAAAGAGATAGTCTCATTATTCTAGGAGGAAGGACTCATGAGAGGAATTCTGGGGGTGATGACAGGAATAGGTCAAAATCCAAAAATAAAAATAAAACCTATAATTACTGCAAAAAAAAGGGTCATATCAAATCTGAGTGTTGGAAGTTACAGAATAAAGAGAAAAGAGAAGCTCCAAAACCGAAGGGAAACCAACCAGAGAAGTTCGGTGAAGCCAGTTTTATGGAAGATGTCAGTAGTGATGGAAAACTCTTGGTAGTTTCTGATGGTAACTCTAAACTCTGTGAGAATTGGATTCTTGATTTAGCTTGCACATTTCAGATGTGTCGTAATCGGGATTAGTTTACAATATATGAAACAGTCTCTAAAGGTGTTGTGTCGATGGGAAATAACACACCTTGTAAGATAGATGGAATTGGAACAATCAGGATCAAGATATTTAATGAGGTTGTGAGGACATTTGGTGATGTGCGGTATGTCCCAGACCTAAAGAGAAATCTTATTTCCTTGAGTACCCTTGATTCGAATGGTTATAGGTACACTGGTGAAGGTGGAATCCTGAAGGTTACTAAAGGTGCTCTTGTTATGATAAAGGGACAGAGAAAGTATACAAATTTGTATATCCTGCAAGGCTCTAATGTTACAGGTGATGCAGCTGTTTCTACTTCTTTTCTATCAGAAAGTAATGTTGCTAAACTTTGGCATATGCGTCTGGGGCATATGAGTGAAAACGGGATGGCTGAACTAAGCAGGAGAGGACTTCTTGATGTACAGAGTATTACCAAATTAGAGTTTTGTGAGAACTGTGTTTTTGGGAAGCAGAAGAGAGTCAGATTCACTAAAGGAATCCACTCAACTAAGGGTACACTTGATTACATTCATTCTGATCTCTGGGGTCCTTCTAGAGTACCTTCTAGAGGAGGTGCTAATTTTTTCTTGACTATTATTGATGACTATTCCAGAAAAGTTTGGGTGTTCTTTCTGAAGCAAAAGAATGATGTGTTGCCTACTTACAAGGAGTGGAAAACTATGATTGAAAAGTAGACAAGGAAGCAAGTAAAATGCCTTTGGACCGATAATGGTTTACATTTCTGTTCTAATGAATTTAATGATTTGTTCAAGTCAAAAGAAATTGTGAGGAACTTGACAGTTCATCATACTCCGCAGTAGAATGGTGTGGCCGAACGAATGAATAGGACTATAATGGAGAAGGTGTGTTGTATGCTCTCTAATGTTGGTTTACCCAAGTCTTTTTGGGTTGAATCTACTTCCACAGCTTGCCTTCTTATTAACTGCTCTCCCTCAGTCGCGGTTGATAAAAAGATTCCACAAGAGGTATGGTCTTGTACTCCTACTAGTTATTCTGATTTAAGGATATTTAGATATCCTGCGTATGTTCATGTTAATAATGGGAAGTTGGAACCTAGATTTGTCAATTGCTTATTTATGGGTTATAAGCCTGGTGTTAAAGGTTATAAGCTTTGGTGTCCAGAAAGCAGAAAGGTTATAATTAGCAGGGATGTTGTGTTTGATGAAACTGCCATGCTTTGGGCTCCCTCCGAATCCAGTTCTTCGCCCCCAGATGAGCTTAGTGACATGAATCAGCAAAAATCAAGAACCCACGTTGAATTACAGATTGGAGCAGATTCTACACCAATGCCTATTTCTCGGTCTACACCAGTGCCTACTTCTCATCTTCACCACCAGTGATGCGACAGTATTCTATTGCTACAGACAGGCCTAGAAAAGATATTAGACCTCCTCAGAAGTATGTTGAAGCTGATTTGGTTGCTTATGCATTGAGTGTAGCAGAAGGTGTTAATTTCGATGAAGATCCTACTTCTTAATCATAGGTAGTTAGTTGTGATAATTTTGGCCGATGGATGATTGCTATGCAGGGTGAGATGGAATTACTTTATAAAAATGGAACATGGGATCTGATGAGATTGCCTAAAGATAAGAAAGTTGTTCGTTACAAGTGGGTATTTAAAAGGAAAGAAGGAACATCAGGATTTGAAGATTCTAGGTACAAAGCAAGAATAGTTGCTAAAGGTTATAGTTAGGTTCCAGGTATCGTCTTCACAGATGTGTTTTCTCCAGTTGTTAAACATAGTTCGATTCGAGCATTGCTTGGTATTGTGGCCATGCATAATCTTGAGATTGAGCAGTTGGATGTCAAAATTGCATTCTTACATAAAGAACTTGAGGAGGACATGTATATGCAACAACTAGAGGGCTTTGTAGTATTAGGAAAGGAGGACTATGTATGCTTGCTAAAAAAATCTCTTTATGGCTTAAAGCAGTCGCCCAGGCAGTGGTATAAGAGGTTTGACTCTTTTATGACCTCTCATATGTTTCAGAGGAGCAACTATGATAGTTGTGTATACTTCAAGGAGGTAAGTGATGGTACATTTATGTATCTTCTCTTGTATGCTTATGATATGTAGATTGCAGCAAAGGATATAAGAGAGATAATAAAAGTTAAAACCCAGCTCAGCAAAGAGTTTGATATGAAGAATCTAAGTGCAGCAAAGAAGATTTTTGGCATGGAGATTCTGAGGGATGGGAAGAATTGTAAGTTATACTGGAGTCAGAAAGGATAAATTGAAAAAGTATTTCACAGGTTCAATATGCAAAATGCCAAACCTGTAAGTACTCCATTGGCAGCTCACTTCAAACTCTCGGCCACTTTATCTCCAAAAATAGATGATGAGTGTGACTATACATCTCGAGTTCCATACTCTAGTGCTTTCGAGTCTCTTATGTATGCGATGGTGTGTTCCCAACTAGATTTATCTTATGTCGTCAGTGCAGTTAGCAGATACATGGCAAATCCTAGCAAAGAACATTGGAAAGCAGTTCAGTGGATTTTCAGATACTTGCATGGATCTGCTGATGTTTGTTTGCATTTTAGGCAAAATAGAGATGGAGTAATTAGGTATGTCAATTCTTATTTTACAGGAGATCATGATAAAAGAAGATCTCTTGCAGTCTACGTTTTCACCATTGGTTGTTGTGCTATTAGTTGGAAAGCTACCTTACAGGCTATGGTTGCTTTGTCAACTACTGAGGCAAAGTATATGGCTATTACAGAGGCTTTCAAGGAAGCTATTTGGTTGAAAGGTCTGTTTGGTGAACTTAGCAAAGACTTATAGATTACTACGGTATTTTGCGACAGTCAGAGTGCTATCTTCCTTATGAAAGATCAGATGTTTCACTAGAGGACAAAACACATTGATGTTCGGTATTATTTTATGCGTGAAATTATTGCTCGTGGTGATATTGTGGTGAGCAAGATTAGTACTCATGATAATCCTGTTGATATGATGACCAAGACACTACCAAGTGCCAAGTTTGAGCATTGCTTAGACTTGGTTAGTATTAGCTGTTAAGATGTGCCCTTAGGGGCTTTTGTGGAAGAGGTGGAGAGTTTGTCTTGAAATGGATTTGAGTTCTGAATTAGAATTCATGTCAAGGTGGAGATTGTTAGAGCTGTGACCAGAATTTTTTTGATCCGGCCCAGAAATTTTCGCGGTGAGATCCATGTTTGTAATTTTTAATGGGGTCTGTGGTGGTAGCATAGTGATCGAGCTGATAGGCCCGTAGACCTTTATGTTTTTTGGGCCTAGGACTTTTTTGTATGCACATATTATATAAGTGCATTTAGTGGGTTGTTTTGGGTATCCAGAAAATACTCATTCTCCACATTGAACTCCTCTCCTTTCATTATAGTGAAACATCCTCTGCCTCTACCCGTGGTTTTTTTCGCAAGGATTTTCACGTAAATCTGTGTGTTCTTATTTTCTTTCTGCTTGTGGTTTGCTTTATTTCTGCCTGATTCCTAACACTGTCCATTCGAAACAGTGTGTCTTTTCCAAACAACCATAACCATCCAAACAATCATACATTTTCTCAAAACAGTGTGTTATTTCCTCGAAGAGTTGTATCCCTTCCGAGGCAGCATTTCGCGTTTCTGCAGTTGTTTCTGCACCGTATGCATGCACTTTAATGGGGGAACAAAAAACTGGTGTGTTTTTCCTTGGGATTCTTAGATCACTTGATTTTCCAAAAAAACAGGAAATGATTCATAAATACTGTAGAACAATTCATAGAAAGAGAGAGAAAAAGTTTATGGGTTATTTATTTCGGTTAGAAATGTTAAATATCGTTATTTGATGTCAAATTGGATCATAAATTGTTACATTGTGTCAATTTACCATTATTTTATGTAAAAATTATTTTGTATGTACTTTTTAAATTATTTATTGTAAACTGTAGCTATATTTTTTTTATATTTGTTGAATTAAGTTTTTAATTGTAAGCTATAGCAGTTTTTTAAAAAATATTTTAAAAAAAATCTATTATATATATATATATATATATATATATATATATATATATATCAATTAAAATCTCTCTTAAATAGTTGAATTTATTTTTCTCCCTCATCTATTTTCTTAAATAAAGGATTGATAATAAATTCTTAATTTTCTCCTTATTGTTTTATACATTTTTTTACTATGTAATCCCCTCAAATCCTCCACTTAACAAAGTAAAAAGGAAAAAAAATACGGTAAAAGGATTATAAGAAATCCTGAATTTCTCCTTCTTTCATTTCCTTAAATAATTTTTTATATTAGTTAATCCTTTCAAAAAATTTAATAATGTGGTCTTTTCATAAATTTCTCTCATATGCTTTTCTTAGTTCTTTCATACTTTATTTTCTTTGATATTAATAATTACTTTAAATTGCTTTCATTGCATGCACTTCGATCAGATTGTAGAAATCCACATTTTATCCTTAATTTTTTCATACACTAATATTTATTTTTTTTCTTATTTTTTTACAATATAAATTTTATCCGTGAATCAAATTTTATACGTTAGTCAACGTGAATTTCATATATTTTTATACGTTATTCAACGTGAATTTCATATTTTCATTCTTGATTTTTTAAATTCTTTTTGTTGGAAATAACAAATTCAATGAATAATTTTTCATACACAGTTGATACAAAATCGTTATCTGAAGTTTTATGAAAATCATATTTTATACCTTTCTATGTGTATTTATTAGCGAATAATACAACTTGCAAAGAAACTAACAGCATCGAAAGAGACATCAATTTTTATACAAAATTCATAACCCAGAAAATAAAATACATCTAAATTAGTGAAATTTAGCATATTTTAGACACCATCCATACACAAAACATGTTTATCTATATCCATGATTTTTTAATGTAATAGCAAATTCAGTGAACAATCTCGTATTCATGATTCACATCAGTTTGTATATAAATTTCTTACATGCAAACATGTATAAACGGAAAAAAAAATTAAAGCTTCAGTTGAGCCTCTGGACACTGTCTACTATTTCTTGGACTTCCATGAGACCAAGGAATCTACAAACTTCACTATATAGCCAGTAACAGACTTCCTAATATTAAGACAGGCTGCCCAATTGGAATCACACTAATAAAAAAGAGTCGCAGCAGGTTGAGCCTTTAACCAAATGCCTTGACCAATAGTACCCTTAAGGTATCCAACCACTCTAGTAGCAGCCTCCCAATGATATCTTTTGGGATTTTGCATGAACTGACAAAGAGTCTGAACAACAAAACTAATATCAGGTCTGGTAATTGTAGCATACATCAATTTTCCAACAAGCCTCTGATAAGAGGTAATATCGGTCCAATTTACATCTTTAGGACAACCATTTGCATGATCATGTTCCATTGTAGTCAATTTGAGATTATGCCCCATAGAGTGAAAGCAGGCTTTGTACCACTAAAACCTGTTTCTGAGATAAGCTCCAGAATATATTTCCTCTGGTTCAACAAAACACTCTTAGCACTTCAATACCAAAAAAATACTTAAGCTCACTTAAGTCCTTTAACTTAAATTGCTTGAGTAAAACCTCCTTAGCATCAGATATCAATGAGGAAATGCTACTAGTGATGAGTAAGCCATCAACATAGACTAAAATTATCACTATGTCTTTCTGTTTCTTCAATGTAAACAAGGAATATCCATGTACACTCTGAACAAAACCAGCATTTACCAAGGCATTAGTAAGTTTCAGGTTCCATTTTCTGGAAGCCTGTTAAGAATATAAGGATTTCAACAATCTTCATACTCTTGTGTCTTTTTGTTGTTTGAAACCTTCTAGCATCTCCATGTAAACCTCTTAATCTATATCACCTTGTAAGAAAGATTTGTAGACATCCATCTGATATAGAAACAAACCTTTTGAAGCTACTACAACAATTACACTTCTAACTGTAACCATCTTATCTTAGACACATGAGAAAAGGTATCATTATAATCCAAACCTTTTTGTTGACTATAACCTTTTGATACCAATCTAGCTTTGAATCTTTCTACATCTTTATTAGGTTGATACTTGATCTTATACACCCACGTGGATCCCACAGTATTCTTTCAGAGCGGTAATGGCACCACCTTCAGGTCTTGTTTTCTTCAAGTGCTTAAATCTATAGCTTTATGGCCTCGACCCATCTTGAATCTACTGCAGCTTGCCTAGAAGTATATGGTTCAACCAAGGTGGAGAATTTTCTTAAGTAGCTATGATATTACCATGTAGTTTTATCATAGAAGAGGTAGTTTTCCAGGGCATATCTGCAGTTCTTTCTATCCTTAGAAATAGCATAGTCCTTTAGCCAAATAGGTTGCCTGGACATCCAAGATGTTCTTCTTGGAGAACATATTGCAGGAGAAGAGGACAGTGGAATAGAGGTGCAAGGGACTTCAACTTGATCATCAGATGCTGCCGTGTTTTGTGAGGTAGACTGGACCATAGAAGGTTGCACATCTACATCAGTGCTAGAAAATTCTATATCCTTTGCATAAAAATAGTCCTCTAAAGTATCAACTTCAATAGGCACATTTATGAGCTCTGTGTTAACGAAATTCTATTGTGATTGTGCAAAATATTACGAGAACTCAACTAATAAAACCAATTGAATATATTCATGGTGAACCTACACTCAAGTTTACAATGGAGAAAAGAGAAGCATTTTCTATCGAGGAAGGGTTGCATCAAGCAATTGTGATTAAACTTTCCTTAGGTGTTCTAGTTTGAAGAACCTAAGGACACTGCTATCGAAACATCTCAGAATCATAGGTCATTGTCTAAATTGTTCATTGGCATGACGACAAATCTTGCTAAGGTGTATATGATCAATATGATGATTATGTGACTGCTTTTGCAAGATCAGTGAAATATTTTTCTTACAATGGAAAGGAGCACTAATATTGGTTATTCTCGTGGTTTATCATTTTTAACTACAAAGAAGAAATGACTAAGGCAGCAGTGTGGATTTGTTTGTCGAACTTGGCTCTAGATCTATTTGCTAAGAGGTTATTATTGTTTATAGAAGCAGCAGTCGGAATACCGATAGCTATAGATAAAGCAACACAAGTTAAGTCCAGACCGAGCACCGCTAGGTTTAAGGTGATTCCAGACCTACTGAAAAAACTTTTAAAGCAAATAAGATTTTGATATTTGGACAATAAAACTGGTAAGCTTGTAGAGAGTTTCCAGAAAATTATTTATGATAATCTACCCTTGTGTGAAATTTTTGTGCAAACACCAAGGACATAATGAAGGTACTGTTATTTTCCTTCTACGGGTACTAGAATCTGTATTAATACAACAACAACTTCATAACAGGTTCACGTATGAACAAGAACAGTTTTGAAGTTCTTTAACACCTTCAACACAAGATTATTACTAATCTATCCAAGAAGTGTATTAGATATCAGAAAATAGATTAAACAGAAACTTTAGACCAAGTCCCCCGAGTTCATAGAGTGTCCTTAAGGAATAATTCCCCTCACTGTACCCGAGGTTATGGAATTTTCCTTCCAGGATAAAATGGCCTTCAATCCAATTATAGTGGTACCTCAAATAATTGAATTCCATGAACGCACTTAACGGTTTGAATGATCACACAGAATATTTTTAAGAGAATAAGAGTTTTGTATTTTGAAAAATTTTGTATATCAAACTTGTGGATCAAAGCAAGTTTATATAGCCATAGCATGCCTCTTCTAAAAAGTGGCAATGGTTCACTTTAGAGGTGTGCCTTTCCTGAAAATTCATGTTTGTTCATCCAAAGACTATGTATTTCAGAACAGACATACCATTTCACGTGAAACAGTGTATCATTTCGTTGAAGGGTTGCATCCCTTTCGAAACAGCACTTCGTGTCTGCATGGCATTTCAAAACAATGCACCAGTTCAGAAAATAGTGCATCAGTTCACTACATCTGTTACTACATGCATGTATAAATGGAGTATCAAACAATGTTTCGGACTGAATTTCTTTAATTCTATCAAATAAACTTTGTCCAAAAAGATAGATCTCATCGATCGATCATTTGACAAATCGGAATCAAAATCTGAAGCCGAAGTCGAGCCGAGCAAACGACGACGACGGCGCGAGGCATCTCTTATTTATTGCCTCACTTAGCATGTGGAAATGTGTTTCACAATATAAACACTTTAAAGCTTCTTTCTCCCACCAAAGTGGGAGAATTTTAGTTAGCTTTCATATTTTGAGCACACTTTCCATTTTGGTATAAACTCAATTTTCTCTTCCACTTAATTCCCTCCATTTTCCATTCAAACACACACATAGAACCCAACAATCCCCCACATTAATGGGGAAAGGCTATTTTTGGAAAAACATTACGGACAAGTATGTGATCATCAAGCAAAGACTGATTGCATCTGGATAAGTGGGTTTCCCTTTGAACTTTCCGTAGTGAACATGCATCAGATGCACTCGGTCAATTTATTGATTTGATATCTTTAAACCGTTGAGATTTAATTTACACCTAGACAACACATGTCACACAACCAGCCTTTTACCATTTATGGTTCTCACGGTTTTGTTCTTTTCAGCCATGAACACGTCCCGGTTTCATGAGAGCTTAGAGAATAGGCCTTTACTAACATTCTCCTTGAAGTGGCGTCAACTTTGCCCTCACATAGGTGAATTCTAAATGTTTAATCCTATAGATTAAACTATTTGGTCAAATCTGCCAAATTTAGATAATCATTAAAAGACTTTTCACCTTAAGTCTTATCCTAGTTTACAATACATTATCTACATCATGAGAATGGTTCGGGTAATTAACAATGTTAAACTTGTCACACATAACTTTATTTGATCTCCTTGAACCTAGATCTTGGGATCTCCAGTCTACTAGGTAGAGTTACTGCCATGCTGACTTGTCCTAGGCCTTAAACCCATTCGCCTGGATGTCCTTTCTACTCCTTCTCTAGATAGGCCTTTTGTAAGTGGATCCGACACATTATCCTTTGACTTTACATAGTCAACAATGATAATTCTACTAGAGAGAAGTTCCCTAACGGTATTATGTCTCCATCGTATGTGACGAGATTTACCATTGTACATCATGCTCTCTGCCCTACCTATTGCCGCTTGGCTATCATAGTGTATACATACTGGTGCCACTGGCTTGGACCAATACGGAATATTTTCCAAGAAATTCCTGAGCCATTCTGCTTCTTCACCGGCTTTATCCAATGCGATAAATTTAGATTCCATTGTAGAGCAAGTAATACAAGTCTTTTTGGATGATTTCCAAGAGAATGCTCCTCCACCGATAGTAAATACATATCCACTTGTGCATTTTACTTCGTTCGATTTGGTGATCCAATTTGTATCACTATATCCTTCAAGTATTGCAGGATATTTATTATAATGTAAGGCATAGTCTTGAGTGTATTTAAGATACCCCAAAACTCTTTTCATTTTCATCCAATGAGTTTTGTTGGGATTACTCGTGTACCGACTCAATTTACTAATAGCGCATACTATGTATGGTCGTGTACAATTCATTGTATAGATTAAACATCCTAATACTCTTGCGTACTCCAATTGTGAGTCACTTTCACCTTCATTCTTTCGTAGTGCAAAGCTCACATCCAATGGAGTCTTGGCAATACCAAATTCCATATACTTGAACTTGTCAAGTACATTTTTGATATAATGAGACTGTGACAATGCCAACATTTGTGGAGTTCTATGGATTATTATACCTAAGATTACATCTACAACTCCAAGGTCTTTCATATCAAACTTGCTCTCGAGCATTCGTTTTGTTACATTTATGACAGAAATGTCTCTACTGATGATCAACATATCATCCACATATAAACAAACAATGACTTGGTGATTTGGAGTGTCTTTAATATAAACACGTTTATCACATTCATTTATCTTGAACTCATTTGCCAACATGGTTTGGTCAAACTTCGCATGTCATTGTTTAGATGCTTGCTTTAGTCTATACAATGAATTTATAAGTTTACACACCTTATTTTCATTTCCTGGAACCACAAAACCCTCAGGCTATTCCATGTATATTTCTTCCTCCAATTCCCCATTTAGGAAATCGGTTTTCACATCCATTTGATGGATTTCAAGGCCATATACTGCAGCCAAGGCAATTAACATTCGAATCGATGTTATCCTTGTTACTGGCGAGTATGTATCGAAGTAATCAAGGCCTTCTTTTTGTTTGAAGCCTTTTACTACAAGTCTTGCCTTTTATTTGTCAATAGTACCATCCACTTTCATCTTCCTTTTGAAGATCCATTTAGTACCTAAAGGTTTATTTCTGTGAGGAAGATCAACCAATTCCCATGTATGTTTGCTTAAGATTGAATCAATCTCGCTATTGACTGCTTCTTTCCAAAAGGATGAGTCTAACAACGACATCGCTTCTTTAAATGTTTAAGGCTCATTTTCTAAGAGAAATGTTACAAAATATGATCCAAACGAAGTAGACATTCTTTGACGTATACTACGTATTGGATTCTCTTCATTATGTACATTCTCACTTAGTTCATCTTGAGGTCGTTTAGATTCTCCACTAGACTGTTCATGTCTAATTTTATACGGGTAAATGCTTTCAAAGAATTCAGTATTATCTAATTCAATTACCGTATTTTTATTTATATCCGGATGTTCGGATTTATGAACCAAAAAATGACATGCTTTACAGCTTTTAGCATATTCTATGAACACGCAGTCCACAGTCTTAGGTCCTATCTTAACCTTTTTAGGAATAGGAACTTGGACCTTTGCTAGACACCCCCACACTTTGAAATATTTCAAGTTGGGTTTCCTTCCTTTCCATTTTTCATAAGGAATTGATTGTGTCTTACTATGGGGAACTATATTGAGTATACGATTGGCTGTAAGGATAGCCTCCCCCCACAAGTTTTACGGTAAACCAGAACTTATAAGTAAGGCATTCATTATTTCCTTCAAAGTTCGATTTTTCCTTTTTGCAATTCCGTTAGACTGAGGTGAATACAGGGCCATAGTTTGATGGACAATTCCATTCTCTACACATATTTCGGTGAAAGAATATTCATATTCTCCGCCCCTATCACTTCTTATCATTTTTATCTTTTTATCTAACTAATTTTCAACTTCATTTTTATATTGCCTAAACACATCTATTGTTTCATCCTTACTATTTAGCAAATAGACATAACAATATCTAGTGCAATCGTCAATAAAAGTTATGAAATACTTTTTTCCACCACGTGATGGTGTTGACTTCATATCACAAATATCAGTGTCTACTAAGTCTAAAGGATTGGAATTCCTTTCAATGGACTTATAAGGATGCTTTGCATACTTTGATTCCGCACATGTTTGACACTTTGATTTATTGCACTCAAAATTGGGTAAAACTTCTAAGTTAATCAGTTTTTGTAATATTTTGTAATTAACATGGCCTAAACGTTCATGCCATAAATCATAAGACTCAAGCAAATAAGAAGAATTTGAACTTTTATTTATTTCAACATTAATTACATTCATCTTATAAAGGCCCTCGGTGAGATAGCTTTTTTCTACATACATTTCTCCATTGCTAATCATAATTTTTCCAGAAATGGTTACACATTGAATCCATTCTTGTCTAGGAGTGAAATAGAAATTAAATTCCTACGTAACTCCGGAACATATAAGACATTGTTAAGTGTCAAGACCTTTCCGAAGTAATTTTTAAGCATATTTTTTCTGTTCCTTCTACCTTGGCAGTAGAGGAGTTAGCCATGTAGATCATTTCTTCTACTTGAGCCGGAGCGAGTGATGAAAACAACTCTTTTTTGGCGCATACATGGCGGGTAGCACTAGAATCCATCCACCATTCGCGAGGATTCCCCACCAAGTTGCATTCTGAGAACATAGCACACAGATCATCGCATTCTTTGTTGGATTCAATCATATTTTGTTAATCCTTTTTCTTGTCTTTCTTTGGGGCACGAAAATCCATGGACTTGTGGCCAATCTTTCCACAATTGAAGCATTTTTCCTTGAATTTCTTCTTGGGTTGATTGCTTCCTTGTTCAACTTTCTTCCTTTTCTTAGAATTAGTTTGGTCACCTTCCACAATATGTGCTCCATCAATTGCAGAATTTCCTTTTGACCTTATTTTGAAAGCTTTATTATCCTCTTCAATCCACAGTCGGACAATAAGATCTTCGACAGTCATCTCCTTGCGTTTATGCTTCAAGTAGTTTTTGAAGTCTTTCCACATTGGTGTTAGCTTCTCAATTATCGATGCTACTTGGAAAACTCATTCACAATCAAACCTACAAAACAGTTTATGTGAGTATTAAGAACTTTTTCAAGTTGTTCAACTAAGGTATTTTTCAAATATATACCTTCTGCTAGGAGATCGTGGATGATTACTTGCAATTCCTTCACTTGAGAAACAACCGATTTGCTATCTATCATTTTAAAGTCCAGGAACCTTGCAACAAAAAATTTCTTAATTCCCACATCTTCTTTCTTGTATTTTCGTTCTAGTGCCCCCACAATTCCTTCGATATCTTAGTTCCACTGTAAACATTGTAGAGGTCGTCTTAGAGACCACTCAATATATAATTCCTGCAAAGGAAGTCCAAGTGCTTCCAAGCTTCTACAATCATGAAATGCTCTTTGTCCGAGGTTCCCATGGGCACCTTAAGAGCATCCTCACTAGTGAAATTTTGAAGGCATAGTGTTGTGAGGTAGAAGAACATCTTCTGCTACCATCGCTTAAAGTCAATGCCCGCAAATTTTTTAGACTTCTCCGCAGGTGCCATAGGTTGCAAAGCATTTGCTCGACTTGTTGAGGCACTACTAGTTTCCCCCACAGTCGTAGCAACATCTTGCATTTGACTTTTGTTAGTCATTTTTTCTGTCACCACAAGACAATAATAGTTAGTATTTTCAGAATACTACTTATAAAGTTAAGCAACTTTAAATTCTTCTTCTTGTTTCTAGTTAAAAATGAAATTTTAATGACTTCCAATTGTCAACCGAGTGAATTTTAAAATAGTGATGAAGATTTTATGTCTTCTAATCACTAGTTAAATTCAAATGGAGTAGAAAGCTTAAAGCTTTAATCTCCAAAAACAAGTAATACAGATTCTGATATTATTCTATAAGATTGTTATTTTTCTTCTACGGGTACTAGAATCTGTATTAATACAACAACAACTTCATAACAGGTTCACGTATGAACAAGAACAGTTTTGAAGTTCTTTAACACCTTCAACACAAGATTATAACTAATCTATCCAAGAAGTGTATTAGATATCAGAAAATAAATGAAACAAAAAATTTCGACCAAATCCCCCGAGTTCACGGAGTGTCCTTAAGGAATAATTCCCCTCACTGTACCCGAGGTTATGGAATTTTCCTCCTAGGATAAAATGGCCTTCAATCCAATTATAGCGGTACCTCAAATAATTTAATTCCATGGACGCACTCAACGGTTAGAATGATCACACAAAATATTGTCATTTCGTTGAAGGGTTGCATCCTCTCGAAACAGCACTTCATTTCTGCATGGCATTTCAAACCCATAAATTTGGTGACCCGTGAGATGTCACAGACAGATATGCACCATATTCATGATGTTATGGAGAGCAGTGAAAATTCTGGACAGCATTCGTGCTTGAATGTCACTAAGAAATCATTGGATAAAATTTAGAAGTTGATAATTTGCGGTCCCCTTCTAATTCTACTCATTTTGAACATTCCATCAGTGAAAAGCATGTTACTGGTGATGAATTAGTGAACAAAATCAAGGGTGTGGATAGCAGTATTGGCAAGGACTGGACCGTGGTAGCACATAAAAAATATTTAGGCATTCGAATTGGCTCTCCTGCTCACGTTAATGTGCAGCTTGAAAGGAATGTTCCATATGCTCGAGCTTCTTCCCCAAAGGACATTTCTCGTCCAAATACTTTTGATCTTCTCTCAGATAAAGTTGGTCATGAAATTAATCCAAAAAACCTACAATGCTTATATTATATCCAGAGGTGGCTTAAGTATTAAAGAAAAATCAATAACCTGATTCTGTTAGGAGCAACAAAGTGATACTAGCTCTCATTGTTAGGCAGATTTGGTAAATAAAGAAGAAGAACATCAGGTGGATAATATTGGCAGCAATTTTAATGCTCAAGCTTCAATTTTTGTCCCAAATAAATTTTCAATTCGTAATTATTCATCAAGCTGTAAGCAAACTTCAGGTGGTGTAATAAATTTCCTTTCTCCAATTAATACTGCCAAACAATTTGGTGGAAAGTGATACATTATCTTCAAAGAATTTTGAAAACCTCCAAGACGATGACATATTTGAGGAAAGTGATGAAGACATGCTGGAAATATGCTTTGCAAGTGCATCTCGGGATGTCGATATCTCTCCTGGGCAAAAAAATAGAAATATAAAAGTATCACGGTAAAAATAAAAGTGAGGATGGTAAAGAGACAGAGAAGTTTGTTCCAAGACACCACCGACAATGCAAAATCATGCAACAGTGGCAACAACTTTAATAAGACCTAACAAATTCAAGAAGTGATGAATTTTCAAGTGATTTTGAACAGGTTCGAAGAAGAACGCAAGTATCGAATATGTCAATGTACTTTAGATGGGCCAGCGTTTCTTTTTAGTTTATACATTTGTAAAAAGGGAGTTTGTGATTAATAACTCAAACTTCTCATTCACCTTTATATTTTTTCATTACTTAAGCATCCTTCTTTATAATATCATCATAGAGTGTAACATAAACTCTATAATGATCCAAAAATATCCAGTTATCTCTAGTTCTTATTTTTACACGGTTGTTGATTAATTGAGGGTTTGTTACCTCATTAAAAAAAGGGGGGTGGTTGATATCTTTTAGTAACCAATGTCTTATTTTAAGGTTTTTTTTACAAAAATAAAAAATTTATCAATTTTTATTTTAAAAATTGCTATGACTTCCAATCTAAAAAGTATTGTTATGACTTACAATAAACAACCTAAGGTTGTATATTTTAATATTTTTCCTTTTTTTTAATTTGTGGAGCAATTAATATAAAACCTATAACTAATATTTAATAAAGAATAGATCTTGTTCGTCCACCGTCTATTTGATGGACGTACCAGATTAAGTCTCAATCTCTATAAATTAATCCTCCCTATGCTCATTAGGGTTGCCGTATATTATCAATACAATTTCATCGCAGACGGCTCTGATAGCGATAATACAGTGGCAACTACTTATTTTGGAATGATAGATGAAGTTCGCGTTATGCTAGTTAGTCAGATTAATAATATTGCTATCAAGATTGTTGATTTGCTAAAGTGTGAGGACTATAAAGGTAACATCTCTAAAAATTTATATTGAACTTATAATTTTTTATTCTTTGATATAAATAAATTATATGTGATTTTCTTTTTAAAAGAGATTTAATTGATATGTTGATAATTTTCTCATTTGCGATTTTAACATCGATCTCTTTTAAAATTTTATTTTTATCTTATAAATTTTGAATTTTTCTTTTCCTAGTTGTTACAACATCATTTCTATGTTTGTTTATGTTGTTTTACTAGTTAAAATGAGTGTTATGTGTTTATAAGGAATTAAATTAGATTCTTTATAAGCATGTCACTTACTCCATTAGCGTTCCCTATGACATTTCAGAGGAGGACGATAGTTTTAGTTAATATTTGTATCCTTTCAAATTTATCAAATCTCCTTGAAGCGACACCATTTTATTAATTATTTAATGACCTTAAAATTATTTTACGCTTGATCTTTTTGAAGGAAAAGGGAAGAATAAATAATTTTTGTCAATAAGTCAAAGTGATATAGAATCGGAGGAGAAAATAAATTAAATCTCTTAAGAATATTTTTTGAAGGTGCAGATCTTTTGACTTTTACAGTCTATCTACCATTTTAAAACAATCGTTTGGATGGTAGAGGCGACACAAGATTAGGAACTAGAGCGGGAAGAGAAAGACCAAGAAAAACATCGATTTGATTATTATTACTATTGATCGCGAGATAATTTTCTTTTTTATCTTATATTAGATGTAGAAAAAAAAAAGCAAGAAACTATGATTTTCATGAAAATTTATTTTATTTTTAATTGAAATTCCCCTCTTAATTTTGAGGAGTTTTTTCTTCCACTCTAATTTAACATATTATTTTATCACTTTGACATCTCACGCATCTTTACTTCTGTAATGTTTTCACTTTATTCATTTTCTTCCTTATATATTAAAATTTCAATAAACTCTAATATTTTCACTAATTTTTATTTAATATTTTACCTCCAGTAAAAATAAGTATATCCAATTTTACTCAAATATGCACTATTGGATTGTCTAGAATGAATAGATAAGTTGGTCCTTTGATGAAGATAAGTAATACAACCACTAAAGAATGTGGTGCAGCGGATGGAGCTACTCATTTTTTAACTAGAGGTCTCATATTTGATTCTTCGATATGAAAAAATTCTTGATAGGGGGTGCCTCCTCGAAATGGACCTCACGCACACGAATCCAGACTAATCGGGTCCCAATATAGATGCCAAACACTAGATAGGAAATAAAAAGAAAAAAGAAAAGTAATACACACACAATAAAGGAAGCGATATTGTTAGTTTTGTTTAATTTTAATTTTGAATATTTTGATTTTGTTTTTTAATTTTATATTATAAACATGGCATTTTAATCAACACAATTCTAATTATTTTTACTTTTCCATTTAAAAATAATAACAATAATAATTCAAAATACATATTCATGTTTAAGTTTATTTAAATAATCAAATTTTGTGAAAGAGTGATTATGATAGGATATTTTAATTTGAATTCACGTTGTTGATATCACAAAGATGAACTGGTCTTTTTTCTCAATTTTTTTGTTTTAAATAATTTTCAAACTTGAAATTGTATGATACTTATGTGTGTCATTACTATGCTTTTCCTATTCTATATAATAGATTCAACTATTCATTCTAAATTATTATATGTTAATTAATTTTTTTGTGTAAATATGTATAAAATTGTACATATTGATTATAATATAAGTTTATATATGTGCAATTGCATAAACTAAAGAGTAGCAATAAACCCTTAAAATTAATATTGAAATTGTATATGAAAGATAAATCTTCATAGTAATTTTGCTTATAATTTATTTTACTAACTTTCGTTTTTTTTTTTGTAAACATTTTACTGACTTTCAAAATGTATTAATATAGTTATCATGGTTGATACGTCTTCGACATCAATGTCAATGCTTTCCGAAGGAACTACAAAAATTGATATGATGATAATAAATATCCACTTGCCAAACCTTGATTTTTTAAAACTTTTGGCTTGAGTTGTGACTTTGGATATAATTCCTTGAGTAATTTTTCATACTCTTTTAGTTATGATATCTATTGTGGATAAAATCAATTATTTTTATAAATACAAAATAAAAAAAAATATTCTAAAATTCACCATTATATATCGTTAAATAGTTCGGAGCTAAAAGAATTTAACATAATCCATCGTTAAATAAAATTAGTAATGAATTTTTTATTGTTTAGCAACATAAACTATCCATCGCTAACTCCTATTTTTAGTATGTTTTGTAATGTTATTTTTATAATTAAACAAATTTTATAAATATGTGTGAAGTTAACTAGTCATTTAATATATGATATAATTCAATTTTAATTGATACCTTCTTAAAATAAATGCACAGTTGTATGTGATGAACACCATGAGCTCTTAGAAAAGCAAGCTATGAAAGATGGAGCTCATCTCTACCTCAAAAATAACAAGGATGTTAAGCAAAAGGACAACATAAAGTGGACTGGGGATCTTCATGCCAAATTCATAAAAAGTTTACAACAACTTGGTAAAGAAGGTAAGTTTATTTTACTATTAATTAAAAAAAAAAAAAAATCTAAAGAGCGACATGAATAGCTAAAATTTATACTTATGTCTAATATCAACTTGTATTTACATGTACCTCGATTTGATTTGAAAATATTATAGTTATTAAATTTTAGTGCATACTTGTGGACCATGTAGAATGTTACCCAAAAGATATTCTGGAAATGATGAATGTGTCTGGTCTTACAAGGATGCAAATTGCAAGTCATTTCTAAGTAAGTCTTTAAAAAAATTGAAGTGATAAATTATGTAACTTTTGAATGCATTTACTGCAGTTTTTCTGCAAAAAGAAATTATTTTATAAAAGTTATTTTCTCAAATTTTTATTTTACAAAATGTTTTGGTTGAAACTATTTTTTATCAAACACTTGTCTGAGAAGTTATTATTTCTACAACTATTTATTTTAATATTTTATATCTATAGCGAAAAAAGAAAAACTAATGTTATATCACTTTCACCAAAAAATATTTCGACATATCACTTTCACCAATAAATATTTCGACATTATTCGACCTTTAGTTTTGGAAAGCCTTATCAAAACACTCAGTAATTAAAAGGATTAGAGATGGACTTTGTTTAATGATAAAAGTTAATTAATCTTGCTAATTTCTATATTTTTGTAGTGAAAATTCTATGAAATAACATTATTTTCAATCTTCAATTCATATAATTTCAAAAGACTGTTATCGTTCGGCAATCATCAAATATCAAAAATATTTTACATTAAAAATAACTCAGTAGTTCATATGATAATTAAATATATTTATGGTCTAATTCTCTTCTTTTTCATCTAACATCTCTCAGAAATTTCACAGCAACGTCAATTAAAAAGCTCTGGAAAATGCGCTGATCAGCCAAGAAATCCTGAGTGATTCTCAATAAAAACGTAGTATTAGAAAAATGGGGACAATGTACTATTTCTCCTACTTAACTATTTACAAGTTTTAATTTAGTTGAATAGTTGTTGTTGTTTTTAATAAATTGTTGGGTTTTTAAAGAATTTTAATATTAAATTTGCTATTGAAATGTTGCATGTTGACGTGTATAGAAGTGTTGCATACTGGAGTATCTTTTGATCTTTATCTTCCATGTTTAATCGTGGAAGAATGCATGTGGCATTTTTGTTTGGTAACTTTTGTTACATCTCACTAACTATTCACTCATTGTTCTATCTCTTTATGTTTTATAAATCAGGTAACTTAAAAGCATTCATCTACCCACATTCCTCTTATTCATTATTTCGCCTATGATATAGAAAAAGCAAAAGAGAAAGATATAGTGTTTATATTTTGAGTTTAGTAGACAGCTGCACCCACTGCACCACTGATCATACCTTGCAAGAAATCAAAATATTCCAAAGTATCAGATACAATATAGGAAACATAAAGAGGCCAAAGAATCCTTGACCTTCTTCTTTTGGAAAAATTAGAATGAGATACAAAGTATCAGCACTATATTGGTTCTACAACCATCATAGGCTTAATTTGTCGTCTTCATCAATATCCTTTATTCTCCATCTTGATGCACCCCACTGTATTAGTCATTCATCTTCCTGATGGTCCACCAATTTAGCATAGTATAGTCCAAAAATAATACTAATTGGATAAGGGTGAAACTTAAAAGAGTATGAATGTTATATTTTGGATGAGGATGGTACTGAAAAAAAAGATTGTCCCTGCTATTAGTTATTACTATAGTATTTTTGTGCCGCGGTTTATATGCTTAATTCACCCAAAATTGCTCGCGCTTTGAAGCAACGGTAAAATTGTACTCCTATAACCTATAGATCACGGATTTAACCATTATTCTCTTGAGGTATGACCCTTCTCCAGACTCTGCTAAATGCAGGATGCTTCATCCATCGGACAAGCCCTTTTTTGGTTCCCCTAGTTTTACCTACCACATTTTGAGGTGTGGGGACACTTAAGTAGTAGTTGAACCTGTCTAGTGGGAAAAAATTAGCAAAAAGACTTTGAATCCTACTTTGAGGAGTCAGAAAAGGGACTCAATTTAATGTTTTTGATGACTTTACTCATTTTTCATGGTTCCATTTCTCATCTTCCTACTCTTAGTTGAGTGTAGTAAAGGAGTAATCATGTTTCCCACCTTTCTCGCCTTCAATAATAATTAGTAATAATTGGAGTTCAGAGGAACCCCTTGTATATTCATCTTAAATTCTAGACCAACCCTCTTCAATTTCCAGCAAAAATTTGTTATAACAATAAGCCATTAGCATCCCCCAACTAACGCCAACATAAAGTTGAGACCATACAGCATTTTTTAACCCCCTTTCGAGATTCAGTTCTGATAATTGAGTTGATATCCTTGTGGCAGATTCAGTCGTGTATTTGCGAGTAAGCAGTGTTCCAAAGCTTCATTGTATCTTTATAAGACTCATCTCTACCAGCTTGCAGAGTACCATATAGCTGAGGCTTTACTTGGGATATTGAGGTCTAAACATTGCACTTCATAGTCAAATGCCAATTCAAGAAATTGGCACTAGCTATAATCTGGCAAAATACTCCAAGCATTCGAAAGCTGAGAACTGTTGCAAGTTTGTTGTTACCTTTCAAAGTTGTCATCTGATTGTGTATCAAATCTATCCCATGAAAATATGATACAAGTACGATTGTGATCATGAACATTTTTTGAGTATATTAAAGGCAACCGAGAGAGTGCACATGTCTATGTGTGAAGGTCGTCCAAAACCGTCCATATGGTCACTCAATGGGCGCACATTTTTGAAGACTAGTCCCTAAAGGGTCTTTTAGTCTTTTGTCTCTTATTTTTGTAATGTAATATAAATAGAACCTTGTAGGGTTTTAGTTCCTTAGTTTTGAATGTTATTGAAATAAGCTCCTCTAGAGAGAGTGAGAGAAACCGTAACTAGGGTGATACTAGTGTGGAATCACTAGTGTTGCAAAACATTGTTAGAAACCTTGGTACTTGAGAGGTGGACGCCCTCTTGTGTCATCGTAGAGTGTTGGTGTTTGATATTACGAGTGTTAAAGGTCTTGGTATTTAATATATACCTTGTTTCTTATTCCTTGTAATATTGTATGTCACACTTCCTATCTTTTGTTCTTGTAATCGTTGTACTAGTTTGTAGTTGTTTCTAGTGAAGCCGTGTGTTGTTGTTACATTGTTCTTGTGTTCCATTCCTATTGTTATCATCTTGTTCTTCTGGTGTAGCTGCTGTTTTGGTGTTGAACACCTAGTAATCTTGGGTTCTTGAGTGGTCATCTTGTAGTCGTTTGGTCTCTTGTACCTTGTGGACTGTTTTGTGCGATTTGTGGGCTGTTTTGGTGTCTTTCCTTGGTCGTTTTGTATCAAAATATGATCCCAAAATATTAAATCAACCCTTTGTATAGGGAAAGAACACAAAAGTAACAAGAGAGTTTCAAAAGAATGGGAAGTTAGAGTGGGTGAGGAGAAGGTTCGTTCATAGAAACGCTGTCGTAAATTTATAAATCCAGAAATATATACAAAAAAGGAAAAATAATCTTAAATCATGCATTGGAAGGACTCAGTGAAACACAAATTAAGTACTTCATCTGGACTCTACACAAATTTTGGTTAATAAGATCCCTATACGTCCTTAAAGCCTAAAGTTACTTCACCTACGACTCCAAAAATACACTTCACCATAGATCAGTGAGCAATTTCTTTTTTCTCAAGTTCAATTTCCAAGACCACTGTCTATGCAACATAGATCCCTTTGCACATCGTAGGCATAAATATACAAGGCTGTTTTTCTTTTCATTTTTGTAGTAATCAAAAAATGCAAGACTTCATAGGCATCTGAATTCATACTACAAGCTGAAAGAACCACCTAATCAGAAATTTAACTGGTACGATCTTTATAACTATTGCACATTCACCATACTTCAACCCAACTCAAAATCAAGCAAATTAGAACAACCAAAAGAACGCCAGGATGATGGCACAGTAGGCAGTAGCTTCGGCAGCTTCACAGATGGGCTAAGAGAAACACCGAGCAACAAGAAGAAGCACAAAGGAATTGCAAACAGATGATTAATCACTTCTCATTCAATACAGCAACAAATTTGAAATAAGAAATTGAACAACCTCCACGCAACAACAAAATAAACGGAATCATTTCGAAATGAGCAATTTGAACAACCTCAAGGTAGACATAATAACTGGACAGGAAACTCAAATCCATTAAGTGATGGAAGTCTCAAGATCCTTTCATTATAAAAATGTCAAGTTGGAATACATACTTCGAGAATTTTAAGCACATTAATCTTTTAAAGGGAAATAAACCCAAGATAGAAGGTTCCCCAAAATTTCTCTTAACACTTGAAATATCAAAATGAAGCTACAACTAATAGCCTCTAAGATCTCAGGTAACTGTCTCAAAGACCTCAAGCAGAAGCTGCTGCCTTCTTCCTTGGAGCTGCTTCAGCACCTGGACAAACAACAGTACTCACTCATACAAGTTATGACCAGATATTCTTGATCATCAATTGTCAATGTCTAAACCAACTAATTAGTCAAACTAAAACAGCAGAGATCACTCTGAATTATAGATGTGCATCTTTCACAATCACTCATAATTTTCATGCAAAATATTTTGTGAAAAACAGTTCTATCTTGAAAATTTATTTTGTAGAACTATTTGCAGCATTAGGTTGGGTACAAAGTCACTGTAATGTACTCAACACAAATACAATAAATTAATAAATTGGAGAAGGAATTTTATTGATAGATGAGTCAACGGTTACAATCAATCAACTAAGAATTTAGCTATTGTAGACACCTAATTTTGTTCCTCCCGAATTTAATTTTACCCATTTTTAGGATTAGCTTAAAATAAGATTTATATTTTAAGCATTTTTCTATTTTGGACTGTATAATTGGACTGGACACTAAATTTTGATTTGTTTTGTTTTGTTTTGTTTTGTTTGTTTGATTGATTGTTTTGCATGCTTTGTGTGGTTTATACATTTATAATGTCAAATTAGCCGATACGCTCTACCAAGCGACCGTGGTCGAACCTCGGGATTGAGGGGTGGCTAACACCTTCCCCTCGATCAACAGAATTCCTTAGCCAGAATCTCTGTTCGCAAACCAGTTTAAAGAGTCAAATTGTTTTGAAAGAGATTTCCAAAGGTAACTTGGCACACCCGATTTATGCCAAGTGGCGACTCTGAGTTTTGAATATAAGAAGTCCTTTCGGAACAAATCTTTATTTTGCCTCTTTAATAATAAAAACCCTTTCGAACCAAAATCAAATCTTTTGGAGTTGTAAAAAAGGGGTGTGACAGCTCTGGCGACTCTGCTGGGGACTCTTCAGAATTCGAGCTTATTTTTAGAGTTGTATCGGCTTAGTTTGGCACTATAGGTATATAGACATTTTGTTTGAGTTGTTTTGTGTTATTCTTTATCATTGTTGAGTGCCTACGTGCTTTTTGTTTACAGTTTTTATCATGTGTTACAGCTTTATATCTGGCATCATGTGCATAACCCAAGTCATTTATTCTGCAACAAGTCCTGGAGTGCACGTCATGCACACAAACTCTAGTTGATTCACCCTTATTTTAGGAGGGGGAGCCGTCGGACGTATGGAGTGGGTGGAAAGCAAAGTAGCCACTATCGACCATATGCTCCCCCGAACAGTCTTGTTAGTAAACCCCAATGTAGGTCAGCCTTTAGGTCATGCTTATCTGCATCATATTGAGATCTAGTGGGACCCACGTGGCCCTTTGTAGGAGACTCACCTCCAAAGCATCCCTATATGCTAAATGTTGCATCTTTGAGGGTAACTTGATCATTTGATGGATTGATTCGGAGAAAACATGTGTTAGAAGTAAGGTGTGTTTGAAAAAAAAAAGGAAGAAAAAAGTGAATCGAAAAGTAAAAAATGAGTTTCGTAGTTTTTAGATTTTTTTTATGGCTTTTGTTTTTCACAATCAAAAAATTCAAAAAGATTTTTTTTTGCCTTTTGCACTCATTTTGTCAAAGACAAAACTATCAAAAAGTTTTTTCTTTGTTTCTTTAATAAGCTTTCATAATTTGAAAATTTCAAAAAAAGATTTCTTTTAATAGGAGCGTTTTTTAAAATTCAAAAAATATGGTAGAAGTTTTGTACATTTCATATAACGAAAATACCAAAAAGATTTTTTTCATAGGTGTTGGTGTCATTTTTTATGTGAAGTGTCAAATTGAAAACTCAAAAAAAGATTTTATTATGTTGTTCATCGTGTGTCTTTGGTCGTGTCTCAAGTCAGGGTGCAATATGTGATTTAATCATTAATTGTCCAATCTGGATGAACTACGCACCCCTGATTCTCCTCTCTCGGGAATGAGATACGTAGGCAGCCTATTGTAGGTTCAGGGATCTTATTTCAAAAATCCAAAAAAAAAAAAAAAATCTTCACTTTTCATTTAGAGTAGGTGTTTCATGTCCATCTTTAAAAGAAAACAACAACAAAAAAATATTTTCCTTTAATAGGTTCAAGTTTTATTTTCGTATGAAATTCAAAATTAAAAATTCAAAAATATTTTCTTCGGTAAGCATAGATTTCATTTTGTACAGGAATTTGAAAAAATTCAAAAGATTTTGCTCACTCTTTATTTAGAGTAAGTATACATCTTTAAAATAAAACTACAAAAAGATTTTTCTTTAATAGGTTCAATTTTCATTTTCATAGGAAATTTAAAATCGAAAACCCAAAAAGATTTTCTTTAGTAATTATAGATTTCATTTTGTATAAAGATTTAAACTTGAAAAATCCAAAAAGATTTTTGTCAATTCTTTTGACAATTTGTTATTTTTTTCTCTTTGAAGTTTCAAGAAAAATAATGAAAAAAAGAGAGTTTAATTGGCCATTTTGGCAAGACTTCATGAAATACGCACACCTGATTCTCTTCTTTCGGGAGTGACATACGTAGGCACCCTTTTTGGGTTCGGTGATCTTTTAAAAAAAAAAGGGAAAAGAGGTTTTGAAAAAGTATTGAACTCTAACACATTTGTTGTTTTTTGTTGAGTCAGTTTAAGGTGGTTGGTTTGTGGCATTCTGGCTGATCCTTCACCTCACACCAAATCCAAAGGGTTAGTTGTGTCCAACAAAGATATAGAGAGAGGGGTCATGGATCAAACAAAGAATCAAGAAAATGAGAGTTTGAAGCAAGAGATTAGGTGGCTAAGACAACAAATGATAGAAATGCAACGAGCTTGGGCCAGTGGGTTGCCTCCTCCTCCATTTCCCTTTAATGATCCTACAAATACCTCGAGTTTTCCACCAAAATCTCAAAGTCAGTTTTCTACTATTGTTGATGTAGCGCAATATGACTCGAAATTCATTCCAAGCCAAAAGCATCTCAATACTTCCACCACTTTTCCTCTAGTCCTTAGCATAAGCCTGCTACATTCACAACACCACATGTCGTCTGTGATCTTATTGCCCAATCCTCTACTGGGACTTCCACACTGGCTCTCCCAACGGTTGGGCGTCCCCATGCAGCTAGTGAACCTATATTCAATACTCTTGGTGATCATTGTTATACTCCTGAGCTTGCTTTTAAGTTAACTAGACCACCAAAATTTCTTAACAAGAAGTCCAGTGTGCCAAAAGAGTCGGAGAAAATGGTTGGAAAAATGAAGAGTGCAGAAAGTGTTATGAAAAATTCTCTAGGACCTGCGGATAAAGAAGATGTTTCATACAAAGACTGGGGCATGCCTTCAAGTGCTAACCTACCTCCAATCTTTGAGATATCAAAATTTGAGGAGCAAGATGGGCATGAGGAATCCGTGAAATATTTAGGACAATATTGCAATCAATTAAGGGAACCTGGAGGGAAGAAGAATGAGAAAGATGGCACTGCTATTGTAGTTGGAGAACGGGCACATCCAAGAAGACGACGTCGTCGTTGCCGTCAGTCTCAAGCCCAAGTCATACCCAAGCTCTCCATAATCACTCCCAAAATCCATTATACCCTGTTTCCCCACCTCCATATCTAGTGTATTGTACACAACCATATGTTCAACTCCCTCTTTACCCACAATGGCGCGCACCAACTCCTCAAAGTCAACCTCCAATTCCCCAAACATACGAAAGCCCTTCTAGGCCCGATGTTAGATCCAAGTTAAATAATGAAATGAGGAAGAAATTGAGGGTTAGTTTCACACCAATTGGAGAGTCATATGCCAGTTTATTTCAGAGATTGGCACAGCGAGGCATGATCACTCCTCTCATTGGGTATACTCTGACCCGCATTCAAGAAGTTTTGATCCTAATGTACGATGTGCATATCATTCTAATGTTCAGGGTCACAGTATTAAAGATTGTCGTGCTTTGAAAAGAGAAATTGAAAAGATGATTCAAGACAAATTGATTATGGTGCAGAACATTAATAGTGAGGATAACTCTAGTCATGCTGATATGCAAACCAGTGGCTAAGATGTCAGGCTGAGCAATTGAGAAGTCACCCTTCTCCCTACTAGGAAGAGGTCTGGTAGTTTGTTTTGTTTTATTTTCTATTATCCAAATTATTTCAGTGTTGTAGTTCGGAATCTATCTTGTTTTGTCCATTTGTCGTTATGTTCAAACCCTTTCTATCTTTTATTTTAATTAAATGAAGTGTCCCTTTCTCCTTTGTGTTTTAAATATGTTTTTGTTTGTTTTCTTTCCACATTACATTTTATGTTGACTCTAGTGATATAATATGCTAACGGAATTTTCAGTCAGATCTTAAAATCTAGTTTAAGCATGAACATTGAATCAGAGGGTTAAAGTTAAAATAGGTAGAGTGCTGAGACATTTGGGGACAAGTTCAAGCCTTCTTGGAAAATTAAGGAAATTATTTTGAGAATCATAAGAATAACTTGGTCATTAATTGAAAGACATGGCTCAATTAGGTCAAATAGTGGTTGCGTGAACAGAAAGAAAATCAGCTCCACGAAAGCATGAGTCATTCGATGTGAGGAATGTACAACAAAAGTGGAGTGATATGTTGAACAAAGTGCAAGAGTAGTGACGCACAGACTCAGTTAAAGTTAATGCTTAAAAAATGTCACAAATGATCATCATCTCTCACTTTCATTTTGCATGATATGTACTTGCATTTTTATGGATTGATATGACGAAGGCATTTCATTCTGCTATTCAAACATCGTGTCATCCTTTGTTTACCCCATTTGAGTTTTAGTCTTATTTTCTTTCATACCCGTCTTTTGCAATCAAGATAGAGTCAGCAAAGCTAAAAATAAAAGTGTCGAGCAAAATAATAGAGTCAGAAAAAGTTCCAAAAAAAAGAAAAAAAATAAATATGTCCAAAAAGAAAAAGAAAATAAAAGTGTCAAGACAAATAGAGTCAAAAAAATCCAAAGAGAAAAGAGTGTCAATAAAAGAAAAAGAATCAAAAGTCTAAATCAAGCAAAATAAGCTGCCAAAACTATGCATGACCTGATTCTCTTCTCTCGGGGGTGAGATACGTAGGATGCCCTACTAAGGGCTCGGTCCAACCAAATAAACAATTTAGAATTGCCCAGTCAAAAGAAACTGGGGCATGATTTAATCTTCATTGTTTGAGTCGATTCCAAAAGTTGTAAGTCCTACCCCACTTCAAGTGTCATTTAGGCCTCATGTTATCATTTTCTTCTAGCCTTATCCAAAAGCCAAGCTACAACCAAAGAAATACCTTCAGATCAATCTTTGAGAATGTTAAGACTAAGCATGCAATGAATGTGATGACGCATTTTGGGAACTACTTGTCTACCTCAGCAATAAGAATTGGGAGAGAAATAAAAATGAGAGAGTCTTATCGGTGAAAGCCCTCGCGGGCACCGTAAGATGATAGTAAGCTGAGGGAAATAAAAATGGGAGAGTCTTATCGGTGAAAACCCTCACGAGCACCGTAAGATGATGATAAGATGAGGGAGATAACAATGAGAGATTCATATCGGTGAAAACCCTCACGGGCACCGTAAGATGATGGTAAGCTGAGGGAGATAACAATGAGAGAGTATTATCGGCGAAAACCCTCACGGGTACTGTAAGACGACGGTGAGTTGAGACAAATGAAAATAAGAGAGTTTCATTGGTGAAAAGCCCTCATGGACACCATAGGGCAATAGTGAGCTGGGAAAAAAATGAGAGAGGCTTGTTGGCAAAAACCATTCAAGGGGCCACTAGCCAAATGAGGTCTTAAATGCAATTGGCCTAAGGAAGCAACTCAATTTCGAGGTCATTAACTCAACAAAAATTGGTAGAAAGTTTTGGATATAAAGATCAGGCAGTTTAATCCGATATGCAAGTCATAATCATTAGAGTTGACAATCATTTTCAGATAAACTTTTCTTTCATCTTTTTCTACGGGGACATTCATTGTTGTTTCTTTCTTCTCTTTAGTTATATTTTTATTTCGTCTTGTTAGTTATCCAAATAAAACAAAAATTGTTGTTATTTTTCTCTTGTCTTTGAGTCAAGTCCATATCAAAACAAGTGAGAAAAGATTTCAAAATTGGCTACCAGCTTCTTCAATCGCACAAAGCAAGACAAAGGGCCGACACATGAATGAAACAAGATTACAAGCCAAAACAAGGCATGCAGAAAATTTTGTCAATAGATAAGTTTGGGAACTCATGGAAATACCAAGGTTCAAAGGGTTTATCTGAGGAGCATGGTGAAGCAGAGATACTGTGTTTGTTTCAGAGTCATTGCCATGATAAAGCAGCGGCAAGTGCCAGCAATCTGAAATAAAATTAAGGGAATGAACACTGGAATAGGTGTCAGGAAATCCAAGTTCTACAAACCACCACTAAGTTTGTAACTGACAAATTTTCTTTGTTGAAATAGGGGCAAATTCGCTTCACTTAATTCATCTACCATTGGAAATGCACATCCATGAGATTTTACTTTCTGTTCAGGACCCTCCTGAAAAATGGAATTTTACTTTCAGTTCAGGACCCTCCTGAAAAATGGGATTTTAATTTTTGTTCAGGACCCTCCTGAAGAATGGGATTTTACCTTTTGTTCAGGACCCTCCTGAAAAATGGGATTTTACCTTCTGTTCAGGACCCTCCTAAAAATAAGATTTTACCTTATGTTCAGGACCCTCCTAAAAAATGAGATTTTACCTTCTGTTCAAGACCCTCCTAAAAAATGAGATTTTACTTTATGCTCAGGACCCTCCTTAAAAATAGGATTTTACTTTCTGTTTAGGACCCTCCTGAAAAATGAGATTTCACTTTCTGTTCAGGCCCCTCCTGAAAAATGGGATTTTACCTTATGTTCAGGACCCTCCCGAAAAATGGGATTTCACTTTCTGTTCAGGGCCCTCCTGAAAAATGGGATTTTACTTTATGTTCAGGACCCTCCTGAAAATAGGATTTTACCTTCTGTTCAGGACCCTCCTGAAAAATGGGATTTCACTTTATGTTCAGGACCCTCCTGAAAAATGGGATTTTACTTTCTGTTCAGGACCCTCCTAAAAAATGGGACTTTACTTTCTGTTCAAGACCCTCCTGGAAAATAGGATTTTACTTTCTATTCAGGACCCTCCTGAAAAATGGGATTTTACTTTTTGTTCAGGACTCTCCTGGAAAATGGGATTTTACTTTCTATTCAGGACCCTCCTGAAAAATGAGATTTTACTTTCTGTTCAGGACCCTCCTGGAGAATTGGACATTACTTTCAGAAAAAATGAAATCTTTCTTTATCATAATCTTTGTTTGGGATAATTTTCGTTCCAGTTTTGATTTTGATTTCAAGAGTCCGCCTCAACCATATAATTATCCCTCCACAAAAATACAAAAATAACCAAAATCCATAACCAACTGAGTCCCATCCTAACAAACCTTATCTCAACAAAATTACAACTCACCACCCTGCCCCTACCCCACCTTGCTAGCCTTCCCCCTACCCCATGCTTTTGTCCAACGGAAATACACATACGATATTCCTTTTTTGTCTTTCTTTCCAAATGGATAAGGGGGACCTTTTTTGCTTGGGCCATCATCACAAAGAATAAAATATATATACACCATTGCACACAATTTTCATTTTTGAGGGGGAGGGACCCGCAGAGAACACAATATTCTCTCCATTCTTTATATAGATCACACACAGGCCCTCCTCATCAGAGAGTAACAACAATACCCTCACACTGACCTCACTTTCACACACCCATATATACTACACACTCGTAATTCCACCGGGATACACACAGAAATGGATAGATAAGAGATTATGTGAGAATGAGAGAGCTACGAGAGAGTGAGAGAGATCTACGAGAGAGATATCTGCGAGAGAGTGACAGAGATTTACGAGAGAAGGAGAGATCCGCGATTGAAATTGAAAGAGAATGATGGCGAAGCAGTTTCCAGCGAGTGAGAGCCTGAGGAACACGAGTTTGGTGGTTTGATTACTATTCCGGCGATAGGCTCACCGAAATCGCGTCTAGCTGTCATAAATTCATTCAAAACCCATCGAATATGTCTCAACTGATATCTCTTTGTCATTTTGGTCATAGCCGAAGTTTACCGGGGTTACAGCAATGCAAAATCATCAAACAAACCTTGATTTTCTTTTGATTCCGTCCAAACCCATTGGAATTGGGCCGGATTTCTCTCATTTCTCATGATTTTTAGTTCGAGGTTGAGTGGGTTTGTGAGAATCTGGTCCAGGTCTCTTTGTTTCTGTGATTCTCAGTTCCGGGTTGGATGAGTTCGTTTGTTTGAGGTTCGGTTTGAGGTTTTCGGGCGCGGATTCTCTTTATTCGAATAACATTGAGTTTGAAAGCTACGAATCGAGGTCCAATTCTATTATCTCTCTTATTATTTCATTATTTACTGTATTTTGGTGTGTTGGATTGAATGTTGTGTGTTTTATTTGATCTTTGTTGGTGATGAACGCTTATTTGTTTTGATTCGCGGTTGGTTCCTTTGATTATGATTTGCATGGTGAAATAGCATCTCATTTGAGAATTAAAATTGGTTGTTTGGGGCGGAATTAAAATTGATAAAAGTGAATACGTATTTGTTTTAATTCATTATTAGCGGTTTAATTTGGAATAAGCATGAATTTTGTTGAAACAGCTAGGCAAATGTAGGTTTGGGTAGGCAAATTTAGAACTTGTGTCTGGTTGAATGTTTGAATGTGCATGGGCCGTACTTGATTCTAATGTATTCATTTTACCGGGGAATGTCCTGAGAGATTTGTATTGATTTATTCGAAGAATGCCCCGAAGTATCATGTACACAGAGGAGGCTCGTGATCAAGGCCCGAGGCATCGGGTAAGGCATTGGAATGCAGTTTTAGGATTAGCTTAAAATAGGAATTTTATTTTACGCATTTTTCTATTTTGGACTGTATAATTGGACTGGACACTAAATTTTGATTTGTTTTGTTTTGTTTGTTTGATTGATTGTTTTGCATGCTTTGTGTGGTTTATACATTTATAACGTCAAATTAGCCGATACGCTCTACTAAGAGACCGTGGTCGAACCACGGGATCGAGGAGTGCCTAACACCTTCCCCTCGGTCAACAGAATTCCTTAGGCCGAATCTCTGTTCGCAAACCAGTTTAAAGAGTCAAATTGTTTTGAAAAGGGATTTCCAAAGGTGACTCGACACACCCGATTTATGCCAAGTGGCGACTCTGAGTTTTGAATATAAGAAGTCCTTTCGGAACAAATCTTCATTTTGTCACTTTAATAATAAAAACCCTTTCGAACTAAAATCAAATCTTTTGGAGTTGTAAAAAAGGGGTGTGATAGCTACACTATGGCTCCATAGATGACTTCAATCTTTTTGAATACACGTAATGAACTTTAGGATGGGTGAAGAATAAGAAGAAGGAAGGAAGGAGAGGAAGATGAATCTAAAGAGAAAATTTTCGGGTGAAGTATACCGGTAAATCAATAACTGTCTTTGCAAGGTGGATCTCTAGGTATTTATTAACATACAAGAACAACAACAACAAACCCAGTGTATTCCCACATAGTGAGGTCTGGGGAGGGTAAGATGTATGCAGTCCATACCTCTACCTCTAAAGAAGTAGAAAGGTTGTTTCCGATAGACCCCCGGCTCGAGACATGAAATACTACACAAATACATAGTAAAGCATGGAACAAGATGGCATAACATAAATACGACACCCACAAGTAATAGAAAATAGAGAAAAGTAAATAGATTCGTAATAAAGCATGAAACAAGGTATCTTAACAAGAATAATACCCCCACCAAGTAATTCCCTACACTAGCGACCCAAACTGACCCTAGCCTTCTGCCCTAATTCACGTCCTCCAGATCTTCCTATCTAGGGTCATGTCCTCAGTGAGCTGTAACTGCTCCATGTCCCATCTAATCACCTCTCCCCAGTACTTCTTTGGCCTACCCCGCCTAAAACCATCCAAAGCTAGCCTCTCACACCTACGAACCGAGGCATCCATGCCCCTCCTCATCACGTGTCCGAACCATCTCAATTGGAATTCTCGCATCTTATTCTCCACTGGAGTCACACCAACCTTCTCCCTGATAGTCTCATTCCAAACTCTATCCCCCCTAGTCAGCCCACACATCCAACGCAACATCCGCATTTTCGCCACCTTCATTTTTTGAATGTGGGAGTTCTTAACTGGCCAACACTCCGCTCCATACAATATGGCCGAACGGACTGCCACCCTGTAGAATTTTCCTTTAAGCTTGGGCGGCACCTTCTTATCACACAACACCCCCGAAGCGAGCTTCCAATTCATCCATCCCGCCCCAATATGGTGCGAGACATCCTCATCAATCTCACCGTTACCCTGAATTACGGCCCCAAGATACTTGAAACTATCCCTCTCACATACCACCTGTGATTCCAACTTCACTACCACCTCATTCTCCAGCCTCACATCATTAAACTTGCATTCCAAATACTCTGTCTTGCTCCTACTCAACCTGAACCCTTTAGACTCAAGAGTTTGTCTCCACACCTCTAATTTATCATTCACACCCCCCATGTCTCATCAATCAAAACTACATCATCTTCAAAAAGAATACACCAAGGCAACTCTCCTTGAATACGCCGCATCAACACATCCATCACCAAAGCAAACAAAAAGGGACTAAGAGTAGATCCTTGATACAATTCTGTCAAGACAGTGAAATGCTCTGAGTCTCCTCCCGCCGTCCTCACCTGAGTTTTAGCTCCATCATATATGTCCTTAATTACTCTGATATATGCCACAGGGACTCCATTAACCTCCAAGTATCTCCAAAGCACCTCCCTGGGGACTTTGTCGTATGCCTTCTCCAAGTCGATAAACACCATGTGCAGGTCCTTCTTCCTTTCCCTATACTGTTCCACCAGCCTCCGTACCAGGTGAATTGCCTCCGTCGTCGAGTGGACAGGCATAAATCCAAACTGGTTCTCCGAAATAGACAATATCCGTCTCAGCCTCACCTCGACCACACTCTCCCAAATCTTCATAAAGTGACTCAATAACTTAATACCCCTATAGTTATTGCAACTCTGAATGTCACCCTTGTTCTTATAAAGAGGGATCATAGTACTCCACCTCCAAGCCTCGGGCATTTTCACCGTCTTGAAAATTTTGTTAAACAATCCAATCAACCACCTTAAACCAGCCTCGCCAGAAAACTTCCAAAAATCCACCGGTATTTATTAACATGAAGCAGGATTTTGATAGCTGGATCCTAGCTGGACGAATATGATGCATTGATATGAATAGCGAACTACTAATCTTAGCCCTTGATAGTTCTTCTCATTAAACGCGTGCCTCCCACGTGACCCATTTACTTTGGATCATTACAGTCACCAACTTACTCACTCATACAAGGTGGACGACAAAGTGTAACAATAGTGTTAAATACTCCCATCGATCCCATTATGTGTGCCTTTTTCATTTTTTAGTTGGGACCGGAGAAGATGCCTTTCTATCTTTAGTAATAATTTAACTTTAAACTTCTCATTTTACCCTTAAAGAGTGGATTTATAGCCACACAAATATCAACCTCTTGTTTCGGATAATAAGTTTCAAAAGTATTTCTTTCATTCCTCATGACTAATCAAACACCTATACATAAATTGGGACAGCGGGAGTAGTTGTGATTAGGATCCCCTCCAGTATCTGTTTCCTCCTGCTGCTCCAATAACCTTTTTGACTTTTGACAAGTGTCACTTGTTAAATCTCATTGGCCAAATCAGCTACCTCTCTTATCAATATACACACACAAAGCCTCCCTCGTTTTCACTCTTTCTACTAAAGCAAGTACCAAACCCAACACTACTATTGCCATCATAGCAAACTCTATATACCACATGCCCCAAATCAACAAGGGTACTAGAGCAACGGGAGGAAATAGGTACTGGAGGGTATATCCTAGCCCCTATACTAGCATTGAAGGTTGAAAACAATATCTAAATATTGGTTTAAGAAGGTATATGAATATCTGTAAAGGAAAATGACTTTTATCTGTAACTAGGGGAAATCTTAATAAAAAAACAAAGTAAGCAATCACTGGAAAATGATTCATATATACTGTAGAACAATTCATAGAAAGAGTGAGAAAATGTTTATGGGCTATTTATTTTGGCTAGAAAGGTTAAATATCGCTATTTGATGTCAAATTGGATCATAAAATTGTTACATTGTGTCAATTTACCATTATTTTATGTAAAAATTATTTTGTATGTACTTTTTAAATTATTTATTGTAAATTGTAATTGTATTTTTTTATATTTATTGAATTAAGTTTTTAATTGTAAGTTGTAGCAATTTTTAAAAAAATATTTAAAAACATTTTTTAAAAATTTATCTATTATATATATATATATATATATATATCAATTAAAATCTCCCTTAAATATTTGGATTTTTCTTTCTCCCTCATATGTTTCCTTAAATAAAGGATTGATAATAAATTCTTAATTTTCTCCTTAATGTTTTACACTTTTTTTTTACTACTAGTTTAGGTGTACGCGCCTCGCGTGTGTACTTCACTTTATTGAGTTCAAACGTTAGAATATTTGTTTAAGTAATAAATATGAATACAATAATTAAATTCAACATCTTTTCGATAATTTATTTAATTAAACCTAACCTTTACCAAAAAAAATTCTCAAAGCCGATTGACATTCATTTATCAACTGTAAACTGCAACAAAATGATACGATGATAGAGACATCAAAATAATATAATTAAATCTAACCTTTACACAAAAATTTCCTCAAAGTCATCCGACACTCATCTACCATCTGTAAATTATAACAAAATAATACGACAATAGAGATATCAAAATAATACAACTAAACTTTACCTTTACACCAAAAAAGTTCTCAAAATGGAGATATAAAAATAATATAATTAAACCTAACCTTTACTTAAAAAAATTCCTCAAAGACGATCGACATTTATCTACCACCTATAAATTCATTTACGACCTATAAACTACAACAAAATAATACAATAGTGATAACAAAGCTTCAGTTTTGCTGAAATAATTCTTGTTTAAGTGAAAATTTTGACACTAAAGAATGATTTGAATGAAAACAAAGAAGATATATATACACACACGTTGAATTCTATTATATTGACAAAAATAGTGAAGAAGTTGAGGGTTAGAAAATTAAGCATCCATCAATTTAGACATGCAACCAAATCATATTTTTCCAATAAGTAAATCAGTTTCTTCTCTAGTTTAACGTGCATCTCAATATTTATAGAAGTATTTCCTTAATAGAGTCTTTTTTTAGGAGTATTTTTCTATCCTATTTTAGGAGTATTTTTCTAATTGATCTGTATAATGGAAAATATTAATTGAATCTCCTTCCATATAGTTTAGGAGTCCCATTATTTTAGGAGTCTAGTTAATATAATAATATAATTAAATAATAAATTGAAAAATAGTGAAAAGATAATTTTGTCTAAAAGAAAGTCTTTTAATGAAGGACGAAAAGTTTAAATCACTTTTCTAAGGTTCTTCACACTTTTAATATAGATATAGATATAGATATAGATATAGATATAGATATAGATATACATATAGATATAGATATAGATATAGATATAGATATAGATATAGATATAGATATAGATATAGATATAGATATAGATATAGATATAGATGCAATCCCCTCAAATCCCCTACTTAACAAAGCAAAAAGGAAAAAAAAATACGGTAAAAGGATTATAAGAAATCCTAAATTTCTTCTTCTTTCATTTACTTAAATTATTTTTTTATATATTACTTAATCCTTTCAAAAATTTTAATAGTATTGTCTTTTCATAAATTTCTCTCATATGCTTTTCTTAATTTTTTTCATACTTTCTTTTCTTTGATATTAATAATTATTTTAAATTGCTTTCATCGCATAAACTTCTATCAGATTGTTGAAATCCACATTTTATCCTTAATTGTCATACCCCCTTTTCATCTCCAAAAGAATAGATTTTAAGTTTCGAAAGGGTTTTTATTACTAAGTGACAAAAGAAGAAGATTTATTTCGAAAAGGACTATTTACTTTTAAATTCAGAGTTGCCACTTGGCATAATTCGGTGTGCCAAATCACCTTTGGGAATCCTTTTTCAAAACTGTTTTTGACTCTTTTAAACTGATCCGCGAATAGAGATTCTGGTTAAGGAATTCTATTGACCGAGGGAAAGGTGTTAGGCACCCCTTGATCTCGTGGTTCGACCGCGGTCGTTTGGCGGAGCATATCGGCTAATTTAACACTATGAATGTATAAACCACAGAACACATAAAACAACCAAACCAAACAAACGAAAAATCCAAAAGTTAATGTCCAATCCAATTATTACAAACCCAAAGTAGAAAATTGCAAATAATGTAAATCCTATTCTAACCTATACTACTCTCCAATGCTTTACCCAATGCCTCGGGCCTTCATCACGAACCTCCTTTGCGTACATGATACGTCGGGGCATTCCCCAATAAAGAAGTACAAAAGACCTCGAGGCATTCCCCAATAAAGAAGTACAAAAGACCTCGAGGCATTCCCCGGAGAAATGAATACATATTTTCAATGAGAGACAACCAAACCATTCAACAAAATTTCAAGCATTCAACAAAACCGCAAATTCTAAACTTGGCCTACCCAACCTACGTTTGCCTACCCATTTCAATATGTCATAACTCTATCACCTTCCAACGACATTCAAGCTTATTTAAACGAGACAACAATAAACCAAAAGAAAGTCTAAATTCACCCTTTTTATCAATTTTTCAATTCCGTCCCAAACAACCAATTTTAATTCTCAAACGAGGTACTATTTCACCGTACAATCCATAATCAGGGGAACAACAATGAATCAGCACAAAGAGACTATTCACCACCAACAAGGATCAAACAACACACAATATTTCATTCAATGCACCAAATATCACAAATAATGAGATAAAAAGAGAAAGGGAGTAAAATTGGACATCAATTTGATGCTTTATTTCAATTAATTGATCTTTTCGAATAGAACCGCATTCAAATGGAACCTCAACGTCGAACCCCAACCGACGAACTTAACTCGGTATTGAGAATCGCTAACTAAATAGATCAGAAACCAACAGAAGAATTTCAGATTGCGGATTTTTGACCTAACTTAATCAAGCCTCGCCGGAATTGAAACTGGGATGTCATTTTTGTATCGCCAGAGTTTCGGTGAGATCCAGCGATGAGGAAAAAGAGAAATTTTGGGTGGATCTTTGGAATTTCAGGTGAGTTTTAGCAGAAACGATCAGTTTTGGACGACTTCGGGCGACCAACGACGTTCCCCGGTGCTAAATCGTCGGAAACAACAACAACAACGACCGGGATGCTTTTTTGGTGGCTAATCTAGGGAACTTCCGCCAGATTTCCGGCGAAAATAGTCCACTTCGCGCCTTTTTCTCTTCTTTTCTCGATCTCTCTCCCTCTCGCTCAATCTCGATTTCCCTCTCCTAATTCCCCTCTCTTCCGAATTCCCTCTCTATGCTCTCTCTCAACCTCCAAGAATACGTGTGTGTGACTTTTGTTGAGAGTGAGGGTGAGTTTCTGTGTGAATATGGAAGATGGTCGTTTGGAGGTCCCTGTTTTTGTGGAGAAGAAGTTGTGTATATGGAAAAAGAATGGAAGAGGATGGAGTTTTTTATTCTTCGTGGGCCCCCAAGTTGTTGTGACGTGGGTCCCCCTTCTTTTTTCTTTCAATTTTGTTATCTTGAGGGTGTACATATGTTACTGTATGTTGTGAATATGTGGAAAACGTGAGTGGAAAGGGATAGGGGTTAGGTGGGGTAGGGTAGTGGGGTAGGTTGTTAGGATAAGGTTAGGGATTTAATTTGTTATAGATTTTGTTAAGGGTTGTTATTTTTTGTATTTTTGTGAGATATAATCATACGGGTGAGGGCACGCAGTAAGACGGGGGTAAAATGGTAAAAGTGTTATCGGGGGAAGGACAAAATTAGGTGTCTACATTAATTTTTTCATGCACTAATACATATTTTTTTCAATAAATTTTATCCGTGAATCAAATTTTATACATTAGTCAACGTGAATTTCATATTTTCATTCATGCTTAAATTCTTTTTGTAGAAAATAACAAATTCAATAATAACTTTTCATGCACAGTTGATACAAAATCATTATCTGAAGTTTTATGAAAATCATATTTTATACCTTTCTATGTGTATTTATTAACAAATAATACAACTTGCTAAGCAACTAACAACGTCGAAAGATACATCAGTTTTTATACAAAATTCACAACCCAAAAAATAAAGTACACCTAAATTAGTGGAGTTTTGCATCTTTTAAACACAATCCATACATAAAACATGTTTATCTATATTCATGATTTTTTAATGTAATAGAGAATTCATTGAACAATCTCGTATTCACGGTTCACATCAATTTGTATATAAATTTCTTACATACAAACATGTATAAACGAAGAAAAATCAAAGATACATAAATTTATATATAGATTTTAAACACGTAACAGACAAAAAAAACGTAAGCTAATTATATGTACCATATTTTATACACATTTCATATACTAAAATATGTACAAGTAAGCCTTGAACGGAATATTGATATTTCATATTGATTTTATTCAGACTTCATACACAAAAGTTCTGAGAAAAATTCTAAGTAATTTGTATATGAACTATACATAAATTATTCTTAAAATTTTAAAAATTGAATATTGAAATATATATTGAAAATTATTAAAAATATTGAAACGTTTTTATTTTGAATAGTTAATATTTTCAATTAAAATAATAAAAAAAATCATTTAAGAGAGAAATTAGGGATGGTTGATAACAATTTTAGGTGAGCGACTCTCTCTCTCTCTGTTCTCTCTCCAGCCAGCTTTGATACAAACTTAGGGAAGCAATGGTCGCGTCTATCTCTCCCCAGTCTATGGTTGTGGGAGAACTAAACCCTACTTCTAATCCACAAACATCATATTCTGTATTACAAAATCCAAGACAAGTTGCCCAAAATATGAAGAGAACTCAACTAAAACCAATTGAATATATTCATGGTGAACATACACTCAAGTTTACAATGGAGGAAAGAGAAGTGTTTGCTAATGAGGAAGGGTTGCATCGACCAATTGTGATTAAACTCTCTTCAGGTGCATCAGATTTGAAGGACCTAAGAACATTGCTACCGAAACATTTTGGAATCAAGGGTCATTGTCAAATTGGTTCATTGGCACCACGACAACTCTTGCTAAGGTGCGATCAATATGATAATTTTTCTTAGAATGGAAATGATCACCAATATAGGACATTCCCATTGTCTATCGATTTTAACCACAAATAAGAAACAACTAAGGCGGCAGTGTGGATTTCTTTGCTGAACTTGGCTCCACATCTATTTACCAAGAGGTCATTATTGTCTATAGCAACAACAATCGGAAAACCAATAGCTATAGACAAAGCAACACAACTAAGTCCATACCGAGCACTGCTAGACCAATATTTGACTTGAAAAACTTTCGGAGCGAATAACATTTCAATATTTGACCGGGCAATAAAACTGGTAAGCTTTTAGAAAATTTTCAGGAAATTGTTTATGATAATCTAACCTTGTAATGTAATTTTTGCAAACACCAAGGGAATAATGAAGGTACATGTTTAATATTGAAAAATAAGCTAGATACTATCCAGAATACCGGTGACGAAGGTTGTGAAGAAGAAGCTACTAGAGAAAAATTTCAAAAAAAATTGAGAGAATTTTTGAATGAGAAAAGAGGGTGGGAAGATAGTGATCGAAGACCTCATGAAAATAACCAACAACCAGACTTGTTGGCAAGTTCCCGTCCAGATGTTGAGGTCCATAACAAAGTTGCTAAGTTTGCTGCATCGAATGTTGATTCTCAGCAGCAACAAACTGTTGCAAATAATAGCAATAGGTGATGTGGATGCACGTGAGTTGATGGTTCAATCTCAAGAGAATTCTAAGGTCTTAGTCTCTTCATCAAACTAAATATGGACTACAAGCCAGGACTTAATTGTTGAACAACACATTGATGAACAAGATCATAATACATCTTTAAAACCTCCAAATTTGATGACCGGTGAGACATCATAGTCAGATATGGACCACATTCACGATGTTGTGGCGAGAAGTAAATATTTTGGGTAGTATTCGTGTTTGAATGTCGCTAAGAAATTGATGGATAAGAATTCAGAAGTTGATAATTTGCGGTTTCCTTCTAATTCTACTCAGTTTGAACATTCCATCAGTAAAAAGCATGCTACTGGTAATGAATCAATGAACAAAATCAATTTGTGTGGATAACAGTATTGGCAAGGACTGGACCGTGATGGCACATAAAAAATATTTAGGCATTTGAAATGGCTCTCCCTGGTTGCATTAATGTGCAGCTAGCAAGGAATGTTCCATGATCTCGAGCTTCTTCTCCAAAGGACATCTCTCTTCCAAATCCTTTTCATCTTCTCTCAGATAAAGTTGGTCACAAATTAATCCAAATAATCCTACAATGCCTGTATCAAATTCAGAGGCGGATGAAGTATTAAATTCCTTTTCATAATTAGTCATCAAGTTGTAAGAAAACTTCAAGTGGTGTATTAAATTCCCTTTCTCCAATTCATACTGCCAAACAATTGTTGGGAAGTGATACATTGTCTCCAAAGAGTTTTGAAAACCTCCAAAAAGATGACATATTTGAGGAAAGTGAGGATGAAGACATGTTGGATATATGCTTTGCAAGTACAGCTAGGGATGTTGATATCTCTCCTGGACAACAAAGAAATAGAAAGATCAAAATATATCACGATTGAAATCGAAGTTGGGATGATAAGGTGATAGAGGAGTTTGTTCCAAGGTACCACTGGCAAAGCAAAATCATGCGACATTGTCAAAAACTTTTAAGAATACCCAACAAATTCAAGAAGTGATGTATTTTCAAGTGATTTTGTCAACAACTTTTAAGAATACCCAACAAATTCAAGAAGTGATGAATTTTCAAGTGATTTTGAGCAGGTTCGAAGAAGAAGGCAAGGATTGAATAAATCAATGTACTTTAGATGGGACAGCATTCCTTTTTAGTCCATACATTTGTAAAAAGGAGTTCTTGATTGATAACTCAAACTTCTCATTCATTTTTATATTTTTTTATTACTTAAGCATCCTTCTTTGTAATATAATCATAGAGTGTAACATAAACTCTATGATGATCCCAGAATATCTAGTTCTTATTTTTTGCATGTTTGTTGATTAGTCTAGGTTTTGTTACCTCATTAAGAATGGTAAGGTAAGGTCTAGCCCCTTTTGCCTGTACTTTTCTTTTTTGGGTCCCAAAATGGCTCAAAGGGTTAGCTTTTGACAAATTATATGATGACTCACATGTGTTATTGTACTTATTTCATCCTCTCATGATTATGATGATTTTCTTCGGGCTATGTGAGTCTTTCATACATCCTCCATATTTCTTATAAATATTTATGATGATGATGTTTATACAACTGTATACACCCCCATATACTCGGTTCCTTTCCATGGTACTGACCCACATCTTCGGATGTGGGCTGCATTTTCTCGGAATATAGGTTCAGGCGCTCAGTTCCAGGTTCGACAGTGATTCTTCTGGCACGCTGTTCTACATCCTCTGTTGTGATGAGTCCTCATATTCCGAGGATGTGATGTCTGATGTTGGTTTCACGGAATTGTTTACATTTGATAACTGAGTATGAGTCAGTTGGGGCATGTCGCAATAGCTTATCCAGGAATGCATCCTGGAACTCTTGCCAAGTTGTAGGGACAGCTCCCTCACCTCTACCTTTCCTCCAAGAAACAACCCAGTCATAAGCATGGTCTTTCAACCTATACGCAGCCAACTCCACACTATGTTCCTCAGATACATGCATCACCTGAGTAATCTTCCTCACCTCCTCTAAAAACAACTGTGGATCCTCATCAGACTTGGACCCATAGGATTCCGGCGGATTCATCCGCATGAAGTCACGGATCCTGGCAGTAGCTGAATCACCTCCCTGCTGTTGTGGAGCCGGGGCTGGGTTGTCCTGAATATTTGCAGTAACAGCTTGGGCCAGCGCCTGAAAGGCTGCCCGAAATTCAGCATGAGACACGTTTTTATTCAATGGGTCAGCAGGTTGAGGTTGTTGACCATCATTATTTCTTCTCGCTTGATGTGGAGGTATATTTCTGAAAGAGGAGAGCACGAATCAATAGCAGAGAGAGACACTTTAAGCACGATAGACTTTTTAAAGAAAGAATCACACTTTTTCCTAAAACGTCTTATAGCCTCTTGCTCATAGATGTGGCGCGCTACACACCGATGATCAAGACTCTACTTAACGCAGCTTGTCAGACTCCCTAGGACAACTTAAAACCTTAGGCTCTGATACCAAGTTTGTAACACCCCGGAAAATGGATCCCAGAGCATCACACGGTGCTTGAGGCTACAAGTTGCCCCAAGCTAACCCTTTGAGCCATTTTCATTCAGTTCAACACAAATTAACGGGGTTTCCATAAATAACCCTCAAATATCAACAGAGTAATCATCATCCAAGAATAAAAGAATTTCAAAAAGATAACAAAATACGGCTTATTACTCAACTCCCAACATCTATACTAGTCTGACAAGCCTCTAAGAAAATCAATAAAACCAGCAAGCCATTGAGACATGCCCCAACTGACTCATACTCAGTTATCAAATGTAAACAATTCCGTGAAACCAACATCAGACATCACGTTCTTGGAATATGAGGACTCACCACAACAGAGGATGTAGAACAGCGTGCCCGAAGAATCACTGTCGAACCTGGAACTGAGCACCTGAACCTACATTACGAGAAAATACAGCCCCATCCGAAGATGTGGGTCAGTACCATAGAAAGGAACCGAGTATATGGGGGTGTATGCAGTTGTATAAACATCATCATCATAAATATTTATAAGAAATATGCAGGATGTATGAAAAACTCACATAGCCCAAAGAAAATCATCATAATCATGAGAGGATGAAATAAGTACAATAACACATGTGAGTCATCATATAATTTGTCAATCACTTTCAATTCATCAAGAATATCAATTCTCATAATCTAACTATCATTTAAATCTTTCGAAAGAATAACTTTCACAATTCCACTTTCAAATCACTTCACCATTCACCATTCACCATAGACACAAGGAAACACACACACACTGGGAGATCCTATAACCGACATAAACCATGTGAGCTACATGGAGTCCAACGTACAACCCACGTTGGGGAGAGTCGTCCTATCCTTGCCATCGGAGTAGGACTATCGATATCAAATCCACACAAACTAGTGATCACTATATAAATCAGCCTCAGGCTCACTCCTATGGGGGCACGTAGTTCTAGGGAAGTAAGGTCGCTTTATACCTCCCACTCGGTGCTAAAGATTTCTCCCAGACTTAGCTCAGATCATTTCAAAGATAATCCACAACAAAACAATTTCAGTAATGTATAAATATACATCGGGAGTCATCATGCTTCCCATCTATCAAAATCAACCACGTTGTGGATTTCTTTCACACTCGAGTTCAAAACAACGCCATTAAGACCAAAAGGTCAAATCATTCAAAATATCTCAAGTATTCAACATCAACGTGCTTATAACACACACTTTCTCAAAAAAAAACACAATTTCCAATGAGGATTCACGACCCAAATATCAAAATCATGATAAATATCGTTCAAGATTCATGTTTTATATCTCCACACATGTAAATTCATCTTTCAAAATCATAAACATCAATATTTCATAATAATCATCATAAGATATGGGTTCATGCTTCAAATTCATAAAAATCAAATAAAAATCATGCTTTTGTAAAGAAAATTACTTTTGGGCACAAGAACGAAAGAGAGTTCTTGTTGAAAAACCCCACATACCTTGAATGATTAACTTTAGATCGATACTCATTTTTGAGATGTTAATCGTGCCTTTGAATGATGGTTCTTGGAGTTCTTGAACTAGGACCTTGGAATCTTGAATAAATTTGCAGAATTAATGGTGAACTTTAGAGGTTCTTGAAGTTGGATGTAGGAGCTTAGGGTTTTCTTTTTGAGGGAATTTGATAAAATATAACATATAATGCTTCTAATAGGCTTTAATATAGGGTTTGGATGGATTTTGGGTGAGGAGGAATGACCAAAACGCCCTTAAAAATCAAATAATTCTCGAATCTGTCCTTTGGTGGACTGTTTTGATAGTCTGAACTGATCAACCATAACGTTTTACTCCGATATCCAAATTGGATGAAACCAATTTCATTAGAAAGAGGACTCTCCTATATTTCTATTGATATATATTATCTCACCCAGATCATTGTGTACGAGGAGTTATGATCGTTAGAAGCTGATCCAAAAATTCGCTTTTGATAGGCTGAAGTAGATCGACCATAACTTTTTGCTCCGATAAACAAATTGGATGAAACCAATTTCATTGGAAATAGGACTCGCAGAGATTTCCGTTGATATATAGTAGATCACCCATATCATTATGTACAAGGAGTTATGATCATTTAAAGTTGGAGCAAAAATACGCCAGGCCTCAGTACCACGTTTTACTGTTCACTACTATTCACGGTTCGATCGGAATGTTCATAACTCATCGCTCGGGTGTACGTTTTGGATGATCCACATATCGTTTGAAAGGTTATTCGATACTCTACGCAATGGTGGGTCATAATCTAAGACATTACGCACGGAAAATTTATAATTCATTCTAGAAGATAGAACCCAACACGTTTACGCACAAAATTTCAACGAAAAATTTCCCGGGGTTTTACAGTGCTTCCTCTGAATAAGCCTCACACACACGAATCCAGATTAGTCGGGTTCCAATATAGATGTCAAACACCAGATTAAAAAGAAAAAGAAAAAAAAGAAAAGTAATACACATACACAATAAAGGAAGTGATATCGTTAGTTTTGTTTTATTTTAATTTTGATTTTAATTTTTAATTTTATATTATAAACATGACATTTTAATCAATACAATTCAAATTATTTTTACTTTTCTATTTAAACATAATAACAATAATAACTCAAAATACATATTCATGTTTAAGTTTATTTAAATAATCAAATATTATGAAAGTATGATTTCATTATGATAGGATATTTTAATTTAAATTTTAATTCACTTTGTTGATATCAAAAAGCTGAATTGTCCTTTTTTCTCAAATTTCTTGTTTTAAATAATTTTCAAACTTGAAATGGTATGATACTTGTGTGTGTCATCACTATGCTTTTCCTATTCTATATAATAGATTCAACTATTCATTCTAAATATACGTTACTTAATTTTTTATGTAAATATGTATAAAATTTGTAAATATTGATTATAGTATAAGTTTTTATTAGTATGTGTAGGGGTGGGCATTCGGTTTGTTCGGTTTGATTGTTGAATATCGGTTTGATTTTTTGATTTTCGGATTGACGGAAATGAAAACCATAACCAAACCAAAATTATTTTGGTTTGGTTCAGTTTTTACAAATTCGGTTCGGTTATTTCGGATTTTTATTTCAATTTTAAAGATTAAAGTAGTGAACAATTAAAATTGATGATTTTTCTAGAAAAATAATCTTTTTTCCAAACATATTTTTCATTCCCAAATATAATTAATTCAACACGCATGAAATAACCATAAATATCAATCTCACTGAGTCATCACCGTTGGCGTGACGGCAGTGGCCGCACTCGGCAGCGACTGCCGACAGCAGTGACGAACTGAGCAAACGACTGTCGTTGGCGATGTTGATATTTCAAATGAACTGACGAACTGAGGATGGTTGAGCGTTGTTGCAGCCTTCACTTTAATGGTAGGGTCTAAAGCAAAGCAGTATATTAGGATTTAGGGTTACTAAATGATTATAATTTATATATTTATATGTTTTATCAGATTATATTATATTTTTAGTATATTTACATATATATTAAATTATATATATATATATTATAATATATTATTTATATAATTTTGATTTTTTGATTTATTCGAATTTTCTTTTTATAAATTGAAAAACCAAACCGTTTAACCAAATTTCTAAAATTTGAAATCTAAACCAATCCGAAAAACCGAAAAAACAAACCTAAATTAAATTTCGGTTCGGTTTTTTTGTTTTTTCGGTTTAAATCAAAATATGCCCAGCCCTAAGTATGTGCAATCGCATAAATTAAAGAGTGGCAATAAACCCTGAAAATTAATATCGAATTTGTATATGAGAAATAAATCTTCATAGTAATTTTACTTATAATTTATTTTACTGAAAATGTATTGATACAGTTATCATGATTGATACATCTTCAACAACAATGTCAATGCTCTCGAAAGAAACTACAAAAATTGAAATGTTCACTCGCCGAATCTAGATTCTTTTAAACTTTTGGCTAGAGCTGTGGCTCTGGATATAATTCCCCTCTCTAAGTATTTTTTTTCCCTACTCTTTCACTTGTGATATCTACTGTGCATAAATCAATTATGAATACACTATGAAAAAAAATTCTCTCAAATTCACCATTATATCTCGTTAAATAGTTCGGAGCTAAAAGAATTTGACATAATTCATCGTTAAATAGAATTAATAATGAATATTTTATTGTTTAGCGACATAAACTATCCATCGCTAACTCCTATTTTTAGTATGTCTTGTAATGTTATTTTTATAATTAAAAAATTTCATAAATATGTGTGAAGTTAACTAGTCTAATGTACGATATAATTCAATTTTAATTGATATGTTCTTAAAATAATTGTACAGTTGTATGTGATGAACATAATGAGCTCTTAGAAAAGCAAGCTATGACAGATAGAGCTCATCTCTACCTCAAAAATAACAAGGATGTTAAGCAAAAGGACAATATTAAGTGGACTGGGGATCTTCATGCCAAATTCATAAAAAGTTTACAACAACTTGATAAAGAAAGTAAGTTTATTTTACTATTAATTAAATTTTTCAACTTATTTCTAAAGAGAAACATGAATAGATAAAATTTATACTTATGTCTAATATCATCTTGTATTTACATGTGTTCGGCTTGATTTGAAAATATTATAGTTATTAAATTATATTGCATACTTGTGGATCATGTAGAATGTTACCCAAAGGATATTCTGGAAATGATGAATGTTCCTGGTCTTACAAGGATGCATAAGTCATCTCTAGGTACGTCTTTAAAAAAATTGAAGTGATAAATTATATAACTTTTGAATACATTTACTATCGTTATTTTGCAAAAGGAAATTATTTTATAAAAGTAATTTTCTCAAATTTTTATTTTACAAAACGTTTTGGTTGAAACTATTTTTTATCACACTTGTCTGAAAAGTTATTCTTTCTACAACTATTTAATTCTAAAATTTTATATCTATAGCAAAAAAAGAAAAATTAATGTTATATCACTTTCACCAAAAAATATTTCGACATATCACTTTCACCAATAAATATTTCGACATTATTCAAACTTTAGTTTTGGAAATCCTTATCACAACACTCAGTAATTAAAAGGATTAGATATAGACTTTGTTTACTGATAAAAGTTAATTAATCATTGCTAATTTCTATATTTTTTTAGCGACAATTCAATGAAATAACATTATGTTCAATCTTTAATTCATATTGTTTCAAAAGATTGTTATCGTTCATTAATCATCAAACATCAAAAATATTTTTCATTAAAAATGACTTTGTAGTTCATATGATAATTAGATATATTCATGATCTAACTCTTTTTTTCCTTCTACATCTCTCAGAAATTTCGTAGCAATGTCAATTGGAAAGCTCTGAAAAAGCGTGTTGATCAACCGAGAAATCCCTAAGTGAATCTCAATAAAGTAGTATTAGAAAATTTGGGACAATGTTCTATTTCTTCTACTTGACTATTTTCAAGTTTTGATTTAGCTGAATGATTGTTTTTTAAAAAAAAAAATTGTTGGGTTTTTATAGCATTTTAATATTAAATTTGCTATTGAAATGCTGCAAGATGGAGTATCTTTTGATCTTTATCTCCCATGTTTCATTGTGGTAAAAATGGTCTTTTGATTGCTCCTCTTCCATGTTCAGTTGTGGAAGAATGCACCTGACATTTTTTCTTCGGTAACTTTTGTTACATCTGAGAAAATTTGAATGTCTAAGCTCATTCTATCATTGATGAGTTTCATCCACCATTGATGAGGTCAAGGAGTTGAACAAAGTAATGTGCAGGGAAGAAGAAAAAGAACTGTTTCATTACATTTTCTGATTGAAAACTGTACAAAATATCTATACACATCACTATTTATAGACAATCTTATAAGAAACTCAACTATACAGCTTAGCATCAGCTCTCACTTTAACTAACTAACTACTCCCACTTGCACTCACTTGCATAGTAAAAATAGAAACTATGAATAAATAGTAAAAACAGTTTTATTTCAATGGAACAGTTAAAAACTACTTCCTCGTCTATCTTGAGCTTGCAATACTCCCCCTCAAGCTGAAGGGTGCAGGATATTAAGCTCACCAAGCTTGCCTATCAAATGCAAATTTTGAGGTTGACAGAAACTTAGTAAGTAAATCAAACACTTGATCATGAGTTTGAACAGAGGCGGAGCTAGCCTCCTTAAGGGGGTTCGGCTGAACCCCCTTCGACGGAAAAATATACTATTTATACAAGATTAAAAATATTTTATATGTGGTTATAGTAGGTGTTGAACCACCTTCGACTAATTTTCTTTGAATATTGAACCCCCTCAGTTGAAATCCTGGCTCCGCCTCTGAGTTTGAACATGAAGAGTCTCAACCAAACCATACTTGATATTGTATCTAAACAATATGTGGTTATACTAGCTTGTTAGTTAGTATTTGTGCCTGTTTGTTCGTGTAAGTGTTATTTTGTGCTTTTCTTGTTTTTGAATTGTAGAATTTTTTCGTTCAAGTTCGGACATTATTTCCTTGAGTCTTCAAACAAAGAATCCATTCCGACCAAGGAGTAGACTCACCCCTCGACTCATCACGAACTACAAGATGACTTGCAGCACTTGTGAATCCAAGAGTGAAATGATCAAGTGTGTGAGAGTGTGGTGAGGTTGTTTCGAACTAACTTGTGTTTTATTTTGTAGACTTGTTCTTTTCTTTTTTTTAGGTGCAATTACGATGGAACCCACGGCTGCAAGTGCTGTTTTGGCTAAACTTGAAGCAATTACCCATCAATGGGAAGTGATAAATGAAAGGTTGGATCATATAGGAGTTCCAAGGGAGCAAGTGGGCTACCCGGACACACGTCAAGATGAAGACCGTAGCTCATATGAGCTACGAGGTAAAAATGTTATCCCCTACACTCATATGAACGTAGTTGCGGTTTTACCTAGTGTAGGAGTGCATGAGTCTTCATTTTGTGATACACTTGATATTGTTAGGTCACATGAGGACCAAACTCTTATTGTAGGTACACAAGCACTAGTTGATCCTTTAGATGACGAAATTGATTCTCCTCGTGAGAATGATTTGTGTCCATCTGGTGCTAGCACTTATAGCTTGACTAAGGTTCCATTACCAAGTGACGAGAGTATTCACACACTAGTTGAACCTTGTGAAAAATAAGGTGAGTCTACGTTGGTATGTGAATTGCCAACAACTAGTGAGGGTGAGCAAAATGATCAACCGGGCGTAGATGATCTTGATTTGCTTGAATATTTAGAAAACCTGAGTTGTGATTGTCTTTGTGAAGAGGATTTTGATTATTGTCCTTTGGCTTCCCGTGATGGTTTATACGTATGTGAGGACAACTCTTGTGAAAGAGAAGGTGATATGTGCTTAGAAATGCCATCTACTTCGTCTTTATGTGTTTCTTATGTTGGTCATATTCGTAGTGGAAATTTTGAAACTAGTAGTAAGTGCATGCATGGGAATCCTTTATTTGAAGTTGACTTATGGAACACCTTTCTCAACCCTCTTTTAGTTCATGATATTTTCAATAGTGATAAAGAAGGCTTGCTTAATTTCGAGGATGACACCCTAGGGGAAAGTGAGAGTGGCCAGGACTTAAGCCCTTGGTTACGTCTCCCATTCGATTCTGGTAACTTCTTAGGGTGTGAAGGATGGATAGTTGTTGGTCGTTCCACTTGTTTGAATGATATTGTTATATGTGTTAAGTGGACTTTACTTTCAATAAGGACACCACCCCTTGATGGTGATTCCTTTCGCCAACTCCTTTGTAATTTTTTTTCTAAGTCCCTCATGATTATAACAAAGGACGTGTGGTTATATCTTAAGTGTGTACCTCCTAGGCATGTTGATGTTGTTTATTGTACTAACTCTAACCCTCATGTCATGAGTATGTGGTGCTTGTTTGTCTTCTCTTTGTTCTTGCAAGGTTTGGATTCGAGGTCGAATCCTTGTCAAGAAGGGAAGGATGATACAAGTCAAATAGCCACCTTAATTTTTGAATACATGATTGGAGGACATATTTAAAGGCTCAAGACTTGGTCACCCCTTGGGCATAAGAATATGCAAGGAAGACCCATTTTAAGCACAAGCAAGGTCGTGTGTGGAAGATTTCTTGGAGCATCGAAGACTTGAGGACTCACGGTTTTTGACAACACTTAATGGTTTATGATTTGGTTATCTTCATTAAGGGTATTTTGGTCACCTCATTGGATCCAAATGCACTTCATGGCCACCCCTCCCTTTAAGGGCATTGTTGTTATTTTGCCTTGTCTTGTAATAGAATATAAATAGAACATTTTAGGTCTTTTTCTCATTAGTTGTTTTATTGATGGAAGACAAACTCTCTCTCTAGTGTGAGGAGTGTAACACCCCTTAGTTGTAGGGCTTGGAAAAGCCACCAATCTGTAACTAGGGTTGCCCAAGTGTGGATATCACTAGTGTTGCATCGTTGGCTTGATATATTGGTGATTAGGGAGGTAAAGTCCCTCTTTTGTCAATGTAAGAGTTTGGTGTTAACATTCATTAATCTTAGGGTCCTTACATGTGGTTAGGGTTCTTAGATTCTTGATTATAGTATGTCAAACTATCTATCCATCTCTTTTGTTAACATTGTTTTGTTGTTGGTCTTTGAAGTCTAGTGAAGTCGTGTGGGGCTCTCTCGATTCACTAGCATTGTTGTTATTGTGTTCATCTCTTTTCTTGCTCAAAACTAAATCTAAAGTCTAGTGAAGCCATGAGTGTCCTAGTTCGATTCACTAGCACCTTGTTGTTCAGCTTGTTGCTCTTGTATTGGCTTGAATCTCTTGATACACACTTAGTCATGTATTATTTGGTATCAAAGCCATCTTTGATTTTGTTCTAACAAGATCAATCTTGGGCTTGAGAGTTAAATATATATATATATATATATATATATATATATATATATATATATATATATATATTTAAAAAAAAAAGAGTTGAAAAACTGGAAAAAAAATCCAGAAAAGGAGTAATCTGCCCGTTCTTGTTGTTTTTGGCCGAGAAAGTTGTTGTTCTTGTTGTTGTCTTGGCCGAGACATGTTTCTTTGTGACTAGATCTTATAGTCTTTTGTTGGTTAGAGTGTTTCTAGTGTTGGTTTCTTTCTCACCAACACTAAAAAGTGTCCAAATCTAAGCTTGAACTTGAACTTGTTGATGTTGTTAATGTGAACAATGTGTGGCTGATTTGATGTTGTTGTCATTCTAAGCCTTGGCCGTGTTGAAGGCCTTGTTGTTGTGGAGTTGGACGTTGGAATTTGTTGTTGTTCTTGGAGAATATTGTTGTTGTTATTGTGTTCTTGTTGTTCTTCACCCTTTTCATCTTTTGTTAAAACAAAAAGTGAACATTAGATCCACAAAAGGTGAAAGACCAAGTTGTAGTACTTGTTGGTAAAAGACTTGATCACATCACTCAAAAGACTTGACAACCACTTCTCACCTACTTTCCTTGATTTAAGGACCTTGTTTCAAAAAGAAAGTACCAAGAAGGTCAAGTCTTGTTTTGAACTTGAAAATGAAGCTCCAAGATCAAATATCCCTCCATTAACCAAATCCACCATTTCAAAATTGTAGATTGGTCAATACTTAAAATTGGAGAGTAAAATTTTGACAAAACCGAGGCCAATAGTGGACTGCCACATCACTAAATTACTGTTCACGCAATATTTTGAGTTCAACTTTTAGATTTCTTAGTTTCATTTTATTGTTTCTTAGTTTCGTTTGTTGGTTTGAACACTAATTGACGACCTAGTAATCTCCTACTAGCTTGTTAGTTAGTATTTGTGCCTATTTGTTCGTGTAAGCGTTATTTTGTGCTTTTCTTGTTTTTAAATTGTAGAATTTCTTCGTTCAAGTTCGGACATTATTTCCTTGAGTCTTCAAACAAAGAATCCATTCCGACCAAGGAGTAGACTCACCCCTCGACTCATCACGAACTACAAGACGACTTGCAGAACTTGTGAATCCAAGTATGAAATGATCAAGTGTGTGAGAGTGTGGTGAGGTTGTTTCGAACTAACTTGTGTTTTATTTTGTAGACTTGTTCTTTTCTTTTTTTAGGTGCAATTAAGATGGAACCCGCGGCTGCAAGTGCTATTTTGGCTAAACTTGAAGCCATTACCCGTCAATGGGAAGTGATAAATAAAAGGTTGGATCATATGGGAGTTCCAAGGGAGCAAGTGGGCTACCCGGACACGCGTCAAGATGAAGACCGTAGCTCATGTGAGCTACGAGGTAAAAATGTTATCCCCAACATTCATATGAATGTAGTTGCGGTTTTACCTAGTGTAGGAGTGCATGAGTTCTTATTTTGTGATGCTCTTGATATTTTTAGGTCACATGAGGACCAAACTCTTGTTTTAGGTACACAAGCACTAGTTTATCCTTTAGATGAGGAAATTGATTCTCCTCGTGAGAATGATTTGTGTCCATCTGTTGCTAGCTCTTACAGCTTGACTAAGGTACCATTACCAAGTGACGAGAGTATTCACACACTAGTTGACCCTTGTGAAAAACAAGGTGAGTCTACGTTGGTATGTGAATTACCAACCACTAGTGAGGGTGAGCAAAATGATCAACCGGGCGTAGATGATCTTGATTTGCTTGAATATTTAGAAAACCCGAGTTGTGATTGTCTTTGTGAAGATGATTTTGATTATGGTCCTTTGGCTTCCCGTGATGGTTTGTACGTATGTGAGGGACAACTCTTGTGAAAAAGAAGGTGATATGTGCATAGAAATGCCATCTACTTCGTCTTTATGTGTTTCTTATGTTGGGCATATTCCTAGTGGAAATTTTGAAACTAGTAGTAAGTGCATGCATGGGAACCCTTTATTTGAAGTTAACTTATGGAACACCTTTCTCAACCCTCTTTTAGTTCATGATATTTTCAATAGTGATAAAGAAGGCTTGCTTAATTTTGAGGATGACACCCTAGGGGAAAGTGAGAGTGGCCGAGACCTAAGCCCTTGGTTACGTCTCCCATTCGATCACGGTAACTTCTTAGGGTGTGAAGGATGGATAGTTGTTAGTCGGTCCACTTGTTTGAGTGATATTGTTATATGTGTTAGGTGGACTTTACTTTCAATTAGGACACCACCCCTTGATGGTGATTCCTTTCGCCAACTCGTTTGTAATTTTTTTTGTAAGTCCCTCGTGATTATAACAAAGGACGTGTTGTTATATCTTAAGTGTGTACCTCCTTGGCATGTTGATGTTGTTTATTGTACTAACTCTAACCCTCATGTCATGAGGATGTGGTGCTTGTTTGTCTTCTCTTTTTTCTTGCAATGTTTGGATTCGAGGTCGAATCCTTTTCAAGAAGGGAAGGATGATACAATTCACATGGTCACCTTAGTTTTTGAAGACATGATTGGAGGTCATCATTTAAAGGCTCAAGATTTGGTCACCCCGAGGGCACAAGAATATGCAAGGAAGACCCGTTTTGAGCACAAGCAAGGCCGTGTGTGGAAGATTTCTTGGAGCATCGAAGACTTGAGGAGTCACGGTTTTGGACAATACTTAATGGGTCATGATTTGGTCATCTTCATTAAGGGTATTTTGGTCAATTCATTGGGTCCAAATGCACTCCATGGCCACCCCACCCTTTAAGGGCATTATTGTCATTTTGCCTTGTCTTGTAATAGAATATAAATAAAAAAAATTAGGTCTTTTTATCATTAGTTATTTTATTGATGGAAGACAAACTCTCTCTCTAGTGTGAGGAGTGTAACACCTCTTAGTTGTAGGGATTGGAAAATCCACCAATCCGTAACTAAGGCTGCCCAAGTGTGGATATCACTTGTGTTGCATCGTTGGCTTGATATGTTAGTGATTAGGGAGGTAAAGTCCCTCTTTTGTCAACGTAAGAGTTTTGTGTTAACATTCATTAATCTTAGGGTCCTTACATGTGGTTAGGGTTCTTAGATTCTTGATTATTGTATGTCAAACTATCTATCCATTTCTTTTGTTAACATTGTTTTGTTGTTGGTCTTTGAAGTCTAGTGAAGCCGTGTGGGGCTCTTTCGATTCACTAGAATTGTTGTTCTTGTGTTCATCTCTTTTCTTGCTCAAAACTAAATCTAAAGTCTAGTGAAGCCGTGAGTGGCCTATTTCAATTCACTAGCACCTTGTTGTTCAGCTTGTTGCTCTTGTGTTGTCTTGAATCTCTTGATACACACTTAGTCATGTATCACTAAGACTAAAAGATATTAAATCAAATTCTTACTTGAATCAAGAGGAACTCATGAACCTCAAGACCCCCAAGTTTCTAGCCAAAGAACAACAAAAGTGTTACTACACTTTGTTGTCTAGTTTTGGGTTCACTCTCAAGAACAAGAGAGAGAAGTTCTCAAAATATTACAAGACTTGTGTTTCTTCCATAATAAAAATGAACTAAGTCCAAGAAATAGCCCTATTATTGTCTATTTATAGTACTCCACAAAATCAAAGGAAAATGACCATTCTAGCCTTGGTCTTGGGTGGCTTTGGAGTGTAATAAACTTACACTTCAAAGCCCCTCTTCATAATTCAAAACATGAAATCCCTTAGATGAATTAATTATACACTCACACACGGCCATTTGCATGAACGTGGCTTGGAGTTATTGTAACTCTCGGGCTTGGCTACGTGTGAATGGTCTTGAGCTAGTTGCACTTGTATCATTCTCTCCATCTTGAAGGGAATTTTTCCTTAAATTCGGTGGATATTCATCCTTAATAGTGGCAATAGGAGAGAGGTCACATATGTTAAAGGTGTTATGCACTTGATATTCCGGAGGAAGGTCAATTTTGTAGGCATTATCATTGATTCTTTCAAGTACTTGAAAGGGACCATCACCCCTCGACATCAACTTGGTTTTCCTTTGTGAAGGAAACTGGTCTTTTCTAAGGTGAACCCAAACCCAATCACCCGGTTTAAGAATAAGCTTTCTTCTCCCCTTGTTTACTTTCTTATCAATCTCTTGATTTTTCTTCTCAAGCTTTTGCCTCACTTTCTCATGCAATTTCTTCATGGCTTCGGCCTTCTTGCTTCCATCTAAGCTAATCATAAGATCACTTGGAAAAGGATTTAAATCCAAAGGGGTGAGGGGGTTGATGCCGTATACACACTCAAAGGGAGTCATTCCCGTACTTGAGTGTATAACCCAATTGTATGCAAATTCCACCAAAGGTAGGTGGTCCTTCCATGAAGTCATTTTGCCTTTAACCATTGATCGTAAGATAGAACCTAAAGTCCTAATTACAACCTCGGTTTGGCCATCGGTTTGTGGGTGGCAAGATGTAGAGAATAGCAATCTAGTGCCAAGCCCACCCCACTTGACTTCCAAAAGTGACTAAGGAACTTAGAGTCCCTATCACTTACAATTATCCTTGGAACACCATGCAATTTGACAACATTTTCAATAAATAAAGAAGCCACACTTGACGCATCTTCACTTTTTCAACAAGGAATAAAGTGTGCCCTCTTAGAAAACCTATCAACCACAACAAAAATGCTATCCCTACCTCGTCTAGTCCTTGGCAATCCTAACACAAAATCCATAGATATATCCAGCCAAGGACGTAAAAGAGTGGGAAGTGGGGTATATAACCCGTGAGGGAGGAGTCGAGACTTGGCTCCCTTACAATCTACACATTGGCCGCAAATCCTAGCCACATCCTTGTGCATTCTAGGCCAATAGAATTGCTCCTCCAATATCCTGAGGGTCTTGTCAATCCCAAAATGACCCATTAGACCACCATCATGTGCTTGTCTCACAAACAACTCTCTCCAAGAGCTAGAAGGTACACACAATCGTCTACCTTTAAACAAGTAACCATCAAACTTGGCATAAGGATTTGAACCCCTATCTGAAACCCACTTGTCCCTACTCAATTCTTTGAATTCCCTAAAGATAGAGAAAAGTGAGGATCCTCGGGATACAATGCCTTTAGGCTTTCAAAACCCATTAACTTTGAAGACAAAGTGGACACAAGTACATGTTTTCTAGATAAGGCATCGGCAACCACATTGTCCTTACCCTTCTTGTATTGAATAACATAAGGGAAGGTTTCTAGAAACTCAATCCATTTGGCGTGCCGTTTGTTAAGATTGTCTTGTGCCCGTAAGTGTTTCAAGGATTCATGGTCCGTCCGGATCACAAATTCCTTGGGCCACAAGTAGTGTTGCCAATTGCCCAATGCTCTAATCAAGGCATACAACTCTAAATCATACATGGAGTAGTTTAGAGTAGCATCCTTGAGCTTTTCACTAAAATAAGCAACGGGTTTTTTGTCTTGCATCAAAACAGCCCCTATGCCTACTTTTCTAGCATCGCATTCAACTTCGAACGTCTTATCAAAGTTGGGAAATTGTAACAAAGGTGCGGAAATGAGCATAGCTTTCAAAGCTTCAAAAGCCTTAGCTTGCTCTTCACCCACTTGAAGGGTTGGTCTTTCCGAATGACCTCGGTCAAGGAGGCGGCTATGGTGCTAAATCCTTTGACAAACCTTCTATAAAAACTAGCCAACCCGTGGAAGCTTCTTACTTCACCAATGGTTTGTAGGATTGGCCAATTTTTTATAGCGTCTATCTTGGATTCATCCACTTCGACCCCTCTTGAACTAACAACAAAACCCAAGAAAACAATTTCATTAACATCAAAGGAACACTTTTCAATATTGGCATACAACTTCTCTCTTCTAAGCACATCAAATACACTTTGTAAATGCAATACATGCTCATCTATGGACTTGCTATTTACCAAGACATCATCAAAATAAACAACAACAAACTTTCCAATAAAAGGCTTCATCACATGATTCATTAGCCGCATGAAAGTACTTGGAGCATTGGTTAGGCCGAATGGCATAACCATCCATTCATAGAGACCAAATTTGGTTTTGAAGGTGGTTTTCCATTCATCATCGGGTTGCATACGAATTTGGTGATAACCACTCCGAAGATCTATCTTGGAAAATATACAAGAACCATTCAACTCATCAAGCATGTCATCTAATCTAGGAATAGGGTGACGATATTTTACCATAATCTTGTTGATGGCTCGACAGTCCACACACATACGCCAAGTTCCGTCCTTTTTTGGCACTAATAATACCAAAACCGCACATGGACTCATGCTCTCTTTGATGTAACCTTTGTTGAGAAGTTCTTCAACTTGCCGTTGTAGTTCTTTGGTGTCCGTAGGGTTGCTTCTATAAGCCGGTTTGCTTGGCAATTGTGAACCCAGCATAAAGTCAATTTTATGCTCAATACCCCGAAGTGGGGGTAACCCTTGTGGAATTTATTTGGGAAAAACATCTTCATAATCCTGCAACACAAGAGAAATCAAAGGAGAAATAGAAGAATTAGTGGGGTTAGTGTTAAGACAATGTGCTAAAAGAAGCATAGGTGTGTCCTCATCATGATCCACGAAGAGCTCCTTCTTTCTAACCAACATCACCATATTTTCTTTTCCATTTGATGTTGAGGCAGCCCCGGATATCCCCACTACCCCACCTACGGGTTCCCCCTCATTTTCTTTATTTTCGGATTTCTTCCCCTTTTCTTTCAAGTCTCTCAACCTTTGATGCAACTCGTTCACTTGTGAAGGCAAAAGCGGATGAAGTGTGACCTTTCGGACATCCTTCTCAAGTGTATATCGATTAGACCTCCCATCATGTTTGGTAGACCTATCATATTGCCAAGGTCTACCTAACAATAAGTGGCACGCTTGCATTGGTATTAGGTCACAAAGTACTTCGTCATGGTAGTTTCCTACCTTAAACCGTATCACACATTGCCTGATGACTTTCAATTCACCACATTAATTCAACCATTGCAACTTATAAGGGTTAGTATGAAGTGTAGTGGGCAATTTCAAGAAGTTCACCATAGTAATGGATAGTAACTCGACATAAAATATCCTAGAATCTAAGAACCCTAACATGAAGATTAGGACCCTAAGACTAAAAGATATTTACACCAAATTCTTACTTGAATCAAGAGGAACTCATGAACCTCAAGACCCCCAAGTTTCTAACCAAAGAACAACAAAAGTGTTACTACACTTTGTTTTCTAGTTTTGGGTTCACTCTCAAGAACAAGAGAGAGAAGTTCTCAAAATATTACAAGACTTGTGTTTCTTCCATAATAAAAATGAACTAAGTCCAAGAAATAGCCCTATTATTGTCTATTTATAGTACTCCACAAAATGAAAGGAAAATAAACATTCTAGCCTTGGTCTTGGGTGTATTTGGAGTGTAATAAACTTACACTTCAAATCCCTTCTTCACACTTCAAAACTTGGAATCCCTTAGATGAATTAATTACACGCTCACACATGGCCATTTGCAAGAACATGGCTTGGAGTTTTTGTAACTCCCGAGCTTGGCTACGTGTGAATGGTCTTGAGCTAGTTGCACTTGTATCAAATGTAAACAAGGAATAGTCATGTACACTCCGAACAAAACCAGCATTTACCAAGGCATTAGTAAGTTTGAGGTTCCATTGTCTGGAAGCCTGTTTAAGAATATAAGGATTTCAACAATCTGCATAATCTTGTGTCTCTTTGTTGTTTGAAACCTTCTAGTATCTCCATGTAAACCTCTTCATCTAGATCACCTTGTAAGAAAGCATTGTAGACATCCATCTGATATAGAAACCAACCTTTTGAAGCTACTACAACAATTACACTTCTAACTGTAACCATCTTAGACACATGAGAAAAGGTATCATAATAATCTAACCTTCTTGTTGACTATAACCTTTTGCTACCAATCTAGCTTTGAATCTCTCTACCTCTTTATTAGGTTGATACTTGATATTATACACCCACGTGGATTCCGCAGTATTCTTTTCGAGCGGTAAAGGCACCACCTCCAGGTCTTGTTTTCTTCAAGTGCTTGAATCTATAGCTTTATGTCCTCGACCAATCTTGAATCTACTGTAGCTTTCCTAGAAGTATGTGGTTCAACCAAGGTGGAGAATTTGCTTAAGTAGCTATTATATGACCTTGTAGTTTTATCATAGAAGAGGTAGTTTTCCAGGGAATATCTGCAGTTCTTTCCATCCTTAGAAGTAGCATAGTCCTTTAGCCAAATAGGTTGCCTGGACATCCTAGATGTTCTTCTTGGAGAACATATTGCAGGAGAAGAGGACAGTGGAATATAAGTGCAAAGGACTTCAACTTGATCATCAGATACTGCCGTGTTTTGTGAGGTAGACTGGACCATAGAAGGCAGCACATCTACATCAGTGCTAGAAAATTCTATATCCTCTGCAAAAAAATAGTCCTCTAAAGGATCATCAACTTCAATAGGAACATTTGTGAGCTCTGTGTTAACGAAATTCTATTGTGATTGTGCAAAATATTACGAGAACTCAACTAAAACGAATTGAATATATTCATGGTAAACCTACACTCAAGTTTACAATGGAGAAAAGAGAAGCATTTGCTAACGAGGAAGGGTTGCATCAAGCAATTATGATTAAAATTTCCTCAGGTGCACCAGATTTGAAGGACCTAAGGACACTGTTGCCGAAACATCTCGGAATCAAGGATCATTGTCTAATTGGTTCATTGGCACCATGGCAACTCTTGCTATGGTGTGATCAATATGATGATTATGTGATTGCTTTTGCAAGATCAATGAAATATTTTTCTTACAATGGAAAGGAGCACCAATATAGGATATTCTCGTCGTCTATCGATTTTAGCTACAAAAAAGAAATGACTAAGGCAGCAGTGTGGATTTCTTCGCCGAACTTGGATCTGGACCTATTTGTTAAGAGGTTATTATTGTCTATAGAAGCAGAAGTCGAAAAAACAATAGCTATAGATAAAGCAACACAAGTTAAGTCCAGACCGAGCACCGCTAGGATTAAGGTGATCCCAGACCTACTGGAAAAACTTTTAAAGACAATAAGATTTTGATATTTGGACAATAAAACTGGTAAGCATGTAGAGAGTTTCCAGAAAATTATTTATGATAATCTACCCTTGTGTGTAATTTTTCCGCAAACACCAAGGACATAATGAAGGTACATGATGTTTGATACTGAAAAAGAAACTAGATACTATCTAGAATGCAGGTGGTGAAGGTTGTGAAGAAGCTATTGGAGAAAAAATCAAGGGAATATGAGAGGATTTTTTGAATGAAAAGAGAGGATGGGAAGATGGAGATCGAAGACCTCGTGAAAAGAACCAACAACCAGACTTGTTGGCAAGTTCCCGTACAGATGTTGAGGTCCATAACAATGTTACTAAGCTTGTTGCGTCGAATGTTGATTCCCAGCAGCAAAAAATTATTGCAAACAATAATGCAATAGGTGATGTGGATGCACGTGAGTTGATGGTCCAATCTGGAGAGAATTCTAAGGTCTTAGTCCCTTCATCGCAAACGAAATATGGACTACGAGTGAGGAACTTAATTGTTGAACAATACACTGACGAACAAGAGGATAATACATCTTTAAAACCTAAAAAATTGGTGACCCGTGAGATGTCACAGACAGATATGCACCATATTCACAATATTGTGGCGAGCAGTGAAAATTCTGAACAGCATTCGTGCTTGAATGTCGCTAAGAAATCATTGGATAAAAATTGAGAAGTTAATAATTTGCGGTCCCCTTCTAATTCTACTCAATTTGAACATTCCAACAGTGAAAAGCATGTTACTGGTGATGAATTAGCGAACAAAATCAAGGGTGTGGATAGCAGTATTGGCAAGGACTGGACCGTGGTAGCACATAAAAAATATTTAGGCATTCAAATTGGCTCTCCTGCTCACGTTAATCTGCCGCTAGCAAGGAATGTTCCATATGCTCGAGCTTCTTTCCCAAAGGACATTTCTCGTCCAAATACTTTTGATCTTCTCTCGGATAAAGTTGGTCATGAAATTAATCCGAAAAACCTACAATGCTTATATTAAATCCATAGATGGCTAAATTATTAAAGAAAAATCAATAACCTGGTTCTGTTAGGAACAACAAAGTGATACTAGCTCTCATTGTTAGGCAGATTTGGTAAATAAAGAAGAAGAACATCAGGCGGATAATATTAGCAGCAAACTTAATGCTCAAGCTTCAATTTTTGTCCCAAATAAATTTGCAATTCGTAATTATTCATCAAGCTGCAAGAAAACTTCAGGTGGTGTAATAAATTTCCTTTCTCCAATTAATACTGCTAAATAATTGGTGGAAAGTGATACATTGTCTTCAAAGAGTTTTGAAAACCTCCAAGACGATGACGTATTTGAGGAAAGTGATGAAGACATGCTGGAAATATGCTTTGCAAGTGCAGCTCAGGATGTCGATATCTCTCTTGGGCCAAAAAATAGAAAAATAAAAAAAATCACGGTAAAAATCAAAGTTGGGATGGTAAGGTGACAGAGGAGTTTGTTCCAAGACACCACCGACAAAGTAAAATCATGCTACAGTGTCAACAACTTTAATAAGACCCAACAAATTCAAGAAGTGATGAATTTTCAAGTGATTTTGAACAGGTTCAAAGAAGAAGGCAAGTATCGAATATATCAATGTACTTTAGATGGGCCAGCATTTCTTTTTAGTTCATACATTTGTAAAAAGGAGTTCGTGATTAATAACTCAAACTTCTCATTCATCTTTATATTTTTTCATTACTTAAGCATCTTTCTTTGTAATATCATCATAGAGTGTAACATAAACTCTATAATGATCCGAAAATATCCAGTTCTCTCTAGTTCTTATTTTTACACGGTTGTTGATTAGTTGAGGGTTTGTTACCTTATTAAAAAAAAAGGGGGTGGTTGATATCTTTTAGTAACCAATGTCTTATTTTAAGGTTTTTTTTATAAAAATAAAAAATTTATTTATTTTTATTTTAAAATTTGCTATGACTTACAATAAACAACCTAAGGTTGTATATTTTAATATTTTTCATTTTTTTTAATTTCTGGAGCAATTAATATAAAATCTATAACTAATATTTAATAAGGAATAGATCTTGTTCGTCCATCGTCTATTTGATGGACGCACCTGATTAAGTCTCAATCTCTATAAATTAGTTCTCCCTATGCTTATTCGTGTTACCGCATATTATCAATACAATTTCATCGCAGACGGCTCTGATAGCGATAATACAGTGGCCACTACTTATTTTGGAATGATAGATGAAGTTCGTGTGATGCTAGTTAGTCAGATCAATAATATTGCTATCATGATTGTTGATTTGCTAAAGTGTGAGGACTATAAAGGTAACATCTCTAAAAATTTATATTGAACTTATAATTTTTTATTCTTTGATATAAATAAATTATATGTGATTTTCTTTTTAAAAGAGATTTAATTGATATGTTGATAATTTTCTCATTTACGATTTTAGCATCCATCGATCTCTTTTAAATTTTATTTTTATCTTATAAATTTTGTATTTTTCTTTTCCTAGTTGTCACAACATCATCTCTATGTTTGTTTATGTTGTTTTACTAGTTAAAATGAGTTTTATGTGTTTATAAGGAATTAAATTAGATTCTTTATAAGCATGTCACTTACTCCATTAGCTTTCCCTATGACTTTTTAGAGGAGGACGATAGTTTTACTCAATATTTGTATCCTTTCAAATTTATCAAATCTCCTTGAAGGGACACCATTTTATTAATTATTTAATGACCTTAAAATTGTTTTACGTTTGATCGTTTTGAAGGAAAAGGGAAGAATAAATCATTTTTGTCAATAGGTCAAAGTGATATAGAATCAGAGGAGAAAATAAATTAAATCTCTTAAGAATAATTTTTGAAGGTGCAGAATTTTTGACTTTTACAGTCTATCTACAATTTTAAAACAATCGTTTGGATGGTAGAGGTGACACAAGATTAGGAAATAGAGTGGGAAGAGAAAGACCAAGAAAAACATCGATTTGATTATTATTACTTTTGATCGCGAGATAATTTTCTTTTTTATCTTATATTAGATGTAGAAAAAAAAAGCAAGAAAATATGAATTTCATGAAAATTTATTTTCTTTTTAATTGAAATTCCCCTCTTAATTTTGAGGAGTTTTTTCTTCCACTCTAATTTAACATATTATTTTATCACTTTGACATCTCAAGCATCTTTACTTCTGTAATGTTTTCACTTTATTCATTTTCTTCCTTATATATTAAAATTTCAATAAACTCTAATATTTTCACTCATTTTTATTTAATATTTTATCTTCAGTAAAAATAAGTATTTCCAATTTTACTCAAATATGCACTATTGGATTGTCCAGAATGAATAGATAAGTTGGTCCTTTGATGACGATAAGTAATACAACCACTAAAGAATGTGGTACAGCGGATGGAGCTACTAATTTTTTAACTAGAGGTCTCATATTTGATTCTTGGATATGAAAAAATTCTTGATAGGGGTGCCTCCTCCGAATGGACCTCACGCACACGAATCCAGATTAATCGGGTTCCAATATAGATGTCAAACACTAGACAGGAAATAAAAAGAAAAAAGAAAAGTAATACACACACATAATAAAGGAAGCGATATTGTTAGTTTTTTTTAATTTTACTTTTGAATATTTTGATTTTAATTTTTAATTTTATATTATAAACAGGGCATTTTAATCAATAAAATTCTAATTATTTTTACTTTTCCATTTAAAAATAATAAAAATAATAATTCAAAATACATATTCATGTTTAAGTTTATTTAAATAATCAAATTTTGTGAAAGTGTGATTATGATAGGATATTTTAATTTGAGTTTGAATTCACTTTGTTGATATCACAAAGATGAACTGGTCTTTTTTCTCAAACAATTGTACCAACAATTACTCCATCTCCACCCCAATTCCAGTTCCTGAAACACATATAAACTTCATTAGTAACATACATCTAATTCGTGTTAATTTCACATATGTAATATTGAAGTGACAAAATTATCTTGTCACATCAAAATTACCGAAAGCAACCCACTATAATAGTAAATCACATAACTAGTTTTTGTTACTTTTAAAGTAATTGAACTATTTGAATTGCTCAATAACCGGAAGGTGAACAACTTCAACAGTAAAGAATGATACTTTCAGCAAGCTAACCTCAATGTTCTTATGATTTAAATGCATTAATATGCAATTTCTAAACTTCGAAATCATTAACGGAGAGACTGGCTGGAGCAAGGGAGAAATGGGGAAGGTACTGAAAAGAGGTTGTCCCTACTATTAGTTATTACAATAGTATTTTTGTTCCGCGGTTGATATTCTTAATTTACCCAAATTTTCTAAAAGTCTTGAAGCAACGGTAAAATTGTACCCCTATATCCTATAGATCACGGATTTAACCATCACTCTCTTGAGGTATGGCCCTTCCCCAGACCCTACTAAATGTTGGATGCTTCATCCACCGGACAAGCCTTTTTTTGTTCCCTTAGTTCTACCTACCACATTTTGAGGTGTGGAGAAACTTCTAAGTTAAGCAGTAGTTGAACCAGTCCAGTTGAAAAAATCAGCAAAAAGACCTCGAATCCTACTTGAGGAGTCAGAAAAGGGCAGAAATTTAACTGGTACAATCTATATAACAATTGCATATTCACCATACTTTAACCCAAAATCAAGAAAATTAGACCAACCGAAAAGATGCCAGGATGATGGCACAGTAGGCAGCACCTTCGCACAGATTTATGTGGAAACCCTTGCGGGAAAAACCATGGACAAAGGCAGAGGAAATTCACTATGAAGGATGGAGAATACAATGAGGAGAATAGCGTATTAAAAATGTCCAAAATGACCCACTAAATTGCACTTATATAATACATGCGTGCAAATAAATCCTAGGCCCAAAAACATACAAACATAGGTCGCACCGCAAACTTTTCAGGGTCGGATCAACAGAATTTGGGTCACAAACTCTAACAATCTCCACCTTGACACGTATTCTAATTCAGAACTCATGAAATCCGTTTTAAGAAAACTCTCCACCTCTTCTACGAAAACCCCTAAGGGCATATCTTAACTGCTGACACCAACCAATTCTAAGCAATGCTCAAACTTGACACTTGGTAGTGTCTTGGTCATCATATCAATAGGGTTATCATGGGTACTAATCTTGCTTAACACAATATCAGCACGAGCAATAATTTCACGCACAAAATGATACCAAACATTGATATGCTTTGTCCTCTCGTGAAACATCTAATTTTTTGTAAGGAAGATAACACTCTGAATGTCACAAAAGATCGTAGTAATCAGGGACGGCTCTACCTTAGAAAAAAATAGGTGGTCGCCTTAGGACCCCAAATTTTAGGGGCCTCATTTTGCACGATAATATATTGTAGATTTAAAAAAAAAAAATATTATTTATAGAAAAATTATTTTTTATATAAAAAAAAAAAAGAATTATTAGAAGTTCATATATCTAGAGTATTATGTCTTAAGAAAGATTAAATGCATTAATTATATTGTTACTTAAAAAAGAATAATTAGAAAAAATCGATTATATAATTTTGAAAATAGAGTTAGTAAAAAAAATCATTTTTTTTTTAAGTTTAAGGCCTCTATTTGATTTTCGCCTTAGGCCACCAATACGCTTGAGTCACCCCCGGTAGTAATCTGTAAGTCCTTGCTAAGTTCATCAAATAGACCCTTTAACCAAATAGCTTCCCTGTAAGCATCTGTAATAGCCATGTACCTCGTCTCAGTAGTTGACAAAGCAACTGTAGTCTGTAAAGTAGCTTTCCAACTAATAGCACAACCACCAATGGTGAAAACATAGCCTATAAGGGACCTCCTTTTATCAAGGTTTTCTACAAAATTAGAATCAACATACCCGATCACTCCATTTCTATTTTGCCCAAACTGCAAACAAACATCAGCAAATCCATGCAAGTATCTGAAAATCCACTGAACTGTTTTCCAATGTTCTTTACCAGGATTTGCATGTATCTACTAACTGCACTGACTGCATACAATAAAGCTGGTTGTGAACACACCATCACATACATAAGAGACCCAACGACACTAGAGTATGGAACTTGAGACATATAGTCACGCTCATCATCTGTCTTTGGAGATAATGTGGTCGAGAATTTGAAATGAGCTGCCAATAGAGTACTAACAGGTTTGGCATTTTTTATATTGAACCTGTGAAACACTTTCTCAATGTACCTTTTCTGACTCAAGTATAACTTACACTTCTCTTTATCCCTCAGAATTTCCATTCCAAGGATCTTCTTTGTTGCTCTTAAATCTTTCATCTCAAACTCCTTACTGAGTTGGGCTTTGACTTTTCTTATCTCTCTCATATCCTTCGTTACAATCAACATATCATCAACATACAAGAGAAGATACACGAACGAACCATCACTTACCTCCTTGAAATAGACACAACTATCATAACTACTACTCCTAAACATATGAGAAGTCATAAGAGAGTCAAACCTCTTATACCACTGTCTGGGCAACTGTTTTAAGACATAAGAGGAACTTTTTCAGCAAGCATACATCGTCCTACTTTCCTGAGACTACAAAACCATCTGGTTATTACATATAGATGACCTCCTTAAGTTCTCCATGTATGAATGTAGTTTTGACATCCAACTGCTCAAGCTAAAGATTGTACATGGCCACGATATCAAGCAAGGCTCGAATCGAACTATGCTTTGCAACTGGAGAAAACACATCTATGAAATCAAAACCTAGAACCTTACTGTAACCTTTAGCAACTAGTCTTGCTTTGTACCTAGCATCTTCAACTCCCGATATTCCTTTTTTATTTTTAAATATCCACTAGCAACGGACATCTTTCTTATCTTTAGGGAATCTCAACAAATCCCATCTGTCATTCTTATGAAGTGATTCTATTTCCTCCTGCATAGAAATCATCCATCGGCTAGAATCATCACAACTAAATGTCTTTGAGTAAGAAGAAGGTTCTTCTTTGGAATCAATACCTTCTGCTACATTCAATGCATAGGCAACCAATTCAGCTTCACCATACTTCTAAGAAGGTCTAATATCTCTCCTAGGTCTATCTTTAGCAATAGAATATTATGGTGCCACTGGTAGTGAAGAAGAAATAGTATCACTCTGTATCTCCAAGCTAGACTGAGAAGTAGGCACTGGTATGGCTCTAATCTGTAACTCAACGTGGGTGATTGACTTTTCCTGATTCATATCACTAGGCTCATCTGGGGTGAATCCCAAAGCATGGCAATTTCATCGAACACAACATCCCTGCTAATTATAACCTTTCTATTTTCTGGACACCAAAGCTTATATTATTTAACACCAAACTTATAACCCATAAATAAGCACTTGACAGATCTAGGTTCTAACTTTTCATTATCAACATGAGCATAAAAAAGACATCCAAATATCTTTAAATCAGAGTAACTGGCAGGAGTAATAAACCATACCACTTGTGGAGTCTTTTTGTTAATCGCAACTGGAGGAGAATGATTAATAAGAAGACAAGTTGTGGAAGCATCTTCGGCCCAAAAAGACTTGGGTAAACCAGCATTAGAGAGGATAAATGTACCTTCTCTATTATAGTCCTATTCATTCATTCGGCCACACCATTCTGCTGCGGAGTATGACGAACTGTTAAGTGCGTCACTATTCCTTCTGACTTGCACAGAACATTAAATTCATTAGAATAGAGATCTAAACCATTATCAGTCTGAAGGCATTTCCCTACTTCCCTATTTGTTTTTTAATCATAGTCTTCCACTTCTTGAAAATGGAAAATACATCATTCTTTTTCTTCAGGAAGAAAACCCAAACTTTTTTGGAATAGTCATCAATAATAGCTAACATGTAATTAGCACATCCTCTAGAAAGTACTCTAGAAGGACCCCAGAGATCAAAATGAATGTAATGAAGTGTGTTTTTAGTAGAGTGGATGCCTTTAGTGAATCTGACTCTATTCTGCTTCCCAAAAATATAGTGCTCACAGAACTCAATTTGGTAATACTCTAGCCATCAAGAAGGCCTCTCATACTTAGTTCAGCCATCCTGTTTTCACTCATATGTCCCAGACGCATATGCCAAAGCTTAGCAACATCACTATCTGATAGAGAGAAAGTAGAAACAGCAGCATCACATGTAACCGTAAAGCCTTGTAAGACGTACAAATTAGTAGTTTTTCTCTGTCCCTTCATCACAATAAGATCACCTTTACTAACCTTTAGGAATCCACCTTCACCGGTGTACTTATATCCGTTCGAATCAAGGGTACTCAAGGAAATAAGATTTCTCTTCAGGTCTGGGACATACCGCACAACAACAAGTGTCCTCACAACCCCATCAAACATCTTGATCCTAATTGTTCCAATACTAGCTATATTATAAGGTGTGTTATTTTCCATCAACATAGCACCTTTAGAAACCATTTCATATATTTTAAACCAATCCCGATTGCGACACATATGAAATGTGCAAGCTGAATCAAGAATCCAATTCTCACAGGGTTTGGAGTTACCATAAGAAATTACCAAGAGTTCTCCATCACTACTACCATCTTCAACAAAATTAGCTTCACCGGACTTCTCTGGTTGTTTTCCTTTCTAGTTTTCAGCTTCCTGTTTATTTCTATTATGTAACTTATAACACTCAGATTTGATATGGCCCTTCTTCTGGCAGTAATTATAGGTTTTGTTTCTATTTTTAGATTTTGACCTAATCTTCTCATCACCTCTAGAGTTCCCCTCATGAGTCCTTCCTCGAACAATGAGACCATCTCCTTGAGTCACTGACCCATTCACAAGATGTTTTATCTTTTCTTTAGAGAACAACACATCATATACATCATCTAGGGTTAGGGTATCATGACTATATAAAATCGTATCCCTAAAGGTCGAATATGATGCAGGCAGCGAACATAGCAAAATTGACCCTAGATCCTCCTCATTGTACTTAACCTCCAGAGTCTCTAAATCAGAGATGATTTCCTTAAATAAAGTTAGATGATCATTCAAAGACGTACCCCCAGACATGAGATGGGAATAAAGTAGTTGTTTAAGATACAACTTACTAGTTAGGCTATTCGTTATACATAACTGGCATAACGCAGCGGCAGTGGTATCCTTCAAAACATCTTGTAGAATCTGATTGGATAGGTGAAGGTAGATCTGAGATAGAGCCTTTCGATCCTTACGCCATTTATCCTCTTTTGTCCACAATGAAGGCATCTTATCAGAATAAGCAATACCACAAAACAAAAGAAAACAAGAAGAAGACACACAAATTTATGTGGAAACCCTTGTGGGAAAAACCACGAGCAGAGGCAGAGGAAATTCACTATGAAGGATGGAGAATACAACGAGGAGAATGACATATTAAAAACGTCCAAAATGACCTACTAAATCAAACTTATATAGTACGTTCGTACAAATAAATCCTAGGCCCAAATCAGCCCGATCCCTTCGTTACCACCATAGACCCCACAAAAAATCACAAACATGGAACGCACCGTAACCTTTTCAGGGCCGGATCAATAGAATTTGGATCACAAACTCAAACATTCACAAATGAAAAAAGAGAAACACCAAGCAACAAGAAAAAGCGCAAAGGAATTGCAAACAGATGATTTATCACTTCCCATCCAATACAGCAACAAATTTTAAATAAGAATTTGAACAACCTCCTAACAACAACAAAATAAATGGAATCATTTCACACGGCAACACACTAGAGATGAGCAATTTGAACAACCTGTAAACATAATAACTAGATAGGCAGCTCAAATCCAATAAGTAATGGAAGTCTCAAGATCCTTTCTTTATAAAAATGTCAAGTTGGAATACATACTTCAAGAATTTTAAGCACATTAATCTTTCAAAGGGCAATAAACCCAAGATAAAAGATTCCCTAAAATTTCTCTTAACACTTGAAATATCAAAATGAAGCTACACTAATAGCCTCTCAGCTCTCAAGTAACTATCTCAAAGACCTCAAGCAGAAGCTGTTGCCTTCTTCCTTGGAGCTGCTTCAGTACCTAGACAAACAACAGTAAAAAGTGTATTATTATCTCATACAAGTTATGACTAGATATTCCTGATCATCAAATGTCAATATCTAAACCAAAATCTTAGTCAAACTAAAACAGGAAAGATCACTCTGAATTAAATATGTGAATCTTTCACAATCACTCACAATTTTCATGCAAAATATTTTTTGAAAATAGTTTTAACTTGAAAATTTATTTTCTAGAACTATTTGCAGCATTCGGTTGGGTACAAAGTCACCGACCATACTCACTCAAGGTGGAAGATAAAGTGTAACAAAGTCTTAAATACTCTCATCAATCCCATTTGTTTGTGCCTCTTTCATTTTTTAGTTGGGATCGAAGAAGACACCTTTCTGTCTTTAGTGATAATTTAACTTCAAACATTTCATTTTACCCGTAAATAGTGAATTTATGGCCACACAAATATTAACCGCTTAATTCGAATAATAAGTTTCAAAAGTATTTCTTTAATTCCTCGTGACCAGTCAAACAGCTTTACATAAATTGGGACAGCAGTAGTAGTTGTGATTAGGATCCCCTCCAATATCTATTTCCTCCTGCAACTCAAATAACCTTGTTGACTTTTGACACGAGTCACTTGTTAAATTTTACTGGCCAAATCATATACCTTTCTTAATCAATATACACACACAAAGCTTCTCTCGTCGTCACTCCTCGTACTAAAGAAAGTACCAAACCCTGCACTACTATTGCCATCATTGTAAACTCTATATACCACATGTCATGGTTCATTTCAGAACACATCCCCTGACCCAGATTTATTAGAAACAAGTTTCTCTTTAATATGAACAAAACCATAGTGATTCCATCCTAGAATGTGCACAAATAATCTATTCTACTCCACCTCCACATTCTTAGTGCTAGGAAAATAAATATTCCCACCCAGGATAATATCCACACAAAATAGCAATAACAAGAGAGTAACAACGACACCAAATATTATAACGGGGTGAATAAAATACTCAATTGGGGAATACAATAATAGTGATTACAACTTGACAGTGTCAGAAGACTACTACTCTTTATAAATGAAACAACACACTTTTATTTCTCAAAACTCACTACAATATTACTCCCACACTATTATCTCATAGACTATAGAATATTTGTGGATTACTTTCTTTCCTCTCTATTGCTCTCTCAATTTTGGAGTACCTAAAACTGAAATAGAAATCATCTATTTATAGATGAACGTCCCAAACTTTTCATGTTGCGGCACCAATTTCCAACTTGATCATGTTGCAACACCAACTTACAAATTCATGTCACCACATTAGACATGTTGCAACACTAATTTTTCTTATTATTTTTTAATTTATTTTAATTATTTTGATCCCACAAATCTCTTTCTTAATTTTGATTTTTCTTCTTCATTCCAAGACTTGACGTCATGGACTTCTTCATAGTCAATGCCATGTCTTTGCTTGTAGCCTTTAGCTATGAGTCTTGCCTTGTATCTCTCTACCTTTCCATGAGCATTCTTCTTTGCCTTGTATACCCATTGACTCCAATTGCTTGATGATCTTTAGGAAGAGTTGTTAACTCCCAAGTGTTGTTGTTTTTTATCGACTGAATTTCTTCTTCCATGGATTGTCTCTATCTTTTTTCTGTAATAGCTTCATCAAAATTCATTGTTGCACTGTCAGGATAGAGACAACAGAAAAAATCAAAATTAGTAACTTCTTCTGTGTCATCATAGGGTTCTTGGATGCTCTTCATCCTCTGTAGCCTTTCACTTGAACTCTGATCTTGAGAAAAAATAAATGCAACATTTGCTGGTAGGGTTGTATCCTGTACAGGTGCCATGGTATCTTGCTCTTCTTCATCTCCAAAGTATGGAAGAAAATTATATGTTCTTTCTTTTGGAGCCTCCTGACCTTCCCAATTTCATGACGCTTCTTCATCAAATTCAACATCACGACTGACCACCACTTTGTTGTCGCTTGGATTGTATAGCTTGTAGCCTTTTGAACTAGTGTCATAGCCAATAAACATATACCTGATACTTCGATCATCAAGTTTAGCTCTCCCTTGATATGGAATATGAGCGTAGGCTATGCTTTCAAAAATTATCAAGTGCTTGAAACTTGAATTTCTTCCGCTCCATGCTTCTTGAGTTGTTTGATCTTTCACATTTCTTGTTGGATACTTGTTGCTTAAATAAACTGCACATGAAAAAGCCTCGACCCAAAATTATTTTGGCATATTTTTAGCTTTCAACATACATCTTGCCATATTAAGAATTGTTCTATTCTTTTTTTATACAACTCTATTTTGTTGGGGCGAGAAAGGTACCATTAGAGGGTGACGAATTCTATGAGACTAACCAATGTTACTAAATTCTTTTGAAGTGAATTCGCCTCCTCTATCGGACCTTAAGGCTTTTATTTCATAGCCACTCTCTTTTTCTACAAGTGCTCAAAATTTTTTAAAGGCAACAAAAGCTTCTAATTTTTGCTTCAAGAAATATACTCAAGTCTTTCTACTGAAATCATTAATAAAGAGTAAGAAGTATTTACTTTTACCAAAAGAAGGTGGATCGATTGGACCACACACATCGGTGTGAACAAGCTAAAGTTGATTAGTTGATGATACGGGTACGATCATGATCGGGGTCCAATGCGTCAATACTCGAGCTCGGTGGGCTGCTCATCCAAGGAACAAGCGTTGAAGTGTAGAGAACAAGTCCCACAAGCTCCAAAACTATTTCACTGTTCATCCACGTTCACTGTTCAGCCGCCCTTTGCAAGGTTTCTTTAGTCATTTGTAATAAGTTAACCTAGGTATAAATAGAACCTCATTAGGTCATTTTTGGGATATTTTTGGAGAATATATTTTGTAGCCTCTTTAAGAGTCTTTAGCAAGGTGGAATCCTTGGACAAGGTGGAATCCTTGTGATGATCATTTGCTTAGAAACGGAGATTGCTTGGGAATTCTGGTTCCCTTGAGGTCACGTAAGAGATAGTTTTAGATTGTGTGTGATATTAAAGGTCCAAAAGTGGAATAAGCTTTTGGGTTGTTAATATTATACCATTCCTTTGTCTATCTATCAATCTTTACTTTCTTGTAATCGTTTGTCTATATCTATGTAATCCATTTGTATTCTTGTCTTGTAACCGTGTGTTGTTATTATTGCATCTTGTTCATCAAGTTTTGTTTCTATTTTAGTGTGTTTTACTCTTGATATCACTTTCCTTCTTGTTCTTCCTGCGAATCCGAGAGAGGTCATCAAAAGGGTCCATAGTTCTTGAACTAGTGGACTGATTTTGGTGTTTGTGTTGTTGTGTTCTTGGGGAGTTTGGTATCATTTGGTATCAAATCAAGGCTGGTTGTGTTCCTACACTACCAATCTTGTGTTCTCTTGGACGAAAATTTAAAAAAAAAAACTGAAAACTGAAAAAAAATTCCTAAGTGCAAATCTGTCCATTTTGTGTTCTTGGCCGAAAATTGTGTTGTTGTTATCTTGGACAAGATTTGTTTGTTGTGTGTATAGAACTTGTATTCTTTTGTTTGTTTAGAGTGTTTCTAGTGCTGGTTTCTTTCTCATCAACACTAAAAAGTGTCCAAATCTAAGATTGAACTTGAACTTGTTGAAGTTGTTGATATGAACAAGGTGTGGCCGAGTTGGATGTTGTTGTTACCTAAACCTTGGCCGATTTGATGGTTTTATTGTAGTGGAGTGGGAAACTGAAATTGTTGTTGTTCTTGGAGTTGTTGTGTTCTTAAGGTTCTTCACCCTTTCATCATCTTGTTAATCCTTAAAGTGCAAACTAGATCTAAAAAGGTGAAAGACAAACTTGTAGTAGTTGTTAGTGAAAGACTTGTCCCTATCACTTTAAAGACTTTTCATCTACTTTTCCTTGATTTAAGGACCTTGTTTCAAGGAGAAAGTTCAAAGAAGTCAAGTTTTGCATTTGAAATTTGAACAAAAAGGCTCCAAGACCACTTTTCCCTCCATTAACCAAATCCACCAATTCCAAATTGTATATTGATCAAGACTTGAAATTTGGAAATAAAATTTTGATAAAACTCGAGGCCAATAGTGGACTGCCACATCACTAAAGTACTGTTCACGCAACATTTTTGAGTTCAAATTTTAGATTTCTTAGTTTCATTTTATTGTTTCCTAGTTTCGTTTGTTTGCTCGACACTAATTGACAATCTAGTAATACCCTACTAGCTTGTAACTTAGTTTTGTGTACGTTCTTCTTGTTAACGTTGTTTGTTGTGTGCTTTTCTTGTTTTTGAGTTGTAGTATCTTTTTTTGTTCAAGTTCATACATTACTTCTTCGAGTCGTTTCAAACAAGAATCTACTCCGACCTCGAGCCACAATTGGGACCAAGTAACCTCATTGGAGTATAAGTGAGTTATCAACACTTGTAAGGACAATAGAGTGAAAAATCCAAAGTGTGAAAGTGAGGGATTGTGGACTATTTTGAGACGCATTGTGGACTGTTTTGTAACGAATTGTGGACTGATTTTTGCTAATCTTTAATGTGTTTGTTGTTTTCGTGTTGTTTGCTTAGTAGCTCTTGATGGGTACAATGGCAAATGAACCTTAAATACCTAGTTGGGTTAAATCCATCATGGCAAGGCTTGATGCCATAGATAGGTAAATAATGGGCAAAATGGAAGGAAGATTGGAAGGGATGGAAGGCTCTCTGTGCAAGAAGTTGGATAACTTGATGGAGCATCCAAGCCTTCCTAATAAAATTACCGTGAGTGGACATGCACCACACGAGCTACAAGGTAATCAAACTAACTTTTGCACTCTAGTGAATGAGGATAATAGCCAACTAAGTGTGAATGATAGTTTGTCTTTAAGTGAGCCGAATGTGCCTTCATTTTGTGATGATAATGTACAACTTGAGATTATGGATACACTATTTGATTCACCTAGTGTTGAAGCCATTGTGGAAAGTAGTAGTATATTGTCTTATGGAAGTCATGAAGACCAACCTGTGTGTGAAAATGATGATGTTGAACATGTTGGCCGAATGACTAAGGATGACCCTCTAGTTGTTTTTGTTATTGACCATGATAGTATAGAGGGGACATTTGATCATTATTGTAGTAGTATTGGGGTAAGGAAGTGTATTCCCAACCCGTGCCCATGGACACTCTACCCATTTGATTTCGGTGATCATTTGAAGTGTGGTGATGAGGATGTCTTTTGGAATAACTTGAATGTGCATAGAGTGTATGGTTTTCCTCGCTCGGCTTTCAAGTATAATTATTGTTCCAAGAAGAGTCTATGTTTTCCACATGATAAGCGATGTTTGTTCCTTGTTTCTTGTCACACTAATGTGGATAAACTAGTTGATTCTCCCTTGGTAGGGTAATTGGGTAAGAGGGATATTTGGGTATATGTGAAGTTTGAGCCATGTTGGCAAGATGCTATGATTGATTACACTAATCCTAACCCTCATACCTTGAGGAAATTTTGTTTGTTTGTCCTTTCTATTGCTTTGCAAGGTTCGGATTTGAGGATGAATCCTTTCTAAGGAAGGCAGAATGATACGAGTACAATCATGATCGGGGTCCAATGCATCAAGACTCGAGCTCGGGGGACTGCCCATCCAAGGAAAAAGCTTTGAAGTGTAGAGAACAAGTCCCACAAGCTCCAAAACTATTTCACTGTTCATCCGTGTTCACTGTTCATCCGTGTTCACTGTTCATCCGCCCTTTGCAAGGGTTTCTTAGTCATTTGTAATAAGTTAACCTAGGTATAAATAGAACCTCATTTGGTCATTTTTGGGAGATTTTTGGAGAAGATATTTTGTAGCCTCTTTGAGAGTCTTTAGCAAGGTGGAATCCTTAGACAAAGTGGAATCCTTGTGTTGATCATTTGCTTAGAAACGGAGATTGCTTGGGAATTCCGGTTCCCTTGAGGTCACTTAAGAGATAGGTTTAGATTGTGTGTGATATTAAAGGTCTGAAAATGGAATAAGATTTTCGGTTGTTAATATTATACCATCCCTTTATCTATCTATCTATCTTTGCTTTCTTGTAATCGTTTGTCTATATCTATGTAATCCGTTTGTGTTCTTGTCTTGTAACCGTGTGTTGTTGTTATTGCATCTTGTTCATCAAGTGTTTTTGTTGTTTTAGTGTGTTTTACTCTTGATATCACTTTCCTTCTTGTTCTTCTTGCGAATCCAAGAGAGGTCATCAAAAGGGTCCATAGTTCTTGAACTAGTGGACTGATTTTGGTGTTTGTGTTGTTATGTTCTTGGGGAGTTTGGTATCATTTGATCTTGACATGGTTTCCTTCGAAAGACCTCTCCTTTCATGTTTTCCAAGAAGACAAGCTTCACATAGCTGATTGGGATGATTGATTGATGAAATTCCATCAACCATGTTCTTGTCTCCCATTGATTTGAGAGCTTCAAAGTTCAAATGTCCAAATTGCATGTGCCAACACCACGAATCATCTTGCACATTAGTCTTCAAAAATTTTGCATTAATGGTCTTAAGATTCAAAGGAAATAATCTATTTTTTGCCATATGCACTTTGGCAATTAAATTATTACTTGAATCTCTAAGCCAAAAATGTATATTTTTTTCATATGAATATTATATCCTTTTTCAAGAAGTTGGCCAAAACTCAAAATATTATTTTTTAGTGTTGGCACATAGTAAACCTCAATGATCAATTTGTGATCACCATTTTTACAGGATATCAAAATCGCACCTATTTCTTCAATTTGAATCTCTGGGATATCTCCAAAAGACACATTATCTCTCATCGTCTCCTTGATCTCCACAAACTTGTCTTCGTATCCACACATATGATTACTTTCTCCATTATCAAGATACCATGAACTGTAATCATCTTCTGTGAGTGTTATTAACAATGTTGACTCATCTTCTTCTTTGTTGTTGTCAATAAGGTTAGCTTTTTCTTCAATATTACTACGACATTTCAAAGAGTAATGTCCAAATTTATGACAGTTGTAGCACTCAATTTTAGATTTGTTATACCTCATTTCATTGGTACCTTGATAAGCTCCACGTCCTCTTCCTCCCCGTTGTCCACGACCACGGACTCTAAATGTTAAGTGGTTTTTATCCTCATTGTTGAATTTGTTGATATAACTCCTTCCTCTTCCACGGCAGCCACAGCCTCGCCATTTTCCATTTCCTCTGTAACTTTTTTCACCTCTCAAATCTTTTAAGGATGCCTGAGTTTTAAGAAGTTGCTCCAATGGCTCTTCTTTTCTTCTTTTCATTTTTTCTTAGGGGGATTGTAAAGAAATTTCCAATTGCTCTATTGTCATAGAGTCTAAATCTTTAGACTCCTCAATAGAACACACCACATAATTAAATTTGGGTGTTAAAGAGTGAAGGATCTTTTCTACCACATGCACATCATCTACTTCCTCTCCGTACCTTCTTAGTTGATTCACAACAGCCATCACTCTTGAATAAAAATCCAAAAAGGATTCGGATTCTTTCATTTTTAAAACTTCAAAATCATCCCTTAGAGTTTGAGGTTTTACCTTCTTCACTTTATCAACTATGTGGAGAGAATTTTGTAAAATCTCCCTAGCTTCCTTCGAGGTGGTTGTATCAGCCACCTTCTCAAACATACCATCATCCAGACATTGATGGATGAGAGTGAGGTCCTGTTGATCTTTCTTCCTTGTCTTAATCAAGACATTTTTTTCATTTTGAGATAGATTCTCCTCATTGACAGATTTTGTATACCCTTTGTCTACAATGTCCCAAACATCTTGAGAACCAAGAATGGCTTTCATTCGTAGGCACCATTTTTCATAATTTTCTTTTGTAAGGCGGTGGTACTGAAAAGACAATGGACTATTATTTGTCATGGATCTGATACCACGTTGTTGGGGAAAAATAAATATTTCCACCCAGGATAATATCCACACAAAATAGCAATAACAAGAGAGTAACGACAACACCAAATATTATAACGGGGTAAATAAAATACCCAATAGAGGAATACAATAATAGTGATTACAACTTGACATTGTCAAAAGACTACTACTCTTTATAAATGAAACAACACTCTTTTATTTCTCACAACTCACTACAATATTACTCCCACACTATTATCTCACAGACTAAAGAATATCTATGGATTACTCTCTTTCCTCTCTATTGCTCTCTCAATTTTGGTGTACCTAAAACTGAAATAGAAATCATCTATTTATAGATGAACGTCCCAAACTTTTTATGTTGCAACACCAATTTCCAACTTGATCATGTTGCAACACCAACTTCCAAATTCATGTCACCACATTAGACATGTTGCAACACTAATTTTTCTTATTATTTTTAATTTATTTTAATTATTTTGATCCCACACTTAGAACACTAAATCCGCACAGTTTGGTTTGACAATACATTGAAATAATAGATGCATGGGCTCACTGAAAATCAGAATAGATAGCTTATTAAGATGATTTCATCTACTAATACTCATACGCTGGTACTAGGGCAGCGGGAGGAAACATTCTGGAGGGGATCTTAGTCCTTATATTTGCACTGAAGGTCGGAAAACAATATCTAAATATTGGTTCAAGCAAGTATATGGTTATCTGTAAAGTAAAATGACTTTTATCTATAACTAGGGGAAACCTTAATAAAAAACAAAGTAACCAATCACTAGAAAATGATATAAATATTATAGAACAATTCATAAAAAGAGAGAGAAAATGTTTATGTGATATTTATTTTTGCTAGAAAGGTTAAATATCGTTATTTGATGTCAAATTGGATCATAAATTGTTGCATTGTGTCAATTTACCATTATTTTATGTAAAGATTATTTTGTATGTACTTTTTAAATTATTTATTGTAAATTGTGATTGTATTTTTTTATATTTATTGAATTAAGTTTTTAATTGTAAGTTGTAGCAATTTTTAAAAAAATATTTAAAAATATCTTTTATAAAAATTTACATATTATATATACATACATATATATATATATATATCAATTAAAATCTCCCTTAAATATTTGCATTTATCTTTCTCCCTCGTCTGTTTCCTTAAATAAAGGATTGATAATAAATTCTTAATTTTCTCCTTATTGTATTATACTTTTTTTTAACTTAATTCCTCAAATCAACCCTTTCGATAGGGAAAGAACGTGAAACATAGAACACAAAAGTAACGTGAGAGTTTCAAAAGAAAAGGAAGTTAGAGTGGGCGAGGAGAAGGTTTGTTCATAGAAACTCAGCCGTAAATTTATAAATCCAGAAATATATACAAAAAAAGGAAAAATTGGAAGGACTCAGTAAAACACAAATTAAGTACTCCATCTGGACTCTACACAAATTTTGGTTAATAAGATCCCTATACGTCCTTGAAGCCTAAAGTTACTTCACCTACAACTCCAAAAACACACTTCATTATAGATCAGAGAGCAATTTCTTTTTTCTCAAGTTTAATTTCCAGGACCACTGTCTATGCAACATAGATCCCTTTGCACATTGTAGGCATAAATATACAAGGTTGTTTTTCTTTTCATTTTTGTAGTAATCGAAAAATGCAAGACTTCATAGGCATATGAATTCATACTACAGGCTGAAATAACCACCTAATCAGAAATTTAACTGGTATAATCAATATAACTATTACATATTCACCATACTTCAACCCAACCCGAAATCAAGAAAATTAGAACAACCAAAAGAATGTCAGGATAATGGCACAGTATGTTGTTTGGGGTACACAAAATCTGTATGTTAGTTCACTAAACTTCAGCACAAGTTCAAAACATTTCAAGAATACTTATGAAGTTTTCCAACACCTTCAACACAATTTAACTATGAACTATCAAAGAAGTGTGTTATTTTATTAAGAAATAAGATGAAACAGAATAAGTCAAGTCCTTCGCATTCACGAAGTGTCCTTAAGAAAATAATTCCCTTCAAGTAATCGAGGTTGCGGAATTTTCTTCCCAGGATAAAATGGCTTCATAACCAGAAAGTAGCGGTACCTCAAACGTTCTGGTTTTCTTCGAACAGATGATCACACAGAGTTTTTAAAAGACAAGAAGTGTTTTAATACAGAAAATTTTCTTGCTAATCCTGTGAAAAAATACAGGTTTATATAGTCATGAAGTGCCTCTTCAGAAAGGAGGCAATGGTTCATCGAAAGGTGTGTCTTTTCTAAATAGTCATGTCTATCCATTCGAAATGGTGTGTCTTTTTCAAACAGCCACAACCATCCAAATAGTCATACCTTTTCCCAAAACAGTGTGTCATTTCCTAGAAAGGTTGTATCCCTTCCGAGGTAGCATTTCGCATTTCTGCAGTTGTTTCTGCACCGTATGCATGAACGTTAATAGAGGAACAAAAAACTAGTTCATTTTTCCTTTGGATTCTTAGATCACTTGATTTACCAAATAAACTTTATCTAAAAAATTAATATCATCGATCATTTGACAAATTCGAAGTCGAAGCCAAGCCAAGCGAGCGACGACGATTGCGGCGCAAGGTGCCTCTTGGATCTTGTCTCACTTACCATGTGGAGTTTGTGTTTCTTAATATAAACACATGAAGGTTTCAGTCTCCCACCAATGTGGGAGAAGTAGTAGACTTTTCTTATTTTTGAGTACACTTTCCTTTTTAAGTGTTATCTCAATTTTCCCTCCACTTAATTCCCTTCATTTTCTATTCACACTTTTAGTCTTGAACCCAACAATCCCCCACATGAATGGGGAATGGATATTCTTTGTAAAACTTTACGAACAAGTATGTGATCATCAAGCAAATACTGATTGCATCTGGATAAGTGAGTTTTCCTTTGAACTTTCTGTAGTGAACATGCATCGGATGCACTCGGTCAATTGGTAGATTTGATATCTTTGAACCATCAAGATTTAATGTACACCTAGACAATACACATCACATAACCAGTCTTTTACCATTTATGGTTCTCACAGTTTTGTTCGGTTTAGCCATGAATTCATGAGATCTTAGAGAATAGGACTTTACTACCATTTTCCTTGAAGCGACTTCCACTTCACCCTTACATAAGTGATTTCTAAGCGTTTCAATCCAATAGATTAAACTATTTGGTCAAATCTATCAAATTTAGATAATCATTAAAAGACTTCACACCATAAGTCTTATCCTTGTTTACTAAACATTGTCTACATCATGAGAATGGGTTGGGTATATTGACATTATTGAACCTATCAGACACAACTTTGTTTGGTCTCCTTGAACCTAGCTCTTGAGATATCCAGTCTGCTAGGTAGAGTTACCGCCATGCTGTCCTGTCTTAGGTCGTAAACCCATTCCCTTAGATGTCCTCTTAACTCCCTCTCTAGATAGGTCTTTTGTAAGTGGATCTGACACATTATCCTTTGACTTCACATAGTCAACAGTGATAATTCCACTAGAGAGAAGTTCTCTAACGGTATTATGTCTCTATTTTATATGATGAGATTTACCGTTGTACATCATGCTCCCTGCCCTACCTATTGTCGTTTGGCTATCACAGTGTATACATACTGGTGCCACTGATTTGGTCCAATAAGAAATATCTTCCAAAAAATTTGGAGTCATTCTGCTTCTTCACCGGCTTTATCCAATGCAATAAACTCAGATTCCATAATGGAGCAAGCAATATATGTCTGTTTGGATGATTTTCAATAGACTTCAATTCCACCTATAGTAAATATATATCCACGTATTGAGTTTACTTTATTTGATCCAGTGATTCAATTTGCATCACTATATCCTTCAATTACTTCAGGATATTTAATATAATGTAAAACATAGTCTTGAGTGTATTTAAGATACCCCAAAACTCTTTTCATTGCCATCCAATGAGTTTTACTAGGATTACTCGTGTACCGACTTAACTTACTAATAGCACATGCTATGTCTTGTCGTGTACAATTCATGATATACATCAAACATTCTAACACTTTTGCATAGTCCAACTGTGAGTCACTTTCACTTCATTCTTTTGAAGTGCAAAGTTCACGTCCAATGGAGTCTTGGCAATACCAAATTCCAAATACTTGAACTTTTCAAGTACCATTTCGATATAATGAGACTGTGACAATGTCAATCCTCGTGAAGTTCTGTAGATTCTTATTCCTAAAATCACTCCGCAACTCCAAGGTCTTTCATATCTAAAGCATTTATTTTGTAGCATTTATATCAGAAATATCTCTATTGATGATCAACATATCATCCACATACAAACAAACAATGTCCTTGTGATTTGGAGTGTCTTTAATGTAAACACATTTATCACATTCGTTTATCTTAAACCCGTTTGCCATCATGGTTTAGTCAAACTTCATATGACACTGTTTAGGTGTTTGTTTTAGTCCATACAGTGACATAACAAGTTTATACACCTTATTTTTTTTACCTAGAACCACAAAACCCTCAGATTGTTCCATGTAAATTTCTTCCTCCAATTCTTCATTTAGGAATACTGTTTTCATATCCATTTCATAGATTTCAAGACCATATACCGCCGCCAAGGCAATTAACATTTAAATTAACATTATCCTCATTACAGGCGAGTATATATCAAAGTAATCAAGGCCTTCCTTTTGTTTAAAGCCTTTTACTACAAGTCTTGCCTTGTATTTATCAATAGTACCATCCATTTTCATTTTTCTTTTGAAGATTTATTTAGAACCTAAAGGTTTATTTCCTGGAGGATGATAAACCAACTCCCATAAATGGTTGCTTAAGATTGAATCAATCTCACTATTGACTGTTTCTTTTCAAAAGGATGAGTCTGAAGACGCTATCACTTCTTTAAAAGTTTGAGGCTCATTTTCTAAGAGAAATGTTACAAAATCTGATCCAAATGAAGTTGATGTTCTTTGGTGTGTACTACGTTTTGGATTTTCATCATTATATACATCCTTACTTGGTTCATCTCGAGGTTGGTTAGGCCCCCACTAGATTGTTCGTATCTATTTTTATACGGATAAATGTGTTCAAAAAATTCAGTATTATCTGATTCAATTATTGTATTTTTAGTGATATCCATATTTTTCGATTTATGAACCAAAAACCGCCATGTTTTACTACTTTTAGCATATTCTATGAACACGTAATTCACTGTCCTAGGTCCTATTTTCTCCCCTTTAGGCATAGGAACTTGGACTTTCGCTAGACACCCCACACCTTGAAATATTTCAAGTTGGGTTTCCTTCCTTTCTATTTTTCATATGGAACTACTTGTGTCTTACTATGGGGCACTCTATTGAGTATTCGGTTAGCTGTAAGGATAGCTTTCCCCCACAAGTTTTACGGTAAACCTGAACTTATAAGTAAGACATTCATGATTTTCTTTAAGATTTGGTTTTTCCATTCCGCAATTCCATTAGATTGAGGTGAATACGGGTTTGTAGTTTGATGGACAATTATATTCTCTACACATATTTCCGCAAATGGAGATTCATATTCTCCACCCCTATCACTTCTTCTCATTTTGATCTTTTTCTTTAACTGGTTTTTAACTTCTATTTTATATTGCCTAAACGCATCAATTATTTCATCTTTACTGTTTAGCAAATCGACATAACAATATCTAGTTCAATCATCAATAAAAGTTATAAAATACTTTTTTTCACCACGAGATGGTGTTGACTTTATATCACAAATGTCAGTGTGTATTAAGTTTAAGGGATTGGAATTCCTTTAAACAGACTTATACGGAATCTTAGCATACTTTGATTCCACATACGTTTGATATTTTGATTTATTGCACTCAAAGTTTGGCAAAACTTTTAAGTTAATCAATTTTCGCAACGTTTTATAATTGACATGTCCTAATCATTCATGCCACAAATCATTAGACACAAGAAAGTAAGAAGAAATAGAAATTTTATTGATTTCAACATTCATTACATTCATCTTAAATAGGCCCTCAGTAAGGTAGCCTATTCCTACGTACACTTCTCTTTTACTAAGTATAATTTTTCCAAAAATAAATACACATTTGAATCCATTTTTGTCAAGAAATGATTCAAAATCAAGTTCTTCTATAACTCCAGTACATACAGGACATAGTTCAAAGTAAACACTTTTCATGATGTCATTTTCAGGCAAACCTTTCTTGTTCCTTCAACTTTTGCAGTTGCGAAGTTTGCCGTATAGATCTTCTCTTCACCGTGAGAGGGATCAAATGCAGTAAACAACTCCTTATTTGCACAAACATGGCGGGTAGCACCGAAATCCATCCATCATTCTCAAGGATTTCCCACCAAGTTGCATTCTGACAGCATGACACACAGATCTTCCATTTCGCTCTTGGATTTAGCCATATTTGCTTGGTCCTTCTTTTTGTCTTTCTTTGGGGAACGACAATCTGTTGACTTGTGGCCAATCTTTCCACAATTAAAGCATTTACCTTTGAATGTCTTCTTAGATTGGTTGCTTTCTTGTCCAGCAGTCTTCCACTTTTTTTAGTTGTTGCATTCGTCTTCTACAATGTTTGCACCATTCATTGTAGAATTTTCTTTCGACCTTCTTTCCATGACTTTGTTGTCTTCTTCAATGCGCAGTCTCACTATGAGATCTTCGACTGTTGTCTCCTTTTATTTATGTTCCAAGTAGTTCTTGAAGTCCTTCCACATAGGTGGCAACTTCTCTATTATTGTCGCAACTTGAAACGCCTCGTTCACAACTAAACCTACAATAAAGTTTATGTGAATATTAAGAACATTTTTAACATGTTCAACCAAGGTATTTACCAAACTCATACCTTCCGCAAGGAGAACGTGGATGATAACTTGCAGTTACTGTACTTGAGATACAATCGACTTGTTGTCAACCATTTTATACTCTAGGAATCTTGCAACAAAGAACTTCTTGGTTCCAGTATCCTCAGTCTTGTATTTTCTTTCTAGCATACCCCACAACTCTTTTGACATCTTTATTCCACCACACACATTGTATAGGTCATCTTGGAGGCCACTTAGAATATAATTCCTGCATAGGAAATCAAAATACTTCCACGCCTCAATAACAACAAATCTCTCCTGGTCCGAAGTTCCCTCGGGCAACTCTGTAGCTTCCTCATATATAAATCTTTGAAGACATAAGGTTGTAAGGTAGAAAAACATTTTCTGTTGCCACCTTTTAAAATCAATACCCATGAATTTTTTGGGTTTCTCCGTTGGTGCCATTGCCTGCGGAGCACTCGTACGACCCGTTGTGACAATATTAGTTTCTGTCACACTCATCCCAACATCATTCACATGATTTCCATAAGTCATTTTCCTATCACAAAAAGACAGTCAACTTTAGTATATTGAAATACTACTTATAAAGTTGTAGCAACTTTAAACACACCTTATTTCTACTTTAACGATGATGTTTTTATGACTCCAAATCATTAACCGAATGAGCCTTTAACTTGTGATGAAGTTTTTATGTCTTCAAATCACTTGTTAAGTTCAAATGGAGTAGAAAGTGTAAAGCTATAATCTTCAGAAACCAAACAATACAAATTACAGATTATTTCCTTAAGATTGTTGTTTCAAGTAAACAAAATTTGTATGTTAGTTCACTAAACTTCAACATAAGTTCAAGACATTTCAAGAACACTTATGAAGTTTTCCAACACCTTTAACACAAGTTCACTATGAACTATCAAAGAAGTGTGTTATATTATTAAAAAATAATATGAAACAGAATAAGTCAAGTCCTTCGAACTCACGAAGTGTCCTTAAGGAAATAATTCCTCTCAAGTACTTGAGGTTGCAGAATTTTTCTCCCAGGATAAAATGGCTTCACAACCAGAAAGTAGCAGTACCTCAAACGTTCTGGTTTTTATTGAACTCACTAGATGGGAGATGATCACACAGAGTTTTTAAGAAGACAAAAAGTGTTTAATGAAGAAAATTTCTGTGCTAAACCTTCAGAAAAATGAAGGTATATAGCCATGAAGTGCCTCTTCATAAAGGAGGCAGTGGTTCATCGAAAGGTGTATTTTTTCTGAATAGTCATGTCTATCTATTAGAGTTGTGACCCAAATCTTGTTGATCCGGCCTAAAAAGTTTTGCGGTGCGACCCATGTTTGTGATTTCAATGGGGTCTATGGTGGTAGCGTAGGGATCGGGCCGATAGGCCCGTGAATCTTTATATTTTTTAAGCCTAGGACTTTTTTGTATGCACATATTATATAAGTGTATTTAGTGAGTTGTTTTGGGTATCTAGAAAATACTCATTCTCCACATTGTACACCTCTCCTTTCATTATAGTGAAATATCCTCTGTCTCTGCCTGTGGTTTTTTCCGCAAGGATTTTCACGTAAATCTGTGTGTTTTTATTTTCTTTATGCTTGTGGTTTGCTCTATTTCTACCCGATTCCTAACAAACTGGTATTAGATCTTATTTGATTGTTTTCTCAGGGATGAAAACCATGAAGTATGATATTCCGTTGTTGGATTGCAACACCAGATTTTTGTTATGGCGGGTTAAGATGCGGGTTGTGCTCCCACAGATGAATTTGGACGATGCTTTATTAGGTTTTGAGAAGATGCCCTTATTGTGGACGAACAAGGACAAATGACGTAAGGATCGGAAGTCTCTATCTCAAATCCTCCTTCATTTATCCAATCAAATTCTACAGGATGTTTTGAAGGAAACCACAGTCGATGTGTTGTGGTTGAAACTGGAATCGTTGTGTATGACGAAGGGCCTAACAAGTAATTTGCATCTCAAGCAATGACTTTATTCCCATTGCATGTCTGAGGGTGCGTCCTTGGAGAATCACCTATCTGTATTTAAGAAAATCATCTCTGATTTAGAAACTCTGGAGTTTAAGTACGATTAGGAAGATCTAGGATTGATTTTGGTGTGTTTGATGCCTGTATCATACACGACCTTTAGGGATACGATTTTATATAGTCATGATACCCTAATGATTGATAAAGTCTATGATGCATTATTCTCTAAGGAGAATATGAAGCATCTTGTGGATGGGTCGGAGACTCAAGGAGATAGTCTCATTATTCGAGGAGGAAGGACTCGTGAGAGGAATTCTGGGAGTGATGACAGGAATAGGTCAAAATCCTGAAATAGAAATAAAACCTGTAATTACTGCAAGAAGAAGGGTCATATCAAGTCTGAGTGTTGGAAGCTACAGAATAGAGAGAAAAGAAAAGCTCCAAAACCGAAGGGAAATCAACTAGAGAAGGCCGGTGAAGCCAGTTTTATGAAAGATGGCAGTAGTGATGGAAAACTCTTGGTAGTTTCTGATGGTAACTACAAACCCTGTAAGAATTGGATTCTTGATTCAGCTTGCACATTTCAGATGTGTCATAATCGGGATTAGTTTACAACATATGAAATAGTCTCTAAAGATGTTGTGTTGATAGGAAATAATATACCTTGTAAGATAGTTGGAATTGGAACAATCAGGATCAAGATATTTAATGGGGTTGTGAGGACATTTGGTGATGTGCGGTATGTCCCAGACCTAAAGAGAAATCTCATTTCCTTGAGTACCGTTGATTCGAACGGTTATAGGTACACTGGTGAAGGTGGAATCCTGAAGATTACTAAAGGTGATCTTGTTGTGATAAAGGGACAGAGAAAGTCTGCAAATTTATGTCCTGCAAGGCTCTAATGTTACAGGTGTTGACACCTAATTTTTGCCCTCCATGACTAAATTTAATCCTGAGTTTCTTTGATTCTTAATAAAATTAAAATATTTATTTCATCTGAATAAAAATTTATTAAATATATTTGTACGTAATTTATTAATTTTAAGTAGTGATTATAATTTATCGTATTCAATTATACGAGATTTAATAATTTTGTTACTTAAATATTTATTTTTTAAAATATCAAATTTTAATCAAGGCTTATAGATTCAAATGATTAAAGTTTTGATTTAAATGTAATTTACTCTCAAAAAATAATTTATTCGGATAAATATGTATTTGATTTTATAAAATCAAGAATCCCGGGATTAAAGGAAATATTAATTCGCATCGAATTTCAATTTAATTTAGTCAATCTATTAGATTTGGCCAAAATTGAAATTAAATTGGCCATAATTGTAATGCAATCCGTCAATTGATTTGTAATTTGGTCAAAATTAAATAAATATGGCTAAATTTTAAATTCCAATTAGGGTTATATTTTAAATAACCCCAAAATTCCCAAAAACTCTCATAACTTCTACCTAATTCCACAAAAAAAAAATGTACTACATTGTACTATTTCCCCCCAACTTTGTCTTTTCCTAATTTTGAAATTCAAAAGTTGTACTGCATTGTACAATTTCCCCCCACATTATCTTCCACCTCACCTTATCTTCAATTTTAAAATTCCAAAAACACCCCTATTTGCTTTTTCTCCCACATTGGTGGAGGACAAGAAATAAATCATCATCCTTTCCTATAAATACTTTTCTCCCACATTGGTGGAAGAGAGAAAAAAAAATCTCATTCTCTCCTATAAATACTACCACTATTTTGGTAGAAAGGGGGGAAAAGGAAGAATTAAAAAAAAGAGGCTAGAAAGGTGAAAAACTCTTTTTGAGCAAAATAGTTATTTTTATTTAGTAAAAAATTTTGTTTCATAGAGTTGGTCGGCTAATCAAAAATTTTGAGTTGCCTGCGACGTTTTTCGGTGGTGGTTGATTCCGAAGAAGCTCGTAGTCTCGTTTTGCTGCCCCCCAAAAGTCAAACACACCTTTTTCTTTTTTTATTTTAGTTTTTATTATCGTTTTTTTTCTTCATCTTTTTTCTTCTTCGTAGTTCGTACATATAATTTTGTTTGTTGGGATTGTATGTTGTAGATGGCCTTGAAGGCCCTAGGACGTTGTGGTATCGATATTCTAATTATTTTCATGTTCATGATATAAAAATGAGCTAGAAATAGTTGTATGTGCCTTTTTTGACTTTATTCTTTGATTATTTTGGATAAAGTTTCAGTCTTTGCTTAAAAGATGTATTTATGCTTTGTTTAAACTCATTGTTGTTGGATATATTTGTTTTTAGCATGTAAAGTTATTTCCTTTATGTTGAAAAGAATAGTTAATGTTGAATGTTTCGCCTTTTCAACTTATTCTTTGATTATTTTGGATAAAGTTTAGATATTTTCTTGAAAAACATAATCATGTCTTGTTTAAACTCATTGTTGTTGAATATGTTTATTTTTAGCATGTAAAGTTATTTTCTTTAGTTGAAAAGAATAGTTAATATTGATTGTTTTGCCTTTTGACCTTATTCTTTGATTATTTTGGATAAAGTTTAGATCTTTACTTGAAAAGACATACCCATGTCTTGTTTAAACTCATTATTGGTAGATATATTTGTTTTTAGCATGTAAAGTTATTTTCTTTATGGTGAAAAGAATGGTTAATATTGATTGTTTTGCCGTTTGACTTATTCTTTGATTGTCATGTATTAAGTTTTGATCTTTGCTCAAAGGCGAACTCATGCCTTGTTTAAATTTATTGTTGGCCGATATATTTATTTTAGCATGTAAAGTTGTTGTTTTTATGTTGAAAAAATAGTTACTATTGTTTGTTTCGCCTTAATAAAAAGAGTAATTGATTAAATCAAGAATTTGTCATTTGCTTGTTAATTATTTTAAGGGATCTCCAAAATCTTCGTATAAGAGATGAAGTGATAGATTTATTTTTCATCCACGATGTTTATTTTTTTTCTTTTTTTTTCATGTTTTTAAATTTGTCAAAATAATGAGAAAGTTTGGATTTTTGTGGCTAAATAGAATTATTTAGATATTTCCGAGTCATGCATAGTATGATTGTGAGACAATATTTCACTTTTGGAAATGCTAACTTTTATTCTAATTTTCTTACTCCCTTTGGATTGTTATATGTTCTCTTTGTGAGTGTAAAGATTTGATTCATGTCTCTCTTTTATTCATAATATCAAAAGAGAATCAACGATTTCTTTGAAATAAAAATCATAGGTCGTTACACGTTTTTCAATAAGATGTTGGTTGTAATTTATATGTATGAATTTTCGTTAGTGTCGCCATAATTGAAATTTAAAGATTCTCTTTCTTGAAAAGTTAGCCTTTATTTTCTTTTGTTAGATGGATTGGTGTCTATGTTTGTTCAATTCTAGAAATCATGAGTATTTTTCTGGTTGCCTCATCCCTTTACTTTCGCAAGCTTACGTTGTTTGTTTCTCGCATTAATTCATTGAATATGGCCTTCTTCCTTTTACCTTTATTCATTCTTAATATGAACATAAATCATTAGGCATGTAAATGAGTGTCTTTGTTTTGCATTTTTTATTTGTTGACTCTCATTCTTGTGCAAGTGTGCTTATTCTTGTCATTCAAAAATTGGTTCTTGATAGTTTCTTTTACTTTGAAATATGTCACTTTTATGCCTTGAACATATATTAATTTCTTTATCTTTTCTTTGCATGCAAAAAAATGTCTCGAGTCCAAATGGACTCCTCTCCTCTTGCATTTCGTAATGGGTAAATGAGGCTCACCCCTTCGAGTCAAGTTCGAAGTTTAAACCCAAGGTCCACTACATGGCGTTCGGGTGCTAGAAGATAGACGAAGAAGGAAAATGGGTATAAACCCATTGATGAGATCACTAAGAGACTTGAAAAGTCTCAATTTTTATTATTGTCTTCTTTTTATTTATTCATTTAGTCATTTATTTATTCATTCATTTCGGCCTCGAAGCCAAAGTTGTATTTAATATAGGTGGAGCAAGACTCTAGCCAAAGGCTCAAAAAATAGCTTAGGACAGGTGAAATGGGTTGGAAGCCCAATTAGACTAGGACAGGTCTCGTTGATTTGGGCCCAATGGCCTAAATCCTTTACTTTCTCCTCCCTTCCTCTTTTATGTGTTTATTTGTTTATTAGTTTTGTTTAGACTTAGTTAAAATCCCTACTAAGTCGCCTAAATCTATTTTACACAAGTTTTTTTAAAAAAAAAAAATCAAATCACTATTTCAACAAATTAATCTTTTCAGAAGTTAATCAAAAGATGTTTTCAAACAGTCCGGATAACCGCAAGTTAGCGGACATTTTAGGTGTCTAACACCTTCCTAAAACGTTAATAGGAACCACTTACTCGTAATCTTCAAAACTTAAAACGATTTTTCTATTTTGAATCATTTGAAGTAACTCTCTAAAGGTTTCTTAATTCCTTTTCAAATTTAAGTGGCGACTCTCAATAAGTCAAAAATTTCTCTGTAAAACAGAAATGGCGACTCTGCTGGGGATTTGTAACTAGGTTCTAACGAAATATTTGATTTCGTCTTTTAATTAATTGTTTATGTGTTTATATGTTTCAATTCTGTAAAGTTTAACTATCACATCTTATGGCATATTCCTGCATTATTTAAACTGTTTTGGGGTTTTATGGATGTCCCGGCCACTGTTGTTCAATTCCAAAATGTGTTGGAAATACGAACGGCTTATTAGCACGTGAGTTGTCTGATGGTTGTTCGTATTTTCAAACTCAAGTTTTCCGCTTGAGAATCAATGTTCAAACCTACTCTAGACACCTAGGATATAACGAAACCAAAACCCTATTTTAGGCATGAGCCTAGGATGACCCAATACCCGAGCAGGGTATTGGGCCCATTAGAAAACCTGCCCTGCGTCTATTGACCCCGAGTTAATTATAGTCAAACCATATTTATATGTGGAAGAAAATGTATGCCTGTCTAATTCAATCCATTATCCTTTGGGGGTCGGGAAAAAACTTGATTTGCTTACTTTCGTAAGAAGAATTGAAACAAGTTAAGCAAGAAATTGATCGATTTGGAAGGTTGCATTTAAGGCACAGTTTAAACGTCAACGGATATCACCAATATAAGAAATGGATGAAGCTAATAAGGCGAAGGCTGATAGAAAAAGCACTCAGAAATTAGTATTTTCTATCCCCTGTGTGGGAACATGTCTTCTTTCATGTTATTTACCTTTCCCTAAAAAAATGTATCCCTCTTTTGTTATATTTTATAGGTATTTATGCCCTTTTAGTGTCTATAAAGTTGGGGATAATGGATTGACCTTAAGCACGCATATATTTTTCTTCAAAAATCACTAGGCCCAAACCCTCGGCTCAAAAGGGTCACCCCAGTTAGGATATGCATTAGTATAATGTTCTTATGTGATATAATTGTATTATGTATTTATGTGCATTTGTTTGGATCAAAGACAAATTTATCCGCTATGCTCCTATGGATTGATTTGGCTATGATACAAACAACTCTACGTGGCTATTTGTTGTCGAGTATTTTGCATTGCTTATCACATGTGAGAACTAACACATTTGCCTTTGAGTTGTTTTACTTTACAGATAATATAAAATTACTCTATGTTGAAATAAGCTGGCAAAACATCCTTACTTCACCCGGTCAAAAGCGCACAAAATCCCATCCTCTGACCATCATTCAATAATGACTGGAAATGACAAAGAAAATACATTGACCATCAGGGACAATGTAATAGTGGAACAGAGTGAGATGATTGCGGAACTCACAAGAAAGCTAGAAATGCTTCAGGAGGAAATAAATCGTGCTCGAGTTTAGCTAACCTGGCCATCACTGTCAATGCTCCCGCTGCAGGAGGAAACGGGACTCCACTCCAAATCCCTCCCCTTAGTATGCCTATTCTCGGGGATCATCCAAATAACATATCATCCGTCTCTGCCCCTCCACTTGTCCAAAATACCAATCGTGAAAATAACCCAGATGCTTACCATCTACAAAATCCAGCCCTCGACCCATAAAATCCTTCTCTGAATCTACAAAATTCATTCCCAAATCCCCAGAACCCATTGGTAAATCCACAAAATCCATCCCCAAATCTACCAAATCTGCCAAATCTCTCCGAACCCACAAACTTCATTTCTGAATCCGCAGAATCCATCCCATATCCCACCAAGCTACTCTTAAATTCCACAAAACTTTTCCTGTTTCCAAAATGTTCTCCCCACCCACCAACCAACTTTCTTTCATCCACAAAATCAAGCCGTCTTTCCAAATCCTTCTCATGTCATAATATCCCCTGACATCTATAATTCCCTTCCTAATACCGAGGTGGACCATTACGAGGAGAAAGAGTGAAGGACCGAGCATGAAATAAAGTTGCTAGCTATGAATGAAGAGATCATGAGGATCAAGGAATCTCATGGAGCGGGGAATAACGATGGGTTAGGTTACGATGATTTATGTGTTCACCCTGGAGTAGATCTACCAGAAGGGTATAAGGTACTTAAATTTGAAGTGTTCGATGGCACCGAAAATCCAATGGCCCATCTGAGAAGGTATTGTAATCAAATGGTGGGAGTAGGGAAAAATGAGTCATTATTGATGAGCTTATTCAAATGAAGCTTAAGTGGTGAAGCCTTAGATTGGTTCACGTCTCAAAAACTGAAAAAATGGACTAATTGGAGAGCATTGGCCAAAAGTTTCCTTAATAAGTTTGCATTCAACATTGAAATAGTCCTTGACCGATATTAATTAGATCGGATCAAGCAGAGAAATGATGAGTGTTTCCGAGACTATGCCTTCCGTTGGAGAAAAGAAGCTGCCAAAGTACAACCTCCCATGTCTGAGGAAGAAATAGTGTATGTGTTCTCTCGTTCTCAGGAGGGAGAATATTATACCAGGTTGGTATCCGCGGTCCGAGCAACTTTTGCAGATTTAGTAAAGATTGGGGAATCGTTAGAGGAAGGCATCCGAACAGGAAAAATTGCCAAAACCCCAACATCATCTGAATCTTCTGCATTCTCAAAGAAGAAAAGAGAGGATGTGACTACGGTCTCTACTGATTTTTTTGATAAATTGAAGAGGAAATTCAAGCCTAGGAATATTCTTTCCTCACCACTGTCACCAAATTTTCAGCCTGTATTCTACGCCCATCCCCAATATTAAGCTCCAATTTCAAATATTTTACCCTAGTGTCAAATTCTGCAGCCAAATTATTAATCCCATGTTCAAGCTATTCTTCCAAACAATCAAATAAATGTCCAATCGCCTCCAAACTATCATCAAGTACCTCCTCCTACTAATCAAAATCAGTATAACTACCCACGTGTAAGCCTCGAGAAGAAGAATCCCAGAAAATTCACTTCATTGGCTGAAAGTCGTACCCATCTCTTCGGAAGATTGGTGATGGCCAGTTATTTACAGCCTATTCCACCAAAGACTACCAATATTAATTCTCGATTCTTTCATGCCTATCAAGTTTGTCCTTATCATTCAGGATCTCCCTGGCATAATACTGAAGATTGCATCAATCTGAAACACAAGATCCAGGACTTGATTGACCAGAAGATCATCACTCTTCAGGCGCTGGCACAAAATGTAGCTAGTAACCCATTGCCTAATCACGAGGGATCCGCGGTTAGCATGATCGAAATAGCAGGCGAATGGGTATCTAGCGAGTCAATTGTTAATGTGGATTCACAAAACTCCAAAAAAACAGAAAGAGTGGAAATGATAGAGAAAGTTGTGGCTGCCTTGAGTAAGAATTTGGAAGGAATTATTAAGCCTATTATGGTCCTAGAAAGAGAATTTAAGCGTGGAGTAGGATACCAACCAAGAAAGGAAGATGAGATCGAAGATAATTCAAAGGAGAGTCTGTTTAGGCCCTTGTCGCTCTTGTACCAGTCATTTACCGTACATGAGATGTCAAACGATGATGGTCTTGGGGATGGGATAGGAGATCTGTTTGAAGGATACCATGCTTTACCAGATGATTTCCCAAAGTCCTGTGGGGTGAAGAAGATTGCATCAGAGGAGGCCTTGCAAAACTGGACCTCCACTCCACTCATAACCCGTCACCCATTATGGTAGATAAAAAGAGCAATTACTAATAGTTTTTAAAATCGGTGATGTTCCGGAGGAGGCCCCATGATCCACCCTTTTATGTCTCAAAATTTCGTTTTGTGTTTTACAACTTTCAAAAAGGCATGGGCCCACATTTGTGTGGGTCATGAGCCATAGTTTATTTTATTTTCCAAAAGACCTCCCTTTATTTAAGAAGTTATTTTTAAAAAAAATATGATTATCTAGCATGGTTTATTTTGGTAGCAATAATTTAAAAACCTGCCAATATTATGTCATGTCAAGGGTTAGAGGAACAAAGCGAAGGAAATAATGATGAACAGAAAAGGTAATGAGGAGCAGTTAGTAGTAGATACTGAGGAATGTGAAAATCAAAAGAATCCCAACCTGGACGAGCCCTAATCCTACCTGATATGGATGGTCAATAGTGGACCAAACCAATCAATTCTGATGCGGTAAAGAGATATTGTGCTTGAAAGATGTTATAGTTTTTGTTTCTTGGTTTATTTGTAATCGCCTTTATAATAGTATCAATTTCATGATGTGTAATTGCATAGAACCCCTTCCCTTTATGTACGAACTATGTTTGACCTGAATTCTCAAGAATGAGATACGTAGGCGGTCTATGTCGTCTTCGGTCAACCCCTTAGGAAAATTTATCCTTTCCTTTTATGTATGAACTACATGATGACCTGAATTCCCAAGAAATGGATACGTAGGCGGCCTATGTCGGTTTCGGTCAACCCACTAAAATTTATATATATCCCTAGCGTAGTCTTGAACTACGTTTGACCTGATTCCTTCTTCAACGAGATACGTAGGCGCCCCAACGGCTCGGTCATATAACCTAGGAAATGGAAACTGGGGCAGAATTTTTGAGAAGGAATCTCAAAAATTCAAAAGAGAAGATCAACATCCAACAAAGAGAATGAATATCAGCAAAGACTTTAGATCCACTCGAGATGATATCATCTCAGGCTACTTTAAACTGGGGCAGAAATTTTGTGGAAGGCCTCAAAATTTCCACCAAATATTGAAATATATTTCAAATTCCCCAGCACTAGAGGTCGAAGTTGAGATTTGAGAATCACCACCTGTGATAAAGTATGGGAAGATTGAATCTCCTTCTTTGATAAAACTTCTGGTAGAGGGCCTCGACAATACTGAATCCCTAAGCAATCCTCCATCAAACGTCGGACATTGTCAGAATCAAGAGAAAGTTGGTTGTTGAGCTATTACATGACATGACTGGCAGATATTTTCTAAAAGTTTTTATATAAGTTTTAGAAACTATTTTCTAAAAATTAAGACTACTTTCAAAAATCTATATAAATCTTTTACTTAGTGATTGCCTAGAAATCAATTAGGATGAGGAGTCAAGGGTGGAAGTCCCAACACGATAGAGTACCCAAAAGATGGCGTGGAGCAAACGGAGAATCGAAGAAGGTCAACACGGAGTAGTTTCATTCAAACTAATCGTTTTTCTGTGGATGCAGGGATCGATACACAAAAATGAGCGTTTCTTTCAAAAAATCCCCAAGAAAGTCGGGAGCCATGCCAGAGCATATAATGCTTAAGAACGATACATGTAGAAAGCAAGACGCTGACAAATAAACTCAGGTGAAACTGTTTGTAAATTGCCAAGAGGGTTATTTCATATCATTGCCAAGAGGGCCATTGCATAATATTGCCAAGAGGGCCATTGTATGTCATTGCCAAGAGGGATATTGCATATCATTGCCGAGAAGGCTATTGCATATCATTGCCGAGAGGGCCATTGCATATCATTACCGAAAGGGCCATTACATATCATTACCGAGAGGGCCATCTCATACCATCGCCCAAGAAGGCTATTTAATATCTGTTGATGCTCTAGAAAGAAATGTTGGCGTCGAGGATATCATCAGCATTTAATATCTGTTGACGCACTAGACAGAAACGCTGGCATCGAGGATATCATCATCATTCAATATCCATTGACGCGCTAGACAGAAATGCTGGCATCGAGGATATCATCATTAGTTAATATCTGTTGACACGCTAGACACAAACGTTGGCGTCGAGGATATCTCATCATTTTATGAATCAGCATCTGAATGCATCGAGAGCACACGATTTAAAAGGAAGCCTTTAAGTCGTTATCTAAGGATGAATGATATATAAGATTTCTAGAAATTGACAATTTGAGGGTCATTTAAAAGTCATATTATTTAAAATAGGATAGTGTGCAAGATCACCTATGAGTTGATATCCTGTAGTTCATCCGTAAGACAAAACAACATCCTAATCGGATAGTGTGCAAGATCGCCCAAAAATAGATAGTTCAAAGGTTATCCATAAGTCGCAACTAAATCCTTACCGGAGAATATGCAAGATTATCAAATTGATACATCCAAGGGTTCTCTATAAGTTGCGTCATATCCAAGATCAATTATGTGCAGGATTACCCAAAGACTAATAATTTGAGAGATTATCTATAAGTCATATTGTATCCAAGGTCGGATGATGTGCAGGAACACCTGAAAGCTAGAGATTGGAGGGATATCTATAAGCCATCTATTATCCAAAGTCGGATAATATGCAGGATTACCTAAAAGCTAGAAATTCAAAGGATATCTGTAAGTCGCCTTTATCCAACATCAAATAATACGCAAGATTATCCAAAGATTGATAATTTAAGGAAAATTTATAAATCGATCATCGGCTATAATCGAAGAGGTTATCTTTCCACATACAACAAGTGATATAAGTAACCAAAAAGGTTGCCACACCAGCACAAGATTACACGGTTGTAGGGACCATTCTGCATAAAGTATCGCCGGTGTCCAAAAGGGCCACCCTACTTTGACGACATATTCAACCAACAAATGTCATAATTATACAACAACCAAGAGGGTTGTTGTGTTTTTTATTGCCAGTTATTTCATTCCAAACAGGTACATGAAGATATGACTCCGCTTTTCAGACCACAACTCAAGTGGAGATATGGTAAAAGACTATATCCCTCTTTTGTGAATTATGTTTAGCACTAACACTTTTTGCTTGAGATATTGTCGAGAGAATCCGAGCGGATAAAAATCTCAAATCAAAACCACAGGTGCGGACGACTCCAAAAAGGACGCAGCACAACGTGGAATTATTTCTTAGCAGCAAAATGGGACATAGTCTAAAGAGGGATGTCAAACTCTTTGGACGCGAAAAGGATGATCGTCACCACCATCCAACCACACCCCTATTAGAAGGCATGTGGGAATTCTGGGATATTTTGGTTTCATCTTCACCTTCGGGATATTTCTAAACTCATACCGATAGCACACCTAAAGTTTTGGAAATTATGTCCAGGTAAATTCTTACCTATGGATGTGAAGAGCTCCACGTTCATGGTTAAGAGGTTACAATCCTTTTTTCCGCAACTCAATCAACTTGTCACTCAGACCGAGCCAAAGATCGTCTGAAATAAAAAACTATATTTTCTACCGGTTGAGTCAAACTACAAGCAGTCTGATTCCCTGTGTCTCTGGGATATGTAGGATGGGATCTACGTGGAAAACTCGACTGTATTCCAACCGCCCCCAAATCCCTTTATTCCCCATCTTCTCGGTATAACTAAAAACTCTAAAATCGTGATAGTGGGTGAGTCTTTTTGAAAACTGAGCCTTAAATCAATCATTATGAACTACAACTAGCCTGAATTCTCATGTAACCTGAGATATGTAGGAAACCTGATACCGAGGTCCAGTCGTAACTCTATAAACTCATGCGAAAGCCAACCTCATTAAGGTATGAATTTGTGGTCGGACAAAAATTAGGAACGTCAACCTCCCTTTGCCCAGGGTTACTTGCATCCACCCTACCCAAAGGGAGGGGGCAGTTGTTGACACCTAATTTTTGCCCTCCACGACTAAATTTAATCCTGAGTCTCTTTGATTTTTAATAAAATTAAAATATTTATTTCATCCGAATAAAAATTTATGAAATATATTTGTACGTAATTTTGTAATTTTAAGTAGTGATTATAATTTATCGTATTCAATTATACAAGATTTTATAATTTTGTTACTTAAATATTTATTTTTTAAAATATCGAATTTTAATCAAGGCTTATAGATTCAAATTATTAAAGTTTTGATTTAAATATAATTTACTCTCAAAAAATAATTTATTCGGATAAATATGTATTTGATTTTATAAAATCAAGAAGCCCGGGATTAAAGGAAATATTAATTTGCAACGAATTTCAATTTAATTTAGTCAATCTATTAGATTTGGCCATAATTGAAATCAAATTGGCCATAATTGTAATGCAATCCGTCAATTGATTTGTAACTTGGTCAAAATTAAATAAATATGGCTAAATTTTAAATCCCAATTGGGGTTATATTTTAAATAACCCCAAAATTCCCAAAAACTCTCATAACTTCTACCTAATTCCAAAAAAAAAATATTCAAATTGTACTACATTGTACTATTTCCCCCCAACTTTGTCTTTTCCCAATTTTGAAATTCAAAAGTTGTACTACATTGTACAATTTCCCCCCACATTATCTTCCACCTCACCTTATCTTCAATTTTAAAATTCCAAAACACCCTTATTTGTTTTTCTCCCACATTGGTGGAGGACAAGAAATAAATCATCATCCTTTCCTATAAATACTTTTCTCCCACATTAGTGGAAGAGAGGAAAAAAATCGCATTCTCTCCTATAAATACTACCACTACTTTGGTAGAAAGGGAGGAAAAGGATGAATTAAAAAAAAAAAAGGCTAGAAAGGTGAAAAACTCCTTTTGAGCAAAATAGTTATTTTTATTTAGTAAAAATTTTTGTTTCATGGAGTTGGTCGGCTAATCAAAATTTTCGAGTTGCCTGCGACGTTTTTCGGTGGTGGTTGATTCCAACGAAGCTCGTAGTCTCGTTTTGTTGCCCCCCAAAAGGTAAACACACCTTTTTCTTTTTTTATTTTAGTTTTTATTATCATTTTTTTTTCTTCATCTTTTTTCTTCTTCGTAGTTCGTACATATAATTTTGTTTGCTGGGATTGTATGTTGTAGATGGCCTTGAAGGCTCTAGGACGTTGTAGTATCGATATTCTAATTATTTTCATGTTCATGATATAAAAATGAGCTAGAAATAGTTGTATGTGCCTTTTTTGACTTTATTCTATGATTATTTTGGATAAAGTTTCAATCTTTGCTTAAAAGATGTATTTATGCTTTGTTTAAACTCATTGTTGTTGGATATATTTGTTTTTAGCATGTAAAGTTATTTCCTTTATGTTGAAAAGAATAGTTAATGTTGAATGTTTCGCCTTTTCAACTTATTCTTTGATTATTTTGGATAAAGTTTAGATATTTTCTTGAAAAACATAATCATGTCTTGTTTAAACTCATTATTGTTGAATATGTTTATTTTTAGCATGTAAAGTTATTTTCTTTATGTTGAAAAGAATAGTTAATATTGATTGTTTTGCCTTTTGACCTTATTCTTTGATTATTTTGGATAAAGTTTAGATCTTTACTTGAAAAGACATACCCATGTCTTGTTTAAACTCATTATTGGTAGATATATTTGTTTTTAGCATGTAAAGTTATTTTCTTTATGCTGAAAAGAATAGTTAATATTGATTATTTTGCCGTTTGACTTATTCTTTGATTGTCATGTATTAAGTTTTGATCTTTGCTCAAAGGCGAACTCATGCCTTGTTTAAATTTATTATTGGCCGATATATTTATTTTAGCATGTAAAGTTGTTGTTTTTATGTTGAAAAAATAGTTACTATTGTTTGTTTCGCCTTAATAAAAAGAGTAATTGATTAAATCAAGAATTTGTCATTTGTTTGTTAATTATTTTAAGGGATCTCCAAAATCTTCGTATAAGAGATGAAGTGATAGCTTTATTTTTCATCCACGATGTTTATTTTTTTCTTTTTTTTTTCCTGTTTTTAAATTTGTCAAAATGATGAGAAAGTTCAGGTTTTTGTGGTTAAATAGAATTATTTAGATATTTCCGAGTCATGCATAGTATGATTGTGAGACAATATTTCACTTTTGATAATGCTAACTTTTATTCTAATTTTCTTAATCCCTTTGGATTGTTATATGTGCTCTTTGTGAGTGTAAAAATTTGATTCATGTCTCTCTTCTATTCATAATATCAAAAGAGAATCAATGATTTCTTAGAAATAAAAATCATAGGTCGTTACACGTTTTTCAATAAGATGTTGGTTGTAATTTATATGTATGAATTTTCGTTAGTGTCGCCTTAATTGAAATTTAAAGATTCTCTTTCTTGAAAAGTTAGCATTTATTTTCTTTTGTTATATGGATTGGTGTCTATGTTTGTTCAATTCTAGAAATCATGAGTATTTTTCTGGTTGCCTCATCCCTTTACTTTCGTAAGCTTACGTTGTTTGTTTTTCGCATTAATTCATTGAATATGGCCTTCTTCCTTTTACCTTTATTCATTCTTAATATGAACATAAATCATTAGGCATGTAAATGAGTGTCTTTGCTTTGCATTTTTTATTTGTTGACTCTCATTCTTGTGCAAGTGTGCTTATTCTTGTCATTCAAAAATTGGTTCTTGATAGTTTCTTTTACTTTGAAATATGTCACTTTTATGCCTTGAACATACATTAATTTCTTTATCTTTTCTTTACATGCAAAAAAATATCTCGAGTCCAAATGAACTCCTCTCCTCTTGCATTTCGTAATGGGTAAATGAGGCTCACCCCTTCGAGTCAAGTTCAAAGTTTAAACCCAAGGTCCACTACATGGCGTTCTGGTGCTAGAAGATAGACGAAGAAGGAAAATGGGCCAAAACTCATTGATGAGGTCACTAAGAGACTTTTCAATTTTTATTATTGTCTTCTTTTTATTTATTCATTTAGTCATTTATTTATTCATTAATTTCGGCCTCGAAGCCAAAGTTATATTTAATATAGGTGGAGCAAGACTCTAGCCAAAGGCTTGAAAAATAGTTTAGGACAGGTGAAATGGGTCGGAAGCCCAACTAGACTAGGACAGGTCTCGTTGATTTGGGCCCAATGGCCTAAATCCTTTACTTTCTCCTCCCTTCCCCTTTTATGTATCTATTTGTTTATTAGTTTTGTTTAGACTAAGTTAAAATCCCTAATAAGTCGCCTAAATCTATTTTACACAAGTCTTTTTAAAAAAAAAATCAAATCACTATTTCAACAAATTAATCTTTTCAGAAGTTAATCAAAAGATGTTTTCAAACAGTCTAGATAACCACAAGTTAGCGGACGTTTTAGGTGCCTAACACCTTCCTAAAACGTTAATAGGAACCACTTACTCGGAATCTTCAAAACTTAAAATGATTTTTCTGTTTTGAATCATTTGAAGTAACTCTCTAAAAGTTTCTTAATTCCTTTTCAAAATTAAGTGGCGACTCTCAATAAGTCAAAAATTTCTCCACAAAACAACAGGTGATGCAGCTGTTTCTACCTCTTCTCTATCAGAAAGTAATGTTGCTAAACATTGGCATATGCGTCTGGGGCATATAAGTGAAAACGGATGGTTGAACTAAGTAGGAGAGGACTTCTTGATGTGCAGAGTATTACCAAATTAGAGTTTTGTGAGGACTGTGTTTTCGGGAAGAAGAAGAGAGTTAGATTCACTAAAGGCATCCACTCAACTAAGGGTACACTTTATTACATTCATTCTGATATCTGGGGTCCTTCTAGAGTACCTTCTAGAGGAGGTGCTAATTTCTTGTTGACTATTATTGATAACTATTCCAGAAAAGTTTGGGTGTTCTTTCTGAAGCAAAAGAATGGTGTGTTGCCTAATTTCAAGGAGTGGAAAACTATGATTGAAAAGCAGATAGGGAAGCAAGTAAAATGTCGTCGGACCGATAATGGTTTACAGTTTTGTTTTAATGAATTTAATGCTTTGTGCAAGTCAAAAGGAATTGTGAGGAACTTGACAGTTCATCATACTCCGCAGCAGAATGGTGTGGCCGAACAAATGAATAGGACTATAATAGAGAAGGTGTGTTGTATGCTCTCTAATGCTGGTTTACCCATGTTTTTTCAGGCTGAAGTTACATCCACAGCTTGCCTTCTTATTAACTGTTCTCCCTCAGTGGCGGTTGATAAAAAGACTCCACAAGAGGTATGGTCTTGTACTCCTACTAGTTATTCTGATTTGAGGATATTTAGATATCCTACGTATGCTCATGTTAATAATGAGAAGTTGGAACCTAGATCTTTCAAGTGCTTATTTATGGGTTATAAGCCTGGTATTAAAGGTTATAAGCTTTGGTGTCCAGAAAGCAGAAAGGTTATAATTAGCAGGGATGTTATGTTTGATAAAACTGCCATGCTTTGGGCTCCCTTCGAATCTAGTTCTTCTCCCCCAGATGAGCTTAGTGACATGAATCAGCAAAAGTCAAGCACCCACGTTGAATTGAAAATTGGAGCAGAGTCTACACCAGTGCCTATTTCTCAGTCTACACCAGTGCCTACTTCTTATCTTCACCACCAGTGGTGCCACAATATTCTATTGCTACAGACAGGCCTAGAAGAAATATTAGACCTCCTCAGAAGTATGTTGAAGCTGATTTGGTTACTTATGCATTGAGTGTAGCAGAAGGTGTTGATTCCGATGAAGATCCTACTTCTTAATCAGAGGCAATTAGTTGTGATGATTTCGGCCAATGGATGATTGCTATGTATGAGGAGATGGAATCACTTCATAAAAATGGCACATGGGATCTGATGAGATTGCCTAAATATAAGAAAGTTATTCGTTACAAGTGGGTATTCAAAAAGAAATAAGGAACATCGGGAGTTGAAGATGCTAGGTACAAAGCAAGAATAGTTGCTAAAGGTTACAATCAGGTTCCAGGTATCGACTTCACAGATGTGTTTTCTCCAGTTGTAAAGCATAGTTCGATTCGAGCATTGCTTGGTATTGTCGCCTTGCATAATCTTGAGCTTGAGCAGTTGGATGTCAAAATTTCATTCTTACATAGATAACTTGAGGAGGACATCTATATGAAACAACCAAAGGGCTTTGTAGTCTAAGGAAAGGAGGACTATGTATGTTTGCTGAAAAAGTCTGTTTATGGCTTAAAGCAGTCGCCCAGGCAGTGGTATAAGAGGTTTGACTCTTTTATGACCTCTCATATGTTTCAGAGGAGCAGCTATGATAGTTGTGTATACTTCAAGGAGGTAAGTGATGATTTATTCATGTATCTTCTCTTGTATAGTGATGATATGTTGATTGCAGCAAAGGATATAAGAGAGATAATAAAAGTTAAAACCCAGCTCAGTAAGAAGTTTGATATGAAGAATCTAAGTGCAACAAAGAAGATTTTAGGCATGGAGATTCTGAGGGATGGAAAGAATTGTAAGTTATACTGGAGTCAGAAAGGATAAATTGAAAAAGTGTTTCACAGGTTCAATATGCAAAATGCCAAACCTGTAAGTACTCCATTGGCAGCTCACTTCAAATTCTCGGACACTTTATCTCCAAAAATAGATGATGAGTGTGACTATACGTCTCGAGTTCCATACTCTAGTGTTTTCGAGTCTCTTATGTATGCGATGGTGTGTTCCCAACTAGATTTATCTTATGTCGTCAGTGCAGTTAGCAGATACATGCAAAATCCTAGCAAAGAACATTGGAAAGCAGTTCAGTGGATTTTCATATACTTGCATGGATCTGTTGATGTTTGTTTGCATTTTGGGCGAAATAGAGATGGAGTAATTAGGTATGTCGATTCTTATTTTACAGGAGATCGTGATAAAAGGAGATCTCTTACAGGCTATGTTTTCACCATTGGTTGTTGTTCTATTAGTTGGAAAGCTACCTTTCAGACTATGGTTGCTTTGTAACTACTGAGGCAAAGTATATGGCTATTACAGACGCTTTCAAGGAAGTTATTTGGTTGAAAGATCTGTTTGGTGAACTTAGCAAAGACTTACAGATTACTACGGTATTTTTCGACAGTCAGAGTGCTATCTTCCTTATGAAAGATCAGATGTTTCATGAGAGGACAAAGCACATTGATGTTCGGTATTATTTTATGCGTGAAATTATTGCTCGTGGTGATATTATGGTGAGCAATATTAGTACTCATGATAATCCTGCTGATATGATGACCAAGACACTACCAATTGCCAAGTTTGAGCATTGCTTGGACTTGGTTAGTATTAGTTGTTAAGATGTGCCCTTAGGGGCTTTTGTGGAAGAGGTGGAGAGTTTGTCTTGAAATGGATTTGAGTTCTGAATTAGAATTCACGTAAAGGTGGAGATTGTTAGAGTTGTGACCTAGATTTTGTTGATCCAGCCCAGAAAGTTTCGCGGTGCGATCCATGTTTGTGATTTTCAATGGGGTCTGTGGTGGTAGCGTAGGGATCGGGCCGATAGGCCCGTAGACCTTTATGTTTTTTAGGCCTAGGACTTTTTTGTATGCACATATTATATAAGTGCATTTAGTAGGTTGTTTTGGGTATCCAGAAAATAGTCATTCTCCATATTGTACTCCTCTCCTTTCATTATAGTGAAACATCCTCTGCCTCTGCCCGTGATTTTTTCCGCAAGGGTTTCCACGTAAATCTATGTGTTCTTATTTTCTTTCTGCTTGTGGTTTGTTTTATTTCTTCCTGATTCCTAACACTGTCCATTCAAAGCAGTGTGTCTTTTCCGAACAACCACAACCATCCAAACAATCATACCTTTTCTCGAAACAGTGCGTTAGTTCCTGAAGGGTTGCATCCCTTCCGAGGCAGCATTTCATGTTTCTGCAGTTGTTTCTGCACCGCATGCATGCACGTTAATGGGGGAACAAAAAACTGGTGCATTTTTCCTTTGGATTCTTAGATCACTTGATTTTCCAAAAAAAATGGAAATGATTCATATATACCGTAGAACAATTCATAGAAAGAGAGAGAAAAAGTTTATGGGTTATTTATTTCGGCTAGAAAAGTTAAATATCGTTATTTGATGTCAAATTGGATCATAAATTGTTACATTGTATCAATTTACCATTATTTTATGTAAAAAAAAAATTTTATGTACTTTTAAATTATTTATTGTAAACCGTAGCTATATTTTTTTTATATTTGTTGAATTAAGTTTTTAATTGTAAGCTATAGCAGTTTTTAAAAAAATATTTTAAAAAAATTCTATTATATATATATATATATATATCAATTAAAAGCTCTCTTAAATATTTGAATTTATTTTTCTCCCTCATCTATTTTCTTAAATAAAGGATTGATAATAAATTCTTAATTTTCTCCTTATTGTTTTATACTTTTTTTTTACTATGTAATCCCCTCAAATCCTCCACTTAACAAAGTAAAAAGAAAAAAAAAATACGGTAAAAGGATTATAAGAAATCCTAAATTTCTCCTTCTTTCATTTCCTTAAATAATTTTTTATATTAGTTAATCCTTTCAAAAAATTTAATAATGTGGTTTTTTCATAAATTTCTCTCATATGCTTTTCTTAGTTCTTTCATACTTAATTTTCTTTGATATTAATAATTACTTTAAATTGCTTTCATTGCATACACTTCGATCAGATTGTTGAAATCCACATTTTATCCTTAATTTTTTCATACACTAATATTTATTTTTTCCTTATTTTTTTGCAATATAAATTTTATCCGTGAATCAAATTTTATACGTTAGTCAACGTGAATTTCATATATTTTTATACGTTAGTCAACGTGAATTTCATATTTTCATTCTTGATTTTTTAAATTCTTTTTGTAGGAAATAACAAATTCAATGAATAATTTTTCATACACAGTTGATACAAAATCGTTATCTGAAGTTTTATGAAAATCATATTTTATACCTTTCTATGTGTATTTATTAACGAATAATACAACTTGCAAAGCAACTAACAACGTCGAAAGATACATCAATTTTTATACAAAATTCATAACCCAGAAAATAAAATACACCTAAATTAGTGAAATTTAGCATATTTTAGACACCATCCATACACAAAACATGTTTATCTATATCCATGATTTTTTAATGTAATAGCAAATTCAATGAACAATCTCGTATTCATGATTCACATCAATTTGTATATAAATTTCTTACATACAAACATGTATAAACGGAAAAAATATTAAAGCTTCAGGTGAGCTTTTGGACACTGTCTACTGTTTCTTGGACTTCCATGAGACCAAGGAATCTACAAACTTCACTATATAGCCAGTAACAGACTTCCTAGTATAACGATAGGCTGCCCAATTAGAATCACACTAATAAAAAAGAGTCACAGCAGGTTAAGCCTTTAACCAAATGCCTTGACCAATAGTACCCTTAAGGTATCCAACCACTCTAATAGCAGCCTCCCAATGATATCTTTTGGGATTTTGCATGAATTGACAAAGAGTCTGAACAACAAAACTAATATCAGGTCTGGTAATAGTAGCATACATCAATTTTCCGACAAGCCTCTGATAAGAGGTAATATCGGTCCAATTTCCATCTTTAGGACAACCATTTACATGATCATGTTCCATTGTAGTCAATTTAAGATTATTCCCCATAGAGTGAAAGCAGGCTTAGCACCACTAAGACCTGTTTCTGAGATAAGCTCCAGAATATATTTCCTCTGGTTCAACAAAACACTCTTAGCACTTCAATACCAAAAAAAAATACTTAAGCTCACTTAAGTCCTTCAACTTAAATTGCTTGTGTAAAACCTCCTTAGCTTCAGATATCAATTAGGAACTGCTACTAGTGATGAGTAAGTCATCAACATAGACTAAATATATCACTATGTCTTTCTGTTTCTTCAATGTAAACAAGGAATAGCCATGTACACTCTGAACAAAACCAGCATTTACCAAGGCATTAGTAAGTTTCAGGTTCCATTGTCTGGAAGCCTGTTTAAGAATATAAGGATTTCAACAATCTGCATACTCTTGTGTCTTTTTGTTGTTTGAAACATTCTAGCATCTCCATGTAAACCTCTTAATCTAGATCACCTTGTAAGAAAGCTTTGTAGACATCCATGTGATATAGAAACCAACCTTTTGAAGCTACTACAACAATTACACTTCTAACTGTAACCATCTTAGACACGTGAGAAAAGGTATCATTATAATCCAAACCTTCTTGTTGACTATAACCTTTTGCTACCAAACTAGCTTTGAATATCTCTACCTCTTTATTAGGTTGATACTTGATCTTATACACCCATGTGGATCCCACAGTATTCTTTCAGAGTGGTAAAGGAACCACCTCCAGGTCTTGTTTTCTTCAAGTGATTGAATCTATAGCTTTATGGCCTCGACGCATCTTGAATCTACTGCAGCTTTCCTAGAAGTATATGGTTCAACCAAGGTGGAGAATTTTCTTAAGTAGCTATGATATTACCATGTAGTTTTATCATAGAAGAGGTAGTTTTCCAGGGAATATCTGCAGTTCTTTCCATCCTTAGAAGTAGCATAGTCCTTTAGACAAACAGGTTGCCTGGACATCCAAGATGTTCTTCTTGGAGAACATATTGCAGGATAAGAGGACAATGGAATAGAGGTGCAAGGGACTTCAACTTGATCATCAGATGCTGCCGTGTTTTGTGAGGTAGACTGGACCATAGAAGGTAGCACATCTACATTAGTGCTAGAAAATTCTATATCCTCTGCAGAAAAGTAGTCCTCTAAAGGATCATCAACTTCAATAGGCACATTTATGAGCTCTGTGTTAACGAAATTCTATTGTGATTGTGAAAAATATTATGAGAAATCAACTTAAACCAATTGAATATATTCATGGTGAACCTACACTCAAGTTTACAATGGAGAAAAGAGAAGCATTTGTTATCGAGGAAGGGTTGCATCAAGCAATTGTGATTAAACTTTCCTTAGGTGCTCTAGTTTGAAGGACCTAAGGACACTGCTATCGAAAAATCTCGGAATCAAGTGTCATTGTCTAATTGGTTCATTGGCACCACGACAAATCTTGCTAAGGTGCATGTGATCAATATGATGATTATGTGACTGCTTTTGCAAGATCAGTGAAATATTTTTCTTACAATGGAAAGGATCACTAATATAGGATATTCTCATGGTTTATCAGTTTTAACTACAAAGAAGAAATGACTAAGGCAGCAGTGTGGATTTCTTCGCCGAACTTGGCTCTAGATCTATTTGCTAAGAGGTTATTATTGTCTATAGAAGCAGCATTCGGAATACCAATAGGTATAGATAAATCAATACAAGTTAAGTCCAGACCGAGCACCGCTAGGATTAAGGTGATTCCAGACCTACTGAAAAAACTTTTAAAGCAAATAAGATTTTGATATTTGGACAATAAAACTGGTAAGCTTGTAGAGAGTTTCCAGAAAATTATTTATGATAATCTACCCTTGTGTGTAATTTTTACGCAAACACCAAGGACATAATGAAGGTACTATTATTTTCCTTCTACGGGTACTAGAATCTATATTAATACAACAACAACATCATAACAGGTTCACGTATGACCAAGAACAATTTTGAAGTTCTTTAACACCTTCAACAAAAGATTATTACTAATCTATCCAAGAAGTGTATTAGATATCAGAAAATAGATGAAACAGAAACTTTAGACCAAGTCCCCCGAGTTCACAGAGTGTCCTTAAGGAATAATTCCCCTCACTGTACCCGAGGTTATGGAATTTTCCTCCCAGGATAAAATGTCCTTCAATCCTATTATAGCGGTACCTCAAATAATTGAATTCCATAAATGCACTCAACGGTTTGAATGATCACACAGAATATTTTTAAGAGAAGAAGAGTTTTGTATTGTGAAAAATTTTGTATATCAAACCTGTGGATCAAAGCAGGTTTATATAGCCATCACATGCCTCTTCTGAAAAGTGGCAATGGTTTACTTTAGAGGTGTGCCTTTCTTGAAAATTCATGTTTGTTCATCCAAAGACCGTGTCTTTCAGAATAGACATACCTTTTCACGTGAAACAGTGTGTCATTTTGTTGAAGGGTTGCATCCCTTTCAAAATAGAACTTCATGTCTGCATGGCATTTCAAAACAATGCACCAGTTCAGAAAATAGTGCATCAGTTCACTGCATCTGTTACTGCATGCATGTATAAATGGAGTATCAAACACTGTTTCGGACTGAATTTCTTTAATTCTATCAAATAAACTTTGTCCAAAAAGATAGATCTCATCGATCGATCATTTGACAAGTCGAAATCGAAATCCGAAGCCGAAGCGAGCCGAGCAAGCGACGACGACGGCGCGAGGCATATCTTATTTCTTGCCTCACTTAGCATGTGGAAATGTGTTTCACAATATAAACACTTCAAAGATTTTTTTCTCCCACCAATGTGGGAGAATTTTAGTTAGCTTTCATATTTTGAGCACACTTTCCATTTTGGTGTAAACTCAATTTTCTCTTCCACTTAATTCCCTCCATTTTCCATTCAAACACACACATAGAACCCAAAAATCCCCCACATGAATGGGGAATGGCTATTTTTTGAAAAAATTTACGGACAAGTATGTGATCATCAAGCAAAGATTGATTGTATCTGGATAAGTGGGTTTCCCTTTGAACTTTCCATAGTGAACATGCATCGGATGCACTCGGTCAATCGATAGATTTGATATCTTTGAACCGTCAAGATTTAATGTACACCTAGACAACACATGTCACACAACCAGCCTTTTACGATTTATGGTTCTCACGGTTTTGTTCTTTTCATTCATGAACACGTCCCGGTTTCATGAGAGCTTAGAGAATAGGCCTTTACTAACATTCTCCTTGAAGAAGCTTCAACTTTGCCCTCACATAGGTGAATTCTAAACTTTTAATCCTATAGATTAAACTATTTGGTCAAATCTGCCAAATTTAGATAATCATTAAAAGACTTTTCGCCTTAAGTCTTATCCTAGTTTACAATACATTGTCTACATTATGAGAATGGGTTGGGTAATTGAAAATGGTTAACTTGTCAGACACAACTTTGTTTGATCTCCTTGAACCTAGCTCTTGGGATCTCCAGTCTGCTAGGTAGAGTTACCGCCATGCTGACTTGTCCTAGGCCTTAAACCCATTCCCTTGGATGTCTTTTCTACTCCTTCTCTAGATAGGCCTTTTGTAAGCGGATCCGACACATTATCCTTTGACTTTACATAGTCAACGGTGATAATTACACTAGAGAGAAGTTCCCTAATGGTATTATGTCTTCGTCGTATGTGACGAGATTTACCATTGTACATTATTCTCCCTACCCTACCTATTGCCGCTTGGCTATCATAGTGTATACATACTGGTGCCACTGGATTGGTCCAATACGAAATATCTTCCAAAAAATTCTTGAGTCATTCTGCTTGTTCACCGATTTTATCCAATGCAATAAATTCAGATTCCATTGTAGAGCGAGCAATACAAGTCTGTTTGGATGATTTCCAAGAGACTGCTCCTCCACCAATAGTAAATACATATCCACTTGTGGATTTTCCTTCATTCTATTCGGTGATCCAATTTGCATCACTATATCCTTCAAGTACTGTAGGATATTTATTATAATGTAAGGCATAGTCTTGAGTGTATTTAAGATACTCCAAAACTCTTTTCATTTCCATCCAATGAGTTTTGTTGGGATTACTCGTGTACTGACTAAATTTACTAATAGCACATGCTATGTCTGGTCGTGTACAATTCATTATATACATTAAACATCCCAATACTCTTGCGTACTCCAATTGTGAGTCACTTTCACCTTCATTCTTTCATAGTGCAAAGCTCACATCCAATGAAGTCTTGAAAATACCGAATTTCATATACTTGAACTTGTCAAGTACATTTTTGGTATAATGAGACTGTGATAATGCCAACCTTTGTGGAGTTCTATGGATTCTTATACCTAAGATTACATCTGCAACTCCAAGGTCTTTCAAATCAAACTTGCTCTTGAGCATTCATTTTGTTGCATTTATGTCAGAAATGTCTCTGCTGATTATCAACATATCATCCACATATAAACAAACAATGACTTGGTGATTTGGAGTGTCTTTAATATAAACATATTTATCACATTCATTTATCTTGAACTCGTTTCCCAACATGGTTTGGTCAAACTTCGCATACCATTGTTTAGGTGCTTGCTTTAGTGTAACACCCTGTATTCAAGTACGTGTATAGGCGTATTCAAGTACGTGTATTGGTCTTATTTATATGGAATTAATTTTTTTTTATTTTATTTATACCGGAATTTGCCCGTCGATGGTTCCATGCGAAGTTTATTGAATAAGCTTTCCAACGATAGAAAGATTTCCAAAAATGGATAGGTTTCGGATATCATCAAGTACGTTCGAAACTATAAAACGGTGGCCGGGATATTTGGGAATAGTCAATGTGCAGGAAAATTTCCTGCACACAAACTACTGAAGCCAGCCGAATTTTTGTGTCAACTTCGAACGATCATAACTCCCTTAATATAATGAACTGGGAGAGCTTCAACCTATTAAAATAAATATCTTTGAGTCTTCTTTCCAATTCAATTGGTTTCATCCAAATCCAACATCTGAGTAAGGAGTTATACTCGTTTTACTTCAGCCTATCAAAATAGATTTTTAGGGTCAAATTCAAACGACCATAACTCCTTGTACAGGACGAACTGGGTGGCCTACTTTATATGAAATAAAATCCCTTTTAATTATCCTTCCAAATATACCAATTTCACCCAAATCTGATATCGGAGAAAGGAGTTATGTTCGATCTACTTTAGCTTATCAAAACAGTCCACCAAAGGACAGATTTGACATTATTTAAATTTTAAAGGCATTTTGGTCATTTCCTATTATATTATGGACGGGAATATGTGTATATATACATGTATATGAGTTCAAAAACTCATTTTCATCATAAATCATTGAGGAAGAACAAACCCTAGCCAAATTTGACCTTTAAATTACTTTTGATTCAACCGTAGAAATTCCAAAGTAATCTGATAACTGCGTTTGTCATCTCGAGAGCTTCGAACGGCACCTATTATTTGTGCAAACAGGATTGCATAATCAAGAGGTGAATTCTAAGGTATGAATATTGTTTGCCTTTGTTCTTTTCCATATGTATATGTGTGATAGAGGATTATATGTATTGGTTGCTATTGAAAGGTAATGGAAATAGGGTTATGGACTATTTTGCATGGTTTGGTTGTATTGAATTGTGGAAGGTGGATATGGTAATTGAGCTGTGGAAGGTGGATATGGTGATATACTATTGAATTGATGATTATTTATGTCTATGGATCAATTTGGTTTAATGGATTGGTTGGATGGATAAATGAATCCAAACTTGATATTGGAGGATGTTGTATGAATATGCATGGCATGTGAATGGAATTGGAGTATAAGAGGGTTAAAGAGACACCCTTTATGGTGTAATTAAGGCTTACTACTTAACCACTAGTTTGGTGAATTCAAATAATTGAATTGTGACGTTTGGCTGCTAATACTAGATTGCTATATATGTTCATTGTAGATAAGTAATCCGAAAAGACGGGAAGTCCATTTAGGACTAGTATTGAAGGTTGACAGTCAGGTATGTAAAGCATACTCTATACCATATCTTTGGCATGAAAGTGAACAATTGTTCTATTAAGAAAGTTTCCAAAGTTATTCAGTAACATGTGATCCATAATGGTTTTGTATGATGTCCTACGTTACCAATAAACTTGTTTCCACCCTACAAGATGTCAAGACATTCCAATACTTACTTGTTTTCCAAATCTTACATGTTTATTGCACTAATGAATGTCAGAAGGTATCCGGTTACTCAAACAAGATCCATGTGCTATTAATGACTCTAAAACATTTCATTGATATACCAATAAGTTCCTACTTCATTGTTATGGCATTGATGACTCCAAAACACTTCATTGATGTGCCAATGAGTTCTTACTTCATTGTTATTGCATTGATGGTCTATTTATATGTCTCTTATTGATGTATCATTGTTTCAAAGTATCAAAAATGCGGTGGCGACCGAAATAACAATCTCAAAGATTAATTAAACTAAGTGATGGAAGTTCTCTCTTATCGGGTGGTATCCCAGGGGCATAAGCCTATCATGGGTCGATCCCTATTTATGTGTTTATGGGTGGTATCCCAGGGGCATAAGCCTATCATGGGTCGATCCCAGTTGATATGTACTGGAGGAAGCCTAATGGTCACAGTACAGTACAGTAATGATTACAAAAATGATAAGAACGAAGGTAAAGTGATTGAATAAATACAATGTACAGGTTGTCACAAGTTCTAGTAAGTGTGGTCCACTCTTATCACGATTTATTCACTTGTTTCTGATTTCTATTGAGCTCCTATATCATATGTGATTATCTACAGCTTTACATACTCAGTACATATTTTGTATAGAATGGCCCAGTAGAATTACGAGAATTGAAAGAGTAATTGAAAGATTTGCTAGAGAAGGGATTCATAAGGCCTAGTATGTCCCCCTGGGGAGCACCAGTGTTATTTGTGCGCAAAAAGAATGGCTCACTGAGGATGTGTATTGATTATCGGTAATTGAATAAGGTGAATATTAAGAATAAATATCCTCTCCCAAGAATTGATGATTTATTTGATCAGTTACAGGGTGCCAAGTGCTTTTCTAAGATTGATTTGAGGTCAGGTTACCACCAAGTGAGGGTCAAAGAGAAAGATATACCCAAGACAGCTTTCCGAACATGGTATGGTCATTATGAGTTTCTAGTTATGTCATTTAGGCTAACAAATGCACCTACAGCTTTTATGGATTTGATGAATAGGGTGTTTAAGCCATTCCTGGATGTATTTGTGATAGTTTTTATAGATGATATTCTAGTTTATTCAAGATCAGAATAGGACCATGGCAATCACTTATGACAGGCATTGCAGACTCTTCGTGATTGTAAGCTTTATGTAAAGTTCTCTAAATGTGAGTTTTGGTTAAAGTCGGTGGCATTTTTGGGTCATATTGTATCTAGTGAAGGGATAAAGGTTGATGCTCAAAAGATAGAAGCTGTGAAGAACTGGCCAAGGCCCACAACGCCTACGGAGATTCATAGTTTTGTCGGGTTGGCCAGTTATTATAGAAGGTTTGTTGAATGTTTTTCTTCCATTTCAGCACCCTTAACCAAGCTAACCCATAAAGCATCCAAATTCCAATGAAATTATGCCTGTGAGAAGAGTTTTCAAGATTTATAGAACAAGTTGATTTCTACACCTGTGTTGGTACTTCCAGAAGGCACCGAAGGGTATACAGTGTATTGTGATGCTTCCAGAATTGGTTTAGGATGTGTATTGATGCATCATGGTAAGGTAATGGCATATGCTTCTAGACAATTGCGGCCACATGAGAAAAATTATCCTACACACGATCTTGAGCTGGCAGCAATTATTTTTTCTTTAAAGATATGGCGCCACTACTTATATGGGGTTCATGTTGATATATATACTGACCATGAGAGCTTGTAATATATTTTTAATCAGAAGGATCTAAATTTAAGGCAGCGAAAATGGCTTGAACTATTAAAGGACTACGATGTTGATATCTTGTACCATCCAGGGAAAGCAAATGTGGTAGCTGATGCGTTAAGTCATAAGGCTATGATGGCGCTTATAGAAAGGCAAGGGATGATTAAATATCTTCACCAGTTAGCTAGTTTGGGAGTTTGCCTTCTTGAAACTTCGGATAAAGAGCTTATCGTACATAATGTTGTGAAATCTTCATTAGTAGCTGAAGTGAAAGAGAAGCAATATGCAGATCCTATTTTATTACAGCTTAAGGAGAACGTTCAGAGTGGTGCAACCAAGGCATTTGAGCTTACGCGAGAAGGAGTACTTCAGTGCCAAAACCGATTGTGTGTGCCGGATGTAGATGGACTAAGAAAGAAGATTATGACAGAGGCACATTGTTCAAGGTATTCCATTCATCCAGGATCAACAAAAATGTATCAAGATTTGAAAGATATGTATTGGTGGAATGACATGAAGAAGAGCATTGCAAAATTTGTAGCTAAATGTCCAAATTGTCAAAGAGTTAAAGTTGAGCACCAAAAACCGGAGGTTATATGCAATGCATTGATCTTCCAAGCTGGAAATGGGACATGATCAATATGGATTTCGTTATTGGTTTGCCTCGTACATCCCAGAAGTTCGATTCTATATGGGTGATTGTTGATAGGCTTACCAAATCCATATATTTTCTACCAGTTAGGACCACTTACACAGTTGAAGAGTATGCGAAGCTGTACATTAAAGAGATAGTCCGATTACATGGAGTGCCAATTTCTATTATATCAGATCGGGGAACCCAATTTACCGCAAAATTTTGGAAGTCTTTTCAGAGGTGTTTGGGAACACAAGTGAAGTTGAGTACAGCTTTTCACCCTCAAACAGATAGACAAGCAGAACGTACCATCCAAACACTTGAAGATATGCTACGAGCTTGAGTAATAGATTTTAAGGGCAACTGGGATGATCATTTACCTCTTATTGAGTTTGCCTACAATAATAGCTATCATTCAAGTATCAAAATGGCACCATATGAAGCTTTATATGGAAGGAAGTGTAGATCACCAATAGGATGGTTCGAAGTGGGTGAAACTCTTTTGTTCGGACCGAATCTTGTTTATCAAGACATAGAGAAGGTTAAAGTAATTCAGCAACGACTGAAAACATCCCAAAGTCGACACAAGTCATATGCGGATAGTAGAAGGAGAGGGCTAGAGTTTTCTATAGGTGATTGGGAATTTTTGAAGGTATCACCAATGAAAGGGGTAATGAGATTTGGCAAGAAAGGGAAGTTGAGTCCACGTTATATAGGCCCGTATAAGATCACTCGAAGGTTTGGACAAGTTGCATATGAATTAGAGCTACCCCAAGAGCTCTCATCAGTACATCCGGTATTTCATGTGTCAATGCTTCGAAAGTGCATCAGAGATCCATCAAATATCACTTCTACTGAGGATGTGCAAGTTGCGGAAGATCTTACCTTTGAGAAAGTGCTTATTTCTATTCTAGATTGCCAAGTTAAGAAGATGAGAAATAAAGAGTTAGCATCTGTGAAAGTACGTTGGAGAAATCGTCAAAGGGAAGACATTACATGGGAAGCTGAGGAAGCAATGAAATCTAAGTACCCTCATTTGTTCAAAGATGAAGAGGAAGTTTAAGAAACGAAGTTAGAACATTAACAAGTAAGTTTTTTTTATATATGCATAGTATTTATGTGATGATGTGAATATTAATGATGGACTTGAACTTGTTTCAGTTGAATAACTATGCTAACATTCGAGGACGAATATCCTAAAGGGGGAAGAATGTAACACCCTGTATTCAAGTACGTGTATTGGCGTATTCAAGTACGTGTATTGGTCTTATTTATATGGAATTAATTTATTTTATTTTATTTATACCTGAATTTGCCCGTCGATGGTTCCATGCGAAAGTTATTGAATAAGATTTCCAACGATATAAAGATTTCCAAAAACGGATAGGTTTCGGATATAATCGAGCACGTTCGAAACTATAAAATGGTGGCCGGGATATTTGGGAATAGTAAATGTGCAGGAAAATTTCCTGCACACAAAGTACTGAGGCCAGCCGAATTTTTGGGTCAACTTCGAATGATCATAACTCCCTTAATATAATGAACTGGGAGAGCTTCGACCTATGAAAAGAAATATCATTGAGTCTTATTTCCAATTCAATTGGTTTTATCCAAATCCAACATCTGAGTAAGGAGTTATACTCGTTTTACTTCAGCCTATCATAACATATTTTTAGGGTCAAATTCAAACGACCATAACTCCTTGTACAGGACGAACTGAGTGGCCTACTTTATATGAAATGAAATCCCTTTTAATTATCTTTCCAAAGATACCAATTTCACCCAAATATGATATCGGAGAAAAGAGTTATGTTCGATCTACCTTAGCTTTTCAAAACAGTCCACCAAAGGACAGATTTGATATTATTTAAATTTTAAAGGCATTTTGGTCATTTCCTATTATATTATGGATGGGAATATGTGTATATATACATGTATATGAGTTCAAAAACTCATTTTCATCATCAATCATTGAGGAAGAACAAACCCTAGCCAAATTTGACCTTTAAATTACTTTTGATTCAACCGTAGAAATTCCAAAGTAATCCGATAACTGCGTTTGTCATCTCGAGAGCTTCGAACGGCACCTATTATTTGTGCAAACAGGATTGCATAGTCAAGAGGTGAATTCTAAGGTATGAATATTGTTTGCCTTTGTTCTTTTCCATATGTATATGTGTGATAGAGAATTATATGTATTGGTTGCTATTGAAAGGTGATGGAAATAGGATTATGGACTATTTTGCATGGTTTGGTTGTATTGAATTGTGGAAGGTAGATATGGTAATTGAGTTATGGAAGGTGGATATGGTAATTGAGTTATGGAAGGTGGATATGGTGATATACTATTGAATTGATGATTATTTATGTCTATGGCTCAATTTGGTTTAATGGATTGGTTGGAAGGATAAATGAATCCAAACTTGATATTGGAGGATGTTGTATGAATATGCATGGCATGTGAATGTAATTGGAGTATAAGAGGGTTAAAGTGACACCCTTTATGGTGTAATTAAGGCTTACTACTTAACCACTAGTTTGGTGAATTCAAATAATTGAATTGTGACGTTTGGCTGCTAATACTAGATTGCTATATATGTTTATTGTAGATAAGTAATCCGAAAAGACGGTAAGTCCATTTGGGACTAGTATTGAAGGTTGAAAGTCAGGTATGTAAAGCAAACTCTATACCATATCTTTGGCATGAAAGTGAACAATTGTTCTATTAAGAAAGTTTCCAAAGTTATTCAGAAACATGTGATCCATAATGTTTTTGTATGATGTCCTACGTTACCAATGAACTTGTTTCCACCCTACAAGATGTCAAGACATTCCAATACTTACTTGTTTTCCAAATCTTACATGTTTATTGCACTAATTTATGTCAGAAGGTATCCGGTTACTCAAACAAGATTCATGTGCTATTAATGACTCCAAAACGTTTCATTGATATACCAATAAGTTCCTACTTCATTGTTATGGCATTGATGACTCCAAAACACTTCATTGATATGCCAATGAGTTCTTACTTCATTGTTATTGCATTGATGGTCTATTTATATGTCTCTTATTGATGTATCATTGTTTCAAAGTATCAAAAATGCGGTGGCAACCAAAATAACAATCTCAAAGATTAATTGAACTAAGTGATGGAAGTTCTCTCTTATCGGGTGGTATCCCAGGGGAATAATCCTATCAAAAATTCGGCGGCGACCAAAATAACAATCTCAAAGATTAATTGAACTAAGTGATGGAAGTTCTCTCTTATCGGGTGGTATCCCAGGGGAATAAGCCTATCATGGGTAGATCCCTATTTATGTGTTTATGGGTGGTATCCCAGGGGCATAAGCCTATCATGGGTCGATCCCAGTTGATATGTACTGGAGGCAGCCTAATGGTCACAGTACAGTACAGTACAGTAATGATTACAAAGATTATAAGAACGAAGGTAAAGTGATTGAATAAATACAATGTACAGGTTGTCACAAGTTCTAGTAAGTGTGGTCCACTCCTATTACGATTTATTCACTTGTTTCTGATTTCTATTGAGCTCCTATATCATATGTGATTATCTACAGCTTTACATACTCAGTACATATTTCGTACTGACGTCCCCCACGGGGGACCTGTATTTTATGCTGCAGGCACAGGTACCTCAGTTCATACACCGCACAAGTAGGAGCCAGGATATCCAGCTGTTTTTGGTGAGCTCCAGTTTGCTTCGGGGCTTTTTGTGTCATATCCAGTCACTTTTGGTATTGTATAGAAGTTAGTTATATGGCGGGGTGTGTCCCGACCTTAGTTAAACTCTGTGTATTATCTAGAGGCTTTGTAGACCTAATGTATAGTCAAGGTGGTGTTTGGTTAATAGACGTGATGGCTCCAATGGCCAAGTATTGTTTATACATATATATGTGTGCTCGAGCTTATACAGGTGATTATTTCCTTTTATATGCGACATGATGTTGTCCGAATTTCAGGTTGTCATAGAGGTATGCATGGGAAGTATAAGGTTATGAGTTGGTTCTCCCGGGCCTCCTCAGTTACGAGTGCCAGTCCACCCCAATAGGATTTGAGGCATGACATTTAGTCCATACAATGACTTAATAAGTTTGCACACCTTATTTTCCTTTCCTGGAACCACAAAACCCTCAGGTTGTTCCATGTATATTTATTCCTCCAATTCTCCATTTAGGAAAGTGATTTTCACATCCATTTGATGGATTTCAAGACCATATACCTCAGCCAAGGAAATTAACATTCGAATCGATGTTATCCTTGTATTGAAGTAATCAAGGCCTTCTTTTTGTTTGAAGTCTTTTACTACAAGTCTTGCCTTGTATTTGTCAATAGTACCATCTACTTTCATCTTCCTTTTGAAGATCCCTTTAGAACCTAAAGGTTTATTTCCGGGAGGAAGATCAACCAATTCCCATTTATGGTTGCTTAAGATTGAATCAATCTCACTATTGACTTCTTCTTTCCGAAAGGATGAGTCTAACAACGACATCGCTTCTTTAAATGTTTAAGGCTCATTTTCTAAGAGAAATGTTACAAAATCTGATCCAAATGAAGTAGACATTCTTTTACGTGTACTACATCTTGGATTCTCTTCATTATTTACATTCTCAATTAGTTCATCTCGAGGTCGTTTAGATCCTCCACTAGACTGTTCATGTCTAATTTTATACGGGTAAATGCTTTCAAAGAATTCAGTATTATCTAATTCAATTATCGTATTTTCATTTATATCCGTATGTTCGGATTTATGAACCAAAAAATGACATGCTTTACTACTTTTAGCATATCTTATGAACACGCAATCCACAGTCTTAGGTCCTATCTTAACCCTTTTAGGCATAGGAACTTGGACCTTTGCTAGACACCCCCACACTTTGAAATATTTCAAGTTGGGTTTTCTTCCTTTCTATTTTTCATAAGGAATTGATTGTGTCTTACTATGGGGAACTCTATTGAGTATACGATTGGCTGTAAGGATAGCCTCCCCCCACAAGTTTGGCGGTAAACCAGAACTTATAAGTAAGGAATTCATTATTTCCTTCAAAGTTCGGTTTTTTCTTTTTGCAATTCCGTTAGACTGAGGTGAATACAGGGCCATAGTTTGATGGACAATTCCATTCTCTACACATATTTCGGCGAAAGGAGATTCATATTCTCTGCCCCTTATCACTTTTTATCATTTTAATCTTTTTATCTAACTGATTTTCAACTTCATTTTTATATTGCCTAAATGCATCTATTGTTTCATCCTTACTATTTAGCAAATAGACGTAACAATATCTAGTGCAATCGTCAATAAAAGTTATGAAATACTTTTTTCCACCACGTGATGGTGTTGACTTCATATCACTAATGTCAATGTGTACTAAGTGTAAAGGATTGGAATTCCTTTCAACGGACTTATAAGGATGCTTTGCATACTTTGATTCCGCACACGTTTGACACTTTGATTTATTGCACTCAAAGTTGGGCAAAACTTCTAAGTTAATTAGTTTTCATAATATTTTGTAATTAACATGGCCTAAACGTTCATGTCATAAATCATAAGACTCAAGCAAATAAGAAGAATTTGAACTTTTATTTATTTCAACATTCATTACATTCATCTTATAAAGGCCCTCGATGATATAGCTTTTTCCTACATACATTTCTCCTTTGCTAATCATAATTTTTCCAGAAACGGTTACACATTGAATCCGTTCTTGTCTAAGAGTGAAACAGAAATTAAATTCCTACATAACTCCGGAACATACAAGACATTGTTAAGTGTCAAGACTTTTGCTGAAGTAATTTTCTAGCATATTTTTCTTGTTCCTTCTACCTTAGCAGTAGCGAAGTTAGCCATGTAGATTAATTCTTCTACTTGAGCCGGAGCGAGTGACGAAAACAACTCTTTGTTGGCACATACATGGCGGGTAGCACCAGAATCCATCCACCATTCGCGAGGATTCCTCACCAAGTTGCATTCTGAGAACATAGCACACAGATCATCGCATTCTTTGTTGGATTCAATCATATTTGCTTGATCCTTTTTCTTGCCTTTCTTTGGGGCACGACAATCCGTGGACTTGTGGCCAATCTTGCCACAATGGAAGCATTTTTCCTTGAATTTCTTCTTGAGTTGATTGCTTCCTTGTTCAACTTTCTTCTTTTTCTTAGAATTATTTTGATCATCTTCCACAATATGTGCTCCATTAATTGCAGAATTTTCTTTTGACCTTCTTTCGGAAGCTTTATTATCCTCTTCAATACATAGTCGGACAATAAGATCTTTGACAGTCATCTCCTTGTGTTTATGCTTCAAGTAGTTTTTGAAGTCTTTCCACATTGGTGGTAGCTTCTCAATTATCGCTTCTACTTGGAAAACACCATTCACAATCAAACCTACAAAACAGTTTATGTGAGTATTAAGAACTTTTTCAAGTTGTTCAACTAAGGTATTTTTCAAAGATATACCTTCTGCTAGGAGATCGGGGATGATTACTTGCAATTCCTGCACTTGAGAGACAACTGATTTGCTATCTATCATTTTAAAGTCCAGGAACCTTGCAACAAAGAATTTCTTAATTCTCGCATCCTCTGTCTTGTATTTTCGTTCTAGTGCCCCCCACAATTCCTTCGATGTCTTAGTTCCACTGTAAACATTATAGAGGTCGTTTTGGAGACCACTCAATATATAATTCCTGCAAAGGAAGTCCAAGTGCTTCCAAGCTTCTACAATCATGAAATGCACTTTGTCCGAGGTTCTCTTGGGCACCTCAGGAGCATCCTCACTAGTGAACTTTTGAAGGCATAGTGTTGTGAGGTAGAAGAACATCTTCTGCTATCATCGCTTAAAGTCAAAGCCCACAAATTTTTTGGACTTCTCCGCAAGTGCCATAGGTTGCGGAGCATTTGCTCGACCTGTTGAGGCCATACTAGTTACCCCCACAGTTGTAGCCACATCTTTCATTTGACTTTCGTTAGTCATTTTTTCTGTCACCACAAGACAATAATATTTAGTATTTTAAGAATACTACTTATAAAGTTACGCAACTTTAAATTCTTCTTCTTGTTTCTAGTTAACAATGAAGTTCTTATGACTTCCAATTGTCAACCTAGTGAATTTTAAACTTGTGATGAAGATTTTATGTCTTCTAATCACTAGTTAAATTCAAATGGAGTAGAAAGCTTAAAGTTTTAATCTCCAAAAACAAGTAATATAGATTCTGATATTATTCCTTAAGATTGTTATTTTCCTTCTACGGGTACTAGAATATGTATTAATACAACAACAACTTCATAACAGGTTCACGTATGAACAAGAACAGTTTTGAAGTTCTTTAACACCTTCAACACAAGATTATAACTAATCTATCCAAGAAGTGTATTAGATATCAGAAAATAAATTAAATAAAAAATTTAGACCAAGTCCCCCAAGTTCACGAAGTGTCCTTAAGGAATAATTCCCCTCACTGTACCCGAGGTTATGGAATTTTCCTCCCAGGATAAAATGGCCTTCAATCCAATTATAGAGGTACCTCAAATAATTGAATTCCATGAACGCACTCAACGGTTAGAATGATCACACAGAATATTGTCATTTCATTGAAGGGTTGCATCCCTCTCGAAACAGCACTTCGTTTCTGCATGGCATTTCAAACCCATAAATTTGGTGACCCGTGAGATGTCACAGACAGATATGCACCATATTCACGATGTTGTGGCGAACAGTGAAAATTCTGGACAGCATTCATGCTTGAATATCGCTAAGAAATCATTGGATAAAAATTTAGAAGTTGATAATTTGCGGTCCCCTTCTAATTCTACTCATTTTGAACATTCCATCAGTGAAAAGCATGTTACTGGTGATGAATTAGCGAACAAAATCAAGGGTGTGGATAGCATTATTGGCAAGGACTGGACCGTGGTAGCACTTAAAATATATTTAGGCATTCGAATTGGCTCTCCTGCTCACGTTAATGTGCAGCTAGCAAGGAATGTTCCATATGCTCGATCTTCTTCCCCAAAGGACATTTCTCGTCCAAATACTTTTGATCTTCCCTCGGATAAAGTTGGTCATGAAATTAATCCAAAAAACCTACAATGCTTATATTAAATCCTGAGGTGGCTTAAGTATTAAAGAAAAATCAATAACCTGATTATGTTAGGAGAAACAAAGTGATACTAGCTCTCATTGTTAGGCAGATTTGGTAAATAAAGAAGAAGAACATCAGGTGGATAATATTGGCAGCAAATTTAATGCTCAAGCTTCAATTTTTGTCCCAAATAAATTTGCAATTCGTAATTATTCATCAAGCTGCAAGCAAACTTCAGGTGGTGTAATAAATTTTTTTTCTCCAATTAATACTGCCAAACAATTGGTGGAAAGTGATACATTATCTTCAAAGAGTTTTGAAAACCTCCAAGACGATGACATATTTGAGGAAAGTGATGAAGACATGCTGGAAATATGCTTTGCAAGTGCAGCTCGGGATGTCGATATCTCTCCTGGGCAAAAAAATAGAAAAATAAAAAAATATCACGGTAAAAATCAAAGTTGGGATGGTAAGGTGACAGAGGAGTTTGTTCCAAGACACCACCGACAAAGCAAAATCATACGACAGTGTCAACAACTTTAATAAGACCCAACAAATTCAAGAAGTGATGAATTTTCAAGTGATTTTGAACAGGTTCGAAGAAGAAGGCAAGTATCGAATATATCAACGTACTTTAGATGGGCCAGCGTTTCTTTTTAGTTCATACATTTGTAAAAAGGGAGTTCGTGATTAATAACTCAAACTTCTCATTCACCTTTATATTTTTTCATTACTTAAGCATCCTTCTTTGTAATATCATCATAGAGTGTAACATAAACTCTATAATGATCCGAAAATATCCAGTTCTCTCTAGTTCTTATTTTTACACGGTTGTTGATTAGTTGAGGGTTTGTTACCTCATTAAAAAAAAGGGGTGGTTGATATCTTTTAGTAACCAATGTCTTATTTTAAAGTTTTTTTTACAAAAATAAAAAATTTATTATTTTTATTTTAAAAATTGCTATGACTTTCAATCTAAAAAGTATTGTTATGACTTACAATAAATAACCTAAGGTTGTATATTTTAATATTTTTCCTTTTTTTTTTAATTTGTGGAGCAATTAATATAAAATCTATAACTAATATTTAATAAAGAATAGATCTTGTTCGTCCACCGTTTATTTGATGGACGTACCAGATTAAGTCTCAATCGCTATAAATTAATCCTCCCTATGCTCATTAGGGTTACCGCATATTATCAATACAATTTCATCGCAGACGGCTCTGATAGCGATAATACAGTGGCAACTACTTATTTTGGAATGATAGATGAAGTTCGCGTTATGCTAGTTAGTCAGATTAATAATATTGCTATCTAGATTGTTGATTTGCTAAAGTGTGAGGACTATAAAGGTAACATATCTAAAAATTTATATTGAACTTATAATTTTTGATTCTTTGATATAAATAAATTATATGTGATTTTCTTTTTAAAAGAGATTTAATTGATATGTTGATGATTTTCTCATTTGCGATTTTAACATCGATCTCTTTTAAAATTTTATTTTTATCTTATAAATTTTGAATTTTTCTTTTCCTAGTTGTCACAACATCATTTCTATGTTTGTTTATGTTGTTTTACTAGTTAAAATGAGTTTTATGTGTTTATAAGGAATTAAATTAGATTCTTTATAAGCATGTCACTTACTCCATTAGCGTTCCCTATGACTTTTCAGAGGAGGGCGATAGTTTTACTTAATATTTGTATCCTTTCAAATTTATCAAATCTCCTTGAAGGGACATCATTTTATTAATTATTTAATGACCTTAAAATTATTTTACGCTTGATCTTTTTGAAGGAAAAGGGAAGAATAAATAATTTTTGTCAATAGGTCAAAGTGATATAGAATCAGAGGAGAAAATAAATTAAATCTCTTAAGAATAATTTTTGAAGGTGCAGATCTTTTGACTTTTACAGTCTATCTACCATTTTAAAACAATCGTTTGGATGGTAGAGGCGACACAAGATTAGGAAATAGAGCGGGAAGAGAAAGACCAATTAAAACATCGATTTGATTATTATTACTATTGATCGCGAGATAATTTTCTTTTTTATCTTATATTAGATGTAGAAAAAAAAAAGCAAGAAAATATGATTTTCATGAAAATTTATTTTCTTTTTAATTGAAATTCCCCTCTTAATTTTGAGGAGTTTTTTCTTCCACTCTAATTTAACATATTATTTTATCACTTTGACATCTCACGCATCTTTACTTCTGTAATGTTTTCACTTTATTCATTTTCTTCCTTATATATTAAAATTTTAATAAACTCTAATATTTTCACTAATTTTTATTTAATATTTTACCTTCAGTAAAAATAAGTATATCCAATTTTACTCAAATATGCATTATCGGATTGTCTAGAATGAATAGATAAGTTGGTCCTTTGATGAAGATGAGTAATACAACCACTAAAGAATGTGGTGCAACGGATGGAGCTACTCATTTTTTAACTAGAGGTCTCATATTTGATTCTTGGATATGAAAAAATTCTTGATAGGGGGTGCCTCCTCCGAATGGACCTCACGCACACGAATCCAGATTAATCGGGTTCCAATATAGATGCCAAACACTAGATAGGAAATAAAAAGAAAAAAGAATAGTAATACACACACAATAAAGGAAGCAATATTGTTAGCTTTGTTTAATTTTAATTTTGAATATTTTGATTTTAATTTTTAATTTTATATTATAAACATGGCATTTTAATCAATACAATTCTAATTATTTTTACTTTTCCATTTAAAAATAATAACAATAATAATTCAAAATACATATTCATGTTTAAGTTTATTTAAATAATCAAATTTTGTGAAAGTGTGATTATGATAGGATATTTTAATTTGAATTCACTTTGTTGATATCACAAAGATGAACTGGTCTTTATGTGTGTCATTACTATGCTTTTCCTATTCTATATAATAGATTCAACTATTCATTCTAAATTATTATACGTTAATTAATTTTTTTGTGTAAATATGTATAAAATTGTACATATTGATTATAATATAAGTTTATATATGTGCAATTGCATAAACTAAAGAGTAGCAATAAACCCTTAAAATTAATATCGAAATTGTATAAAAAAGATAAATCTTCATAGTAATTTTGCTTATAATTTATTTTACTAACTTTCGGTTTTTTTTTTCTAAACATTTTACTGACTTTCAAAATGTATTGATACAGTTATCATGGTTGATACGCCTTCGACATCAATGTCAATGCTTTCCGAAGGAACTACAAAAATTGATATGATGATAATAAATATCCATGTGCCGAACCTTGATTTTTTAAAACTTTTGGCTTGAGTTGTGGCTTTGGATATAATTCCTTGAGTAATTTTTCATACTCTTTTAGTTATGATATCTATTGTGGATAAAATCAATTATTTTTATAAATACACAATAAAAAAAAATTCTAAAATTCACCATTATATATCATTAAATAGTTCGGAGCTAAAAGAATTTAACATAATCCATCGTTAAATAAAATTAGTAATGAATTTTTTATTGTTTAGCAACATAAAATATCCATCGCTAACTCCTATTTTTAGTATGTTTTGTAATGTTATTTTTATCATTAAACAAATTTTATAAATATGTGTGAAGTTAACTAGTCATTTAATATATGATATAATTCAATTTTAATTGATATCTTCTAAAAATAAATGCACAATTGTATGTGATGAACACAATGAGCTCTTAGAAAAGCAAGTTGTGAAAGATGGAGCTCGTATCTACCTCAAAAATAACAAGGATGTTAAGCAAAAGGACAACATAAAGTGGACTGGGGATCTTCATGCCAAATTCATAAAAAGTTTACAACAGTGGTAAAGAAAGTAAGTTTATTTTACTATTAATTAAATTTTTTTAAATTTATTTCTAAAGAGTGACATGAATAGCTAAAATTTATACTTATGTTTAATATCAGCTTGTATTTACATGTACCTCGACTTTATTTGAAAATATTATAGTTATTAAATTTTATTGCATACTTGTGGACCATGTAGATTGTTACCCAAAAGATATTCTGGAAATGATGAATGTGTCTGGTCTTACAAGGATGCAAATTGCAAGTCTTTAAAAAAATTGAAGTGATAAATTATGTAACTTTTGAATGCATTTACTGCAGTTTCTCTGCAAAAAGAAATTATTTCATAAAAGTTATTTTCTCAAATTTTTATTTTACAAAATGTTTTGGTTGAAACTATTTTTTATCAAACACTTGTCTGAGAAGTTATTATTTCTACAACTATTTATTTTAATATTTTATATCTATAGAGAAAAAAGAAAAACTAATGTTATATCACTTCCACCAAAAAATATTTCGACATATCACTTTCACCAATAAATATTTCGACATTATTCGACCTTTAGTTTTGGAAAGCCTTATCAAAACACTCAGTAATTAAAAGGATTAGAGATGGACTTTGTTTAATGATAAAAGTTAATTAATCATTGCTAATTTCTATATTTTTGTAGTGAAAATTCAATGAAATAACATTATTTTCAATCTTTAATTCATATTATTTCAAAAGACTGTTATCGTTCGGCAATCATCAAATATCAAAAATATTTTTCATTAAAAATAACTCTGTAGTTCATATGATAATTAAATATATTTATGGTCTAATTCTCTTCTTTTTCATCTAAGATCTCTCAAAAATTTCACAGCAACATCAATTAAAAAGCTCTGAAAAATGCGTTGATCAGCCAAGAAATCCTGAGTGATTCTCAATAAAAACGTAGTATTAGAAAAATGGGGACAATGTACTATTTCTCCTACTTAACTATTTACAAGTTTTAATTTAGTTGAATAGTTGTTGTTTTTTTTAATAAATTGTTGGGTTTTTAAAGAATTTTAATATTAAATTTGCTATTGAAATGTTGCATGTTGACATGCATAGAAGTGTTGCATACTGGAGTATCTTTTGATATTTATCTTCCATGTTTAATTGTGGAAGAATGCATGTGGCATTTTTCTTTGGTAACTTTTGTTACATCTCACTAATTATTCACTCATTGTTTTATCTCTTTATGTTTTATAACTCAGGTAACTTAAAAGCATTCATCTACCCACATTCCTCTTATTCATTATTTCGCCTATGATATAGAAAAAGCAAAAGAGAAAGATATAGTGTTTATATTTTGAGTTTAGTAGACAGCTGCACCACTGATCATACCTTGCAAGAAATCAAAATATTCCAAAGTATCAGATACAATATAGGAAACATAAAGAGGCCAAAGAATCCTTGACCTTCTTCTTTTGGAAAAATTAGAATGAGATACAAAGTATCAGCACTATATTGGTTCTACAACCATCATAGGCTTAATTTGTCGTCTTCATCAATATCCTTTATTCTCCAGCTTGCTGCACCCCACTGTATAAGTCATTCATCTTCCTGATGGTCCACCAATAAAAGCATAGTAAAGTCCAAAAATAATACTAATTGGATAAGGGTGAACCTTAAAAGAGTATGAATGTTATGTTTTGGATGAGGATGGTACTGAAAAAAAGATTGTCCCTGCTATTAGTTATTACTATAGTATTTTTGTGCCGCGGTTTATATGCTTAATTCACCCAAAATTGCTCGCGCTTTGAAGCAACGGTAAAATTGTACTCCTATAACCTATAGATCACGGATTTAACCATCATTCTCTTGAGGTATGACCCTTCTCCAGACTCTGCTAAATGCAGGATGCTTCATCCATCGGACAAGCCCTTTTTTGGTTCCCCTAGTTTTACCTACCACATTTTGAGGTGTGGGGACACTTAAGTAGTAGTTGAACCAGTCTAGTGGGAAAAAATTAGCAAAAAGACTTCGAATCCTACTTTGAGGAGTCAGAAAAGGGACTCAATTTAATGTTTTTGATGACTTTACTCATTTTTCATGGTTCCATTTCTCATCTTCCTACTCTTAGTTGAGTGTAGTAAAGGAGTAGTCATGTTTCCCACCTTCCTCGCCTTCAATAATAATTAGTAATAATTGGAGTTCAGAGGAACCCCTTGTATATTCATCTTAAATTCTAGACCAACCCTCTTCAATTTCCAGCAAAAATTTGTTATAACAATAAGCCATTAGCATCCCCCAACTAACGCCAACATAAAGTTGAGACCATACAACATTTTTTAACCCCCTTTCGAGATTCAGTTCTGATAATTGAGTTGATATCCTTGTGGCAGATTCAGTCGTGGATTTGCGAGAAAGCAGTGTTCCAAAGCTTCATTGTATCTTTATAAGACTCATCTCTACCAGCTTGCAGAGTACCATATAGCTGAGGCTTTACTTGGGATATTGAGGTCTAAACATTGCACTTCATAGTCAAATGCCAATTCAAGAAATTGGCACTAGCTATAATCTGGAAAAATACTCCAAGCATTCGAAAGCTGAGAATTGTTGCAAGTTTGCTGTTACCTTTCAAAGTTGTCATCTGATTGTGTATCAAATCTATCCCATGAAAATATGATACAAGTACGATCGTGATCATGAACATTTTTTGAGTATATTAAAGGCAACCGAGAGAGTGCACATGTCTATGTGTGAAGGTCGTCCAAAACCGTCCATATGGTCACTCAATGGGCGCACATTTTTGAAGACTAGTCCCTAAAGGGTCTTTTAGTCTTTTGTCTCTTATTTTTGTAATGTAATATAAATAGAACCTTGTAGGGTTTTAGTTCCTTAGTTTTGAATGTTATTGAAATAAGCTCCTCTAGAGAGAGTGAGAGCAACCGTAACTAGGGTGATACTAGTGTGGAATCACTGGGTTCTTGAGTGGTCATCTTGTAGTCGTTTGGTCTCTTGTACCTTGTGGACTGTTTTGTGCGATTTGTGGGCTGTTTTGGTGTCTTTCCTTGGTCGTTTTGTATCAAAATATGATCCCAAAATATTAAATCAACCCTTTGTATAGGGAAAGAACACAAAAGTAACAAGAGAGTTTCAAAAGAATGGGAAGTTAGAGTGGGTGAGGAGAAGGTTCGTTCATAGAAACGCAGTCGTAAATTTATAAATCCAGAAATATATACAAAAAAGGAAAAATAATCTTAAATCATGCATTAGAAGGACTCAGTAAAACACAAATTAAGTACCTCATCTGGACTCTACACAAATTTTGGTTAATAAGATCCCTATACGTCCTTAAAGCCTAAAGTTACTTCACCTACGACTCCAAAAATACACTTCACCATAGATCAGTGAGCAATTTCTTTTTTCTCAAGTTCAATTTCCAAGACCACTGTCTATGCAACATAGATCCCTTTGCACATCGTAGGCATAAATATACAAGGCTATTTTTCTTTTCATTTTTGTAGTAATCAAAAAATGCAAGACTTCATAGGCATCTGAATTCATACTACAAGCTGAAAGAACCACCTAATCAGAAATTTAACTGGTACGATCTTTATAACTATTGCACATTCACCATACTTCAACCCAACTCAAAATCAAGCAAATTAGAACAACCAAAAGAACGCCAGGATGATGGCACAGTAGGCAGTAGCTTCGGCAGCTTCACAGATGGGCTAAGAGAAACACCGAGCAACAAGAAGAAGCACAAAGGAATTGCAAACAGATAATTAATCACTTCTCATTCAATACAGCAACAAATTTGAAATAAGAAATTGAACTACCTCCACGCAACAACAAAATAAACGGAATCATTTCAAAATGAGCAATTTGAACAACCTCAAGGTAGACATAATAACTGGACAGGAAGCTCAAATCCATTAAGTGATGGAAGTCTCAAGATCCTTTCATTACAAAAATGTCAAGTTGGAATACATACTTCGAGAATTTTAAGCACATTAATCTTTCAAAGGGCAATAAACCCAAGATAGAAGGTTCCCCAAAATTTCTCTTAACTCTTGAAATATCAAAATGAAGCTACAACTAATAGCCTCTAAGATCTCAGGTAACTGTCTCAAAGACCTCAAGCAGAAGTTGCTGCCTTCTTCCTTGGAGCTGCTTCAGCACCTGGACAAACAACAGTACTCACTCATACAAGTTATGACCAGATATTCTTGATCATCAATTGTCAATGTCTAAACCAACTAATTAGTCAAACTAAAACAGCAGAGATCACTCTGAATTATAGATGTGCATCTTTCACAATCACTCATAATTTTCATGCAAAATATTTTGTGAAAAATAGTTCTATCTTGAAAATTTATTTTCTAGAACTATTTGCAGCATTAGGCTGGGTACAAAGTCACTGTAATGTACTCAACACAAATACAATAAATTAATAAATTGGAGAAGGAATTTTATTGATAGATGAGTCAACGGTTACAATCAATCAACTAAGAATTTAGCTACTGTAGACACCTAATTTTGTTCCTCCCGAATTTAATTTTACCCATTTTTAGGATTAGCTTAAAATAAGATTTATATTTTAAGCATTTTTCTATTTTGGACTGTATAATTGGACTGGACACTAAATTTTGATTTGTTTTGTTTTGTTTGTTTGATTGATTGTTTTGCATGCTTTGTGTGGTTTATACATTTATAATGTCAAATTAGCCAATACGCTCTACCAAGCGACCGTGGTCGAACCTCGGGATTGAGGGGTGGCTAACACCTTCCCCTCGATCAACAGAATTCCTTAGCCAGAATCTCTGTTCGCAAACCAGTTTAAAGAGTCAAATTGTTTTGAAAGAGATTTCCAAAGGTAACTTGGCACACCCGATTTATGCCAAGTGGCGACTCTGAGTTTTGAATATAAGAAGTCCTTTCGGAACAAATCTTTATTTTGTCTCTTTAATAATAAAAACCCTTTCGAACCAAAATCAAATCTTTTGGAGTTGTAAAAAAGGGGTGTGACAGCTCTGGCGACTCTGCTGGGGACTCTTCAGAATTCGAGCTTATTTTTAAAGTTGCATCGGCTTAGTTTGGCACTATAGGTATATAGACATTTTGTTTGAGTTGTTTTGTGTTATTCTTTATCATTGTTGAGTGCCTACGTGCTTTTTGTTTACAGTTTTTATCGTGTGTTACTGCTTTATATCTGGCATCATGTGCATAACCCAAGTCATTTATTCTGCAACAAGTCCTGGAGTGCACGTCATGCACACAAACTCTAGTTGATTCACCCTTATTTTAGGAGGGGGAGCCGTCGGACGTATGGAGTGGGTGGAAAGCAAAGCAGCCACTATCGACCATATGCTCCCCCGAACAGCCTTGTTAGTAAACCCCAATGTAGGTCAGCCTTTAGGTCATGCTTATCTGCATCATATTGAGATCTAGTGGGACCCACGTGGCCCTTTGTAGGAGACTCACCTCCAAAGCATCCCTATGTGCTAAATGTTGCATCTTTGAGGGTAACTTGATCATTTGATGGACTGATTCGGAGAAAACATGTGTTAGAAATAAGGTGTGTTTGAAAAAAAAAAAAGGAAGAAAAAAGTGAATCGAAAAGTAAAAAATGAGCTTCGTAGTTTTTAGATTTTTTTATGGCTTTTGTTTTTCACAATCCAAAAATTCAAAAAGATTTTTTTTTACCTTTTGCACTCATTTTGTCAAAGACAAAAATATCAAAAAGATTTTTCTTTGTTTCTTTAATAAGCTTTCATAATTTGAAAATTTCAAAAAAAAAAATTCTTTTAATAGGAGCGTTATTTAAAATTCAAAACATATGGTAGAAGTTTTGTACATTTCATATAACGAAAATACCAAAAAGATTTTTTTTCATAGCTGTTGGTGTCATTTTTTATGTGAAGTGTCAAATTGAAAACTCAAAAAAAAGATTTTGTTATGTTGTTCATCGTGTGTCTTTGGTCGTGTCTCAAGTCAGGGTGCAATATGTGATTTAATCATTAATTGTCCAATCTGGATGAACTACGCACCCCTGATTCTCCTCTCTCGAGAATGAGATACGTAGGCAGCCTATTGTAGGTTCGGGGATCTTATTTCAAAAATCCAAAAAAAAAAAAAAAAACTCTTCACTTTTCATTTAGAGTAGGTGTTTCATGTACATCTTTAAAAGAAAACAACAAAAAAAAAAATTCTTTAATAGGTTCAAGTTTTATTTTCGTATGAAATTCAAAATCAAAAATCTAAAAATATTTTCTTCGGTAATCATAGATTTCATTTTGTACAGGAATCTGAAAAAATTCAAAAGATTTTGCTCACTCTTTATTTAGAGTAAGTATACATCTTTAAAAGAAAACTACAAAAGATTTTTCTTTAATAGGTTCAATTTTCATTTTCATAGGAAATTCAAAATCGAAAACCCAAAAAGATTTTCTTTAGTAATTATAGATTTCATTTTGTATAAAGATTTAAACTTGAAAAATCCAAAAAGATTTTTGTCAATTCTTTTGACAATTTGTTATTTTTTTCTCTTTGAAGTTTCAAGAAAAAGAATGAAAAAAAGAGAGTTTAATTGGCCATTTTGGCAAGACTTCATGAAATACGCACACCTGATTCTCCTCTTTCGGGAGTGACATACGTAGGAGCCCTTTTTGGGTTCGGTGATCTTTTCAAAAAAAAAGGGAAAAGAGGTTTTGAAAAAGTATTGAACTCTAACACATTTGTTGTTTTTTGTTGAGTCAGTTTAAGGTGGTTGGTTTGTGGCATTCTGGCTGATCCTTCACCTCACACCAAATCCAAAGGATTAGTTGTGTCCAACAAAGATATAGAAAGAGGGGTCATGGATCAAACAAAGAATCAAGAAAATGAGAGTTTGAAGCAAGAAATTAGGTGGCTAAGACAACAAATGATAGAAATGCATCGAGCTTGGGCCAGTGGGTTGCCTCCTCCTCCATTTCCCTTTATTGATCCTACAAATACCTCGAGTTTTCCACCAAAATCTCAAAGTCAGTTTTCTACTATTGTTGATGCAGCGCAATATGACTCGAAATTCATTCCAAGCCAAAAGCATCTCAATACTTCCACCACTTTTCCTCTAGTTCCTTAGCATAAGCCTGCTACATTCACAACACCACATGTCGTCTGTGATCTTATTGCCCAATCCTCTACTGGGACTTCCACACTGGCTCTCCCAACGGTTGGGCGTCCCCATGCAACTAGTAAACCTATATTCAATACTCTTGGTGATCATTGTTATACTCCTGAGCTTGCTTTTAAGTTAACTGGACCACCAAAATTTCTTAACAAGAAGTCCAGTGTGCCAAAAGAGTCGGAGAAAATGGTTGGAAAAATAAAGAGTGCAGAAAGTGCTATGAAAAATTCTCTAGGACCTGCGGGTAAAGAAGATGTTTCATACAAAGACTAGGGCATGCCTTCAAGCGCTAACCTACCTCCAATCTTTGAGATATCAAAATTTGAGGAGCAAGATGGGCATGAGGAATCCATGAAACATTTGGGACAATATTGCAATCAATTAAGGGAACCTGGAGGGAAGAAGAATGAGAAAGATGGCACTGCTATTGTAGTTGGAGAACGGGCACATCCAAGAAGACGACGTCGTCGTTGCCGTCAGTATCAAGCCCAAGTCATACCCAAGCTCTCCATAATCACTCCCAAAATCCATTATACCCTGTTTCCCCACCTCCATATCTAGTGTATTGCACACAACCATATGTTCAACTCCCTCTTTACCCACAATGGCGCGCACCAACTCCTTAAAGTCAGCCTCCAATTCCCCAAACATACGAAAGCCCTTCTAGGCCCGATGTTAGATCCAAGTTAAATAATAAAATGAGGCAGAAATTGAGGGATAGTTTCACACCAATTGGAGAGTCGTATGCCAGTTTATTTCAAAGATTGGCACAGCGAGGCATGATCACTCCTCTCATTGGGTATACTCTGACCCGCATTCAAGAAGTTTTGATCCTAATGTACGATGTGCATATCATTCTAATGTTCAGGGTCACAGTATTAAAGATTGTCGTGCTTTGAAAAGAGAAATTGAAAAGATGATTCAAGACAAATTGATTATGGTGCAGAACATTGATAGTGAGGATAACTCTAGTCATGTTGATATGCAAACTAGTGGCTAAGATGTCAGGCTGAGCAATTGAGAAGTCACCCTTCTCCCTACTAGGAAGAGGTCTGGTAGTTTGTTTTGTTTTATTTTCTATTATCCAAATTATTTCAGGGTTGTAGTTCGGGATCTATCTTGTTTTGTCCATTTGTCGTTATGTTCAAACCCTTTCTATCTTTTATTTTAATTAAATGAAGTGTCCCTTTCTCCTTTGTGTTTTAAATATATTTTTGTTTGTTTTCTTTCCACATTACATTTTATGTTGACTCTAGTGATATGATATGCTAACGGAATTTTCAGTCAGATCTTAAAATCTAGTTTAAGCATGAACATTGAATCAGAGGGTTAAAGTTAAAATAGGTAGAGTGCTAAGACATATGGGGACAAGTTCAAGCCTTCTTGAAAAATTAAGGAAATTATTTTGAGAATCACAAGAATAACTTGGTCATTAATTGAAAGACATGGCTCAATTAGGTCAAATAGTGGTTGCGTGAACAGAAAGAAAATCAGCTCCACGAAAGCATGAGTCATTTGATGTGAAGAATGTACAACAAAAGTGGAGTGATATGTTAAACAAAGTGCAAGAGTAGTGACGCACAGACTCAGTTAAAGTTAATGCTTAAAAAATGTCACAAATGATCATCATCTCTCACTTTCATTTTGCATGATATGTACTTGCATTTTTATGGATTGATATGACGAAGGCATTTCATTCTGCTATTCAAACATCGTGTCATCCTTTGTTTACCCCCATTTGATCTTTAGTCTTATTTTCTTTCATACCCCTCTTTTGCAATCAAGATAGAGTCAGCAAAGCTAAAAATAAAAGTGTCGAGCAAAACAATAGAGTCAGTAAAAGTTCCAATAAAAAAGAAGAAAAATAAAATATGTCCAAAAAGAAAAAGAAAAGAAAAATCTCAAGACAAATAGAGTCAGAAAAATCCAAAGAGAAAAGAGTATCAATAAAATAAAAAGAATCAAAAGTCTAAATCAAGCAAAATAAGCTGCCAAAACTATGCATGACCTGATTCTCTTCTCTCGGGGGTGAGATACGTAGGATGCCCTACTAAGGGCTCGGTCCAACCAAATAAACAATTTAGAATTGCCCAGTCAAAAGAAACTGGGGCATGATTTAATCTTCATTGTTTGAGTCGATTCCAAAAGTTGTAAGTCCTACCCCACTTCAAGTGTCGTTTAGGACTCATGTTATCCTTTTCTTCTAGCCTTATCCAAAAGCCAAGCTACAACCAAAGAAATACCTTCAGATCAATCTTTGAGAATGTTAAGACTAAGCATGCAATGAATGTGATGACGCATTTTGGGAACTACTTGTCTACCTCAGCAATAAGAATTGGGAGAGAAATAAAAATGAGAGTCTTATCGGTGAAAGCCCTCGCGGGCACCGTAAGATGATAGTAAGCTGAGGGAAATAAAAATGGGAGAGTCTTATCGGTGAAAACCCTTACGAGCACCGTAAGATGATGATAAGCTAAGGGAGATAACAATGAGAGATTCATATCGGTGAAAACCCTCACGGGCACCGTAAGATGATGGTAAGTTGAGGGAGATAACAATGAGAGAGTCTTATCGGTGAAAACCCTCACGGGTACTATAAGACGATGGTGATTTGAGACAAATAAAAATAAGAGAGTTTCATTGGTGAAAAGCCCTCATGGACACCATAGGGCAATAGTGAGCTGGGAAAAAAAATGAGAGAGGCTTGTTGGCAAAAACCCTTTCAAGGGGCCACTAGCCAAATGAGGTCTTAAATGCAATTGGACTAAGGAAGCAACTCAATTTCGAGGTCATTAACTCAACAAAAATTGGTAGAAAGTTTTGGATATAAAGATCAGGCAGTTTAATACGATATGCAAGTCATAATCATTAGAGTTGACTATCATTTTCAGATAAACTTTTCTTTCATCTTTTTCTACGGGGACATTCATTGTTGTTTCTTTCTTCTCTTTAGTTATATTTTTATTTCGTCTTGTTAGTTATCCAAATAAAACAAAAATTGTTGTTATTTTTCTCTTGTCTTTGAGTCAAGTCCATATCAAAACAAGTGAGAAAATATTTCAAAATTGGCTACCAGCTTCTTCAATCGCACAAAGCAAGACAAAGGGCCAGCACATGAAAGAAACAAGATTACAAGCCAGAACAAGGCATGCAGAAAATTATGTCAATAGATAAGTTTGGGAACTCATGGAAATACCAAGGTTCAATGGGTTTATCTGAGGAGCATGGTGAAGCAGAGATACTGTGTTTTCTTCAGAGTCATTGCCATGATAAAGCAGCGGCAAGTGCCAGCAATCTGAAACAAAATGAAGGGAATGAACACTGGAATAGGTGTCAGGAAAGCCAAGTGCTACAAACCACCACTAAGTTTGTAACTGACAAATTTTCTTTGTTGAAATAGGGGCAAATTCTCTTCACTTAATTCATCTACCATTGGAAATGCACATCCATGAGATTTTACTTTCTGTTCAGGACCCTCCTGAAAAATGGGATTTTACTTTTAGTTCAGGATCCTCCTGAAAAATGGGATTTTAATTTCTGTTTAGGACCCTCCTGAAGAATAGGATTTTACCTTCTGTTCAGGACCCTCCTGAAAAATGGGATTTTACCTTCTGTTCAGGACCCTCCTAAAAATAAGATTTTACCTTATGTTCAGGACCCTCCTAAAAAATGAGATTTTACCTTCTGTTCAAGACCCTCCTGAAAAATGAGATTTTACTTTATGCTCAGGACCCTCCTGAAAAATAGGATTTTACTTTCTATTTAGGACCCTCCTGAAAAATGAGATTTCACTTTCTGTTCAGGACCCTCCTGAAAAATGGGATTTCACTTTCTGTTCAGGACCCTCCTGAAAAATGGAATTTTACTTTATGTCCAGGACCCTCCTGAAAATGGGATTTTACCTTCTGTTCAGGACCCTCCTGAAAAATGGGATTTCACTTTATGTTCAGGACCCTCCTGAAAAATGGGATTTTACTTTCTGTTCAGGACCCTCCTAAAAAATGGGACTTTACTTTTTGTTCAAGACCCTCCTGGAAAATAGGATTTTACTTTATGTTCAGGACCCTCCTGAAAAATGGGATTTTACTTTTTGTTCAGGACTCTCCTGAAAAATGGGATTTTACTTTCTATTCAGGACCCTCCTGAAAAATGAGATTTTACTTTCTGTTCAGGACCCTCCTGGAGAATTGGACATTACTTTCAGAAAAAATGAAAACTTTCTTTATCATAATCTTTGTTTGGGATAATTTTCGTTCCAGTTTTGATTTTGATTTCAAGAGCCCGCCTGAAGAACAGGGTGATGGAACTGTAAGTCAGGAGCCCGCCTGAAGAACAGGGTGATGAAGCTGTAAGTCAGGAGCTCGCCTGAAGAACAGGGTGATGAAATTGAAAGACAAATATGGCAAATTAGAAGCCTGCCTGAAGAGCAGGGCGAATAAATAAAAGTCCAGTAACTTGGTGAAAAGATTGAAAGTCAAGCGACAAGGTGAAGAAGTTGAAAGTTAAACAGTTGATGAAATAGCAAGTCAGGAACCCGCCTGAAGAACAGGGTGAAGAAATTTAAAACCAAGCAACTAGTTGAAGAAATTGCAAGTCAGGAGCCCGCCTGAAGAACAGGGTGATGAAACTCAAGTCAAAAGTCCAGAAGAAGCTGTATAGATAGGATTTTGTAATTTTATTTATGTTTTTAACTTGTAATTTTCATTTTTGATGTAATGATAGAGTCGCAGACTGGAGCCTCGACGGGACCTCACTTGACTCTCCAACTCGGTAGTCTTTCTTCCTTCTGTTTCTTTCTTTAAATAATGGTCGGGTCAAAATTTGATCTCATTGTCTACTTCTTTGTCTGAAAACACTTTGTGTTTACATTCAAAGGGGGCATGATGTAGACACCTAATTTTGTCCCTCTCAAATTTAATTTTACCCATTTTTTAACTTACCTTACCACAAACCCTCAACCATATAATTATCCCTCCACAAAAATACAAAAATAACCAAAATCCATAACCAACTGAGTCCCATCCTAACAAACCTTATCTCAACAAAATTACAACTCACCACCCTGCCCCTACCCCACCTTGCTAGCCTTCCCCCTACCCCATGCTTTTGTCCAACGGAAATACACGTACGGTATTCCTTTTTCGTCTTTCTTTCCAAATGGATAAGGGGGACCCTTTTTGCTTGGGCCATCATCATAAAGAATAAAATATATATACACCATTGCACACAATTTTCATTTTTGGGGGGAGGGACCCGCAGAGAACACAATATTCTCTCCATTCTTTATATAGATCACACACAGGCCCTCCTCATCAGAGAGTAACAACAATACCCTCACACTGACCTCACTGTCACACACCCATATATACTACACACTCGTAATTCCATCGGGATACACACAGAAATGGATAGATAAGAGATTATGTGAGAATGAGAGAGCTACGAGAGAGTGAGAGAGATCTACGAGAGAGATATCTTCGAGAGAGTGACAGAGATTTACGAGAGAAGAAGAGATCCGCGATTGAAATTGAAAGAGAATGATGGCGAAGCAGTTTCCGGCGAGTGAGAGCCTGAGGAACACAAGTTTGGTGGTTTGATTACTGTTCCGGCGATAGGCTCACCGAAATCGCGTCTAGCTGTCATAAATTCGTTCAAAACCCATCAAATGCGTCTCAACTGATATCTCTTTGTCATTTTGGTCATAGCCGAAGTTTACCGGGGTTACAACAATACAAAATCATCAAACAAACCTTGATTTGCTTTTGATTTCGTCCAAACCCATTGGAATCGGGCCGGATTTCTCTCATTTCTCATGATTTTTAGTTCGAGGTTGAGTGGGTTTGTGAGAATCTGGTCCAGGTCTCTTTGTTTCTGTGATTCTCAGTTCCGAGTTGGATGAGTTCGTTTGTTTGAGGTTCGGTTTGAGGTTTTCGGGCGCGGATTCTCTTTATTCGAATAACATTAAGTTTGAAAGCTACGAATCGAGGTCCAATTCTATTATCTCTCTTATTATTTCATTATTTACTGTATTTTGGTGTGTTGGATTGAATGTTGTGTGTTTTATTTGATCCTTGTTGGTGATGAACGCTTATTTGTTTTGATTCGCGGTTGGTTCCTTTGATTATGATTTGCATGGTGAAATAGCATCTCATTTGAGAATTAAAATTGGTTGTTTGGGGCGGAATTAAAATTGATAAAAGTGAATACGTATTTGTTTTAATTCATTATTAGCGGTTTAATTTGGAATAAGCATGAATTTTGTTGAAACAGCTAGGCAAATGTAGGTTTGGGTAGGCAAATTTAGAACTTATGTCTGGTTGAATGTTTGAATGTGCATGGGCCGTACTTGATTCTAATGTATTCATTTTACCGGGGAATGTCCTGAGAGATTTGTATTGATTTATCCGGAGAATGCCCCGAAGTATCATGTACACAGAGGAGGCTCGTGATCAAGGCCTGAGGCATCGGGTAAGGCATTGGAATGCAGTTTTAGGATTAGCTTAAAATAGGAATTTTATTTTACGCATTTTTCTATTTTGGACTGTATAATTGGACTGGACACTAAATTTTGATTTGTTTTGTTTTGTTTGCTTGATTGATTTTTTTGCATGCTTTGTGTGGTTTATACATTTATAACGTCAAATTAGCCGATACGCTCTACTAAGCGACCGTGGTTGAACCACGGGATCGAGGGGTGCCTAACACCTTCCCCTCGTTCAACAGAATTCCTTAGCCCGAATCTCTGTTCGCAAACCAGTTTAAAGAGTCAAATTGTTTTGAAAAGGGATTTCCAAAGGTGACTCGACACACCCGATTTATGCCAAGTGGCGACTCTGAGTTTTGAATATAAGAAGTCCTTTTGGAACAAATCTTCATTTTGTCACTTTAATAATAAAAAACCTTTCGAACTAAAATCAAATCTTTTGGAGTTGTAAAAAAGGGGTGTGATAGCTACACTATGGCTCCATAGATGACTTCAATCTTTTTGAATACACGTAATGTACTTTAGTATGGGTGAAGAATAAGAAGAAGGAAGGAAGGAGAGGAAGAAGAATCTAAAGAGAAAATTTTCGGGTGAAGTATACCGGTAAATCAATAACTGTCTTTGCAAGGTGGATCTCTAGGTATTTATTAACATACAACAACAACAACAACAAACCCAGTGTATTCCCACATAGTGAGGTCTGGGGAGGGTAAGATGTACGCAGTCTATACCTCTACCTCTAAAGAAGTAGAAAGATTGTTTCCGATAGACCCCCAGTTCGAGACACGAAATACTACACAAATACATAGTAAAGCATGGAACAAGATGGCATAACATAAATACGACACCCACAAGTAATAGAAAATAGAGAAAAGTAAATAGATTCGTAATAAAGCATGAAACAAGTTATCATAACAAGAATAATACCCCCACCAAGTAATTCCCTACACTAGCGACCCAAACTGACCCTAGCCTTCTGCCCTAATTCACGTCCTCCAGATCTTCCTATCTAGGGTCATGTCCTCAGTGAGTTGTAACTGCTCCATGTCCCGTCTAATCACCTCTCCCCAGTACTTCTTTGGCCTACCCCGCCTAAAACCATCCAAAGCTAGCCTCTCACACCTACGAACCGAGGCATCCATGCCCCTCCTCATCACGTGTCCGAACCATCTTAATCGGACTTCCCGCATCTTATTCTCCACTGGAGTCACACCAACCTTCTCTCTGATAGTCTCATTCCAAACTATATCCCCCCTAGTCAGCCCACACATCCAACGCAACATCCGCATTTCCGCCACCTTCATTTTTTGAATGTGGGAGTTCTTAACTGGTCAACACTCCGCTCCATACAATATGGCCGGATGGACTGCCACCCTGTAGAATTTTCCTTTAAGCTTGGGCGGCACCTTCTTATCACATAACACCCCCGAAGCGAGCTTCCACTTCATCCATCCCGCCCCAATATGGTGCGAGACATCCTCATCAATCTCACTGTTACCTTGAATCACGGCCCCAAGATACTTGAAACTATCCCTCTCACATACCACCTGTGATTCCAACTTCACTACCACCTCATTCTCCAGCCTCACATCATTAAACTTACATTCCAAATACTCTGTCTTGCTCCTACTCAACCTGAACCCTTTAGACTCAAGAGTTTGTCTCCACACCTCTAATTTATCATTCACACACCCCATGTCTCATCAATCAAAACTACATCATCTTCAAAAAGAATACACCAAGGCAACTCTCTTTGAATTTGCCGCATCAACACATCCATCACCAAAGCAAACAAAAAGGGACTAAGAGTAGATCCCTGATGCAATTCTGCCAAGACAGTGAAATGCTCTGAGTCTCCTCCCGCCGTCCTCACCTGAGTTTTAGCTCCATCATATATGTCCTTAATTGCTCTGATATAAGCCACAGGGACTCCACTCACCTCCAAGTATCTCCAAAGCACCTCCCTGGGGACTTTGTCGTATGCCTTCTCCAAGTCGATAAACACCATGTGCAGGTCCTTCTTCCTTTCCCTATACTGTTCCACCAGCCTCCGTACCAGGTGAATTGCCTCCGTCGTCGAGTGGCCAGGCATAAATTCAAACTGGTTCTTCAAAATAGACAATATCCGTCTCAGCCTCACCTCGACCACTCTCTCCCAAATCTTCATAGAGTGACTCAATAACTTAATACCCCTATAGTTATTGCAACTCTGAATGTCACCCTTGTTCTTATAAAGAGGGATCATAGTACTCCACCTCCAAGCCTCGGGCATTTTCACCGTCTTGAAAATTTTGTTAAACAATCTAGTCAACCACCTTAAACCAGCCTCACCAAAAAACTTCCAAAAATCCACCGATATTTATTAACATGAAGCAGGATTTTGACAGCTGGCTCCTAGCTGGACGAATATAATGCATTGATATGAATAGCGAACTACTAATCTTGGCCCTTGATAGTTCTGCTCATTAAACGCGTGCCTCCCACGTGACCCATTTACTTTGGATCATTACAGTCACCAACTGTACTCACTCATACAAGGTGGACGACAAAGTGTAACAATAGTGTTAAATACTCCCATCGATCCCATTATGTGTTGGTTTTTCATTTTTTAGTTGGGACCGGAGAAGATGCCTTTCTATCTTTAGTAATAATTTAACTTTAAACTTATCATTTTACCCTTAAAGAGTGGATTTATAGCCACACAAATATCAACCTCTTGTTTCGGATAATAAGTTTCAAAAGTATTTCTTTCATTCCTCATGACCAATCAAACACCTATAAATAAATTGGGACAGCAGAAGTAGTTGTGATTAGGATCCCCTCCAGTATCTGTTTCCTCCTGCTGCTCCAATAACCTTTTTGACTTTTGACAAGTTTCACTTGTTAAATCTCATTGGCCAAATCAGCTACCTCTCTTAATCAATATACACACACAAAGCCTCCCTCGTTTTCACTCTTTCTACTAAAGCAAGTACCAAACCCAACACTACTATTGCCATCATAGCAAACTCTATATACCACATGCCCCAAATCAACAAGGGTACTAGAGAAACGGGAGGAAATAGGTACTGGAGGGTATATCCTAGCCCCTATACTAGCATTGAAGGTTGAAAACAATATCTAAATATTGGTTTAAGCAGGTATATGAATATCTGTAAAGGAAAATGACTTTTATCTGTAACTAGGGGAAATCTTAATAAAAAAACAAAGTAAGCAATCACTGGAAAATGATTCATATATACTGTAGAACAATTCATAGAAAGAGTGAGAAAATGTTTATGGGCTATTTATTTTGGCTAGAAAGGTTAAATATCGCTATTTGATGTCAAATTGGATCATAAAATTGTTACATTGTGTCAATTTACCATTATTTTATGTAAAAATTATTTTGTATGTACTTTTTAAATTATTTATTGTAAATTGTAATTGTATTTTTTTATATTTATTGAATTAAGTTTTTAATTGTAAGTTGTAGCAATTTTTAAAAAAATATTTAAAAACATTTTTTAAAAATTTATCTATTATATATATATATCAATTAAAATCTCCCTTAAATATTTGCATTTTTCTTTCTCCCTCATATGTTTCCTTAAATAAAGGATTGATAATAAATTCTTAATTTTCTCCTTAATGTTTTACACTTTTTTTTTACTACTAGTTTAGGTGTACGCGCCTCGCATGTGTACTTCACTTTATTGAGTTCAAACGTTAGAATATTTGTTTAAGTAATAAATATGAATACAATAATTAAATTCAACATCTTTTCGATAATTTATTTAATTAAACCTAACCTTTACCAAAAAAAATTCTCAAAGCCGATTGACATTCATTTATCAACTGTAAACTGCAACAAAATGATACGATCATAGAGACATCAAAATAATATAATTAAATCTAACCTTTACACAAAAATTTCCTCAAAGTCATCCGACACTCATCTACCATCTGTAAATTATAACAAAATAATACGACAATAGAGATATCAAAATAATACAACTAAACTTTACCTTTACACCAAAAAAGTTCTCAAAACGGAGATATAAAAATAATATAATTAAACCTAACCTTTACTTAAAAAAAATTCCTCAAAGACGATCAACATTTATTTACCACCTATAAATTCATTTACGACCTATAAACTACAACAAAATAATACAATAGTGATCACAAAGCTTCAGTTTTGTTGAAATAATTCTTGTTTGAGTGAAAATTTTGACACTAAAGAATGATTTGAATGAAAACAAAGAAGATATATATACACACACGTTGAATTCTATTATATTGACAAAAATAGTGAAGAAGTTGAGGGTTAGAAAATTAAGCATCCATCAATTTAGACATGCAACCGAATCATATTTTTCCAATAAGTAAATCAGTTTCTTCTCTAGTTTAACGTGCATCTCAATATTTATAGAAGTATTTCCTTAATAGAGTCTTGTTTTAGGAGTATTTTTCTATCCTATTTTAGGAGTATTTTTCTAATTGATCTGTATAATGGAAAATATTAATTGAATCTCCTTCCATATAGTTTAGGAGTCCCATTATTTTAGGAGTCTAGTTAATATAATAAAATAATTAAATAATAAATTGAAAAATAGTGAAAAGATAATTTTGTCTAAAAGAAAGTCTTTAAATGAAGGACGAAAAGTTTAAATCACTTTTCTAAGGTTCTTCACACTTTTAATATAGATATAGATATAGATATAGATATAGATATAGATATAGATATAGATATAGATATAGATATAGATATAGATATAGATATAGATATAGATATAGATATAGATATAGATATAGATATAGATATAGATATAGATATAGATATAGATATAGATATAGATATAGATATAGATATAGATATAGATATAGATATAGATATAGATATAGATATAGATATAGATATAGATATAGATATAGATATAGATGCAATCCCCTCAAATCCCCTACTTAACAAAGTAAAAAGAAAAAAAAAAGAAAATACGGTAAAAGGATTATAAGAAATTAATAGACTACATATATAATTATTAAATACATCTGGGTTATTCTGTAATTAGTTATTCTTCAGTTCTCTATATATACAGCTGTAACCCCTTCAATATTAATGAGATCAATTATTATTAAATCGGTATCATGGTATCAAAGCTAGGGTTTCTTCTTCCGCCCAAACCCTAATCTCTCCTCTTTTTCGACGTGTGTGCGCCGCCGCCACCGTCTACACCACGCCGCACGGCCTCCCTCCTCCGCCGTAGGTCGGCGCCATGGACAAGGTTATTGATCCTCTGTCAAAATTACCGTCTGGAGTAAAATTACTGCTCAGGAATCTCCACAATCTCATCCCCGAAAAATTATCTGACAACAACTACCCGGCCTGGGCACTTAACGTCCGCACCGCCCTCGCAGCCAACTTGCTGCTCGGATGGATTGACGGTGCGGAGAAGCCGCAGCCCGAGACAGCCGAGAAGGACGGCGTCAAGCTCCCAAATCCCGACTACCTTCCGTGGATGATCGTAGACACTCAGATCCGAGCCTGTCTTCTCGCAGTTATTAGCCCCTCTGTGCACAAACACGCCCGGGGTTTTCTCACATCGGCTTCACTTTGGGACGCACTAGCCACAAGGTACAACTCTGTGTCCACGGCTCATATTTTTCAGTTGCGTGACAAATTGCATACTCTTCGGAAGGGAACGAAGACGATGACTCAATACCTTGATGATGTGGCCTCTATTCTGTCTGACCTAGATGCTGTGAACGAGATTATTCCTGAACGAGACGTGGTGAATGCCGTGATACGTGGTCTTCCGGCTGGCTATTCCTCTCTCAAACAGCATATTCGCCTCTCGCCTGTCGAAATCACTCTGAATCAACTGTCTGGATGGCTTAATGCAGAAGAATTGAATCTAGACATGGAACACAAATTACTGCTCGGAGAAGCCAGTTCCACCCCTGGCGTCACGGCTCTTTACTCGGCTGGCAGCGGAGGCTCGGCCAGGGGTCGCGGTGACGATCGCCGTAACCAAGGGCGAGGCAGCGGTGGCGGTGACCGTCGAAACACCGGGCAGCAAGGCAGAGGCGGGCCTCCACCGAGGGACGGCTTCCAGTCAGGCCGCGGACAGGGACGAGGAAACCAGCGGATGCCCACACGAGATCTTCCGACGTGCCAAATTTGTGCTAAACGGGGCCATTCTGCGGCTAATTGCTGGTATCGTTATGATGACTCGCAGAATGTAAATAGCCAGTCCGGAGGATCAAGGGCGATGCATGCGTCCACAAACGCTCAATCTGGCGATTGGTATCTAGACACAGGTGCTAACACCCATGTGACGTCGGATTATTCACAACTTCAAGCTCCTCATCCGTATCATGGCTCAGAAACTATTACAGTAGGCAATGGTCAATCCCTTCCCATCACAAACACCGGCTCTGGGTATGTCTATACCCCAAATGGTAAATTTCATCTCTCAACCCTTCACCACGTCCCTTCCCTCACATCCAATCTTTTATCTGTTTATCGCTTTACTAAAGAAAATAACTGCACCCTCATTTTTAATGACACCAATTTCCAGATAGTGGACAATACCACGAACCGGGTGCGGTACACGGGCCGCTGTGAGCATGGGCTATACACTCTTCCATCCAGGTCTCCGTCTGTTGTGAGTCAAGCCATTCTCTCGTCAACCTGGCATCGCCGGCTTGGGCACCCATCATCCGCCATCACCAAATCCATTTTATCTTCCTTAGGTTTTAATTTTTCAGAAAAATTACATTGCGAGTCCTGTTCAGTGTCTAAATCTTGTCGTTTACCTTTTTCACTGTCTGAACACAAGGCCACTGCGCCATTTCAATTAATTCATTCTGATGTTTGGGGTCCAACCTCAGTTCCTTCTGTTCAAGGTTTTCGTTATTATATCTGCTTTGTTGATGATTACAGTAAATTCACTTGGCTTTATCCTCTGAAATTTAAATCCGAAGCTTATACTATTTTTGTAAACTTTGACCGAATGGTTCAAAATCAATTTAATGCCAAAATCAAAATTTTTCGAAGTGACAATGGCAAAGAATTTGTCAACAATGCATTTGGTGTTTTTCTTCAAAATCTAGGGGCTCTTCATCACACTTCATGTCCATATACCCCTGAACAAAATGGCGTTGCTGAGCGCAAACACCGTCACCTAATAGAAACAGTTGTTGCGCTCCTCCATGATTCCACCTTACCTGTTTCCTTTTGGGTTGATGCCCTTGCTACTGCCAACTACCTCATAAATCGCATGCCCACTCACACTCTCTCCAACTCCACTCCATATGCCCGTCTCTACAATCATCCACCCGACTATATCCATCTCCGCCCGTTTGGGTGTCTAGTTTATCCCTGGTTGCGTCCGCACACTCAACATAAACTTCAACCTCGGTCCACCCCTTGTGTCTTTCTAGGCTATCATCCCACTATCAAAGGTTACAAATGTTTCGATCCTGTATCTCAGAAAACATATGTTTCCCGTCATGTTCGTTTTGTGGAGGAACAATTTCCTTACACAAGTCTTTCCTCTACTCCATACTCCCCCAATCCACTTGGCGTTGTGCCATTATTTCCGTCCTTTTCTCACGCTCATGCTCCGGCTCACTCGGCACCTAACCCGGTACCCCACTACACCACTACCCACCCGAAACCCCAAACCTCCCACCCGAACACCCAGCCGACTGCCACACAACCCACCACTTCCCTACATCATACTCCTAACACACATACAGCCACCCCATCCACCGCTGCACATCCCAGCTCCCACGGCAGCCCCACCCAACCCCCGCCCACACATCATACAACTCCACCACCCCTTCCTAATCACCCTCCACTCAACACTCATCCTATGACAACCCGAGCCAAGGCCGGTACCTTCAAACCCAAAGCCTACCACACTCAAATACCCTTTGATGCACATCCCACAACTGAGCCTACTACCTACAACCAAGCCTCCAAAAATAGTTTCTGGTGCCAAGCTATGGATGAGGAATTTCAGGCTCTGAATGAACAACGTACATGGGATTTGGTACCTCTGCCTAGTAACCGAAAGTCTATTGGGTGCAAATGGGTGTTTCGCATCAAACGAAATTCAGATGGATCTCTTTCTCGCTATAAAGCACGTCTGGTTGCAAAAGGGTATCATCAGGAGTATGGTGTGGATTATAAGGAGACCTTCAGCCCTGTTGTTAAGCAACAGACTATTCGTCTGGTCTTGTCTCTTGCTCTTCACTATGATTGGCCGCTTCATCAGCTAGACGTCAGCAATGCCTTTCTTCATGGTCATCTTGAGGAAGAAATCTATATGGTTCAGCCACCGGGATATGTTAATCCCAACCGTCCTCACTATGTTTGCAAGCTTTGCAAATCACTGTATGGCCTGAAACAGGCCCCTCATGCCTGGTACACACGTCTCTCTACTTTTCTGCAGGGTCTTGGTTTTCGCACCTACCATCATGACAACAGCCTCTTCACCCTTCACTGTTCTCGAGGGACAGTCATCATTCTTATCTATGTGGATGATATTGTTATTACAGGCAGCTCGTCATCACTCATCACTGAAATTACTGAAGCTATGCATCGTGACTTCAAACTTAAGGACCTCGGTCCTCTGGAGTTCTTTCTTGGCCTCGAACTCATCCACAAATCGGGAACCATATTGATGCATCAGACAAAATATACCCTTGAACTTCTAAATCGGGCTGGAATGACAGACTGCAAACCCGCGGTCACTCCCATGGCAGTCCGCCAATCCCCAGGGCCGAATACTCCCTTTGCCGATCCTACACTATATCGGAGCCTCGTCGGTGGACTTCATTATCTTGCTGTTACTCGTCCGGACATCCAATATGCAGTCAATCGAGTCTCCCAATCAATGCATGCTCCCACAGAACAACACTTTCAGGCCTTGAAACGCATTCTGCGCTATCTTCAAGGTACTCTTCACTGTGGAATTTTATTTCAAAAGGGCTCGTTTGATATATCTGTTTTTTCTGATTCGGATTAGGCTAACGACAAAGATGATCGAAAGTCCACTACTGGATATATTGTTATGATGGGACCGAATCTGATTTCCTGGTGCACCAAGAAGCAAACGCGAGTGTCCCGTTCCTCCACAGAAGCAGAATATCGTGCCATGGTTGCGGGTGTTGCTGAAGCCATGTGGTTACGATACCTTACGGATGCACTTGGCATTCCCCCGACGAAACCACAGATTTATTGTGACAATCAGTCCACTATTTGTGTTACCAAAAATCCAGTCCTTCATGATCGTATGAAGCATGTTGGGTCTGACTGTCACTTTGTTCGCGATGAGGTACTTGCAGGAGCGATGGCCACGCACTATGTCCCATCTACTGACCAGCTTGCTGATATTCTCACCAAGCCTCTTCCGTTACAGCCTTTTCAGTCTCTCTACTCCAAGCTGCCCCTCGTTACCGCTGATCAGCTTGCGGGGGGATAATAGACTACATATATAATTATTAAATACATCTGGGTTATTCTGTAATTAGTTATTCTTCAGTTCTCTATATATACAGCTGTAACCCCTTCAATATTAATGAGATCAATTATTATTAAATCTGTATCAGAAATCCTAAATTTCTTCTTCTTTCATTTACTTAAATTATTTTTTTATATATTACTTAATCCTTTCAAAAATTTTAATAGTATTGTCTTTTCATAAATTTCTCTCATATGCTTTTCTTAATTTTTTTCATACTTTCTTTTCTTTGATATTAATAATTATTTTAAATTGCTTTCATCGCATAAACTTCTATCAGATTGTTGAAATCCACATTTTATCCTTAATTGTCATACCCCTTTTTCATCTCCAAAAGAATAAATTTTAAGTTTCGAAAGGGTTTTTATTACTAAGTGACAAAAGAAGAAGATTTGTTTCGAAAAGGACTATTTACTTTTAAATTCAGAGTTGCCACTTGGCATAATTGGGTGTGCCAAATCACCTTTGGGAATCCTTTTTCAAAACTGTTTTTGACTCTTTTAAACTGATCTGCGAACAGAGATTCTGGTTAAGGAATTCTGTTGACCGAGCACTGCTAGACCAATATTTGACTTGAAAAACTTTCGGAGCGAATAACATTTCAATATTTGACCGGGCAATAAAACTGGTAAGCTTTTAGAAAATTTTCAGGAAATTGTTTATGATAATCTAACCTTGTAATGTAATTTTTGCAAACACCAAGGGAATAATGAAGGTACATGTTTAATATTGAAAAATAAGCTAGATACTATCCAGAATACCGGTGGCGAAGGTTGTGAAGAAGAAGCTACTAGAGAAAAATTTCAAAAAAATTTGAGAGAATTTTTGAATGAGAAAAGAGGGTGGGAAGGTAGTGATCGAAGACCTCATGAAAATAACCAACAACCAGACTTGTTGGCAAGTTCCCGTCCAGATGTTGAGGTCCATAACAATGTTGCTAAGTTTGTTGCATCGAATGTTGATTCTCAGCAGCAACAATGTTGCTAACCAGAATGTTGATTCTTAGTCTCTTCATCAAACTAAATATGGACTACAAGCCAGGACTTAATTGTTGAACAACACATTGATGAACAAGATCATAATACATCTTTAAAACCTCCAAATTTGATGACCGGTGAGACATCATAGTCAGATATGGACCATATTCACGATGTTGTGGCGAGAAGTGAATATTTTGGGCAGTATTCGTGTTTGAATGTCGCTAAGAAATTGATGGATAAGAATTCAGAAGTTGATAATTTGCGGTTTCCTTCTAATTCTACTCAGTTTGAACATTCCATCAGTAAAAAGCATGCTACTGGTAATGAATCAATGAACAAAATCAATTTGTGTGGATAACAGTATTGGCAAGGACTGGACCGTGATGGCACATAAAAAATATTTAGGCATTTGAAATGGCTCTCCCTGGTTGCATTAATGTGCAGCTAGCAAGGAATGTTCCATGATCTCGAGCTTCTTCTCCAAAGGACATCTCTCTTCCAAATCTTTTTCATCTTCTCTCAGATAAAGTTGGTCACAAATTAATCCAAATAATCCTACAATGCCTGTATCAAATTCAGAGGCGGATAAAGTATTAAATTCCTTTTCATAATTATTCATCAAGTTGTAAGAAAACTTCAAGTGGTGTATTAAATTCCCTTTCGACAATTCATACTGCCAAACAATTGTTGGGAAGTGATACATTGTCTCCAAAGAGTTTTGAAAACCTCCAAAAAGATGACATATTTGAGGAAAGTGAGGATGAAGACATGTTGGATATATGCTTTGCAAGTGCATCTAGGGATGTTGATATCTTTCCTGGACAACAAAGAAATAGAAAGATCAAAATATATCACGATTGAAATCGAAGTTGGGATGATAAGGTGACAGAGGAGTTTGTTCCAAGGTACCACTGGCAAAGCAAAATCATGCGACATTGTCAAAAACTTTTAAGAATACCCAACAAATTCAAAAAGTGATGAATTTTCAAGTGATTTTGAGCAGGTTCGAAGAAGAAGGCAAGGATTGAATATATCAATGTACTTTAGATGGGCCAGCATTCCTTTTTAGTCCATACATTTGTAAAAAGGAGTTCGTGATTGATAACTCAAACTTCTCATTCATTTTTATATTTTTTTATTACTTAAGCATCCTTCTTTGTAATATAATCATAGAGTGTAACATAAACTCTATGATGATCCCAGAATATCTAGTTCTTATTTTTTGCATGTTTGTTGATTAGTCTAGGTTTTGTTACCTCATTAAGAATGGTAAGGTAAGGTCTAGCCCCTTTTGCCTGTACTTTTCTCTTTTGGGTCCCAAAATGGCTCAAAGGGTTAGCTTTTGACAAATTATATGATGACTCACATGTGTTATTGTACTTATTTCATCCTCTCATGATTATGATGATTTTCTTCAGGCTATGTAAGTCTTTCATACATCCTGCATATTTCTTATAAATATTTATGATGATGATGTTTATACAACTGTATACACCCCCATATACTCGGTTCTTTTCCATGGTACTGACCCACATCTTCAGATGTGGGCTGCATTTTCTCGGAATATAGGTTCAGGTGCTCAGTTCCAGGTTTGACAGTGATTCTTCTGGCACGCTGTTCTACATCCTCTGTTGTGATGAGTCCTCATATTTCGAGGATGTGATGTCTGATGTTGGTTTCACGAAATTGTTTACATTTGATAACTGAGTATGAGTCAGTTGGGGCATGTCGCGATAGCTTATCCAGGAATGCATCCTGGAACTCTTGCCAAGTTGTAGGGACAGCTCCCTCACCTCTACCTTTCCTCCAAGAAACAACCCAGTCATAAGCAAGGTCTTTCAACCTATACGCAGCCAACTCCACACTATGTTCCTCAGATTCATGCATCACCTGAGTAATCTTCCGCACCTCCTCTAAAAACAATCGTGGATCCTCATCAGACTTGGACCCATAGGATTCCGGCAGATTCATCCGCATGAAGTCACGGATCCTGGCAGTAGCTGAATCACCTCCCTGCTGCTGTGGAGCCGGGGCCGGGTTGGCCTGAACATTTGCAGTAACAGCTTGGGCCAGCGCCTGAAAGGCTGCCCAAAATTCAGCATGAGACACATTTTCATTCAATGGGTCAGCAGGTTGAGGTTGTTGACCATCATTATTTCTTCTCGCTTGATGTGGAGGCATATTTCTGAAAGAGTAGAGCATGAATCAATAGCAGAGAGAGACACTTTAAGCATGATAGACTTTTGAAAGAAAGAATCACACTTTTTCCTAAAACGTCTTATAGCCTCTTGCTCATAGATGTGGCGCGCTACACACCGATGATCAAGACTCTACTTAACGCGGCTTTTCAGACTCCCTAGGACAACTTAAAACCTTAGGCTCTGATACCAAGTTTGCAACACCCCGGAAAACGGATCCCAGAGCATCACACGGTGCTTGAGGCTACGAGTAGCCCCAAGCTAACCCTTTGAGCCATTTTCATTCAGTTCAACACAAATTAACGGGGTTTCCATAAATAACCCTCAAATATCAACAGAGTAATTATCATCCAAGAATAAAAGAATTTCAAAAAGATAACAAAATACGACTTATTACTCAACTCCCAACATCTATACTAGTCTGACAAGCCTCTAAGAAAATCAATAAAACCAGCGAGCCATTGAGACATGCCCCAACTGACTCATACTCAGTTATCAAATGTAAACAATTCCGTGAAACCAATATCAGACATCACGTTCTTGGAACATGAGGACTCACCACAAAAGAGGATGTAGAACAGCGTGCCCGAAGAATCACTGTCGAACCTGGAACTGAGCACCTAAACCTACATTACGAGAAAATACAGCCCCATCCGAAGATGTGGTTCAGTACCATGGAAAGGAACCGAGTATATGGGGGTGTATGCAGTTGTGTAAACATCATCATCATAAATATTTATAAGAAATATGCAGGATGTATGAAAAACTCACATAACCCTAAGAAAATCATCATAATCATGAGAGGATGAAATAAGTACAATAACACATGTGAGTCATCATATAATTTGTCAATCACTTTCAGTTCATCAAGAATATCAATTCTCATAATGTAACTATCATTTAAATCTTTCGAAAGAATAACTTTCACAATTCCACTTTCAAATCACTTCACTATTCACCATAGACACAAGGAAACACACACACACTGGGAGATCCTATAACCGCCATAAACCATGTGAGCTACATGGAGTCCAACTTACAACCCACGTTGGGGAGAGTCGTCCTATCCTTGCCATCGGAGTAGGACTATCAATATCAAATCCACACAAACTAGTGATCACTATATAAATCAGCCTCAGGCTCACTCCTACGGGGGCACGTAGTTCTAGGGAAGTAAGGTCGCTTTATACCTCCCACTCGGTGCTAAAGATTTCTCCCAGACTTAGCTCAGATCATTTCAAAGATAATCCACAACAAAACAATTTCAGTAATATATAAATATACATCGGGAGCCATCATGCTTCCCATCTATCAAAATCAACCACATTGTGGATTTCTTTCACACTCGAGTTCAAAACAACGCCATTAAGACCAAAAGGTCAAATCATTCAAAATATCTCAAGTATTCAATATCAACGTGCTTATAACACACACTTTCTCAAAAAAAACACAATTTCCAATGAGGATTCACGACCCAAATATCAAAATCATGATAAATATCGTTCAAGATTCATGTTTTATATCTCCACACATGTAAATTCATCTTTCAAAATCATAAACATCAAGATTTCATAATAATCATAATAAGATATGGGTTCATGCTTCAAATTCATAAAAATCAAATAAAAATTATGCTTTTGTAAAGAAAATTACTTTTGGGCACAAGAACGAAAGAGAGTTCTTGTTGAAAAACCCCACATACCTTGAATGATGAACTTTAGATCGATACTCATTTTTGAGATGTTAATCGTGCCTTTGAATGATGGTTCTTGGAGTTCTTGAACTAGGACCTTGGAATCTTGAATAAATTTGCAGAATTAATGGTGAACTTTGGAGGTTCTTGAAGTTGGATGTAGGAGCTTAGGGTTTTCTTTTTGAGGGAATTTGATGAAATATAACATATAATGCTTCTAATAGGCTTTAATATAGGGTTTGGACGGATTTTGGGTGAGGAGGAATGACCAAAACGCTCCTAAAAATCAAATAATTCTCGAATCTGTCCTTTGGTGGACTGTTTTGATAGTCTGAAGTAGATCAACCATAACGTTTTACTACGATATCCAAATTGGATGAAACCAATTTCATTAGAAAGAGGACTCTCATATATTTCCATTGATATATATTATCTCACCCAGATCATTGTGTAAGAGGATTTATGATCGTTAGAAGATGATCCAAAAATTCGCTTTTGATAGGCTGAAGTAGATCGACCATAACTTTTTGCTCCCATAATCAAATTGGATGAAACCAATTTCATTGGAAATAGGACTCGCAGAGCTTTCCGTTGATATATAGTAGATCACCCATATCATTATGTACAAGGATTTATGATCGTTTAAAGTTGGAGCAAAAATACGCCAGGTCTCAGTACTTTTTCCTGCATGTTTTACTGTTCACTACTATTCACGGTTCGATCGGAATGTTCATAACTCATCGCTCGGGTGTCCGTTTTGGATGATCCACATATCGTTTGAAAGCTTATTCGATACTCTACGCAATGGTGGGTCATAATCTAAGACATTACGCACGGAAAATTTATAATTCATTCTAGAAGATAGAACCCAACACGTTTACGCACAAAATTTCAACGAAAAATTTCCCGGGGTTTTACAGTGCTTCCTCTGAATGAACCTCACACACACGAATCCAGCTTAATCAGGTTCCAATATACATGTCAAACACCAGATTAAAAAGAAAAAGAAAAAAAAGAAAAGTAATACACATACACAATAAAGGAAGTGATATCGTTAGTTTTGTTTTATTTTAATTTTGAGTATTTTGATTTTAATTTTTAATTTTATATTATAAACATGACATTTTAATCAATAAAATTCAAATTATTTTTACTTTTCTATTTAAACATAATAACAATAATAACTCAAAATACATATTCATGTTTAAGTTTATTTAAATAATCAAATATTATGAAAGTATGATTTCATTATGATAGGATATTTTAATTTAAATTTTAATTCACTTTGTTGATATCAAAAAGCTGAATTGTCCTTTTTTTCTCAAATTTCTTGTTTTAAATAATTTTCAAACTTGAAATGGTATGATACTTGTGTGTGTCATCACTATGCTTTTCCTATTCTATATAATAGATTCAACTATTCATTCTAAATATACGTTACTTAATTTTTTATGTAAATATGTATAAAATTTGTAAATATTGATTATAGTATAAGTTTTTATTAGTATGTGTAGGGGTGGGCATTCGGTTTGTTCGGTTTGATTGTTGAATATCGGTTTGATTTTTTTATTTTCGGATTGACAGAAATGAAAACCATAACCAAACCAAAATTCAGCTTTTACAAATTCGGTTCGGTTATTTCGGATTTTTATTTCGATTTTAAAGATTAAAGTAGTGAACAATTAAAATTGATGATTTTTCTAGAAAAATAATCTTTTTTCCAAACATATTTTTCATTCCCAAATATAATTAATTCAACACGCATGAAATAACCATAAATATCAATCTCACTGAGTCATCACCGTTGGCATGACGGTAGTGGCCGCACTCGGCAGCGACTGCCGACGGCAGTGACGAACTGACCAAACGATTGTCGTTGGCGATGTTGAAATTTCAAATGAACTGACGAACTGAGGATGGTTGAGCGTTGCTGCAGCCTTCAAGTTAATGGTAGGGTCTAAAGCAAAGCAGTATATTAGGATTTAGGGTTACTAAATGATTATAATTTATATATTTATATGTTTTATCAGATTATATTATATTTTTAGTATATTTACATATATATTAAATTATATATATATTATAATATTTTATTTATATAATTTTGGTTTTTTGATTTATTCGAATTTTCTTTTTATAAATTGAAAAACCAAACCGTTTAACCAAATTTCTAAAATTTGAAATCTAAACCAATCCGAAAAACCGAAAAAACAAACCTAAATTAAATTTCGGTTCGGTTTTTTTGTTTTTTCGGTTTAAACCAAAATATGCCCAGCCCTAAGTATGTGCAATCGCATAAATTAAAGAGTGGCAATAAACCCTGAAAATTAATATCGAATTTGTATATGAGAAATAAATCTTCATAGTAATTTTACTAATAATTTATTTTACTGAAAATGTATTGATACAGTTATCATGATTGATACATCTTCAACAACAATGTCAATGCTCTCGAAAGAAACTACAAAAATTGAAATGTTCACTCGCCGAATCTAGATTCTTTTAAACTTTTGGCTAGAGCTGTGGCTCTGGATATAATTCCCCTCTCTAAGTATTTTTTTTCCCTACTCTTTCACTTGTGATATCTATTGTGCATAAATCAATTATGAATACACTATGAAAAAAAATTCTCTCAAATTCACCATTATATCTCGTTAAATAGTTCGGAGCTAAAAGAATTTGACATAATTCATCGTTAAATAGAATTAATAATGAATATTTTATTGTTTAGCGACATAAACTATCCATCCCTAACTCCTATTTTTAGTATGTCTTGTAATGTTATTTTTATAATTAAAAAATTTCATAAATATGTGTGAAGTTAACTAGTCTAATGTACGATATAATTCAATTTTAATTGATATCTTCTTAAAATAATTGTACAGTTGTATGTGATGAACATAATGAGCTCTTAGAAAAGCAAGCTATGACAGATAGAGCTCATCTCTACCTCAAAAATAACAAGGATGTTAAGCAAAAGGACAATATTAAGTGGACTGGGGATCTTCATGCCAAATTCATAAAAAGTTTACAACAACTTGATAAAGAAAGTAAGTTTATTTTACTATTAATTAAATTTTTCAATTTATTTCTAAAGAGAAACATGAATAGATAAAATTTATACTTATGTCTAATATCATCTTGTATTTACATGTGTTCGGCTTGATTTGAAAATATTATAGTCATTAAATTATATTGCATACTTTTGGATCATGTAGAATGTTACCCAAAGGATATTCTGGAAATGATGAATGTTCCTGGTCTTACAAGGATGCATAAGTCATCTCTAGGTACGTCTTTAAAAGAATTGAAGTGATAAATTATGTAACTTTTGAATGCATTTACTATCGTTATTTTGCAAAAGGAAATTATTTTATAAAAGTAATTTTCTCAAATTTTTATTTTACAAAACGTTTTGGTTGAAACTATTTTTTATCACACTTGTCTGAAAAGTTATTCTTTCTACAACTATTTAATTCTAAAATTTTATATCTATAGCAAAAAAAGAAAAATTAATGTTATACCACTTTCACCAAAAAATATTTCGACATATCACTTTCACCAATAAATATTTCGACATTATTCAAACTTTAATTTTGGAAATCCTTATCACAACACTCAGTAATTAAAAGGATTAGAGATAGATTTTGTTTACTGATAAAAGTTAATTAATCATTGCTAATTTCTATATTTTTTTAGCGACAATTCAATGAAATAACATTATGTTCAATCTTTAATTCATATTGTTTCAAAAGATTGTTATCGTTCATTAATCATCAAACATCAAAAATATTTTTCATTAAAAATGACTTTGTAGTTCATATGATAATTAGATATATTCATGATCTAACTCGTTTTTTTCCTTCTACATCTCTCAGAAATTTCGTAGCAATGTCAATTGGAAAGCTCTGAAAAAGCGTGTTGATCAACCGAGAAATCCCTAAGTGAATCTCAATAAAGTAGTATTAGAAAATTTGGGACAATGTTCTATTTCTTCTACTTGACTATTTTCAAGTTCTGATTTAGCTGAATGATTGTTTTTAAAAAAATAAATTGTTGGATTTTTATAGCATTTTAATATTAAATTTGCTATTGAAATGTTGCATGCTGGAATATCTTTTGATCTTTATCTCCCATGTTTCATTGTGGTAAAAATGGTCTTTTGATTGCTCCTCTTCCATGTTCAGTTGTGGAAGAATGCACCTGACATTTTTCTTCGGTAACTTTTGTTACATCTGAGAAAATTTGAATGTCTAAGCTCATTCTATCATTGATGAGTTTCATCCACCATTGATGAGGTCATGGAGATGAAAAAAGTAATGTGCAGGGAAGAAGAAAAAGAACTGTTTCATTACATTTTCTGATTGAAAACTGTACAAAATATCTATACACATCACTATTTATAGACAATCTTATAAGAAACTCAACTATACAGCTTAGCATCAGCTCTCACTTTAACTAACTAACTACTCCCACTTGCACTCACTTGCATAGTAAAAATAGAAACTATGAATAAATAGTAAAAACAGTTTTATTTCAATGGAACAGTTAAAAACTACTTCCTCGTCTATCTTGAGCTTGCAATACTCCCCCTCAAGCTGAAGGGTGCAGGATATTAAGCTCACCAAACTTGCCTATCAAATGCAAATGTTGAGGTTGACAGAAACTTAGTAAGTAAATCAGACACTTGATCATGAGTTTGAACAGAGGCGGAGCTAGCCTCCTTAAGGTGTTCGGCCGAACCCCCTTCGACGGAAAAATATACTATTTATACAAGATTAAAAATATTTTATATGTGGTTATAGTAGGTGTTGAACCACCTTCGACTAATTTTCTTTGAATATTGAACCCCCTCATTGAAATCCTGGCTCCGCCGATGAGTTTGAACATGAAGAGTCTCAACCAAACCATACTTGATCTTGTATCTAAACAATATGTGGTTATACTAGCTTGTTAGTTAGTATTTGTGCCCGTTTGTTCGTGTAAGCGTTATTTTGTGCTTTTCTTGTTTTTGAATTGTGGAATTTTTTCGTTCAAGTTCGGACATTATTTCCTTGAGTCTTCAAACAAAGAATCCTTTCCGACCAAGGAGTAGACTCACCCCTCTACTCATCACGAACTACAAGACGGCTTGCAGTACTTGTGAATCCAAGAGTGAAATGATCAAGTGTGTGAGAGTGTGGTGAGGTTATTTCGAACTAACTTGTGTTTTATTTTGTAGACTTGTTCTTTTCTTTTTTTTAGGTGCAATTACGATGGAACCCGCGGCTGCAAGTGCTATTTTGGCTAAACTTGAAGCAATTACCCATCAATGGGAAGTGATAAATGAAAGGTTGGATCATATGGGAGTTCCAAGGGAGCAAGTGGGCTACCCGGACACATGTCAAGATGAAGACCGTAGCTCATATGAGCTACGAGGTAAAAATGTTATCCCCTACACTCATATGAACGTAGTTGCGGTTTTACCTAGTGTAGGAGTGCATGAGTCTTCATTTTGTGATACTCTTGATATTTTTAGGTCATATGAGGACCAAACTCTTATGATTGATTCTCCTTGTTTTAGGTACACAAGCACTAGTTGATCCTTTAGATGACGAAATTGATTCTCCTCGTGAGAATGATTTGTGTCCATCTGGTGCTAGCACTTATAGCTTGACTAAGGTTCCATTACCAAGTGACGAGAGTATTCACACACTAGTTGACCCTTGTAAAAAACAAGGTGAGTCTACGTTGGTATGTGAATTGCCAACAACTAGTGAGGGTGAGCAAAATGATCAACCGGGCGTAGATGATCTTGATTTGCTTGAATATTTAGAAAACCTGAGTTGTGATTGTCTTTGTGAAGAGGATTTTGATTGTTGTCCTTTGGCTTCCCGTGATGGTTTATACGTATGTGAGGACAACTCTTGTGAAAGAGAAGGTGATATGTGCTTAGAAATGTCATCTACTTCGTCTTTATGTTTTTCTTATGTTGGGCATATTCCTAGTGAAAATTTTGAAACTAGTAGTAAGTGCATGCATAGGAATCCTTTATTTGAAGTTGACTTATGGAACACCTTTCTCAACCCTCTTTTAGTTCATGATATTTTCAATAGTGATAAAGAAGGCTTGCTTAATTTCGAGGATGACACCCTAGGGGAAAATGAGAGTGGCCGGGACCTAAGCCCTTGGTTACGTCTCCCATTCGATTCTGGTAACTTCTTAGGGTGTGAAGGATGGATAGTTATTGGTCGGTCCACTTGTTTGAATGATATTGTTATATGTGTTAGGTGGACATTACTTTCAATAAGGACACCACCCCTTGATGGTGATTCCTTTCGCCAACTCCTTTGTAATTTTTTTTCTAAGTCCCTCGTGATTATAACAAAGGACGTGTGGTTATATCTTAAGTGTGTACCTCCTAGGCATGTTGATGTTGTTTATTGTACTAACTCTAACCCTCATGTCATGAGTATGTGGTGCTTGTTTGTCTTCTCTTTGTTCTTGCAAGGTTTGGATTCGAGGTCGAATCCTTTTCAAGAAGGGAAGGATGATACAAGTCAAATAGCCACCTTAATTTTTGAATACATGATTGGAGGACATATATAAAGGCTCAAGACTTGGTCACCCCTTGGGCACAAGAATATGCAAGGAAGACCCATTTTAAGCACAAGCAAGGTCGTGTGTGGAAGATTACTTGGAGCATCGAAGACTTGAGGACTCATGGTTTTTGACAACACTTAATGGTTCATGATTTGGTCATCTTCATTAAGGGTATTTTGGTCACTTCATTGGATCCAAATGCACTTCATGGCCACCCCTCCCTTTAAGGGCATTGTTGTTATTTTGCCTTGTCTTGTAATAGAATATAAATAGAACATTTTAGGTATTTTTCTCATTAGATGTTTTATTGATGGAAGACAAACTCTCTCTCTAGTGTGAGGAGTGTAACACCCCTTAGTTGTAGGGCTTGGAAAAGCCACCAATCTGTAACTAGGGCTGCCCAAGTGTAGATATCACTAGTGTTGCATCGTTGGCTTAATATATTGGTGATTAGGGAGGTAAAGTCCCTCTTTTGTCAATGTAATAGTTTCGTGTTAACATTCATTAATCTTAGGGTCCTTACATGTGGTTAGGGTTCTTAGATTCTTGATTATTGTATGTCAAACTATCTATCCATCTCTTTTGTTAACATTGTTTTGTTGTTGGTCTTTGAAGTCTAGTGAAGCCGTGTGGGGCTCTCTTGATTCACTAGCATTGTTGTTATTGTGTTCATCTCTTTTCTTGCTCAAAACTAAATCTAAAGTCTAGTGAAGCCGTGAGTGTCCTATTTCGATTCACTAGCACCTTGTTGTTCAGCTTGTTGCTCTTATGTTGGCTTGAATCTCTTGATACACACTTAGTCATGTATTATTTGGTATCAAAGCCATCTTTGATTTTGTTCTAACAAGATCAATCTTGGGCTTGAGAGTTGAATATATATATATATATATATATATATCAAAAAAAGGAGTTGAATATGTATCTGCCCGTTCTTGTTGTTTTTGGCCGAGAAAGTTGTTGTTCTTGTTGTTGTCTTGGCCGAGACATGTTTCTTTGTGACTAGATCTTATAGTCTTTTGTTGGTTAGAGTGTTTCTAATGTTGGTTTCTTTCTCACCAAGACTAAAAAGTGTCCAAATCTAAGCTTGAACTTGAACTTGTTGATGTTGTTAATGTGAACAATGTGTGGCTGATTTGATGTTGTTGTCATTCTAAGCCTTGGCCGTGTTGAAGGCCTTGTTGTTGTGGAGTTGGACGTTGGAATTTGTTGTTGTTCTTGGAGAATATTGTTGTTGTTATTGTGTTCTTGTTGTTCTTCACCCTTTTCATCTTTTGTTAAAACAAAAAGTGAACATTAGATCCACAAAAGGTGAAAGACCAAGTTGTAGTACTTGTTGGTAAAAGACTTGATCACATCACTCAAAAGACTTGACAACCACTTCTCACCAACTTTCCTTGATTTAAGGACCTTGTTTCAAGAAGAAAGTAGCAAGAAGGTCAAGTCTTATTTTGAACTTGAAAATGAAGCTCCAAGATCAAATTTCCCTCCATTAACCAAATCCACCATTTCCAAATTGTAGATTGCTCAAGACTTGAAATTGGAGAGTAAAATTTTGACAAAACCGAGGCCAATAGTGGACTGCCACATCACTAAATTACTGTTCACGCAATATTTTGAGTTCAACTTTTAGATTTCTTAGTTTCATTTTATTGTTTCTTAGTTTCGTTTGTTGGTTTGAACACTAATTGACGACCTAGTAATCTCCTACTAGCTTGTTGATTGATATTTGTGCCTGTTTGTTCGTGTAAGCATTATTTTGTGCTTTTCTTGTTTTTGAATTGTAGAATTTCTTCGTTCAAGTTCGGACATTATTTCCTTGAGTCTTCAAACAAAGAATCCATTCCGACCAAGGAGTAGACTCACCCGTCGACTCATCACGAACTACAAGATGACTTGCAGAACTTGTGAATCCAAGTATGAAATGATCAAGTGTGTGAGAGTGTGGTGAGGTTGTTTCGAACTAACCTGTGTTTTATTTTGTAGACTTGTTCTTTTCTTTTTTTAGGTGCAATTAAGATGGAACCCGCGGCTGCAAGTGCTATTTTGTCTAAACTTGAAGCCATTACCCGTCAATGGGAAGTGATAAATGAAAAGTTGGATCATATGGGAGTTCCAAGGGAGCAAGTGGGCTACCCGGACACGCGTCAAGATGAAGACCGTAGCTCATGTGAGCTACGAGGTAAAAATGTTATCCCCTACATTCATATGAATGTAGTTGTGGTTTTACCTAGTGTAGGAGTGCATGAGTTCTTATTTTGTGATGCTCTTGATATTGTTAGGTCACATGAGGACCAAACTCTTGTTTTAGGTACACAAGCACTAGTTGATCCTTTAGATGACGAAATTGATTCTCCTCGTGAGAATGATTTGTGTCCATCTGGTGCTAGCTCTTACAGCTTGACTAAGGTACCATTACCAAGTAACGAGAGTATTCACACACTAGTTGACCCTTGTGAAAAACAAGGTGAGTCTACGTTGGTATGTGAATTACCAACCACTAGTGAGGGTGAGCAAAATGATCAACCGGGCGTAGATAATCTTGATTTGCTTGAATATTTAGAAAACCCGAGTTGTGATTGTCTTTGTGAAGATGATTTTGATTATGGTCCTTTGGCTTCCCGTGATGGTTTGTACGTATGTGAGGACAACTCTTGTGAAAAAAAAGGTGATATGTGCTTAGAAATGCCATCTACTTCGTCTTTATGTGTTTCTTATGTTGGGCATATTCCTAGTGAAAATTTTGAAACTAGTAGTAAGTGCATGCATGGGAATCCTTTATTTGAAGTTAACTTATGGAACACCTTTCTCAACCCTCTTTTAGTTCATGATATTTTCAATAGTGATAAAGAGGGCTTGCTTAATTTTGAGAATGACACCCTAGGGGAAAGTGAGAGTGGCCGAGACCTAAGCCCTTGGTTATGTCTCCCATTCGATCACGGTAACTTCTTAGGGTGTAAAGGATGGATAGTTGTTGGTTGGTCCACTTGTTTGAGTGATATTGTTATATGTGTTAGGTGGACTTTACTTTCAATAAGGACACCACCCCTTGATGGTGATTCCTTTCGCCAACTCCTTTGTAATTTTTTTTCTAAGTCCCTCGTGATTATAACAAAGGACGTGTGGTTATATCTTAAGTGTGTACCTCCTAGGCATGTTGATGTTGTTTATTGTAATAACTCTAACCCTCATTTCATGAGGATGTGGTGCTTGTTTGTCTTCTCTTTTTTCTTGCAATGTTTGGATTCGAGGTCGAATCCTTTTCAAGAAGGGAAGGATGATACAATTCACATGGTCACCTTAGTTTTTGAAGACATGATTGGAGGTCATCATTTAAAGGCTCAAGATTTGGTCACCCCGAGGGCACAAGAATAAGCAAAGAAGACCCGTTTTGAGCACAAGCAAGGCCATGTGTGGAAGATTTCTTGGAGCATCGAAGACTTGAGGAGTCACGGTTTTGGACAATACTTAATGGGTCATGATTTGGTCATCTTCATTAAGGGTATTTTGGTCAATTCATTGGGTCCAAATGCACTCCATGGCCACCCCACCCTTTAAGGGCATTGTTGTCATTTTGCCTTGTCTTGTAATAGAATATAAATAAAACATTTTAGGTCTTTTTATCATTAGTTATTTTATTGATGGAAGACCAACTCTCTCTCTAGTGTGAGGAGTGTAACATCTCTTAGTTATAGGGATTGGAAAATCCACCAATCCGTAACTAGGGCTGCCCAAGTGTGGATATCACTTGTGTTGCATCGTTGGCTTGATATGTTAGTGATTAGGGAGGTAAAGTCCCTCTTTTGTCAACGTAAGAGTTTGGTGTTAACATTCATTAATCTTAGGGTCCTTACATGTGGTTAGGGTTCTTAGATTCTTGATTATTGTATGTCAAACTATCTATCCATTTCTTTTGTTAACATTGTTTTGTTGTTGGTCTTTGAAGTCTAGTGAAGCCGTGTGGGGCTCTTTCGATTCACTAGAATTGTTGTTCTTGTGTTCATCTCTTTTCTTTCTCACAACTAAATCTAAAGTCTAGTGAAGCCGTGAGTGGGCTATTTCAATTCACTAGCACCTTGTTGTTCAGCTTGTTGCTCTTGTGTTGTCTTGAATCTCTTGATACACACTTAGTCATGTATCACTCAGACTAAAAGATATTAAATCAAATTCTTACTTGAATCAAGAGGAACTCATGAACCTCAAGACCCCCAAGTTTCTAGCCAAAGAACAACAAAAGTGTTACTACACTTTGTTGTCTAGTTTTGGGTTCACTCTCAAGAACAAGAGAGAGAAGTCCTCAAAGTATTATAAGACTTGTGTTTCTTCCATAATAAAAATGAACTAAGTCCAAGAAATAGCCCTATTATTGTCTATTTATAGTACTCCACAAAATGAAAGGAAAATGACCATTATAGCCTTGGTCTTGGGTGGCTTTGGAGTGTAATAAACTTACACTTCAAAGCCCCTCTTCATAATTTAAAACATGAAATCCCTTAGATGAATTAATTATACACTCACACACGGCCATTTGCATGAACGTGGCTTGGAGTTTTTGTAACTCCCGAGCTTTGGTACGTGTGAATGGTCTTGAGCTCGTTGCACTTGTATCATTCTCTCCATCTTGAAGGGAATTTTTCCTTAAATTCGGTGGATATTCATCCTTAACCGTGGCAATAGGAGAGAGGTCACATATGTTAAAGGTGTTATGCACTTGATATTCCGGAGGAAGTTCAATTTTTTAGGCATTATCATTGATTCTTTCAATTACTTGAAAGGGACCATCACCCCTCGACATCAACTTGGTTTTCCTTTGTGAAGGAAACTGGTCTTTTCTAAGGTGCACCCAAACCCAATCACCCGGTTTAAGAATAAGCTTTCTTCTCCCCTTGTTTACTTTCTTAGCAATCTCTTGATTTTTCTTCTCAAGCTTTTGCCTCACTTTCTCATGCAATTTCTTCATGGCTTCGGCCTTCTTGCTTCCATCTAAGCTAATCATAATATCACTTGGAAAAGGATTTAAATCCAAAGGGGTGAGGGGGTTGATGCCGTATCCACACTCAAAGGGAGTCATTCCCGTACTTGAGTGTATAACCCGATTGTATGCAAATTCCACCAAAGGTAGGTGGTCCTTCCATGAAGTCATTTTGCCTTTAACCATTGATCGTAACATAGAACCCAAAGTCCTAATTACAACCTCGGTTTGGCCATCGGTTTGTGGGTGGCAAGATGTAGAGAATAGCAATCTAGTGCCAAGACCACCCCACTTGACTTCCAAAAGTGACTAAGGAACTTAGAGTCCCTATCACTTACAATTATCCTTGGAACACCATGAAATTTGACAACATTTTCAATAAATAAAGAAGCCACACTTGACGCATCTTCACTTTTTGAAAAAGGAATAAAGTGTGCCCTCTTAGAAAACCGATCAACCACAACAAAAATGCTATCCCTACCTCGTCTAGTCCTTGGCAATCCTAACAGAAAATCCATTGATATATCAATCCAAGGACGTAAAAGAGTGGGAAGCGGGGTATATAACCCGTGAGGGAGGATCCGAGACTTGTCTCCCTTACAATCTACACATTGGCCGCAAATCCTAGCCACATCCTTGTGCATTCTAGGCCAATAGAATTGCTCCTCCAATATCCTGAGGGTCTTGTCAATCCCAAAATGACCCATTAGACCACCATCATGTGCTTGTCTCACAAACAACTCTCTCCAAGATCTAGAAGGTACACACAATCGTCTACCTTTAAACAAGTAACCATCAAACTTGGCATAAGGATTTGAACCCCTATCTGGAACCCACTTGTCCCTACCCAATTCTTTGAATTCCCTAAAGATAGAGAAAAAGTGAGGATCCTCGGGATACAATGCCTTTAGGCTCTCAAAACCCATTAACTTTGAAGACAAAGTGGACACAAGTACATGTTTTCTAGATAAGGCATCGGCAACCACATTGTCCTTACCCTTATTGTATTGAATAACATAAGGGAAGGTTTCTAGAAACTCAATCCATTTGGCGTGCCATTTGTTAAGATTGTCTTGTGCCCGTAAGTGTTTCAAGGATTCATGGTCCGTCCGGATCACAAATTCCTTGGGCCACAAGTAGTGTTGCCAATTGCCCAATGCTCTAATCAAGGCATACAACTCTAAATCATACATGGAGTAGTTTAGAGTAGCATCCTTGAGCTTTTCACTAAAATAAGCAACGGGTTTTTTGTCTTGCATCAAAACAGCCCCTATGCCTACTTTACTAGCATCGCATTCAACTTCGAACGTCTTATCAAAGTTGGGAAATTATTACAAAGGTGCGGAAATGAGCATAGCTTTCAAAGCTTCAAAAGCCTTAGCTTGCTCTTCACCCACTTGAAGGGTTGGTCTTTCCGAATGACTTCGGTCAAGGAGGCGGCTATGGTGCTAAATCCTTTGACAAACCTTCTATAAAAACTAGCCAACCTTTGGAAGCTTCTTACTTCACCAATGGTTTGTGGGATTGGCCAATTTTTTATAGCGTCTATCTTGGATTCATCCATTTCGACCCCTCTTGAACTAACAACAAAACCTAAGAAAACAACTTCATTAACATCAAAGGAACACTTTTCAATATTGGCATACAAATTCTCTCTTCTAAGCACATCAAATACACTTTGTAAATGCAATACATGCTCATCTATGGACTTGCTATATACCAAGACATCATCAAAATAAACAACAACAAACTTTCCAATAAAAGGCTTCATCACATGATTCATTGGCCGCATGAAAGTACTTGGAGCATTGGTTAGGCCGAATGGCATAACCATCCATTCATAGAGACCAAATTTTGTTTTGAAGGTGGTTTTCCATTCATCATCGGGCTGCATATGAATTTGGTGATAACCACTCCGAAGATCTATCTTGGAAAATATGCAAGAAACATTCAACTCATCAAGCATGTCATCTAATCTAGGAATAGGGTGACGATATTTTACCATAATCTTGTTGATGGCTCTACAGTCCACACACATACGCCAAGTTCCGTCCTTTTTTGGCACTAATAATACCGAAACCGCACATGGACTCATGCTCTCTTTGATGTAACCTTTGTTGAGAAGTTCTTCAACTTGTCGTTGTAGTTCTTTGGTGTCCGTAGGGTTGCTTCTATAAGCCGGTTTGCTTGGCAATTATGAACCCGGCATAAAGTCAATTTTATGCTCAATACCCCGAAGTGGGGGTAACCCTTGCAGAAGTTCTTTGGGAAAAACATCTTCATAATCCTGCAACACAAGAGAAATCAAAGAAGAAATAGAAGAATTAGTGGGGTTAGTGTTAAGACAATGTGCCAAAAGAAGCATGGGTGTGTCCTCATCATGATCCACGAAGAGCTCCTTCTTTCTAACCAACATCACCATATTTTCTTTTCCATTTGATGTTGAGGCAGCCCCGGATATCCCCACTACCCCACCTACGGGTTCCCCCTCATTTTCTTTATTTTCGGATTTCTTCCCCTTTTTTTTCAAGTCTCTCATCCTTTGATGCAACTCGTTCAATTGTGAAGGCAAAAGTGGATGAAGTGTGACCTTTCAGACATCCTTATCAAGTGTATATCGATTAGACCTCCCATCATGTTTGGTAGACCTATCATATTGCCAAGGTCTACCTAACAATAAGTGACACGCTTGCATTGGTATTAGGTCACAAAGTACTTCGTCATGGTAGTTTCCTACCTTAAACCGTATCACACATTGCCTTATGACTATCAATTCACCACATTAATTCAACCATTGCAACTTATAAGGGTTAGTATAAAGTGTAGTGGGCAATTTCAAGAAGTTCACCATAGTAATGGATAGTAACTCGACATAAAATATCCTAGAATCTAAGAACCCTAACATGAAGATTAGGACCCTAAGACTAAAAGATATTTACCCCAAATTCTTACTTGAATCAAGAGGAACTCATGAACCTCAAGACCCCCAAGTTTCTAACCAAAGAACAACAAAAGTGTTACTACACTTTGTTTTCTAGTTTTGGGTTCACTCTCAAGAACAAGAGAGAGAAGTTCTCAAAATATTACAAGACTTGTGTTTCTTCCATAATAAAAATGAACTAAGTCCAAGAAATAGCCCTATTATTGTCTATTTATAGTACTCCACAAAATGAAAGGAAAATAAACATTCTAGCCTTGGTCTTGGGTGTCTTTGGAGTGTAATAAACTTACACTTCAAATCCCTTCTTCACACTTCAAAACTTGGAATCCCTTAGATGAATTAATTGCACGCTCACACATGGCCATTTGCATGAACATGGCTTGGAGTTTTTGTAACTCCCGAGCTTGGCTACGTGTGAATGGTCTTGAGCTAGTTGCACTTGTATCAAATGTAAACAAGGAATAGTCATGTACACTCCGAACAAAACCAGCATTTACCAAGGCATTAGTAAGTTTGAGGTTCCATTGTCTGGAAGCCTGTTTAAGAATATAAGGATTTCAACAATCTGCATACTCTTGTGTCTCTTTGTTGTTTGAAACCATTTAGTATCTCCATGTAAACCTCTTCATCTAGATCACCTTGTAAGAAAGCATTGTAGACATCCATCTGATATAGAAACCAACCTTTTGAAGCTACTACAACAATTACACTTCTAATTGTAACCATCTTAGACACATGAGAAAAGGTATCATAATAATCCAACCTTCTTGTTGACTATAACCTTTTGCTACCAATCTAGCTTTGAATCTCTCTACCTCTTTATTAGGTTGATACTTGATATTATACACCCACGTGGATCCCACAGTATTCTTTTCGAGCGGTAAAGGCACCACCTCCAGGTCTTGTTTTCTTCAAGTGCTTGAATCTATAGCTTTATGTACTCGACCAATCTTGAATCTACTGCAGCTTTCCTAGAAGTATGTGGTTCAACCAAGGTGGAGAATTTGCTTAAGTAGCTATTATATGACCTTGTAGTTTTATCATAGAAGAGGTAGTTTTCCAGGGAATATCTGCAGTTCTTTCCATCCTTAGAAGTAGCATAGTCCTTTAGCCAAATAGGTTGCTTGGACATCCTAGATGTTCTTCTTGGAGAACATATTGCAGGAGAAGAGGACAGTGGAATAGAAGTGCAAGGGACTTCAACTTGATCATCAGATACTGTCGTGTTTTGTGAGGTAGACTGGACCATAGAAGGCAGCACATCTACATCAGTGCTAGAAAACTCTATATCCTCTGCAGAAAAATAGTCCTCTAAAGGATCATCAACTTCAATAGGCACATTTGTGAGCTCTGTGTTAACGAAATTCTATTGTGATTGTGCAAAATATTACGAGAACTCAACTAAAACGAATTGAGTATATTCATGGTGAACCTACACTCTAGTTTACAATGGAGAAAAGAGAAGCATTTGCTAACGAGGAAGGGTTGCATCAAGCAATTATGATTAAAATTTCCTCAGGTGCACCAGATTTGAAGGACCTAAGGACACTGCTGCCGAAACATCTCGGAATCAAGGATCATTGTCTAATTGGTTCATTGGCACCATGGCAACTCTTGCTATGGTGTGATCAATATGATGATTATGTGATTGTTTTTGCAAGATCAATGAAATATTTTTCTTACAATGGAAAGGAGCACCAATATAGGATATTCTCGTGGTCTATCGATTTTAGCTACAAAAAAGAAATGACTAAGGCAGCAGTGTGGATTTCTTCGCCGAACTTGGATCTGGACCTATTTGTTAAGAGGTTATTATTGTCTATAGCAGCAGAAGTCGAAAAAACAATAGCTATAGATAAAGCAACACAAGTTAAGTCCAGACCGAGCACCGCTAGGATTAAGGTGATCCCAGACCTACTGGAAAAACTTTTAAAGACAATAAGATTTTGATATTTGGACAATAAAACTGGTAAGCTTGTAGAGAGTTTCCAGAAAATTATTTATGATAATCTACCCTTGTGTGTAATTTTTCCGCAAACACCAAGGACATAATGAAGGTACATGATGTTTGATACTGAAAAAGAAACTAGATACTATCTAGAATGCAGGTGGTGAAGGTTGTGAAGAAGCTATTGGAGAAAAAATCAAGGGAATATGAGAGAATTTTTGAATGGAAAGAGAGGATGGGAAGATGGAGATCGAAGACCTCATGAAAAGAACCAACAACCGGACTTGTTGGCAAGTTCCCGTACAGATGTTGAGGTCCATAACAATGTTGCTAAGCTTGTTGCGTCGAATGTTGATTCCCAGCAGCAACAAATTATTGCAAACAATAATGCAATAGGTGATGTGGATGCACGTGAGTTGATGGTCCAATCTGGAGAGAATTCTAAGGTCTTAGTCCCTTCATCGCAAACGAAATATGGACTACGAGTGAGGAACTTAATTGTTGAACAATACACTGACGAACAAGAGGATAATACATCTTTAAAACCCAAAAATTTGGTGACCCGTGAGATGTCACAGACAGAAATGCACCATATTCACAATGTTGTGGCGAGCAGTGAAAATTCTGGACAGCATTCGTGCTTGAATGTCGCTAAGAAATCATTGGATAAAAATTGAGAAGTTAATAATTTGCGGTCCCCTTCTAATTCTACTCAATTTGAACATTCCAACAGTGAAAAGCATGTTACTGGTGATGAATTAGCGAACAAAATCAAGGGTGTGGATAGCAGTATTGGAAAGGACTGGACCGTGGTAGCACATAAAAAATATTTAGGCATTCAAATTGGCTCTCCTGCTCACGTTAATGTGCAGCTAGCAAGGAATGTTCCATATGCTCGAGCTTCTTTCCCAAAGGACATTTCTCGTCCAAATACTTTTGATCTTCTCTCGGATAAAGTTGGTCATGAAATTAATCCAAAAAACCTACAATGCTTATATTAAATCCATAGATGGCTAAATTATTAAAGAAAAATCAATAACCTGGTTCTGTTAGGAACAACAAAGTGATACTAGCTCTCATTGTTAGGCAGATTTGGTAAATAAAGAAGAAGAACATCAGGCGGATAATATTGGCAGCAAACTTAATGCTCAAGCTTCAATTTTTGTCCCAAATAAATTTGCAATTCGTAATTATTCATCAAGCTGCAAGAAAACTTCAGGTGGTGTAATAAATTTCCTTTCTCCAATTAATACTGCTAAATAATTGGTGGAAAGTGATACATTGTCTTCAAAGAGTTTTGAAAACCTCCAAGACGATCACATATTTGAGGAAAGTGATGAAGACATGCTGGAAATATGCTTTGCAAGTGCAGCTCAGGATGTCGATATCTCTCTTGGGCCAAAAAATAGAAAAATAAAAAAAATCAAAGTTGGGATGGTAAGGTGACAAAGGAGTTTGTTCCAAGACACCACCGACAAAGTAAAATCATGCGACAGTGTCAACAACTTTAATAAGACCCAACAAATTCAAGAAGTGATGAATTTTCAAGTGATTTAGAACAGGTTCAAAGAAGAAGGCAAGTATCGAATATATCAATGTACTTTAGATGGGCCAGCATTTCTTTTTAGTTCATACATTTGTAAAAAGGAGTTCGTGATTAATAACTCAAACTTCTCATTCATCTTTATATTTTTTCATTACTTAAGCATCTTTCTTTGTAATATCATCATAGAGTGTAACATAAACTCTATAATGATCCGAAAATATCCAGTTCTCTCTAGTTCTTATTTTTACACGGTTGTTGATTAGTTGAGGGTTTGTTACCTTATTAAAAAAAACGGGGGTGGTTGATATCTTTTAGTAACCAATGTCTTATTTTAAGGTTTTTTTTATAAAAATAAAAAATTTATTTATTTTTATTTTAAAATTTGCTATGACTTCCAATCTAAAAAGTATTGTTATGACTTACAATAAACAACCTAAGGTTGTATATTTTAATAGTTTTCATTTTTTTTAATTTCTGGAGCAATTAATATAAAATCTATAACTAATATTTAATAAAGAATAGATCTTGTTCGTCCACCGTCTATTTGATGGACGCACCTGATTAAGTCTCAATCTCTATAAATTAGTTCTCCCTATGCTCATTAGTGTTACCGCATATTATCAATACAATTTCATCGCAGACGGCTCTGATAGCGATAATACAGTGGCCACTACTTATTTTGGAATGATAGATGAAGTTCGTGTGATGCTAGTTAGTCAGATCAATAATATTGCTATCAAGATTGTTGATTTGCTAAAGTGTGAGGACTATAAAGGTAACATCTCTAAAAATTTATATTAAATTATAATTTTTTATTCTTTGATATAAATAAATTATATGTGATTTTCTTTTTAAAAGAGATTTAATTGATATGTTGATAATTTTCTCATTTACGATTTTAGCATCGATCTCTTTTAAATTTTATTTTTATCTTATAAATTTTGAATTTTTCTTTTCCTAGTTGTCACAACATCATTTCTATGTTTGTTTATGTTGTTTTACTAGTTAAAATGAGTTTTATGTGTTTATAAGGAATTAAATTAGATTCTTTATAAGCATGTCACTTACTCCATTAGTTTTTCCTATGACTTTTTAGAGGAGGACGATAGTTTTACTCAATATTTGTATCCTTTCAAATTTATCAAATCTCCTTGAAGGGACACCATTTAATTAATTATTTAATGACCTTAAAATTATTTTACGTTTGATCGTTTTGAAGGAAAAGGGAAGAATAAATCATTTTTGTCAATAGGTCAAAGTGATATAAAATCGGAGGAGAAAATAAATTAAATCTCTTAAGAATAATTTTTGAAGGTGATGAACTTTTGACTTTTACAGTCTATCTACAATTTTAAAACAATCGTTTGGATGGTAGAGGTGACACAAGATTAGGAAATAGAGTGGGAAGAGAAAGACCAAGAAAAACATCGATTTGATTATTATTACTTTTGATCGCGAGATAATTTTCTTTTTTATCTTATATTAGATGTAGAAAAAAAAAAGCAAGAAAATATGATTTTCATGAAAATTTATTTTCTTTTTAATTGAAATTCCCCTCTTAATTTTGAGGAGTTTTTTCTTCCACTCTAATTTAACATATTATTTTATCACTTTGACATCTCACGCATCTTTACTTCTGTAATGTTTTCACTTTATTCATTTTCTTCCTTATATATTAAAATTTCAATAAACTCTAATATTTTCACTAATTTTTATTTAATATTTTATCTTCAGTAAAAATAAGTATATCCAATTTTACTCAAATATGCACTATTGGATTGTCCAGAATGAATAGATAAGTTGGTCCTTTGATGAAGATAAGTAATACAACCACTAAAGAATGTGGTAAAGCGGATGGAGCTACTAATTTTTTAACTAGAGGTCTCATATTTGATTCTTGGATATGAAAAAATTCTTGATAGGGGTGCCTCCTCCGAATGGACCTCACGCACACGAATCCAGATTAATCGGGTTCCAATATAGATGTCAAACACTAGACAGGAAATAAAAAGAAAAAAGAAAAGTAATACACACACATAATAAAGGAAGCGATATTGTTAGTTTTTTTTAATTTTACTTTTGAATATTTTGATTTTATTTTTTAATTTTATATTATAAACATGGCATTTTAATCAATACAATTCTAATTATTTTTACTTTTCCATTTAAAAATAATAAATATAATAATTCAAAATACATATTCATGTTTAAGTTTATTTAAATAATCAAATTTTGTGAAAGTGTGATTATGATAGGATATTTTAATTTGAGTTTGAATTCACTTTGTTGATATCACAAAGATGAACTGGTCTTTTTTCTCAAACAATTGTACCAACAATTACTCCATCTCCACCCCAATTCCAGTTCCTGAAACACATATAAACTTCATTAGTAACATACATCTAATTCGTGTTAATTTCACATATGTAATATTGAAGTGACAAAATTATCTTGTCACATCAAAATTACCGAAAGTAACCCACTATAATAGTAAATCACATAACTAGTTTTTGTTACTTTTAAAGTAATTGAACTATTTGAATTGCCCAATAACCGGAAGGTGAACAACTCCAACAGTAAAGAATGATACTTTCAGCAAGCTAACCTCAATGTTCTTATGATTTAAATGCATTAATATGGAATTTCTAAACTTCGAAATCATTAACGGAGAGACTGGCTGGAGCAAGGGAGAAATGGGGAAGGTACTGAAAAGAGGTTGTCCCTACTATTAGTTATTACAATAGTATTTTTGTTCCGCGGTTGATATTCTTAATTTACCCAAAATTTCTAAAAGTCTTGAAGCAACGGTAAAATTGTACCCCTATATCCTATAGATCACGGATTTAACCATCACTCTCTTGAGGTATGGCCCTTCCCCAGACCCTACTAAATGCAGGATGCTTCATCCACCGGACAAGCCTTTTTTTGTTCCCTTAGTTCTACCTACCACATTTTGAGGTGTGGAGAAACTTCTAAGTTAAGCAGTAGTTGAACCAGTCCAGTTGAAAAAATCAGCAAAAAGACCTTGAATCCTACTTGAGGAGTCAGAAAAGGGCAGAAATTTAACTGGTACAATCTATATAACAATTGCATATTCACCATACTTTAACCCAAAATCAAGAAAATTAGACCAACCGAAAAGATGCCAGGATGATGGCACAGTAGGCAGTACCTTCGCACAGATTTATGTGGAAACCCTTGCGGGAAAAACCATGGACAAAGGCAGAGGAAATTCACTATGAAGGATGGAGAATACAATGAGGAGAATGGCGTATTAAAAATGTCCAAAATGACCCACTAAATTGCACTTATATAATACATGCATGCAAATAAATCCTAGGCCCAAAAACATACAAACATAGGTCGCACCGCAAACTTTTCAGGGTCGGATCAACAGAATTTGGGTCAAAAACTCTAACAATCTCCACCTTGACACGAATTCTAATTCAGAACTCATGAAATCCGTTTTAAGAAAACTCTCCACCTCTTCTACGAAAACCCCTAAGGGCATATCATAACTGCTGACACCAACCAATTCTAAGCAATGCTCAAACTTGACACTTGGTAGTGTCTTGGTCATCATATCAATAGGGTTATCATGGGTACTAATCTTTCTTAACACAATATCAGCACGAGCAATAATTTCACGCACAAAATGATACCAAACATTGATATGCTTTGTCCTCTCGTGAAACATCTAATTTTTTGTAAGGAAGATAGCACTCTGAATGTCACAAAAGATCGTAGTAATCAGGGACGGCTCTACCTTAGAAAAAAATAGGCGGTCGCCTTAGGCCCCCAAATTTTAGGGGCCTCATTTTGCACGATAATAGATTGTAGATTTTAAAAAAAATATATTATTTATAGAAAAATTATTTTTTATATAAAAAGAAAAGAATTATTAGAAGTTCATATATCTAGAGTATTATGTCTTAAGAAAGATTAAATGCATTAATTATATTGTTACTTAAAAAATAATAATTAGAAAAAATCGATAATATAATTTTGAAAACAGAGTTAGTAAAAAGAATCAATTTTTTTTAAGTTTAAGGCCCCTATTTGATTTTCGCCTTAGGCCACCAATACGCTTGAGCCACCCCCGGTAGTAATCTGTAAGTCCTTGCTAAGTTCATCAAATAGACCCTTTAACCAAATAGCTTCCCTGTAAGCATCTGTAATAGCCATGTACCCCGTCTCAGTAGTTGACAAAGCAACTGTAGTCTGTAAAGTAGCTTTCCAACTAATAGCACAACCACCAATGGTGAAAACATAGCCTGTAAGGGACCTTCTTTTATCAAGGTTTCCTAAAAAATTAGAATCAACATACCCGATCACTCCATCTCTATTTTGCCCAAACTGCAAACAAACATCAGCAAATCCATGCAAGTATCTGAAAATCCACTGAACTGTTTTCCAATGTTCTTTACCAGGATTTGCATGTATCTGCTAACTGCACTAACTGCATACAATAAAGCTGGTTGTGAACACACCATCACATACATAAGAGACCCAACGACACTAGAGTATGGAACTTGAGACATATAGTCACGCTCATCATCTGTCTTTGGAGATAATGTGGCCGAGAATTTGAAATGAGCTGCCAATAGAGTACTAACAGGTTTGGCATTTTTTATATTGAACCTGTGAAACACTTTCTCAATGTACCTTTTCTGACTCAAGTATAACTTACACTTCTCTCTATCCCTCAGAATTTCCATTCCAAGGATCTTCTTTGTTGCTCCTAAATCCTTCATCTCAAACTCCTTACTGAGTTGGGCTTTGACTTTTCTTATCTTTCTCATATCCTTCGTTACAATCAACATATCATCAACATACAAGAGAAGATACACGAACGAACCATCACTTACCTCCTTGAAATAGACACAACTATCATAACTACTACTCCTAAACATATGAGAAGTCATAAGAGAGTCAAACCTCTTATACCACTGTCTGGGCAACTGTTTTAAGACATAAGAGGAACTTTTTCAGCAAGCATACATCGTCCTACTTTCCTGAGACTACAAAACCATCTGGTTATTACATATAGATGTCCTCCATAAGTTCTCCATGTATGAATGCAGTTTTGACATCCAACTGCTCAAGCTCAAGATTGTGCATGGCCACGATATCAAGCAAGGCTCGAATCGAACTATGCTTTGCAACTGGAGAAAACACATCTATGAAATCAACACCTAGAACCTTATTGTAACCTTTAGCAACTAGTCTTGCTTTGTACCTATCATCTTCAACTCCCGATATTCCTTCTTTGTTTTTAAATATCCACTTGCAACAGACATCTTTCTTATCTTTAGGGAATCTCAACAAATCCCATCTGTCATTCTTATGAAGTGATTCCATTTCCTCCTGCATAGAAATCATCCATCAGCTAGAATCATCACAACTAAATGTCTTTGAGTAAGAAGAAGGTTCTTCACCGGAATCAATACCTTCTGCTACATTCAATGCATAGGCAACCAATTCAGCTTCACCATACTTCTAAAGAGGTCTAATATCTCTCCTAGGTCTATCTTTAGCAATAGAATATTGTGGTGTCACTGGTAGTGAAGAAGAAATAGTATCACTCTGTATCTCCAAGCTAGACTGAGAAGTAGGCACTGGTATGGCTCTAATCTGTAACTCAATGTGGGTGGTTGACTTTTCCTGATTCATATCACTAGGCTCATCTGGGGTGAAGCCCAAAGCATGGCAATTTCATCGAACACAACATCCCTGCTAATTATGACCTTTCTGTTTTCTGGACACCAAAGCTTATATTATTTAACACCAGACTTATAACCCATAAATAAGCACTTGACAGATCTAGGTTCTAACTTTTCATTATCAACATGAGCATAAAAAGGACATCCAAATATCTTCAAATCAGAGTAACTGGCAGGAGTAATAAACCATACCACTTGTGGAGTCTTTTTGTTAATCGTAACTGGAGGAGAGTGATTAATAAGAAGACAAGTTGTGGAAGCAGCTTCGGCCCAAAAAGACTTGGGTAAACCAGCATTAGAGAGCATAAATGTACCTTCTCTATTATAGTCCTATTTATTCATTCGGCCACACCATTCTGCTGCGGAGTATGACGAACTGTTAAGTGCGTCACAATTCCTTCTGACTTGCACAGAACATTAAATTCATTAGAATAGAGATCTAAACCATTATCAGTCTGAAGGGATTTTCCCTACTTCCCTATTTGTTTTTTAATCATAGTCTTCCACTTCTTGAAAATGGAAAATACATCATTCTTTTTCTTCAGGAAGAAAACCCAAACTTTTTTGGAATAGTCATCAATAATAGTTAACATGTAATTAGCACATCCTCTAGAAGGTACTCTAGAAGGACCCCAAAGATCAAAATGAATGTAATGAAGTGTGCTTTTAGTAGAGTGGATGCCTTTAGTGAATCTGACTCTATTCTGCTTCCCAAAAATATAGTGCTCACAGAACTCCAATTTGGTAATACTCTAGCCATCAAGAAGGCCTCTCATACTTAGTTCAGCCATCCTGTTTTCACTCATATGTCCCAGACGCATAAGCCAAAGCTTAGCGACATCACTATCTGATAGAGAGAAAGTAGAAACAGCAGCATCACCTGTAACCGTAAAGCCTTGTAAGACGTACAAATTAGTAGTTTTTCTCTGTCCCTTCATCACAACAAGATCACCTTTACTAACCTTTAGGAATCCACCTTCACCGGTGTACTTATATCCGTTCGAATCAAGGGTACTCAAGGAAATAAGATTTCTCTTCAGGTTTGGGACATACCGCACAACAACAAGTGTCCTCACAACCCCATCAAACATCTTGATCCTAATTGTTCCAATACCAGCTATATTATAAGGTGTGTTATTTTCCATCTACATAGCACCTTTAGAAACCATTTCATATATTATAAACCAATCCCGATTGCGACACATATGAAATGTGCAAGCTGAATCAAGAATCCAATTCTCACAGGGTTTGGAGTTACCATAAGAAATTACCAAGAGTTCTCCATCACTACTACCATCTTCAACAAAATTAGCTTCACCGTACTTCTCTGGTTGTTTTCCTTTCTGGTTTTCAGCTTCCTGTTTATTTCTATTATGTAACTTATAACACTCAGATTTGATATGTCCCTTTTTCTGGCAGTAATTATTGGTTTTGTTTCTATTTTTAGATTTTGACCTAATCTTCTCATCACCTCTAGAGTTCCCATCATGAGTCCTTACTCGAACAATGAGACCATCTCCTTGAGTCACTGACCCATTCACAAGATGTTTTATCTTTTCTTTAGAGAACAACACATCATAGACATCATCTAGGGTTAGGGTATCATGACTATATAAAATCGTATCCCTAAAGGTCAAATATGATGCAGGCAGCGAACATAGCAAAATTAACCCTAGATCCTCCTCATTGTACTTAACCTCCAGAGTCTCTAAATCAGAGATGATTTCCTTAAATAAAGTTAGATGATCATTCAAAGATGCACCCCCAGACATAAGATGGGAATAAAGTAGTTGTTTAAGATATAACTTACTAGTTAGGCTCTGCATTATACATAACTGGCATAACACAGCGGCAGTGGTATCCTTCAAAACATCTTGTAGAATCTGATTGGATAGGTGAAGGTAGATCTGAGATAGAGCCTTTCGATCCTTACGCCATTTATCCTCTTTTGTCCACAATGAGGGCATCTTATTAGAATAAGCAATACCAAAAAACAAAAGAAAACAAGAAGAAGACACACAAATTTATGTGGAAACCCTTGTGGGAAAAACCACGGGCAGAGGCAGAGGAAATTCACTATGAAGGATGGAGAATACAACGAGGAGAATGACATATTAAAAACGTCCAAAATGACCTACTAAATCAAACTTATATAATACGTTCGTACAAATAAATCCTAGGCCCAAATCAGCCCGATCCCTTCGTTACCACCACAGACCCCACAAAAAATCACAAACATGGAACGCACCGTAACCTTTTCAGGGCCGGATCAACAGAATTTGGGTCACAAACTCAAACATTCACAAATGAAAAAAGAGAAACACCAAGCAACAAGAAAAAGCTCAAAGGAATTGCAATCAGATGATTCAGCACTTCCCATCCAATACAGCAACAAATTTGAAATAAGAATTTGAACAACCTCCTAGCAACAACAAAATAAATGGAATCATTTCACACGGAAACACACTAGAGATGAGCAATTTGAACAACCTGTAAACATAATAACTAGATAGGCAGCTCAAATCCAATAAGTAATGGAAGTCTCAAGATCCTTTCTTTATAAAAATGTCGTTTGGAATACATACTTCAAGAATTTTAAGCACATTAATCTTTCAAAGGGCAATAAACCCAAGATAAAAGGTTCCCTAAAATTTCTCTTAACACTTGAAATATCAAAATGAAGCTACACTAATAGCCTCTCAGCTCTCAAGTAACTGTCTCAAAGACCTCAAGCAGAAGTTGTTGCCTTCTTCCTTGGAGATGCTTCAGTACCTGGACAAACAACAGTAAAAAGTGTATTATTATCTCATACAAGTTATGACTAGATATTCCTGATCATCAAATGTCAATATCTAAACCAAAATCTTAGTCAAACTAAAACAGGAAAGATCACTCTGAATTAAATATGTGCATCTTTCACAATCACTCATAATTTTCATGCAAAATATTTTTTGAAAATAGTTTTAACTTGAAAATTTATTTTCTAGAACCATTTGCAGCATTCGGTTGGGTACAAAGTCACCGACCATACTCACTCAAGGTGGAAGATAAAGTTTAACAAAAGTCTTAAATACTCCCATCAATCCCATTTGTTTGTGCCTCTTTCATTTTTTAGTTGGGATCGAAGAAGACACCTTTCTGTCTTTAGTGATAATTTAACTTCAAACATTTCATTTTACCCGTAAATAATGAATTTATGGCCACACAAATATTAACCGCTTAATTCGAATAATAAGTTTCAAAAGTATTTCTTTCATTCCTCGTGACCAGTCAAACAGCTTTACATAAATTGGGACAGCAGTAGTAGTTGTGATTAGGATCCCCTCCAATATCTATTTCCTCCTGCAACTCAAATAACCTTATTGACTTTTGACATGAGTCACTTGTTAAATTTCACTGGCCAAATCAGATACCTCTCTTAATCAATATACACACACAAAGCCTCTCTCGTCGTCACTCCTCGTACTAAAGCAAGTACCAAGCCCTGCACTACTATTGTCATCATTGTAAACTCTATATACCACATGCCATGGTTCATTTCAGAACACATCCCCTAACCCAGATTTATTAGAAACAAGTTCCTCTTTAATATGAACAAAACCATAGTGATTCCATCCTAGAACGTGCACAAATAATCTATTCTACTCCACCTCCACATTATTAGTGCTGGGAAAATAAATATTCCCACCCAGGATAATATCCACACAAAATAGCAATAACAAGATAGTAACAACGACACCAAATATTATAACGGGGTGAATAAAATACTCAATGGGGGAATACAATAATAGTGATAATAACTTGACAGTGTCAGAAGACTACTACTCTTTATAAATGAAACAACACACTTTTATTTCTCAAAACTCACTACAATATTACTCCCACACTATTATCTCATAGACTATAGAATATTTATGGATTACTCTCTTTCCTCTCTATTGCTCTCTCAATTTTGGAGTACCTAAAACTGAAATAGAAATCATCTATTTATAGATGAACGTCCCAAACTTTTCATGTTGCGGCGCCAATTTCCAACTTGATCATGTTGCAACACCAACTTCCAAATTCATGTCACCACATTAGACATGTTGCAACACTAATTTTTCTTATTATTTTTTAATTTATTTTAATTATTTTGATTCCACAAATCTCTTTCTTAATTTTGATTTTTCTTCTTCATTCCAAGACTTGACATCTAGTTGATGAATTTTTCACTTTATTTGTGAAGCCAAAGAGATCAGCAGACGTATCATCTCCATGCGGGCAATAGGTGCATGGACTTCTTCATAGTCAATGCCATGTCATTGCTTGTAGCCTTTAGCTATGAGTCTTGCCTTGTATCTCTCTACCTTTCCATGAGCATTCTTCTTTGCCTTGTATACCCATTGACTCCAATTGCTTGATGATATTTAGGAAGAGTTGTTAACTCCCAAGTGTTGTTGTTTTTTATCGACTGAATTTCTTCTTCCATGGATTGTCTCTATCTTTTGTCTGTAATAGCTTCATCAAAATTCATTGTTGCACTGTCAGGATAGAGAAAACAGAAAAAATCAAAATTAGTAACTTCTTTTGTGTCATCATAGGGTTCTTGGATTCTCTTCATCCTCTGTAGCCTTTCACTTGAACTCTGATCTTGAGAAAAAATAAATGCAACATTTGCTGGTAGGGTTGCATCCTGTACAGGTGCCATGGTATCTTGCTCTTCTTCATCTCCAAAGTATGGAAGAAAATTATATGTTCTTTATTTCTGAGCCTCCTGACCTTCCCAATTTCATGATGCTTCTTCATCAAATTCAACATCACGACTGACCACCACTTTGTTGTCGCTTGGATTGTATAGCTTGTAGCCTTTTGAACTAGTGTCATAGCCAATAAACATATACTTGATACTTCGATCATCAAGTTTAGCTCTCCCTTGATATGGAATATGAGCGTAGGCTATGCTTTCAAAAATTATCAAGTGCTTGAAACTTGAATTTCTTCCGCTCCATGCTTCTTGAGGTGTTTGATCTTTTACATTTCTTGTTGGATACTTGTTGCTTAAATAAACTGCACATGAAAAAGCCTCGGCCCAAAATTATTTTGGCATATTTTTAGCTTTCAACATACATCTTGCCATATTAAGAATTGTTCTATTCTTTTTTTATACAACTCTATTTTGTTGGGGCGAGTAAGGTACCGTTAGAGGGTGACGAATTCTATGAGACTAACCAATGTTACTAAATTCTTTTGAAGTGAATTCGCCTCCTCTATCGGACCTTAAGGCTTTTATTTCATAGCCACTCTCTTTTTCTACAAGTGCTCAAAAATTTTTAAAGGCAACAAAAGCTTCTAATTTTTGCTTCAAGAAATATACTCAAGTCTTTCTACTGAAATCATTAATAAAGTGTAAGAAGTATTTACTTTTACCAAAAGAAGGTCGATCGATTGGACCACACACATCGGTGTGAACAAGATAAAGTGGATTAGTTGATGATACGGGTACGATCATGATCGGGGTCCAATGCGTCAATACTCGAGCTCGGGTGGCTGCTCATCCAAGGAACAAGCTTTGAAGTGTAGAGAACAAGTCCCACAAGCTCCAAAACTGTTTCACTGTTCATCCACGTTCACTGTTCATCCACCCTTTGCAAGGTTTTTTTAGTCATTTGTAATAAGTTAACCTAGGTATAAATAGAACCTCATTAGGTCATTTTTGGGATATTTTTGGAGAATATATTTTGTAGCCTCTTTAAGAGTCTTTAGCAAGGTGGAATCCTTGGACAAGGTGGAATCCTTGTGTTGATCATTTGCTTAGAAACCGAGATTGCTTGGGAATTCTGGTTCCCTTGAGGTCACGTAAGAGATAGTTTTAGATTGTGTGTGATATTAAAGGTCCAAAAGTGGAATAAGCTTTTGGGTTGTTAATATTATACCATTCCTTTGTCTATCTATCAATCTTTACTTTCTTGTAATCGTTTGTCTATATCTATGTAATCCATTTGTATTCTTGTCTTGTAACCGTGTGTTGTTATTATTGCATCTTGTTCATCAAGTTTTGTTTCTATTTTAGTGTGTTTTACTATTGATATCACTTTCCTTCTTGTTCTTCTTGCGAATCCGAGAGAGGTCATCAAAAGGGTCCATAGTTCTTGAACTAGTGGACTGATTTTGGTGTTTGTGTTGTTATGTTCTTGGGGAGTTTGGTATCATTTGGTATCAAATAAAGGCTGGTTGTGTTCCTACACTACCAATCTTGTGTTCTCTTGGACGAAAATTTAAAAAAAAAAAAGCTGAAAACTGAAAAAAAAATCCTAAGTGCAAATCTGTCCATTTTGTGTTCTTGGCCGAAAATTGTGTTGTTGTTATCTTGGCCAAGATTTGTTTGTTGTGTGTCTAGAACTTGTATTCTTTTGTTTGTTTAGAGTGTTTCTAGTGCTGGTTTCTTTCTCATCAACACTAAAAAGTGTCCAAATCTAAGATTGAACTTGAACTTGTTGAAGTTGTTGATATGAACAAGGTGTGACCGAGTTGGATATTGTTGTTACCTAAACCTTGGCCGATTTGATGGTTTATTTGTAGTGGAGTGGGAAACTGAAATTGTTGTTGTTCTTGGAGTTGTTGTTGTGTTCTTAAGGTTCTTCACCCTTTCATCATCTTGTTAATCCTTAAAGTGCAAACTAGATCTAAAAAGGTGAAAGACAAACTTGTAGTAGTTGTTAGTGAAAGACTTGTCCCTATCACTTTAAAGACTTTTCATCTACTTTTTCTTGATTTAAGGACCTTGTTTCAAGGAGAAAGTTCAAAGAAGTCAAGTTTTGCATTTGAAATTTGAACAAAAAGGCTCCAAGACCACTTTTCCCTCCATTAACCAAATCCACCAATTCCAAATTGTATATTGATCAAGACTTGAAATTTGGAAATAAAATTTTGATAAAACTCGAGGCCAATAGTGGACTGCCACATCACTAAAGTACTGTTCACGCAACATTTTTGAGTTCAAATTTTAGATTTCTTAGTTTCATTTTATTGTTTCCTAGTTTCGTTTGTTTGCTCGACACTAATTGACAATCTAGTAATACCCTACTAGCTTGTAAGTTAGTTTTGTGTACGTTCTTCGTGTTAACGTTGTTTGTTGTGTGCTTTTCTTGTTTTTGAGTCGTAGTATCTTTTTTGGTTCAAGTTCATACATTACTTCTTCGAGTCGTTTCAAACAAAAATCTACTCCGACCTCGAGCCACAATTGGGACCAAGTAACCTCATTGGAGTATAAGCGAGTTATCAACACTTGTAAGGACAATAGAGTGAAAAATCCGAAGTGTGAAAGTGAGGGATTGTGGACTATTTTGAGACGCATTGTGGACTGTTTTGTAATGAATTGTGGACTGATTTTTGCTAATCTTTAATGTGTTTGTTGTTTTCGTGTTGTTTTGCTTAGTAGTTCTTGATGGGTAAAATGGCAAATGAACCTTAAATGCCTAGTTGGGTTAAATCCATCATGGCAAGGCTTGATGCCATAGATAGGCAAATAATGGACAGAATGGAAGGAAGATTGGAAGGGACGGAAGGCTCTCTGTGCAAGAAGTTGGATAACTTGATGGAGCATCCAAGCCTTCCTAATAAAATTACCATGAGTGGACATGCACCACATGAGCTACAAGGTAATCAATCTAACTTTTGCACTCTAGTGAATGAGGATAATAGCCAACTAAGTGTGAATGATAGTTTGTCTTTAAGTGAGCCGAATGTGCCTTCATTTTGTGATGATAATGTACAACTTGAGATTATGGATACACTATTTTATTCACCTAGTGTTGAAGCCATTGTGGAAAGTGGTAGTACATTGTCTTATGGAAGTCATGAAGACCAACCTGTGTGTGAAAATGATGATATTGAACATGTTGGCCGAATGACTAAGGATGACCCTCTAGTTGTTTTTGTTATTGACCATGATAGTATAGAGTTTGACCATGATAGTATAGAGGGGACATTTGATCATTATTGTAGTAGTATTGGGGTAAGGAAGTGTATTCCCAACCCGTGCCCATGGACACTCTACCCATTTGATTTCGGTGATCATTTGAAGTGTGGTGATGAGGATGTCTGTTGGAATAACTTGAATGTGCATGGAGTGTATGGTTTTCCTCTCTCGGCTTTCAAGTTTAATTATTGTTCCAAGAAGAGTCTATGTTTTCCACTTGATAAGCGATGTTTGTTCCTTGTTTCTTGTCACACTTATGTGGATAAACTAGTTGATTCTCCCTTGGTAGGGTATTCGGGTAAGAGGGATGTTTGGGTATATGTGAAGTTTGAGCCATGTTGGCAAGATGATATGATTGATTACACTAATCCTAACACTCATACCTTGAGGAACTTTTGTTTGTTTGTCCTTCCTATTGCTTTGCAAGGTTCGGATTTGAGGATGAATCCTTTCTAAGGAGGGAAGAATGATACGAGTACAATCATGATCGGGGTCCAATGCATCAAGAATTGGGGACTTCCCATCCAAGGAACAAGCTTTGAAGTGTAGAGAACAAGTCCCACAAACTCCAAAACTATTTCACTGTTCATCCGTGTTCACTGTTCATCCGCCCTTTGCAAGGGTTTCTTAGTCATTTGTAATAAGTTAACCTAGGTATAAATAGAACCTCATTAGGTCATTTTTGGGAGATTTTTGGAGAAGATATTTTGTAGCCTCTTTGAGAGTCTTTAGCAAGGTGGAATCCTTAGACAAAGTTGAATCCTTGTGTTGATCATTTGCTTAGAAACCGAGATTGCTTGGGAATTCCGGTTCCCTTGAGGTCACATAAGAGATAGGTTTAGCTTGTGTGTGATATTAAAGGTCCGAAAATGGAATAAGATTTTGGGTTGTTAATATTATACCATCCCTTTATCTATCTATCTATCTTTACTTTCTTGTAATCGTTTGTCTATATCTATGTAATCCGTTTGTGTTCTTGTCTTGTAACCGTGTGTTGTTGTTATTGCATCTTGTTCATCAAGTGTTGTTGTTGTTTTAGTGTGTTTTACTCTTGATATCACTTTCCTTCTTGTTCTTCTTGCGAATCCAAGAGAGGTCATCAAAAGGGTCCATAGTTCTTGAACTAGTGGACTGATTTTGGTATTTGTGTTGTTATGTTCTTGGGGAGTTTGGTATCAGTTGATCTTGACATGGTTTCCTTCAGAAGACCTCTCCTTTCATGTTTTCCAAGAAGACAAGCTTCACACAGCTGATTGGGATGATTGATTGATGAAATTCCATCAACCATGTTCTTGTCTCCCATTGATTTGAGAGCTTCAAAGTTCAAATGTCCAAATTGGATGTGCCAACACCACGACTCATCTTGCACATTTGCCTTCAAAAATTTTGCATTAATGGTCTTAAGATTCAAAGGAAATAATCTATTTTTTGCCATATCCACTTTGGCAATTAAATTATTACTTGAATCTCTAAGCCAAAAATGTATATTTTTTTCATATGAATATTATATCCTTTTTCAAGAAGTTGGCCAAAATTCAAAATATTATTTTTTTAGTTTTGGCACATAGTAAACCTCAATGATCAATTTGTGATCACCATTTTTACAGGATATCAAAATCGCACCTATTTCTTCAATTTGAATCTCTGGGATATCTCCAAAAGACACATTATCTCTCATCGTCTTCTTGATCTCCACAAACTTGTCTTCGTATCCACACATATGATTACTTGCTCCATTATCAAGATACCATGAACTGTAATCATCTTCTGTGAGTGTCATTAACAATGTTGACTCATCTTTTTCTTTGTTGTTGTCAATAAGGTTAGCTTTTTCTTCAATATTACTACGACATTTCCAAGAGTAATGTCCAAATTTATGACAGTGGTAGCACTCAATTTTAGATTTGTTATACCTCATTTCATTGGTACCTTGATAAGCTCCACGTCCTCTTCCTCCCCGTTGTCCACGACCACGGACTCTAAATGTTAAGTGGTTTTTATCCTCATTGTTGAATTTGTTGATATAACTCCTTCCTCTTCCACGGCAGCCACAGCCTCGCCATTGTCCATTTCCTCTGTAACTTTTTTCACCTCTCAAATCTTTTAAGGATGCCTGAGTTTTAAGAAGTTGCTCCAATGGCTCTTCTTTTCTTCTTTTCATTTTTTCTTAGTGGGCTTGTAAAGAACTTTCCAATTGCTCTATTGTCATAGAGTCTAAATCTTTAGACTCCTCAATAGCACACACCACATAATTAAATTTGGGTGTTAAAGAGTGAAGGATCTTTTCTACCACATGCACATCATCTATTTCCTCTCCGTACCTTCTTAGTTGATTCACAACACCCATCACTCTTGAATAAAAATCCAAAAAGGATTCGGATTCTTTTATTTTTAAAACTTCAAAATCAGCCCTTAGAGTTTGAAGTTTTACCTTCTTCACTTTATCAACTATTTGGAGAGAATTTTGTAAAATCTCCCAAGCTTCCTTTGAGGTGGTTGCATCAGCCACCTTCTCAAACATACCACCTTCTCAAACATACCATCATCCAGACATTGATGGATGAGAGTGAGGGCCTATTGATCTTTCTTCCTTGTCTTAATCAAGACATTTTTTTCATTTTGAGACAGAGTCTCCTCATTGACAGATTTTGTATACCCTTTGTCTACAATGTCCCAAACATCTTGAGAACCAAGAATGGCTTTCATTCGTAGGCACCATTTTTCATAATTTTCTTTTGTAAGGCGGGGGTACTGAAAAGACAATGGACTATTATTTGTCATGGATCTGATACCACGTTGTTGGGGAAAAATAAATATTTCCACCCAGGATAATATCCACACAAAATAGCAATAACAAGTGAGTAACGACAACACCAAATATTATAACGGGGTAAATAAAACACCCAATAGAGGAATACAATAATAGTGATTACAACTTGACATTGTCAAAAGACTACTACTCTTTATAAATGAAACAACACTCTTTTATTTTTCACAACTCACTACAATATTACTCCCACACTATTATCTCACAAACTAAAGAATATATATGGATTACTCTCTTTCCTCTCTATTGCTCTCTCAATTTTGGTGTACCTAAAACTGAAATAGAAATCATCTATTTATAGATGAACGTCCCAAACTTTTTATGTTGCAACACCAATTTCCAACTTGATCATGTTGCAACACCAACTTCCAAATTCATGTCACCACATTAGACATGTTGCAACACTAATTTTTCTTATTATTTTTTAATTTATTTTAATTATTTTGATCCCACACTTAGAACACTAAATCCGCACTGTTTGGTTTGACAATACATTGAAATAATAGATGCGTGGGCTCACTGAAAATCAGAGTAGATAGCTTATTAAGAAGATTTCATCTACTAATACTCATACGCTGGTACTAGGGCAGCGGGAGGAAACATTCTGGAGGGGATCTTAGTCCCTATATTTGCATTGAAGGTCGAAAAACAATATCTAAATATTGGTTTCAAGCAAGTATATGGTTATCTGTAAAGTAAAATGACTTTTATCTATAACTAGGGGAAACCTTAATAAAAAACAAAGTAACCAATCACTAGAAAATGATATAAATATTATAGAACAATTCATAAAAAGAGAGAGAAAATGTTTGTGATATTTATTTTTGCTAGAAAGGTTAAATATCGTTATTTGATGTCAAATTGGATCATAAATTGTTACATTGTGTCAATTTACCATTATTTTATGTAAAGATTATTTTGTATGTACTTTTTAAATTATTTATTGTAAATTGTGATTGTATTTTTTTATATTTATTGAATTAAGTTTTTATTTGTAAGTTGTAGCAATTTTTAAAAAAATATGTAAAAATATCTTTTTTAAAAATTTACATATTATATATATATATATATATATATATATATATATATCAATTAAAATCTCCCTTAAATATTTGCATTTATCTTTCTCCCTCGTCTGTTTCCTTAAATAAAGGATTGATAATAAATTCTTAATTTTCTCCTTATTGTATTATACTTTTTTTAAACTTAATTCCTCAAATCAACCCTTTCGATAGGGAAAGAACGTGAAACATAGAACACAAAAGTAACGTGAGAGTTTCAAAAGAAAAGGAAGTTAGAGTGGGCGAGGAGAAGGTTTGTTCATAGAAACTCAGCCGTAAATTTATAAATCCAGAAATATATACAAAAAAAGGAAAAATTGGAAGGACTCAGTAAAACACAAATTAAGTACTCCATCTGGACTCTACACAAATTTTGGTTAATAAGATCCCTATACGTCCTTGAAGCCTAAAGTTACTTCACCTACAACTCCAAAAACACACTTCATTATAGATCAGAGAGCAATTTCTTTTTTCTCAAGTTTAATTTCCAGGACCACTGTCTATGCAACATAGATCCCTTTGCACATCGTAGGCATAAATATACAAGGCTGTTTTTCTTTTCATTTTTGTAGTAATCGAAAAATGCAAGACTTCATAGGCATCTGAATTCATACTACAGGCTGAAATAACCACCTAATCAGAAATTTAACTGGTATAATCAATATAACTATTGCATATTCACCATACTTCAACCCAACCCGAAATCAAGAAAATTAGAACAACCAAAAGAATGTCAGGATAATGGCACAGTATGTTGTTTGGGGTACACAAAATCTGTATGTTAGTTCACTAAACTTCAACACAAGTTCAAAACATTTCAAGAATACTTATGAAGTTTTCCAACACTTTCAACACAATTTAACTATGAACTATCAAAGAAGTGTGTTATATTATTAAGAAATAAGATGAAACAGAATAAGTCAAGTCCTTCGCATTCACGAAGTGTCCTTAAGAAAATAATTCCCTTCAAGTAATCAAGGTTGCGGAATTTTCTTCCCAAGATAAAATGGCTTCATAACCAAAAAGTAGCGGTACCTCAAACGTTCTGGTTTTCTTCGAACAGATGATCACACAGAGTTTTTAAAAGACAAGAAGTGTTTTAATACAGAAAATGTTCTTGCTAATCCTGTGAAAAAATACAGGTTTATATAGTCATGAAGTGCCTCTTCGGAAAGGAGGCAATGGTTCATCGAAAGGTGTGTCTTTTCTAAATAGTCATGTCTATCCATTCGAAACAGTGTGTCTTTTTCAAACAGCCACAACCATCCAAATAGTCATACCTTTTCCCAAAACAGTGTGTCATTTCCTAGAAAGGTTGTATCCCTTCCGAGGTAGCATTTCGCATTTCTGCAGTTGTTTCTGCACCGTATGCATGAACGTTAATAGAGGAACAAAAAACTAGTTCATTTTTCCTTTGGATTCTTAGATCACTTGATTTACCAAATAAACTTTATCTAAAAAATTAATATCATCGATCATTTGACAAATTCAAAGTCGAAGCCAAGCCGAGCGAGCAACGACGATTGCGGCGCAAGGTGCCTCTTGGATCTTGTCTCACTTACCATGTGGAGTTTGTGTTTCTTAATATAAACACATGAAGGTTTCAGTCTCCCACCAATGTGGGAGAAGTAGTAGACTTTTCTTATTTTTGAGTACACTTTCCTTTTTAAGTATTATCTCAATTTTCCCTCCACTTAATTCCCTCCATTTTCTATTCACACTTTTAATCTTGAACCCAACAATCCCCCACATGAATGGGTAATGGATATTCTTTGTAAAACTTTACGAACAAGTATGTGATCATCAAGCAAATACTGATTGCATCTGGATAAGTGAGTTTTCCTTTGAACTTTCTGTAGTGAACATGCATCGGATGCACTCGGTCAATTGGTAGATTTGATATATTTGAACCATCAAGATTTAATGTACACCTAGACAATACACATCACATAACCAATCTTTTACCATTTATGGTTCTCACAGTTTTGTTCGGTTTAGCCATGAATTCATGAGATCTTAGAGAATAGGACTTTACTAACATTTTCCTTGCAGCGACTTCCACTTCACCCTCACATAAGTGATTTCTAAGCGTTTCAATCCAATAGATTAAACTATTTGGTCAAATCTATCAAATTTAGATAATCATTAAAAGACTTCACACCATAAGTCTTATCCTTGTTTACTAAACATTGTCTACATCATGAGAATGGGTTGGGTATATTGACATTATTGAACCTATCAGACACAACTTTTTTTGGTCTCCTTGAACCTAGATCTTGAGATCTCCAGTCTGCTAGGTAGAGTTACCGCCATGCTGACCTGTCTTAGGTCGTAAACCCATTCCCTTAGATGTCCTCTCAACTCCCTCTCTATATAGGTCTTTTGTAAGTGGATCTGACACATTATCCTTTGACTTCACATAGTCAACAGTGATAAGTCCACTAGAGAGAAGTTCTCTAACGGTATTATGTCTCTATTTTATATGATGAGATTTACCGTTGTACATCATGCTCCCTGCCCTACCTATTGCCGTTTGGCTATCACAATGTATACATACTGGTGCCACTGATTTGGTCCAATAAGAAATATCTTCCAAGAAATTTGAAGTCATTCTGCTTCTTCACCGGCTTTATCCAATGCAATAAACTCAGATTCCGTAATGGAGCAAGCAATATATGTCTGTTTGGATGATTTTCAATAGACTTCTCTTCCACCTATAGTAAATATATATCCACGCATTGAGTTTACTTTATTTGATCCGGTGATTCAATTTGCATCACTATATCCTTCAATTACTTCGGAATATTTAATATAATGTAAAACATAGTCTTGAGTGTATTTAAGATACCCCAAAACTCTTTTCATTGCCATCCAATGAGTTTTACTAGGATTACTCGTGTACCGACTTAACTTACTAATAGCACATGTTATGTCTGGTCGTGTACAATTCATGATATACATCAAACATTCTAACACTTTTGCATAGTCCAACTGTGAGTCACTTTCACTTCATTCTTTTGAAGTGCAAAGTTCACGTCCAATGGAGTCTTGGCAATACCAAATTCCAAATACTTGAACTTTTCAAGTACCATTTCGATATAATGAGACTGTGACAATGTCAATCCTTGTGAAGTTCTATAGATTCTTATTCCTAAAATCACTCCGCAACTCCAAGGTCTTTCATATCTAAAGCATTTATTTTGTAGCATTTATATCAGAAATATCTCTATTGATGATCAACATATCATCCACATACAAACAAACAATGTCCTTGTGATTTGGAGTGTCTTTAATGTAAACACATTTATCACATTCGTTTATCTTAAACCCGTTTGCCAACATGGTTTAGTCAAACTTCGTATGACACTGTTTAGGTGTTTGTTTTAGTCCATACAGTGACATAACAAGTTTATACACCTTATTTTTTTTACCTAGAACCACAAAACCCTCAGATTGTTCCATGTAAATTTCTTCCTCCAATTCTTCATTTAGGAATACTATTTTCATATCCATTTCATAGATTTCAAGACCATATACCGCCGTTAAGGCAATTAACATGTAAATTGACGTTATCCTCATTACAGGCGAGTATATATCAAAGTAATCAAGGCCTTCCTTTCGTTTAAAGCCTTTTACTACAAGTCTTGTCTTGTATTTATCAATAGTACCATCCATTTTCATTTTTCTTTTGAAGATTTATTTAGAACCTAAAGGTTTATTTCCTGGAGGATGATCAACCAACTCCCATAAATGGTTGCTTAAGATTGAATCAATCTCACTATTGACTGTCTCTTTTCAAAAGGATGAGTCTGAAGATGCTATCACTTCTTTAAAAGTTTGAGGCTCATTTTCTAAGAGAAATGTTACAAAATCTGATCCAAATGAAGTTGATGTTCTTTGGCGTGTACTACGTTTTGGATTTTCATCATTATATACATCCTTACTTGGTTCATCTCAAGGTTGTTTAGGCCCCCACTAGATTGTTCGTATCTAGTTTTATAGGGATAAATGTGTTCAAAAAATTCAGTATTATCTGATTCAATTATTGTATTTTTAGTGATATCCATATTTTTCGATTTATGAACCAAAAACCGCCATGTTTTACTACTTTTAGCATATTCTATGAACACGTAATTCACTGTCTTAGGTCCTATTTTCTCCCCTTTAGGCATAGGAACTTGGACTTTCGCTAGACACCCCACACCTTGAAATATTTCAAGTTGGGTTTCCTTCCTTTCTATTTTTCATATGGAACTACTTGTGTCTTACTATGGGGCACTCTATTGAGTATTCGGTTAGCTGTAAGGATAGCTTTCCCCCACAAGTTTTGCGGTAAACCTGAACTTATAAGTAAGACATTCATGATTTTCTTTAAGATTTGGTTTTTCCATTCCGCAATTCCATTAGATTGAGGTGAATACGGGTTTGTAGTTTGATGGACAATTATATTCTCTACACATATTTCCGCAAATGGAGATTCATATTCTCCACCCCTATCACTTCTTCTCATTTTGATCTTTTTCTTTAACTGGTTTTTAACTTCTATTTTATATTGCCTAAACGCATCAATTATTTCATCTTTACTGTTTAGCAAATCGACATAACAATATCTAGTTCAATCATCAATAAAAGTTATAAAATACTTTTTTTCACCACGAGATGGTGTTGACTTTATATCACAAATGTCAGTGTGTATTAAGTCTAAGGGATTGGAATCCTTTAAACAGACTTATACGGAAGCTTAGCATACTTTGATTCCACATACGTTTGATATTTTGATTTATTGCACTCAAAGTTTAGCAAAACTTTTAAGTTAATCAGTTTTCGCAACGTTTTATACTTGACATGTCCTAATCATTCATGCCACAAATCATTAGACACAAGAAAGTAAGAATAAATAGAAATTTTATTGATTTCAACATTCATTACATTCATCTTAAATAGGCCCTCAGTAAGGTAGCCTTTTCCTACGTACACTTCTCTTTTACTAAGTATAATTTTTCCAAAAATAAATACACATTTGAATCCATTTTTGTCAAGAAATGATTCAAAATCAAGTTCTTCTATAACTCCAGTACATACAGGACATAGTTCAAAGTAAACACTTTTCATGATGTCATTTTCAGGCAAACCTTTCTTGTTCCTTCAACTTTTGCAGTTGCGAAGTTTGCCGTATAGATCTTCTCTTCACCGTGAGAGGGATCAAATACAGTAAACAACTCCTTATTTGCACAAACATGGCGGGTAGCACCGAAATCCATCCATCATTCTCAAGGATTTCCCACCAAGTTGCATTCTGACAGCATGACACACAGATCTTCCATTTCGCTCTTGGATTTAGCCATATTTGCTTGGTCCTTCTTTTTGTCTTTCTTTGGGGAACGACAATCTGTTGACTTGTGGCCAATCTTTCCACAATTAAAGCATTTACCTTTGAATGTCTTCTTAGATTGATTGCTTTCTTGTCCAGCAGTCTTCCGCTTTTTTGTGTTGTTGCATTCGTCTTCTACAATGTTTGCACCATTCATTGTAGAATTTTCTTTCGACCTTCTTTCCATGACTTTGTTGTCTTCTTCAATGCGTAGTCTCACTATGAGATCTTCGACTGTCGTCTCCTTTTATTTATGTTCCAAGTAGTTCTTGAAGTCCTTCCACATAGGTGGCAACTTCTCTATTATTGTCGCGACTTGAAATGCCTCGTTCACAACTAAACATACAATAAAGTTTATGTGAATATTAAGAACATTTTTAACATGTTCAACTAAGGTATTTACCAAACTTATACCTTCCGCAAGGAGAACGTGGATGATAACTTGCTGTTACTGTACTTGAGATACAATCGACTTGTTGTCAACCATTTTATACTCTAGGAATCTTGCAACAAAGAACTTCTTGGTTCCAGTATCCTCAGTCTTGTATTTTCTTTCTAGCATACCCCACAACTCTTTTGACATCTTTATTCCATTACACACATTGTATAGGTCATCTTGAAGGCCACTTAGAATATAATTCCTGCATAGGAAATCAAAATACTTTCACGCCTCAATAACAACAAATCTCTCCTGGTCTGAAGTTCCCTCGGGCAACTCTGTAGCTTCCTCAGATATAAATCTTTGAAGACATAAGGTTGTAAGGTAGAAGAACATTTTTTGTTGCCACCTTTTAAAATCAATACCCATGAATTTTTTGGGCTTCTCCGTTGGTGCCATTGCCTACGGAGCACTCGTACGACCCGTTGTGACAATATTAGTTTCTGTCACACTCATCCCAACATCATTCACATGATTTCCATAAGTCATTTTCCTATGACAAAAAGACAGTCAACTTTAGTATATTGAAATACTACTTATAAAGTTGTAGCAACTTTAAACACACCTTATTTCTACTTTAACGATGATGTTTTTATGACTCCAAATCATTAACCGAATGAGCCTTTAACTTGTGATGAAGTTTTTATGTCTTCAAATCACTTGTTAAGTTCAAATGGAGTAGAAAGTGTAAAGCTATAATCTTCAGAAACCAAACAATACAAATTACAGATTATTTCTTTAAGATTGTTGTTTCAAGTAAACAAAATTTGTATGTTAGTTCACTAAACCTCAACATAAGTTCAAGACGTTTCAAGAACACTTATGATGTTTTCCAACACCTTCAACACAAGTTCACTATGAACTATCAAAGAAGTGTGTTATATTATTAATAAATAATATGAAACAGAATAAGCCAAGTCCTTCGAATTCACGAAGTGTCCTTAAGGAAATAATTTCTCTCAAGTACTTGAGGTTGCAGAATTTTTCTCCCAAGATAAAATGGCTTCACAACCAGAAAGTAGCAGCACCTCAAACGTTCTGGTTTTTATTGAACTCACTAGACGGGAGATGATCACACAGAGTTTTTAAGAAGACAAAAAGTGTTTAATGAAGAAAATTTCTGTGCTAAACCTTCGGAAAAATGCAGGTATATAGCCATGAAGTGCCTCTTCATAAAGGAGGCAGTGGTTCATCAAAAGATGTATTTTTTCTGAATAGTCATGTCTATCTATTAGAGTTGTGACCCAAATCTTGTTGATCCGGCCTAAAAAGTTTTGCGGTGCGACCCATGATTGTGATTTTCAATGGGGTCTATGGTGGTAGCGTAGGGATCGGGCCGATAGGCCCATGAACCTTTATATTTTTTAAGCCTAGGACTTTTTTGTATGCACATATTATATATGTATTTAGTGAGTTATTTTGGGTATCTAGAAAATACTCATTCTCCACATTGTACTCCTCTCCTTTCATTATAGTGAAATATCCTCTGCCTGTGGTTTTTTCCGCAAGGATTTTCACGTAAATCTGTGTGTTTTTATTTTCTTTATGCTTGTGGTTTGCTCTATTTCTGCCCGATTCCTAATAAACTGGTATCAGATCCTATTTGATTATTTTCTCAGGGATGAAAACCATGAAGTATGATATTCCGTTGTTGGATTGCAACACCAAATTTTTGTTATGGCGGGTTAAGATGCGGGTTGTGCTCCCACAGATGGATTTGGACGATGCTTTATTAGGGTTTGAGAAGATGCCCTTATTGTGGACGAACAAGGACAAATGACGTAAGGATCAGAAGTCTCTATCTCAAATCCACCTTCATTTATCCAATCAAATTCTACAGGATGTTTTAAAGGAAACCACAGTCGATGCGTTGTGGTTGAAACTGGAATCGTTGTGTATGACGAAGGGCCTAACAAGTAATTTACATCTCAAGCAACGACTTTATTCCCATTGCATGTCTAAGGGTGCGTCCTTGGAGAATCACCTATCTGTATTTAAGAAAATCATCTCTGATTTAGAAACTCTGGAGTTTAAGTACGATTAGGAAGATCTAGTATTGATTTTGGTGTGTTTGATGCCTGTATCATACACGACCTTTAGGGATACGATTTTATATAGTCGTGATACCCTAATGATTGATAAAGTCTATGATGCATTGTTCTCTAAGAAGAATATGAAGCATCTTGTGGATGGGTCGAAGACTCAAGGAGATAGTCTCATTATTTGAGGAGGAAGGACTCGTGAGAGGAATTCTGGGGGTGATGACAGGAATAGGTCAAAATCCTAAAATAGAAATAAAACCTGTAATTAATGCAAGAAGAAGGGTCATATCAAGTCTGAGTGTTGGAAGCTACAGAATAGAGAGAAAAGAAAAGCTCCAAAACCGAAGGGAAATCAACTAGAGAAGGCCGGTGAAGCCAGTTTTATGAAAGATGGCAGTAGTGATGGAAAACTCTTGGTAGTTTCTGATGGTAACTCCAGACCCTGTAAGAATTGGATTCTTGATTCAGCTTGCACATTTCAGATGTGTCATAATCGGGATTAGTTTACAACATATGAAATAGTCTCTAAAGATGTTGTGTTAATAGGAAATAATATACCTTGTAAGATAGTTGGAATTGGAACAATCAGGATCAAGATATTTAATGGGGTTGTGAGGACATTTGGTGATGTGCGGTATGTCCCAGACCTAAAGAGAAATCTCATTTCCTTGAGTACCGTTGATTCGAATGGTTATAGGTACACTGGTGAAGGTGGAATCCTGAAGATTACTAAAGGTGATCTTGTTGTGATAAAGGGACAGAGAAAGTCTGCAAATTTATATGTCCTACAAGGCTCTAATGTTACAGGTGTTGACACCTAATTTTTGCCCTCCATGACTAAATTTAATCCTGAGTTTCTTTGATTCTTAATAAAATTAAAATATTTATTTCATCCGAATAAAAATTTATTAAATATATTTGTACGTAATTTTTTCATTTTAAGTAGTGATTATAATTTATCGTATTCAATTATACGAGATTTAATAATTTTGTTACTTAAATATTTATTTTTTAAAATATCGAATTTTAATCAAGGCTTATAGATTCAAATGATTAAAGTTTTGATTTAAATAAAATTTACTCTCAAAAAATAATTTTTTCGGATAAATATGTGTTTGATTTTATAAAATCAAGAAGCCCGGGATTAAAGGAAATATTAATTCGCATCGAATTTCAATTTAATTTAGCCAATCTATTAGATTTGGCCATAATTGAAATTAAATTGGCCATAATTGTAATGCAATCCATCAATTGATTTGTAATTTGGTCAAAATTAAATAAATATGGCTAAATTTTAAATCCCAATTAGGGTTATATTTTAAATAACCCCAAAATTCCCAAAAACTCTCATAACTTCTACCTAATTCCACAACAAAAAAAACATGTACTACATTATACTATTTCCCCCCAACTTTGTCTTTTCCTAATTTTGAAATTCAAAAGTTGTACTACATTGTACAATTTCCCCCCACATTATCTTCCACCTCACCTTATCTTCAATTTTAAAATTCCAAAAACACCCTTATTTATTTTTTCTCCCACATTGGTGGAGGACAAGAAATAAATCATCATCCTTTCCTATAAATACTTTTCTCCCACATTGGTGGAAGAGAGAAAAAAAAATCTCATTCTCTCCTATAAATACTACCACTATTTTGGTAGAAAGGGGGGAAAAGGAAGAATTAAAAAAAAAGAGGCTAGAAAGGTGAAAAACTCTTTTTGAGCAAAATAGTTATTTTTATTTAGTAAAAAATTTTGTTTCATAGAGTTGGTTGGCTAATCAAAATTTTTGAGTTGCCAGCGACGTTTTTCGGTGGTGGTTGATTCCGAAGAAGCTCGTAGTCTCGTTTTGCTGCCCCCCAAAAGGTAAACACACCTTTTTCTTTTTTTATTTTAGTTTTTATTATCGTTTTTTTTTCTTCATCTTTTTTCTTCTTCGTAGTTCGTACATATAATTTTGTTTGCTGGGATTGTATGTTGTAGATGGCCTTGAAGGCCCTAGGACGTTGTGGTATCGATATTCTAATTATTTTCATGTTCATGATATAAAAATGAGCTAGAAATAGTTGTATGTGCCTTTTTTGACTTTATTCTTTGATTATTTTGGATAAAGTTTCAATCTTTGCTTAAAAGATGTATTTATGCTTTGTTTAAACTCATTGTTGTTGGATATATTTGTTTTTAGCATGTAAAGTTATTTCCTTTATGTTGAAAAGAATAGTTAATGTTGAATGTTTCGCCTTTTCAACTTATTCTTTGATTATTTTGGATAAAGTTTAGATATTTTCTTGAAAAACATAATCATGTCTTGTTTAAACTCATTGTTGTTGAATATGTTTATTTTTAGCATGTAAAGTTATTTTCTTTAGTTGAAAAGAATGGTTAATATTGATTGTTTTGCCTTTTGACCTTATTCTTTGATTATTTTGGATAAAGTTTAGATCTTTACTTGAAAAGACATACCCGTGTCTTGTTTAAACTCATTATTGGTAGATATATTTGTTTTTAGCATGTAAAGTTATTTTCTTTATGTTGAAAAGAATGGTTAATATTGATTGTTTTGCCGTTTGACTTATTCTTTGATTGTCATGTATTAAGTTTTGATCTTTGCTCAAAGGCGAACTCATGCCTTGTTTAAATTTATTGTTGGCCGATATATTTGTTTTAGCATGTAAAGTTGTTGTTTTTTATGTTGAAAAAATAGTTACTATTGTTTGTTTCGCCTTAATAAAAAGAGTAATTGATTAAATCAAGAATTTGTCATTTGCTTGTTAATTATTTTAAGGGATCTCCAAAATCTTCGTATAAGAGATGAAGTGATAGCTTTATTTTTCATCCACGATGTTTATTTTTTTTTTCTTTTTTTTTCACGTTTTTAAATTTGTCAAAATGATGAGAAAGTTTGGATTTTTGTGGCTAAATAGAATTATTTAGATATTTCCGAGTCATGCATAGTATGATTGTGAGACAATATTTCACTTTTGGAAATGCTAACTTTTATTCTAATTTTCTTACTCCCTTTGGATTGTTATATGTGCTCTTTGTGAGTGTAAAGATTTGATTCATGTCTCTCTTTTATTCATAATATCAAAAAAGAATCAATGATTTCTTAGAAATAAAAATCATAGGTCGTTACACGTTTTTCAATAAGATGTTGGTTGTAATTTATATGTATGAATTTTCGTTAGTGTCGCCATAATTGAAATTTAAAGATTCTCTTTCTTGAAAAGTTAGCCTTTATTTTCTTTTGTTATATGGATTGGTGTCTATGTTTGTTCAATTCTAGAAATCATGAGTATTTTTCTGGTTGCCTCATCCCTTTACTTTCGCAAGCTTACGTTGCTTGTTTCTCGCATTAATTCATTGAATATGGCCTTCTTCCTTTTACCTTTATTCATTCTTAATATGAACATAAATCATTAGGCATGTAAATGAGTGTCTTTGCTTTGCATTTTTTATTTGTTGACTCTCATTCTTGTGCAAGTGTGCTTATTCTTGTCATTCAAAAATTGGTTCTTGATAGTTTCTTTTACTTTGAAATATGTCACTTTTATGCCTTGAACATATATTAATTTCTTTATCTTTTCTTTGCATGCAAAAAAATGTCTCGAGTCCAAATGGACTCCTCTCCTCTTGCATTTCGTAATGGGTAAATGAGGCTCACCCCTTCGAGTCAAGTTCGAAGTTTAAACCCAAGGTCCACTACATGGCGTTCGGGTGCTAGAAGATAGACGAAGAAGGAAAATGGGTATAAACCCATTGATGAGATCACTAAGAGACTTGACAAGTCTCAATTTTTATTATTGTCTTCTTTTTATTTATTCATTTAGTCATTTATTTATTCATTCATTTCGGCCTCGAAGCCAATGTTATATTTAATATAGGTGGATCAAGACTCGAGCCAAAGGCTCGAAAAATAGTTTAGGACATGTGAAATGGGTTGGAAGCCCAATTAGACTAGGGCAGGTCTCGTTGATTTGGGCCCAATGGCCTAAATCCTTTACTTTCTCCTCTCTTCCTCTTTTATGTGTTTATTTGTTTATTAGTTTTGTTTAGACTTAGTTAAAATCCCTACTAAGTCGCCTAAATCTATTTTACACAAGTTTTAAAAAAAAAAAAAAAAATCAAATCACTATTTCAACAAATTAATCTTTTCAGAAGTTAATCAAAAGATGTTTTCAAACAGTACGGATAACCGCAAGTTAGCGGACGTTTTAGGTGTCTAACACCTTCCTAAAACGTTAATAGGAACCACTTACTCGGAATCTTCAAAACTTAAAACGATTTTTCTGTTTTGAATCATTTGAAGTAACTCTCTAAAGGTTTCTTAATTCCTTTTCAAATTTAAGTGGCGACTCTCAATAAGTCAAAAATTTCACCGTAAACCTTAATTGAAGACTCTGCTGGGGATTTTAACTAGGTTCTAACGAAATATTTGATTTCGTCTTTTAATTAATTGTTTATGTGTTTATATGTTTCAATTCTGTAAAGTTTAACTATCACATCTCATTGCATATTCATGCATTATTTAAACTGTTTTGGGGTTTTGTGGATGTCCCAGCCACTGTTGTTCAATTCCAAAATGTGTTGGAAATACGAACGGCTTATTAGAACGTGAGTTGTCTGATGGTTGTTCATATTTTCAAACTCAAGTTGTCCGCTTGAGAATCAATGTTCAAACCTACTCTAGACACCTAGGATATAACGAAACCAAAACCTTATTTTAGGCATGAGCCTAGGATGACCCAATACCCGAGCAGGGTATTGGTCCCATTAGAAAACCTTCCCTGCGTCTATTGACCCCGAGTCAATTATAGACAAACCATATTTATATATGGAAGAAAATGTATGCCTGTCTAATTCAATCCATTATCCTTTGGGGGTCGGGAAAAAACTTGATTTGCTTACTTTCGTAAGAAGAATTGAAACAAGTTAAGCAAGAAATTGATCGATTTGGAAGGTTGTATTTAAGGCACAGTTTAAACGTCAACGGATATCACCAATATAAGAAATGGATGAAGCTAATAAGGCGAAGGCTGATAGAAAAAGCACTCAGAAATTAGTATTTTCTATCCCCTGTGTGGGAACGTGTCTTCTTTCATGTTATTTACCTTTCCCTAAAAAAATGTATCCCTCTTTTGTTATATTTTATAGGCATTTATGCCCTTTTAGTGTCTATAAAGTTGGGGATAATGGATTGACCTTAAGCAAGCATATATTTTTCTTCAAAAATCACTAGGCCCAAACCCTCGGCTCAAAAGGGTCACCCCAGTTAGGATATGCATTAGTATAATGTTCTTATGTGATATAATTGTATTATGTATTTATGTGCATTTGTTTGGATCAAAGACAAATTTATCCGCTATGCTTCTATGGATTGATTTGGCTATGATACAAACAACTCTACGTGGCTATTTGTTGTCGAGTATTGTGCATTGCTTATCACATGTGGAAACTAACACATTTGCCTTTGAGTTGTTTTACTTTACAGATAATATAAAATTACTCTGTGTTGAAATAAGCTGGCAAAACATCCTTACTTCACCCCGTCAAAAGCGCACAAAATCTCATCCTCTGACCATCATTCAATAATGACTGGAAATGACAAAGAAAATACATTGACCATCAGGGACAATGTAATAGTGGAACAGAGTGAGATGATTGCGGAACTCACAAGAAAGCTAGAAATGCTTCAGGAGGAAATAAATCGTGCTCGAGATTTAGCTAACCTGTCCATCACTGTCAATGCTCCCGCTGCAGGAGGAAACGGGACTCCACTCCAAATCCCTCCCCTTAGTATGCCTATTCTCAGGGATCATCCAAATAACATATCATCCGTCTCTGCCCCTCCACTTGTCCAAAATACCAATCGTGAAAATAACCCAGATGCTTACCATCTACAAAATCCAGCCCTCGACCCATAAAATCCTTCTATGAATCTACAAAATTCATTCCCAAATCCCCAGAACCCATTGGTAAATCCACAAAATCCATCCCCAGATCTACCAAATCTGCCAAATCTCTCCGAACCCACAAACTTCATTTCTGAATCCGCAGAATCCATCCCAGATCCCACCAAGCTACTCTTAAATTCCACAAAACTTTTCCTATTTCCAAAACGTTCTCCCCACCCACCAACCAACTTTCTTTCATCCACAAAATCAAGCCGTCTTTCCAAATCCTTCTCATGTCATCATATCCCCTGACATCTATAATTCCCTTCCTAATCCCGAGGTGGACCATTACGAGGAGAAAAAGTGAAGGACCGAGCATGAAATAAAGTTGCTAGCTATGAATGAAGAGATCATGAGGATCAAGGAATCTCATGGAGCGGGGAATAACGATGGGTTAGGTTACGATGATTTATGTGTTCACCCTGGAGTAGATCTACCAGAAGGGTATAAGGTACTTAAATTTGAAGTGTTCAATGGCACCGGAAATCCAATAGCCCATATGAGAAGGTATTGTAATCAAATGGTGGGAGTAGGGAAAAATGAGGCATTATTGATGCGCTTATTCAAATGAAGCTTAAGTGGCGAAGCCTTAGATTGGTTCACGTCTCAAAAACTGAAAAAATGGACTAATTGGAGGGCATTGGCCAAAAGTTTCCTTAATAAGTTTGTATTCAACATTGAAATAGTCCCTGATCGATATTCATTAGATCGGATCAAGCAAAGTAATGATGAGTGTTTCCGAGACTATGCCTTCCGTTGGAGAAAAGAAACTGCCAAAGTACAACCTCCCATGTCTGAGGAAGAAATAGTGTATGTGTTCTCTCGTGCTCAGGAGGGAGAATATTATACCAGGTTGGTATCCGCGGTCCGAGCAACTTTTGCAGATTTAGTAAAGATTGGGGAATCGTTAGAGGAAGGCATCCGAACAGGAAAAATTGCCAAAACCCCAACATCATCTGAATCTTCTGCATTCTCAAAAAAGAAAAGAGAGGATGTGACTACGGTCTCTACTGATTTTTTTGATAAATTGAAGAGGAAATTCAAGCCTAGGAATATTCTTTCCTCACAACCATCACCAAATTTTCAGCCTGTATTCTACGCCCATCCCCAATATTAAGCTCCAATTTCAAATATTTTACCCCAGTGTCAAATTTCGCAGCCAAATTATCAATCTCATGTTCAAGCTATTCTTCCAAACAATCAAATAAATGTCCAAACGCCTCCAAACTATCATCAAGTACCTCCTCCTACTAATCAAAATCAGTATAACTACCCACGTGTAAGCCTCGAGAAAAAGCATCCCAGAAAATTCACTCCATTGGCTGAAAGTCGTACCCATCTCTTCGGAAGATTGGTGATGGCCAGTTATTTACAGCCTATTCCACCAAAGACTACCAATCTTAATTCTCGATTCTTTCATGCCTATCAAGTTTGTGCTTATCATTCAGGATCTCCCTGGCATAATACTGAAGATTGCATCAATCTGAAACACAAGATCCAGGACTTGATTGACCAGAAGATCATCACTCTTCAGGCGCTGGCACAAAATATTGCTAGTAACGCATTGCCTAATCACGAGGGATCCGCGGTTAGCAAGATCGAAATAGCAGGCGAATGGGTATCTAGCGAGACAATTGCTAATGTGGATTCACAAAACTCCAAAAAAACAGAAAGAGTGGAAATGATAGAGAAAGTTGTGGCTGCCTTGAGTAAGAATTTGGAAGGAATTATTAAGCCTATTATGGTCCCAGAAAGAGAATTTAAGCATGGAGTAGGATACCAACCAAGAAAGGAAGATGAGATCGAAGATAATTCAAAGGAGAGTCTATTTAGGCCCTTGTCGCTCTTGTACCAGTCATTTACCGTACATGAGATGTCAAACGATGATGGTCTTGGGGATGGGATAGGAGATCTGTTTGAAGGATACCATGCTTTACCAGATGATTTCCCAAAGTCCTGTGGGGTGAAGAAGATTGCATCAGAGGAAGTCTTGCAAATTATATGGTTATTACAGACGCTTTCAAGGAAGTTATTTGGTTGAAAGGTCTGTTTGGTGAACTTATCAAAGACTTACAGATTACTACGGTATTTTTCGACAGTCAGAGTGCTATCTTCCTTATGAAAGATCAGATGTTTCATGAGAGGACAAAGCACATTGATGTTCGGTATTATTTTATGCATAAAATTATTGCTCGTGGTGATATTATGGTGAGCATGATTAGTACTCATGATAATCCTGCTGATATGATGACCAAGACACTACCAAGTGCCAAGTTTGAGCATTGCTTGGACTTGGTTAGTATTAGTTGTTAAGATGTGCCCTTAGGGGCTTTTGTGGAAGAGGTGGAGAGTTTGTCTTGAAATGGATTTGAGTTCTGAATTAGAATTCATGTCAAGGTGGAGATTGTTAGAGTTGTGACCTGGATTTTGTTGATCCAGCCCAGAAAGTTTCGCGGTGCGATCCATATTTGTGATTTTCAATGGGGTCTGTGGTGGTAGCGTAGGGATCGGGCCGATAGGCCCGTAGACCTTTATGTTTTTTAGGCCTAGGACTTTTTTGTATGCAGATATTATATAAGTGCATTTAGTAGGTTGTTTTGGGTATCCAGAAAATAGTCATTCTCCATATTGTACTCCTCTCCTTTCATTATAGTGAAACATCCTCTGCCTCTGCCCGTGATTTTTTCCGCAAGGGTTTCCACATAAATCTATGTGTTCTTATTTTCTTTCTGCTTGTGGTTTGTTTTATTTCTTCCTGATTCCTAACACTGTCCATTCACAGCAGTGTGTCTTTTCCGAACAACCACAACCATCCAAACAACCATACCTTTTCTCGAAACAGTGCGTTAGTTCCTCGAAGGGTTGCATCCCTTCCGAGGCAGCATTTCGTGTTTCTGCAGTTGTTTCTGCACCGCATGCATGCACGTTAATGGGGGAACAAAAAACTGGTGCATTTTTTCTTTGGATTCTTAGATCACTTGATTTTCCAAAAAAACTGGAAATGATTCATATATACCGTAGAACAATTCATAGAAAGAGAGAGAAAAAGTTTATGGGTTATTTATTTCGGCTAGAAATGTTAAATATCGTTATTTGATGTCAAATTGGATCATAAATTGTTACATTGTATCAATTTACCATTATTTTATGTAAAAATTATTTTGTATGTACTTTTTAAATTATTTATTGTAAACTGTAGCTATATTTTTTTTATATTTGTTGAATTAAGTTTTTAATTGTAAGCTATAGCAGTTTTTTAAAAAATATTTTAAAAAAATTCTATTATATATATATATATATATATATATCAATTAAAATCTCTCTTAAATATTTGAATTTATTTTTCTCCCTCATCTATTTTCTTAAATAAAGGATTGATAATAAATTCTTAATTTTCTCCTTATTGTTTTATACTTTTTTTTTACTATGTAATCCCCCTTTTACTATGTAATCCCCTCAAATCCTCCACTTAACAAAGAAAAAAGAAAAAAAAATACGGTAAAAGGATTATAAGAAATCCTAAATTTCTCCTTCTTTCATTTCCTTAAATAATTTTTTATATTATTTAATCCTTTCAAAAAATTTAATAATGTGGTTTTTTCATAAATTTCTCTCATATGCTTTTCTTAGTTCTTTCATACTTAATTTTCTTTGATATTAATAATTACTTTAAATTGCTTTCATTGCATACACTTCGATCAGATTGTTGAAATCCACATTTTATCCTTAATTTTTTCATACACTAATATTTATTTTTTCCTTATTTTTTTGCAATATAAATTTTATCCGTGAATCAAATTTTATACGTTAGTCAACGTGAATTTCATATATTTTTATACGTTAGTCAACGTGAATTTCATATTTTCATTCTTGATTTTTTAAATTCTTTTTGTAGGAAATAACAAATTCAATGAATAATTTTTCATACACAGTTGATAAAAAATCGTTATCTGAAGCTCACTTAAGTCCTTCAACTTAAGTTGCTTGTGTAAAACCTCCTTAGCTTCAGATATCAATTAGGAACTGCTACTAGTGATGAGTAAGTCATCAACATAGACTAAATATATCACTATGTCTTTCTGTTTCTTCAATGTAAACAAGGAATGGCCATGTACACTCTGAACAAAACCAGCATTTACCAAGGCATTAGTAAGTTTCAGGTTCCATTGTCTGGAAGCCTGTTTAAGAATATAAGGATTTCAACAATCTGCATACTCTTATGTCTTTTTTTTGTTTGAAACATTCTAGCATCTCCATGTAAACCTCTTAATCTAGATCACCTTGTAAGAAAGCTTTGTAGACATCCATCTGATATAGAAACCAACCTTTTGAAGCTACTACAACAATTACACTTCTAACTGTAACCATCTTAGACACGTGAGAAAAGGTATCATTATAATCCAAACCTTCTTGTTGACTATAACCTTTTGCTACCAATCTAGCTTTGAATCTCTCTACCTCTTTATTAGGTTGATACTTGATCTTATACACCCATGTGGATCCCACAGTATTCTTTCAGAGTGGTAAAGGAACCACCTCCAGGTCTTGTTTTCTTCAAGTGCTTGAATCTATAGCTTTATGGCCTCGACGCATCTTGAATCTACTGCAGCTTGCCTAGAAGTATATGGTTCAACCAAGGTGGAGAATTTTCTTAAGTAGCTATGATATTACCATGTAGTTTTATCATAGAAGAGGTAGTTTTCCAAGGAATATCTGCAGTTTTTTCCATCCTTAAAAGTAGTCCTTTAGACAAACAGGTTGCTTGGACATCCAAGATGTTCTTCTTGGAGAACATATTGCAGGATAAGAGGACAATGGAATAGAGGTGCAAGGGACTTCAACTTGATCATCAGATGTTGCCGTGTTTTGTGAGGTAGACTGGACCATAGAAGGTAGCACATCTACATTAGTGCTAGAAAATTCTATATCCTCTGTAGAAAAGTAGTCCTCTAAAGGATCATCAACTTCAATAGGCACATTTGTGAGCTCTGTGTTAACGAAATTCTATTGTGATTGTGAAAAATATTATGAGAAATCAACTAAATCCAATTGAATATATTCATGGTGAACCTACACTCAAGTTTACAATGGAGAAAAGAGAAGTATTTGCTATCGAGGAAGGGTTGCATCAAGCAATTGTGATTAAACTTTCCTTAGGTGCTCTAGTTTGAAGGACCTAAGGACACTGCTATCGAAAAATCTCGAAATCAAGTGTCATTGTCTAATTGGTTCATTGGCATCACGACAAATCTTGCTAAGGTGCATGTGATCAATATGATGATTATGTGACTGCTTTTGCAAGATCAGTGAAATATTTTTCTTACAATGGAAAGGAGCACTAATATAGGATATTCTCGTGGTTTATTAGTTTTAACTACAAAGAAGAAATGACTAAGGCAGCAGTGTGGATTTCTTCGCCGAACTTGGCTCTGGATCTATTTGCTAAGAGGTTATTATTGTCTATAGAAGCAGCATTCGGAATACCAATATCTATAGATAAATCAATACAAGTTAAGTCCAGACCGAGCACCGCTAGGATTAAGGTGATTCCAGACCTACTGAAAAAACTTTTAAAGCAAATAAGATTTTGATATTTGGACAATAAAACTGGTAAGCTTGTAGAGAGTTTCCAAAAAATTATTTATGATAATCTACCCTTGTGTGTAATTTTTGCGCAAACACCAAGGACATAATGAAGGTACTATTATTTTCCTTCTACGGGTACTAGAATCTGTATTAATACAACAACAACTTCATAACAGGTTCACGTATGAACAAGAACAATTTTGAAGTTCTTTAACACCTTCAACAAAAGATTATTACTAATCTATCCAAGAAGTGTATTAGATATCAGAAAATAGATGAAACAAAAACTTTAGACCAAGTCCCCCGAGTTCACGGAGTGTCCTTAAGGAATAATTCCCCTCACTGTACCCGAGGTTATGGAATTTTCCTCCCAGGATAAAATGTCCTTCAATCCTATTATAGCGGTACCTCAAATAATTGAATTCCATAAATGCACTCAACGGTTCGAATGATCACACAGAATATTTTTAAGAGAAGAAGAGTTTTGTATTGTGAAAAATTTTGTATATCAAACCTGTGGTTCAAAGCAGGTTTATATAGCCATAACATGCCTCTTCTGAAAAGTGGCAATGGTTCACTTTAGAGGTGTGCCTTTCTTGAAAATTCATGTTTGTTCATCCAAAGACCGTGTTTTTCAGAACAGACATACCATTTCACATGAAACGGTGTGTCATTTTGTTGAAGGGTTGTATCCCTTTCAAAACAGAACTTCATGTCTGCATGGCATTTCAAAACAATGCACCAGTTTAGAAAATAGTGCATCAGTTCACTGCATCTGTTACTGCATGCATGTATAAATGGAGTATCAAACACTGTTTCGGACTGAATTTCTTTAATTCTATCAAATAAACTTTGTCCAAAAAGATAGATCTCATCGATCGATCATTTGACAAGTCGAAATCGAAATCCGAAGCCGAAGCCGAGCCGAGAAAGAGACGACAACGGCGCGAGGCATATCTTATTTCTTGCCTCACTTAGCATGTGGAAATGTGTTTCACAATATAAACACTTTAAAGATTCTTTCTCCCACCAATGTGGGAGAATTTTAGTTAGCTTTCATATTTTGAGCACACTTTCCATTTTGGTGTAAACTCAATTTTCTCTTCCACTTAATTCCCTCCATTTTCCATTCAAACACACACATAGAACACAAAAATCCCCCACATAAATAGGGAATGGCTATTTTTTGAAAAAATTTACGGACAAGTATGTGATCATCAAGCAAAGACTGATTGTATCTGGATAAGTGGGTTTCCCTTTGAACTTTCCGTAGTGAACATGCATCGGATGCACTCGGTCAATCGATAGATTTGATATCTTTGAACCGTCGAGCTTTAATGTACACCTAGACAACACATGTCACACAACCAGCCTTTTACAATTTATGGTTCTCACGGTTTTGTTCTTTTCATCCATGAACACGTCCCGGTTTCATGAGAGCTTAGAGAATAGGCCTTTACTAACATCTCCTTGAAGCAGCTTCTACTTTGCCCTCACATAGGTGAATTCTAAACATTTAATCCTATAGATTAAACTATTTGGTCAAATCTGCCAAATTTAGATAATCATTAAAAGACTTTTCACCTTAAGTCTTATCCTAGTTTACAATACATTGTCTACATCATGAGAATGGGTTGGGTAATTGACAATGGTGAACTTGTCAGACACAACTTTGTTTGATCTCCTTGAACCTAGCTCTTGGGATCTCCAGTATACTAGGTAGAGTTACCGCCATGCTGACTTGTCCTAGGCCTTAAACCCATTCCCTTGGATGTCTTTTCTACTCCTTCTCTAGATAGGACTTTTGTAAGCGGATCCGACACATTATCCTTTGACTTTACATAGTCAACGGTGATAATTACACTAGAGAGAAGTTCCCTAATGGTATTATGTTTTCATCGTATGTGACGAGATTTACCATTGTACATCATGCTCCATGCCCTACCTATTTCCGTTTGGATATCATAGTGTATGCATACTGGTGCCACTGGATTGGTCCAATACAGAATATCTTCCAAGAAATTCTTGAGCCATTCTGCTTCTTCACCGGTTTTATCCAATGCAATAAATTCAGATTCCATTGTAGAGCGAGCAATACAAGTCTGTTTGGATGATTTCCAAGAGACTGCTCCTCCACCAATAGTAAATACATATCCACTTGTGGATTTTCCTTCATTCTATTCGGTGATCCAATTTGCATCACTATATCCTTCAAGTACTGTAGGATATTTATTATAATGTAAGGCATAGTCTTGAGTGTATTTAAGATACCCCAAAACTCTTTTCATTTTCATCCAATGAGTTTTGTTGGGATTACTCGTGTACTGACTCAATTTACTAATAGCACATGCTATGTCTGGTCGTGTACAATTCATTATATACATTAAACATCCCAATACTCTTGCGTACTCCAATTGTGAGTCACTTTCACCTTTATTCTTTCATAGTGCAAAGCTCACATCCAATGAAGTCTTGGAAATACCGAATTTCATATACTTGAACTTGTCAAGTACATTTTTGGTATAATGAGACTGTGATAATGCCAACCTTTGTGGAGTTCTATGGATTCTTATACCTAAGATTACATCTGCAACTCCAAGGTCTTTCAAATCAAACTTGGAGTTCTATGGATTCTTATACCTAAGATTACATCTGCAACTCCAAGGTCTTTCAAATCAAACTTGCTCTCGAGCATTCATTTTGTTGCATTTATGTCAGAAATGTCTCTGCTGATTATCAACATATCATCCACATATAAACAAACAATGACTTGGTGATTTGGAGTGTCTTTAATATAAACATATTTATCACATTCATTTATCTTGAACTCGTTTGCCAACATGGTTTGGTCAAACTTCGCATACCATTGTTTAGGTGCTTGCTTTAGTGTAACACCCCGTATTCAAGTACGTGTATAGGCGTATTCAAGTACATGTATTGGTCTTATTTATATGAAATTAATTTTATTTTATTTTATTTATACCAGAATTTGCCTGTCGATGGTTCCATGCGAAGGTTATTGAATAAGCTTTCCAACGATATAAAGATTTCCAAAAACGGATAGGTTTCGGATATAATCAAGCACGTTCGAAACTATAAAATGGTGGCCGGGATATTTGGGAATACAAAATGTGCAGGAAAATTTCATGCACACAAACTACTGAGGCCAGCCGAATTTTTGTGTCAACTTCGAACGATCATAACTCCCTTAATATAATGAAATGGGAGAGCTGCGACCTATGAAAAGAAATATATTTGAGTCTTCTTTCCAATTCAATTGGTTTCATCCAAATCCAACATCTGAGTAAGGAGTTATACTCGTTTTACTTCAGCCTATCAAAATAGATTTTTAGGGTCAAATTCAAATGACCATAACTCCTTGTACAGGACGAACTGGGTGGCCTACTTTATATGAAATAAAAGCCCTTTTAATTATCCTTCCAAAGATACCAATTTCACCCAAATATTATATCGGAGAAAAGAGTTATGTTCGATCTACTTTAGCTTATCAAAACAGTCCACCAAAGGACAGATTTGAGATTATTTAAATTTTAAAGGCATTTTGGTCATTTCCTATTATATTATGGACGGGAATATGTGTATATATACATGTATATGAGTTCAAAAACTCATTTTCATCATAAATCATTGAGGAAGAACAAACCCTAGCCAAATTTGACCTTTAAATTACTTTTGATTCAACTGTAGAAATTCCAAAGTAATTCGATAACTGCGTTTGTCATCTCGAGAGCTTCGAACGGCACCTATTATTTGTGCAAACAGGATTGCATAATCAAGAGATGAATTCTAAGGTATGAATATTGTTTGTCTTTGTTCTTTTCCATATGTATATGTGTGATAGAGGATTATATGTATTGGTTGCTATTGAAAGGTGATGGAAATAGGGTTATGGACTATTTTACATGGTTTGGTTGTATTGAATTATGGAAGGTGGATATGGTAATTGAGTTATGGAAGGTGGATATGGTAATTGAGTTATGGAAGGTGGATATGGTGATATACTATTGAATTGATGATTATTTATGTCTATGGCTCAATTTGGTTTAATGGATTTGTTGGAAGGATAAATGAATCCAAACTTGATATTGGAGGATGTTGTATGAATATGCATGGCATGTGAATGTAATTGGAGTATAAGGGGGTTAAAGTGACACCCTTTATGGTGTAATTAAGGCTTACTACTTAACCACTAGTTTGGTGAATTCAAATAATTGAATTGTGACGTTTGGCTGCTAATACTAGATTGCTATATATGTTTATTGTAGATAAGTAATCCGAAAAGACGGGAAGTCCATTTGGGACTAGTATTGAAGGTTGACAGTCAGGTATGTAAAGCATACTCTATACCATATCTTTGGCATGAAAGTGAACAATTGTTCTATTAAGAAAGTTTCCAAAGTTATTCAGTAACATGTGATCCATAATGGTTTTGTATGATGTCCTACGTTACCAATGAACTTGTTTCCACCCTAGAAGATTTCAAGACATTCCAATACTTACTTGTTTTCTAAATCTTACATTTTTATTGCACTAATGAATGTCAGAAGGTATCCGGTTACTCAAACAAGATCCATGTGCTATTAATGACTCCAAAACGTTTCATTTATATACCAATAAGTTCCTATTTCATTGTTATGGCATTGATGACTCCAAAACACTTCATTGATGTGCCAATGAGTTCTTACTTCATTGTTTTGCATTGATGGTCTATTTATATGTCTCTTATTGATGTATCATTATTTCAAAGTATTAAAAATACGGTGGCGACCGAAATAACAATCTCAAAGATTAATTGAACTAAGTGATGGAAGTTCTCTCTTATCGGGTGGTATCCCAGGGCATAAGCCTATCATGGGTCGATCCCTATTTATGTGTTTATGGGTGGTATCCCAGAGGCATAAGCCTATCATGGGTCGATCCCAGTTGATATGTACTGGAGGCAACCTAATGGTCACAGTACAGTACAGTAATGATTACAAAGATGATAAGAACGAAGGTAAAGTGATTGAATAAATACAATGTACAGGTTGTCACAAGTTCTAGTAAGTGTGGTCCACTCCTATCACGATTTATTCACTTGTTTCTGATTTCTATTGAGCTCCTATATCATATGTGATTATCTACAACTTTATATACTCAGTACATATTTTGTATAGAATGTCCCCAGTAGAATTACGAGAATTGAAAGAGCAATTGAAAGATTTGCTAGAGAAGGGATTCATAAGGCTTAGTATGTCCCCCTGGGGAGCACCAGTGTTATTTGTGCGCAAAAAGAATAGCTCGCTGAGGATGTGTATTGATTATCGGCAATTGAATAAGGTGACTATTAAGAATAAATATCCTCTCCCAAGAATTGATGATTTATTTGATCAGTTACAGGGTGCCAAGTGTTTTTCTAAGATTGATTTGAGGTCAGGTTACCACCAAGTGAGGGTCAAAGAGAAGGATATACCCAAGACAGCTTTCCGAACATGGTATGGTCATTATGAGTTTCTAGTTATGTCATTTAGGCTAACAAATGCACCTGCAGCTTTTATGGATTTGATGAATAGGGTGTTTAAGCCATTCCTGGATGTATTTGTGATAGTTTTTATAGATGATATTCTAGTTTATTCTAGATCAGAAGATGACCATGCCAATCACTTACGACAGGCATTGCAGACTCTTCATGATTGTAAGCTTTATGCAAAGTTCTCTAAATGTGAGTTTTGGTTAAAGTCAGTGGCATTTTTGGGTCATATTGTATCTAGTGAAGGGATAAAGGTTGATGCTCAAAAGATAGAAGCTGTGAAGAACTGGCCAAGGCCCACAACGCCTACGGAGATTCGTAGTTTTTTTGGGTTGGCCAGTTATTATAGAAGGTTTGTTGAATGTTTTTCTTCCATTTCAGCACCCTTAACCAAGCTAACCCATAAAGCATCCAAATTCCAATGGAATGATGCTTGTGAGAAGAGTTTTCAAGATTTAAAGAACAAGTTGATTTCTACACCCGTGTTGGTACTTCCAGAAGGCACCGAAGGGTATACAGTGTATTGTGATGCTTCTAGAATTGGTTTAGGATGTGTATTGATGCATCATGGTAAGGTAATGGCATATGCTTGTAGACAATTGCGGCCACATGAGAAAAATTATCCTACACACGATCTTGAGCTGGCAGTAGTTATTTTTGCTTTAAAGATATGGTGCCACTACTTATATGGGGTTCATGTTGATATATATACTGACCATAAGATCTTGTAATATATTTTTAATCAGAAGGATCTAAATTTAAGGCAGTGAAAATGGCTTGAACTATTAAAGGACTACGATGTTGATATCTTGTACCATCCAGGGAAAGCAAATGTGGTAGCTGATGCGTTAAGTCATAAGGCTATGATGGCGCCTATAGAAAGGCAAGGGATGATTAAATATCTTCACCAGTTAGCTAGTTTGGGAGTTTGCCTTCTTGAAACTTCGGATAAAGAGCTTATCGTACATAATGTTGCGAAATCTTCATTAGTAGCTGAAGTGGAAGAGAAGCAATATGCAGATCCTATTTTATTACAGCTTAAGGAGAACGTTCAGAGTGGTGTGACCAAGGTATTTGAGCTTACGCGAGAAGGAGTACTTCAGTGCCAAAACCGATTGTGTGTGCCGGATGTAGATGGGCTAAGAAAGAAGATTATGACAGAGGCACATTGTTCAAGGTATTCCATTCAGCCAGGATCAACCAAAATGTATCAAGATTTGAAAGATATGTATTGGTGGAACGACATGAAGAAGAGCATTGCAGAATTTGTAGCTGAATGTCCAAATTGTCAAAGAGTTAAAGTTGAGCACCAAAAACCCGGAGGTTATATGCAATGCATTGATCTTCCAAGCTGGAAGTGGGACATGATCAATATGGATTTCGTTATTGGTTTGCCTCGTACATCCCAGAAGTTCGATTCTAGATGGGTGATTGTTGATAGGCTTACCAAATCCGCACATTTTCTACCAGTTAGGACCACTTACACAGTTGAAGAGTATGCGAAGCTGTACATTAAAGAGATAGTCCAATTACATGGAGTGCCAATTTCTATTATATCAGATCGGGGAACCCAATTTACCATAAACTTTTGGAAGTCTTTTCAAAGGTGTTTGGGAACACAAGTGAAGTTGAGTACAGCTTTTCACCCTCAAACAGATGGACAAGCAGAACATACCATCCAAACACTTGAAGATATGCTACGAGCTTGTGTAATAGATTTTAAGGGCAACTAGGATGATCATTTACCTCTTATTGAGTTTGCCTACAATAATAGATATCATTCAAGTATCAAAATGGCACCATATGAAGCTTTATATGGAAGGAAGTGTAGATCACCAACAGGATGGTTCGAAGTGGGTGAAACTCTTTTGTTCGGACCGGATCTTGTCTATCAAGACATAGAGAAGGTTAAAGTAATTCAGCAACGACTGAAAACATCCCAAAGTCGACACAAGTCATATGCGGATAGTAGAAGGAGAGGGCTAGAGTTTTCTATAGGTGATTTGGAATTTTTGAAGGTATCACCAATGAAAGGGGTAATGAGATTTGGGAATAAAGGGAAGTTGAGTCCACGTTATATAGGCCCGTATAAGATCACTCGAAGGTTTGGACAAGTTGCATATGAATTAGACCTACCCCAAGAGCTCTCATCAGTACATCTGGTATTTCATGTGTCAATGCTTCAAAAGTGCATCAGATATCCATCAAATATCACTTCTACTGAGGATGTGCAAGTTGTGGAAGATCTTACCTATGAGGAAGTGCTTATTGCTATTCTAGATCGCCAAGTTAAGAAGATGAGAAATAAAGAGCTAGCATCTGTGAAAGTACGTTGGAGAAATCGTCAAAGGAAAGACATTACATGGGAAGCTGAGGAAGTAATGAAATCTAAGTACCCTCATTTGTTCAAAGATGAAGAGGAAGTTTAAGAAACGGAGTTAGAACATTAACAAGTAAGTTTTTTTTATATATGCATAGTATTTATGTGATGATGTGAATATTAATGATGGACTTGAACTTGTTTCAGTTGAATAACTACGCTAACATTCGAGGACGAATATCCTAAAGGGGGAAAGAATGTAACACCCTTTATTCAAGTACGTGTATTGGCGTATTCAAGTACGTGTATTGGTCTTATTTATATGGAATTAATTTTTATTTATTTTATTTATACCGAAATTTACCCGTCGATGGTTCCATGCGAAAGTTATTGAATAAGATTTCCAACGATATAAATATTTCCAAAAATGGATAGGTTTCGGATATAATCGAGCACGTTCGAAACTATAAAACGGTGGCCGAGATATTTGGGAATAGTAAATGTGCAGGAAAATTTCATGCACACAAACTACTGAGGCCAGATGAATTTTTGGGTCAACTTCGAACAATCATAACTCCCTTAATATAATTAACTGGGAGAGCTTCGACCTATGAAAAGAAATATATTTGAGTCTTCTTTCCAATTCAATTGGTTTCATCCAAATCCAACATCTGAGTAAGGAGTTATACTCGTTTTACTTCAGCCTATCAAAACAGATTTTTAGGGTCAAATTCAAACGACCATAACTCCTTGTACAGGACGAACTGGGTGGCCTACTTTATATGAAATGAAAGCCCTTTTAATTATCCTTCCAAAGATACCAATTTCACCCAAATATTATATCGGAGAAAAGAGTTATGTTTGATCTACTTTAGCTTATCAAAACAGTCCACCAAAGGACAGATTTGAGATTATTTAAATTTTAAAGGCATTTTGGTCATTTCCTATTATATTATGGACGGGAATATGTGTATATATACATGTATATGAGTTCAAAAACTCATTTTCATCATCAATCATTGAGGAAGAACAAACCCTAGCCAAATTTGACCTTTAAATTACTTTTGATTCAACCGTAGAAATTTCAAAGGAATTCGATAACTGCGTTTGTCATCTCGAGAGCTTCAAACGGCACCTATTATTTGTGCAAACAGGATTGCATAATCAAGAGGTGAATTCTAAGGTATGAATATTGTTTGCCTTTGTTCTTTTCCATATGTATATGTGTGATAGAGGATTATATGTATTGGTTGCTATTGAAAGGTGATGGAAATAGGGTTATGGACTATTTTGCATGGTTTGGTTGTATTGAATTGTGGAAGGTGAATATGGTAATAGAGTTATGGAAGGTGGATATGTTAATTGAGTTATGGAAGGTGGATATGGTGATATACTATTGAATTGATGATTATTTATGTCTATGGCTCAAATTGGTTTAATGGATTGGTTGGAAGGATAAATGAATCCAAACTTGATATTGGAGGATGTTGTATGAATATGCATGGCATGTGAATGTAATTAGAGTATAAGAGGGTTAAAGTGACACCCTTTATGGTGTAATTAAGGCTTACTACTTAACCACTAGTTGGGTGAATTCAAATAATTGAATTGTGACATTTGGCTGCTAATACTAGATTGCTATATATGTTTATTGTAGATAAGTAATTCGAAAAGACGGGAAGTCCATTTGGGACTAGTATTGAAGGTTGAAAGTTAGGTATATAAAGCATACTCTATACCATATCTTTGGCATGAAAGTGAACAATTGTTCTATTAAGAAAGTTTCCAAAGTTATTCAGTAACATGTGATCCATAATGGTTTTGTATGATGTCCTACATTACCAATGAACTTGTTTCCACCCTACAAGATGTCAAGACATTCCAATACTTACTTGTTTTCCAAATCTTACATGTTTATTGCACTAATGAACGTCAGAAGGTATCCGGTTACTCAAACAAGATTCATGTGCTATTAATGACTCCAAAACGTTTCATTTATATATGATAACGCTCAAACTACAGCTCTCGTAAGAGTGTAAGCGGTCGTTGTCAAATATATAACCCAAATGGGTTGGGCATCGATCCCACAGAGAATAGCCGGTCACTAAGTAAGCAAAGATTATTAGACTTTTGGTGCAAGTCTCGTAAAAGGGGGGATTTTGTAGCGTGCAATAATGTAACAAAATAGTAGAGTAAAAATGGAAAATAGCAAAGTAAAAAGGAAAGAATGTTCAGTAAGATGTTTAACCAATGAGAATTGAGAGTTGGGGTTATGTCCACCTTATGAGTTATACGTCTCTATTGGCTATGAGTTATGCGGAATTCAGACATGGATGTGCTTTTAGAGAATTGTATTCTATGGTAAATCCAGGCGTCTTTCGACCATCAAGGATTATTTCACTTTAACTCTTTCGAGCTTAAAGCGTGTCTAACGGTACAAATTCTCCAAGAGGTTAATCCAGTTACGCCACTAACTTTTTAACAGGGGTTGGTGCCCTATTACCTTGACATTATCTCTTTTCCAGACATATAACTTTTCTTTCGAACAAGTTAATGCTATACTGGCGTATTCTATGCGTTTACAACCACAAGAATTTGCATTAAGATGAAGAGAATAATGATATAAGCAGCATATGTGTCGCGAATTCACAAACTCATAGCAATAGATAGTATCTCATAAGGCTTCCATAACCCCAACAGAGAAGTTTAGCTATTCATGAGTGCAACGGAAATCACAATAGACTTTATCATTATACCAAAATAAAGATCTCACGTGTAGTAGGGTTTGGTATGGCGTTAGGCGTGAATTCCCTTTTAGAATAGCGGTTCTCTTGTTGTGGAAATTAAGAATTGAATAGATGAAGAGAAAGTAATTAATTGAAAGAGAATTGTTTTCGGAACTCAAGAATCCCAGAATGCCTTAAAATCTCTAGCAAAATAGGGTATTTATAACACCCATATCCTATTCCTACTAGGCTACTGCATTACTTAACCAAATCCTACTAGGTTAATGCATCATTATCCTAATCCTAATAAGTTACTGTTGATCCCCAAAGTCTTTGGAAATGCTGTTTTTGCCCGGGACAGATATTCCATGCGTCACTTTTGGTCCTTGGCGTCCAAGCTTTCCCTTCCTTCTTTCGTGAAGCTTCCTTGGGCGTCAAGTTATCCATAAAATGCTGAAATCTGCATCATTTATACCTGAAAACTTTCTAATCACGTTTGTTAGCTCACTTACAGGAAAAGGGACTAAAAGTGCATGAATTATATATTTTGTCCTCAAAACTTAGCTAAAATATAGGTCAATTATAGTACTTTAGGCGTGTTAATACGCCTATCATCAACACCCCACACTTAAAACTTTGTTCGTCATCGAACAATATATCATGTCCATATAAACATCTACTTAGGGTTTCACAGTAACAACACAAAATATTCATCAAGACAGGTACAACAATTATTAACAAAGAGTAGTTTTCTAATCACTTCTAGAAACAATTCAACCTCTAATATAGACTCGTGATGATGGTTAATTTGTATCCACAAGTTAAGGCACCAAGAATCATACAACAACTACCCAACAATCATCAACCATGTGTGTCTCACATAATATATCACCCATAATCACTCACAAGTTTTGCATTTTTCGGAACATGGGTATAAGACTCTCCTTGCTCTCTCTCACACAAAGAATTCATATGTTGCAACTGGTGACCATAGGCTTGCCCTTAGTGTAATGCTCTACTAATATCAGAATGTTAAGCTTAGGATAAATTAGGTCTTTTACAGGTTGTAATGTAGGCTAAGGGACGGGTAGGACTATTTTGGCCAGAAATAGTGACTATGTTCCTAAGCGCTTTAATACATCACATTATGCCATTAACAATCTCTTTTAATCAACCCTGCTACCTTTCTTTCATTTATCACCCCTTTTCACCTATTTTGCCATTCAAGCATAACTATCTTTTTATTTAATCATAAACACAATTTATCATTTTGTTTTTCTATTTCTTTTTCTTTTCTTTTCTCTTTTTTTTATAACACACCTCCATGATAGCCACTCTTTTTCATAACAAATTCAAGTACCAATACACTCTAAGGCATCACTCTCACCCAATTTCCTCTTATTTTGTCACATGACTTTACAATTTAAAGCGATTAGGAATTTGGATCAAATTATGGTCTTGAAAAAAAATGGATTAGGCTTACATATGAGGCTGTCAAAGAAAATAGGCTTAAAGGCTCAAAAGGGTTGACTAGGATAATGTCCACGGGTAGGTAAAATGAAGGTAAACAATTACAGGTTGCCAAAGAAATGCCTAAATCATCTCCTAAACTCACACTCTTTATTTCGCTTCACACACACACCAGGCAAGTTCTAGCATCAGCCACAAACACAGAATATACTATATCCTCACACACACAAGGCACATGGTCGACTTTATTGGGAGTAGTATTGACTCTTGACCCAACAGATGAAGGAACTGACCCACACAATTATCACATAGTGAGTCACAATTAGAGCCTAAACATCTCAATAGTAATGATTTTAGCACAAACTCTTGTTATAATACCATGCTGCCCCTCAGAACAATTTCATGCAAAGTTAAAAAAAAAATTAAAAAATTTAACTACTAACAAACAAAACAAACAAACATAGATAGATGCAAATGCAGATAAAGAAGTAAAGCATACAAATACCAGCACCCCACACTTAGACGGGACACACTGCCCTCAGTGGAAAATAAATAAGAAGAACCTGGTTAGTCGAACTCCTCCTCTGTGTCTGGGGTCATACCCCCTGCATCAGAATCATCATCAGAGTCGTCGTCATCAGAGTTCTCTTCCACTTCGGAGTCTGGCATTCGTCGATCATCATCGGTTGGCATGTCATCATCATGAGGTTCCTCAAAATATACACCTACTCCACACATCGCCGTCGCATGCTCATTCATTGGGTAGTCATAATACAACTGTTGGAGCTCTGCAGTAGTTGGAACACGACCCCTGCTCATCATGGTAAACTTCATCATGCCATATAAATGGCGAGAGAAGCTTTCGTCGCGAGCATGTCTTTCTGCAGTGGTTAGGTTGACGCCATGCATGGATTCAGCATCTTTAACCTTTGTGAGGTCAACCTTCTTCGGGTTGTATGGGAGCTTATGATCTACAGGTTCCTCTTCAATGTCCTCCTTCCTCAATATCGCAGTCAACAGATTTCCAAAGCTGAAGTGAGACCTCTTGTGCAGCCTGGCCTTACGCATTGAAGATCGAATAATCGCCCCAATGTTGATGGGGATGTTCGTCATCAAGGCGTACACCAAGCACACTCTATCACGTGTGATCTTTGTGTACTGTGACCCTGTAATCAGGTAATAATTGACTATCCGCAACCATATCCGAGCTTATCTATTCAAGGAGGCATACGGGAAGGTATTGTGCCGACCGGTATCCTTGTGATGACTCCACCGTGCCATTGATCTTGTTCCGCATAGTGTGTGTCTGATTGCCCTATATGGAGGTCTGCGATAAAGCTCCTTGAGTGGTGATGGATCCACAGATGGAAAGCCTAGAAAGGAGTTGAAGAACTTCGCATTTAGTTGCAGAACTTGGCCCCGAATCTTGACTTCACTCCCTGTAGTTTTTAGTGACCAGTTGGCATAGAATTCTCGTGTTAAATCGAGATTGCACTCTCCCATATCTCGGAAGATGAAATCAAGATGTAACACCATTATCTTAGCCAACATGCGAGGTTCTTTCTTTGCTAGGATCTCCTTGTGTATCAACTCCACGTGAACATATTTCTTCTCTTTATTGTTCCTATACCACTCTTTTCCTTTCTCCTCTAAGACCCATTTAATTCCAAACATGCGGCGAGGTATTTGCAGCGAGGAGGATTCGCCTTGCTCTTTTCGTCCCCTTTTCTGGCCTTTTTGTGAAGTGGTTGCTTTATCCTTTCCTTGCCTTGCTTTTGGTGCCATTGTACCTGAGATTAAAATAATATTCATGTTAGCTTCATCTCGGTGGATACAATCAATGAACAAGCAGTAGTGGCACCACCCCACACTTAGTTTGTTGGTACGGACTAGTGAAGTGAACGATGTCGATTACTCAGACTTCATCGATATACATTTTAGGCGCTATATTCCAACAATATAATCAGTGCAGTCATACTTCCAAAAAAATCTTGGCAATACTTTCATAGTTGATACATCTTTTGATCAAGACTACTACATAGAGATTGAATCAAGTTATAACATCTAGAAATAATCACAACCTCACAAGTTGGTAGTTTAACCATGATTCTCATCTCGATGAACAAGTCATTCCAACATGTAAGCTTTCTATTTACAAGATTATGCAATTTCCGTGCCCATGTCAATTCCGTAAAAGTATGACAGTGTATGAAAATCAAAGACAAGTTGGAAACAAGTTAAAATCATCCTTACGTATTCTTTCACTCACTTAGTAGTATCACAACAAATCAACCACATTCAAATCACCAACACTACTTCAAGATCTAATAATTTATTGTAGGCGTAGTATTGTAGTACTTACGGAATATAAAAGAAGAACAAAGAAGTACTTACTTAGTTGATGCCTTTGGAAGATGTTCTTGTGAAGTAAAAGAGTAAAAGGAAAATTTTTGAGAGAATTTGTAGAGGTAGGCGGCGCTTTTCTTAGGTTTGCAATGTATTTTTGGTCTAAGACTAAGTGTCTTATTTATAGGTCAAGCTTGGGTCGGATTTTGACCCATTTAAAATCGAATTTGGAGACCAAAAGTGACCATAGGCGGCGCCTTTTGCTTTGCCTATGCTTGGCATAGGCGACGCCTTTTGCAAAGCATTATTGAGCATAGGCGGCGCCTATGCCATGGCATTGTTAGGCATAGGCGGCGCCTATGCCATGGCACATGAGATTCAGAGACAAAATGCTTTTGCATAGGCGTCGCCTATGCTATGGCACACTTAGGCATGGGCGGCGCCTATGCTATGGCACACTAGATTCCTAGAGCTTAGGCCATAGTATAGGCCTTGCCTTGTTCGCGGCCTAGATTTACATAGGCCTTGCCTTGCTCTTTGCCTATATTTTCATAGGCAATGCCCAACCCATAGCCTTTTGCTTCTTCAATCCTAACTTACCACCTTGAACATGCAATTCTTCCAAATCAAGATTTGAACTCAATCTCCTCTTTTACACCTCTTGCACCTACACTTACTCAAAAGCAACAAAAATGATTAGAACGATGGGTTGCCTCCCATCAAGCGCCTTAGTTTTGGTCGTGGCCCGACTCTTCTTTTTGGATTTTTATTTAACAAAAACAAACACTTAGTAGAACGAAAGAAAGAATGAAAAACGATGGGTTGCCTCCCATCTAGCGCTTGATTTATTATCGCGGCACGACATAGTTACCTCGAGTACTTAGACTTCGTCGAGGTAGATGGTGGCCATATAGTTTATCGAGTCAAGAGGACCGATATATGGTTTTACTCGTTGGCCATTCACCTTAAAGACAACACCATTATTGTCTTCTAGCTCAACTACTCCAGACGAGTAGACTTGGTTAACTTTGTACGGACCAGACCATTTGGACTTTAACTTACCTGGGAATAGCTTCAGTCTGGAATTGAAAAGAAGTACCATATCATCCTTTTGAAAGTTTCGTTGAACAATCCGCTGATCATGATACTTTTTCATCCGTTCCTTGTAGAGGTCTGATCTTTCATATGCATGTAGACGGAATTCATCCATCTCATTCAGCTGCTCCAATCTCAGATTCATGGCATCATCCCAATTCAAATTAAGTTGCATTAACGCCCACAATGCTTTATGCTCGAGCTCAATGGGCAAGTGACAGGCCTTTCCATAAACTAGTTGGTACGGGGACATGCCAATTGGCGTTTTGAATGCAGTCCTATAAGCCCATAGTGCATCGTCCATCTTCTGAGACCAATCCTTCCTATTAGCATTTACAATCTTAGCAAGGATTTGCTTGATCTCTCAATTGGAAACCTCTACCTGTCCACTAGTTTGTGGGTGATAAGGTGTGGCTACCTTATGTTGCTTGACACCATATTTGGCCAATACGGATTTGAACAGCTTGTTGCAAAAGTGAGATCCTCCATCGCTTATGATAGTACGTGGTACTCCAAAGCGAGAGAAGATATTTCTCTTCAAGAATGCTACAACACGTTTTTCTTCATTGTCGGCCAATGCTACTGCTTCGACCCATTTTGAAACATAATCTACAGCGACTAGGATGTATTTCATTCCAAACGAATTTACGAATGGGCCCATGAAATCAATACCCCATACATCAAATAGCTCAACTTCAAGAATTTTCGTCATGGGCATCTCATGGTGTTTCAAAATTGCGCTTTGTCTCTGACATTGGTCGCATCTTCTCACAAATTCGTAGGCATCTCTAAATATCGAAGGCCAATAGTATCCACTTTGCAATACCTTCCTTGCCGTCCGATTACCTGCGTGATGTTCCCCAACTTGGGAAGTGTGACATGCTTCCAATATATTCGGCACCTCTACATGGGATATGCATCGCCTGATAACACCATCCGCGCATCGTCGAAACAAATGTGGCTCATCCCAAAAGTAGTGCTTTACATCATGCATGAACTTCCTCTTTTGATGGAAAGATAGATTTGCAGGCATCACATTACTCACCACAAAATTCGCAAAGTTTGCATACCATGGTAACTCTTCCATTATTGTGGCTAAGATCTCTTCGTCAGGGAATGCGTCATCAATCTCAAGATCAGGCTGCGCTATATGCTCGTTCTCGAGTCTAGGTAGATGATCAGCCACTTGGTTCTCGCAACCTCTTCTATCTTTTACCTCGAAATCAAATTCTTGCAGCAACAATACCCATCGAATTAGCCTTGGTTTCGCATCCTTCTTTGTCATTAGATATCTCAGAGCTGCATGATCAGTATGAACTACCACTTTGGTTCCTAACAAATAAGCACGGAACTTTTCAAAAGCATACACAACCGCTAGAAGCTCTTGTTCTGTGACAGTATAGTTCTTCTGGGCTTTATTCAGGACCTTGCTTGTGTAGTAGATTGGGTGGAATAACTGTTCCCTTCTCTGGCCAAGTACAGCACCCAAAGCTACCCCGCTAGCATCACACATGACTTCAAACGGTAGAGACCAATCTGGTGTTACAATGATAGGAGCTTCAATTAGCTTCCCTTTGAGGCATTCGAATGCCTTCAAATAGTCTTCATTGAAGTCAAACCTTGCATCTTTCTCCAAAAGTTTGCATAATGGACTAGCAATTTTGGAGAAGTCTTTGATAAACCGCCGATAGAAACCTGCGTGACCGAGGAAACTACGAACTCCCTTTACTGAAATTGGGGGTGGTAGCTTCTCGATAACTTCAATTTTAGCTCGATCAACCTCAATTCCTCTTTCGGAGATTTTATGCCCAAGAACAATACCTTCTTTAACCATAAAGTGGTACTTCTCCCAGTTCAGCACTAGGTTGAATTCAACACATCTTTGTAACGCCATACTTAGGTTTGCCAAGCATGATTTAAACGACTCACCTACAACTGAAAAATCGTCCATGAACACCTCCAAGGTGTCTTCAGCCATATCAGAAAAAATGGACATCATACAACGCTGAAAAGTGGCTGGTGCGTTACATAGCCCGAATAGCATGCGTTTGAAGGCAAATGTACCATATGGGCATGTGAAAGTTATCTTCTCTTGGTCTTCGGGGGCAATACAAATCTGATTATAGCCGGAATAACCATCTAAGAAACAGAACCATCTTTTCCCCGCTAATCGATCGAGAATTTGGTCCATGAATGGCATTGGGAAGTGATCCTTAAGCGTCCATGAATTTAGCTTTCGGTAGTCCATGCATACTCTCCATCCTGTAACAGGTCTGAGTGGAATAAGCTCATTCTTTTCATTCACAACTACCGTCATGCCTCCTTTCTTGGGAACACATTGTACCGGGCTCACCCATGTACTGTTAGATATTGGATACACAACCCCTGCATCTAACCACTTAATAATTTCTTTCTTCACCACTTATTGCATAGGTAGATTGAGACGCCTTTGATGCTCAATAGTGGGTGTGCAATTTTCTTCAAGTTGAATCTTGTGTGTACAAATCCCAGGTGGAATACCAATGATGTCAGCGATGGTCCAACCAATGGCTCTTATATATTTTCATAAAATAGCAATGAGAGCTGCAACTTGCTGCTCACCCAAATCTGCTGCCACAATGACTGGGAGTGTGCTTCCGCATCCTAAGAATGCATACTTTAAATAACTAGGCAACTCCTTCAACTCTAACGTGGGTGGCTCTTCAATAGATGGTTTAGCTAGTGGTGTGGGTCGATTTTTGAGATCAAGGTCCAGCTTCTCGGGAGCATGAGGATATGACCCAAATCCTGTTAGAGCACCAATAGTTTCTTCATAGTTTTCAGCATCGTTGTGCTCAAAATTCATGAGCACAACCGCCAATGGGTCGTCAATAATCTGCTCCTCTTCAGATAATTCTTTCTCATCATCAACATAAACATCCGCTACCGAGAATACGTTCAGCTCTTTGGGGTGCTTCATTGATTTACACACATCAAAGCGAACTACTTCGTCATTTATTCGGAATAAAAGCTCATTAGCTCTTAAATCAATAAGCACACTTCCTATTGCAAGGAAAGGGCGCCCCAAGATTATGGGAACTTCTGAGTCTGCCTCACAATCTAAAATAACGAAGTCTGCTGGAAAGATGAATGAAGAAACCTTCACCAATACATCACATAGAATACCAACAGGTCGTTTTACCGACCCATCCGCCATTACGAGCCTCATGTTGGTTGGAGTAGGATCACCCAACCCCAACTTTTTGTAAATAGATAATGGCATCAAATTGATGCTGGCTCCTAAATCACATAATGCCCTGGAAAAATTCAAAGATCCAACGGTGCAAGGAATAGTGAAAGCACCGGGGTCGGCCTTCTTCTGAACTAGTGATCGGGTGGCAATTACGCTGCAATGATGAACAGTATCTGTCAACTCATAGCTTGCTGCCCGCTTCTTTTTCAAAAGATCCTTCATGAATTTCGCATACCCAGGCATTTGTTCAAGTGTTTCCACCAACGGAATATTAATGGTCAGCTGTTTTAACATAGTCATGAATTTGCTGAACCTTGTATCATCCGCCTTGTTCTTCAATCTTTGAGGAAAAGGTGGTGGTGAAAGGGGAATAGTTTTCTCCACCACTTTCTTTTTATCTTGTTTTGGTTCAGTGATATTTTCAGACTGTGGATGTTGAGGAGTGACGTCATGAACGTCTTGGTCAGCTTTTATGGCGTCATCATCTTCCTTATTTTCGGCCACTTGCTTGCTTTGGGATGAATTTTCTAGCACCTTACCACTCCTGGTAGTAATAGCCATGCATGATCCGTCGTTTCTTGGATTTTGCACAGTGTCACTAGGTAGAGTGCCTGCCTTTCTTTGATTGAGTGCTGCTGAAAGTTGGCTCAATTGCTGCTCTATTTGTTTTATTAAAGTGGAATGTGAGTCAACCAATTGATTTATTGAAGACAAATCATTCTTCACCTCATTCACTCCCGTATTAGTTGCCTCTACTTCCTTCAACAGCTTCGCCATCATATCTTCCATCGACATCTTCCCAGAGCCAAACGCCACAGCCTCACGGTTTCCAGGAGGAACATACAAACCACTCCTGTCAGTCTTATTCTTCCAACCACCTTGATCGCGGTCCTTGTATCCAAATTTATCATAATAGTTCCGACCTTGGTTTCCTTGGGCATTGCCTCGGAAACCCCCCTGATTATTCAAGTAATTTGCTTCCCCCTCAGAATCGGAATCATATCTTCCCTGTGATACAACGGTTTTAACCTTTTCAGTCTTCCCTGATAATAAATGCTTGGTAAGAAGATCGATCTGCGTTTTCATGTGAGCCATATCTTGGTCACGTTCCTCTTGTCTACGCCTCTGCTCTGCAGTCATGCCAACAGATACGGTAGAGCTTGCTACCTCAGAATCCTTGGTATGCCAAGCTCTACTCTGCTTTGTCATACGATCTAGCATATCACTTGCCTCGAGAAAAGTAAGGTCCATGAATGACCCACCTGCAGCATTATCAACCACTGGCTTAGTCACTGAGTTCAAAGCCCTGTATAATATCTCCATCAAGTGGATGTTGTTCATCTGATGATTTGGGCACCGCATAAGCTTCTTCTTGAACCTCTCCCATGTTTCGTGGAGAGCTTCAGTTGGAAGCTGTCAAAAATTGCTGATCTCATCTCTCAACTGTGCTCTCTTGGATGGCGGAAAGAATCTTTCTAGGAAAGCGTCTTTCAGTTGCCTCCAATTAGTAATACAATCAGGAGTCATCCCATTCAACCATAGAGTTGCCTTCCCAGATAGATACAATGGAAATAAGCGCAGCCGAATTGCATTCTGTCCAACTCCTGGATTGTCGAATGACTTGCATGTAGAGATGAAGTTGATCAGATGCATATTCAGATCATCGCCTACAAGTCCACCAAATAATCCCTTGAGCTGCAATAGTTGAATCATGGTGATGGTGATATTGAACTTTGCTCCAGGTGCCAAGGGCGGAGGAATAATAGCTCCTGTAGCACCAGCTCCATCCAGATCGTCATCATCATCATCAAAAGGAGCCTGCACAGCTCGGCGGTCAGTTCTCATTCTAGCTTGACGATCTCTCATATGCATAGGTGCCGCCACTCCATCAGTACGCCTAGGATTCAGTAGCTCCTCATCACCCAGGTCCTCATCATCAAGATTTATTGCATGACCTGGGTTATCAATATTCTGTTGATGCACTTGAGCAGCTGCCAGTGCAGCTAGTCTAGTTTGCTCCTGTTGAGCCGCCCTTCTGTCAATGTCATGTTGTGCATCCATTCTGCCAATAAGTTGCGGTTCAGGGTTTATGGGTAATAATGGTTGACCAGAACTTCGAGTATTTGGCATGCACTGAACAAAACCTGCAGAAAACAAAAACAACAACTAAAAGTAAAGTACGAGAATCTTTGACCAAAGGGTCTAGTAACTATCACAAACTTAGTTGACAACCGTATTCCCCGGCAGCGGCGCCAATTTTTTATAACGCTCAAACTACAACTCTCGTAAGAGTGTAAGCGGTCGTTGTCAAATATATAACCCAACTGGGTTGGGTATCGATCCCACAGAGAATAGCCAGTCACTAAGTAAGCAAAGATTATTAGACTTTTGGTGCAAGTCTCGTAAAAGGGGGGATTTTGTAGCGTGCAATAATGTAACAAAATAGTAGAGTAAAAACGGAAAATAGCAAAGTAAAAAGGAAAGAATGTTCAGTAAGATGTTTAACCAATGAGAATTGAGAGTTGGGGTTATGTCCACCTTATGAGTTATACGTCTCTATTGGCTATGAGTTATGCGGAATTCAGACATGCATGTGCTTATAGAGAATTGTATTCTATGGTAAATCCAGGCGTCTTTCGACCATCAAGGATTATTTCACTTTAACTCTTTCGAGCTTAAAGCGTGTCTAACGGTACAAATTCTCCAAGAGGTTAATCCAGTTACGGCACTAACTTTTTAACAGGGGTTGGTGCCCTATTACCTTGACATTATCTCTTTTCCAGACATATAACTTTTCTTTCGAACAAGTTAATGCTATACTGGCGTATTCTATGCGTTTGCAACAACAAGAATTTGCATTAAGATGAAGAGAATAATGATATAAGAAGCATACGTGTCATGAATTCACAAACTCATAGCAATAGATAGTATCTCATAAGGCTTCCATAACCCCAACAGAGAAGTTTAGCTATTCATGAGTGCAACGGAAATCACAATAGACTTTATCATTATACCAAAATAAAGATCTCACGTGTAGTAGGGTTTGGTATGGCGTTAGGCGTGAATTCCCTTTTAGAATAGCGGTTCTCTTGTTGTGGAAATTAAGAATTGAATAGATGAAGAGAAAGTAATTAATTGAAAGAGAATTATTTTCGGAACTCAAGAATCCCAGAATGCCTTAAAATCTCTAGCAAAATAGGGTATTTATAACACCCATATCCTATTCCTACTAGGCTACTGCATTACTTAACCAAATCTTACTAGGTTAATGCATCATTATCCTAATCCTAATAAGTTACTGTTGATCCCCAAAGTCTTTGGAAATGCTGTTTTTGCCCGGGACAGATATTTCATGCGTCACTTTTGGTCCTTGGCGTCCAAGCTTTCCCTTCCTTCTTTCGTGAAGCTTCCTTGGGCGTCAAGTTATCCATAAAATGCTGAAATCTGCATCATTTATACCTGAAAACTTTCTAATCACGTTTGTTAGCTCACTACAGGAAAAAGGACTAAAAGTGCATGAATTATATATTTTGTCCTCAAAACTTAGCTAAAATATGGGTCAATTATAGTACTTTAGGCGTGTAAATACGCCTATCATCAATATACCAATAAGTTCCTACTTCATTGTTACGGCATTGATGACTCCAAAACACTTCATTGATATGCCAATGAGTTCTTACTTCATTGTTATTGCATTGATGGTCTATTTATATGTCTCTTATTGATGTATCATTGTTTCAAAGTATCAAAAATGCGGTGGCGACCAAAATAACAATCTCAAAGATTAATTGAACTAAGTGATGGAAGTTCTCTCTTATCGGGTGGTATCCCAGGGGAATAAGCCTATCAAAAAATCGGCGGCGACCAAAATAACAATCTCAAAGATTAATTGAACTAAGTGATGGAAGTTCTCTCTTATCAGGTGGTATCCCAGGGGAATAAGCCTATCATGGGTCGATCCCTATTTATGTGTTTATGGGTGGTATCCCAGGGGCATAAGCCTATCACGGGTCGATCCCAGTTGATATGTACTGGAGGCAGCCTAATGGTCACAGTACAGTACAGTAATGATTACAAAGATTATAAGAACGAAGGTAAAGTGATTGAATAAATACAATGAACAGGTTGTCACAAGTTCTAGTAAGTGTGGTCCACTCCTATTACAATTTATTCACTTGTTTCTGATTTCTATTGAGCTCCTATATCATATGTGATTATTTACAGCTTTACATACTCAGTACATATTTCGTACTGACGTCCCCCACGGGGGACCTGCATTTTATGCTGCAGGCACAGGTACCTCAGTTCATACACCGCACAAGTAGGAGCCAGGATATCCAGCTGCTTTTGGTGAGCTCCAGTTTGCTTCGGGGCTTTTCGTGTCATATCCAGTCACTTTTGGTATTGTATAGAAGTTAGTTGTATGGCGGGGTGTGTCCCGACCTTAGTTAAACTCTGTGTATTATCTAGAGGCTTTGTAGACCTAATGTATAGTCAAGGTGGTGCTTTATTAATAGACGTGATGGCTCCAATGTCCAAGTATTGTATATACATATATATGTGTGCTCGAGCTTATACAGGTGATTATTTCCTTTTATATGTGACATGATGTTGTCTGAATTTCAGGTTGTCATAGAGGTATGCATGGGAAGTATAAGGTTATAAGTTGGTTCTCCCGGTCCTCCTCAGTTACGAGTTCCAGTCCACCCCAATAGGATTTGAGGCATGACATTTAGTCCATACAATGACTTAATAAGTTTGCACACCTTATTTTCTTTTCCTAGAACCACAAAACCCTCAGGTTGTTCTATGTATATTTATTCCTCCAATTCTCCATTTAGGAAAGTGATTTTCACATCCATTTGATGGATTTCAAGACCATATACCTCAGCCAAGGCAATTAACATTCGAATCGATATTATCCTTGTATTGAAGTAATCAAGGCCTTCTTTTTGTTTGAAGTCTTTTACTACAAGTCTTGCCTTGTATTTGTCAATAGTACCATCTGCTTTCATCTTCCTTTTGAAGATCCATTTAGAACCTAAAGGTTTATTTCCGGGAGGAAGATCAACCAATTCCCATTTATGGTTGCTTAAGATTGAATCAATCTCACTATTGACTTCTTCTTTCCGAAAGGATGAGTCTAACAACGACATCGCTTCTTTAAATGTTTGAGGCTCATTTTCTAAGAGAAATGTTACAAAATCTGATCCAAATGAAGTAGACATTCTTTGACGTGTACTACATCTTGGATTCTCTTCATTATGTACATTCTCACTTAGTTCATCTCGAGGTCGTTTAGATCCTCCACTAGACTGTTCATGTCTAATTTTATACGGGTAAATGCTTTCAAAGAATTCAGTATTATCTGATTCAATTACCGTATTTTCATTTATATCCGGATGTTCGGATTTATGAACCAAAAAATGACATGCTTTACTACTTTTAGCATATCTTATGAACACGCAATCCACAGTCTTAGGTCCTATCTTAACCCTTTTAGGCATAGGAACTTGGACCTTTGCTAGACAACCCCACACTTTGAAATATTTCAAGTTGGGTTTTCTTTCTTTCTATTTTTCATAAGGAATTGATTGTGTCTTACTATGGGGAACTCTATTGAGTATACGATTGGCTGTAAGGATAGCCTCCCCCCACAAGTTTGGCGGTAAACCAAAACTTATAAGTAAGGTATTCATTATTTCCTTCAAAGTTTGGTTTTTCCTTTTTGCAATTCCGTTAGACTAAGGTGAATACAGGGCCATAGTTTGATGGACAATTCCATTCTCTACACATATTTTGGCGAAAGGAGATTCATATTCTCCGCCCTTATCACTTCTTATCATTTTAATCTTTTTATCTAACTGATTTTCAACTTCATTTTTATATTGCCTAAATGCATCTATTATTTCATCCTTACTATTTAGCAAATAGACGTAACAATATCTAGTGCAATCGTCAATAAAAGTTATGAAATACTTTTTTCCACCACGTGATGGTGTTGACTTCATATCACTAATGTCAGTGTGTACTAAGTGTAAAGGATTGGAATTCCTTTCAACGGACTTATAAGGATGCTTTGCATACTTTGATTCCTCACACGTTTGACACTTTGATTTATTGCACTCAAAGTTGAGCAAAACTTCTAAGTTAATTAGTTTTCATAATATTTTGTAATTAACATGGCCTAAACGTTCATGTCATAAATCATAAGACTCAAACAAATAAGAAGAATTTGAACTTTTATTTATTTCAACATTCATTACATTCATCTTATAAAGGCCCTCGATGATATAGCTTTTTCCTACATACATTTCTCCTTTGCTAATCATAATTTTTCCAGAAACGGTTACACATTGAATCCGTTCTTGTCTAAGAGTGAAACAGAAATTAAATTCCTACGTAACTCCGGAACATACAAGTCATTGTTAAGTGTCAAGACTTTTCCTGAAGTAATTTTCTAGCATATTTTTCTTGTTCCTTCTACCTTAGCAGTAGCGAAGATAGCCATGTAGATTATTTCTTCTACTTGAGCTGGAGCGAGTGACGAAAACAACTCTTTGTTGGCACATACATGGCGGGTAGCACCAGAATCCATCCACCATTCGCGAGGATTCCTCACCAAGTTGCATTCTGAGAACATAGCACACAGATCATCGCATTCTTTGTTGGATTCAATCATATTTGCTTGATCCTTTTTCTTGCCTTTCTTTGGGGCACGACAATCCGTGGACTTGTGGCCAATCTTGCCACAATGGAAGCATTTTTCCTTGAATTTCTTCTTGGGTTGATTGCTTCCTTGTTCAACTTTCTTCCTTTTCTTAGAATTATTTTGATCATCTTCCACAATATGTGCTCCATTAATTGCAGAATTTTCTTTTGACCTTCTTTCGAAAGCTTTATTATCCTCTTCAATACATAGTCGGACAATAAGATCTTCGACAGTCATCTCCTTGCGTTTATGCTTCAAGTAGTTTTTGAAGTCTTTCCACATTGGTGGTAGCTTCTCAATTATCGCTGCTACTTGGAAAACACCATTCACAATCAAACCTACAAAACAGTTTATGTGAGTATTAAGAACTTTTTCAAGTTGTTCAACTAAGGTATTTTTCGAAGATATACCTTCTGCTAGGAGATCGGGGATGATTACTTGCAATTCCTGCACTTGAGAGACAACTGATTTGCTATCTATCATTTTAAAGTCCAGGAACCTTGCAACAAAGAATTTCTTAATTCTCGCATCCTCTGTCTTGTATTTTTGTTCTAGTGCCCCCCACAATTCCTTCGATGTCTTAGTTCCACTGTAAACATTATAGAGGTCGTTTTGGAGACCACTCAATATATAATTCCTGCAAAGGAAGTCCAAGTGCTTCCAAGCTTCTACAATCATGAAATGCACTTTGTCCGAGGTTCTCTTGGGCACCTCAGGAGCATCCTCACTAGTGAACCTTTGAAGGCATAGTGTTGTGAGGTAGAAGAACATTTTCTGTTGTCATCGCTTAAAGTCAAAGCCCACAAATTTTTTGGACTTCTCCGCAGGTGCCATAGGTTGCGGAGCATTTGCTCGACCTGTTGAGGCAATACTAGTTACCCCCACAGTTGTAGCCACATCTTTCATTTGACTTTCGTTAGTCATTTTTTCTGTCACCACAAGACAATAATATTTAGTATTTTAAGAATACTACTTATAAAGTTACGCAACTTTAAATTCTTCTTCTTGTTTCTAGTTAACAATGAAGTTTTTATGACTTTCAATTGTCAACCGAGTGAATTTTAAACTTGTGATGAAGATTTTATGTCTTCTAATCACTAGTTAAATTCAAATGGAGTAGAAAGCTTAAAGTTTTAATCTCCAAAAACAAGTAATACAGATTCTGATATTATTCCTTAAGATTGTTATTTTCCTTCGACGGGTACTAGAATATGTATTAATACAACAACAACTTCATAACAGGTTCACGTATGAACAAGAACACAAGATTATAACTAATCTATCCAAGAAGTGTATTAGATATCAGAAAATAAATGAAATAAAAAATTTAGACCAAGTCCCCCAAGTTCACGAAGTGTCCTTAAGGAATAATTCCCCTCACTGTACCCGAGGTTATGGAATTTTCCTCCCAGGATAAAATGGCCTTCAATCCAATTATAGCGGTAACTCAAATAATTGAATTCCATGAACGCACTCAACGGTTAGAATGATCACACAGAATATTGTCATTTCATTGAAGGGTTGCATCCCTCTCGAAATAGCACTTCGTTTCTGCATGGCATTTCAAACCCATAAATTTGGTGACCCGTGAGATGTCACAGGCAGATATGCACCATATTCACGATGTTGTGGCGAACAGTGAAAATTCTGGACAGCATTCATGCTTGAATATCGCTAAGAAATCATTGGATAAAAATTTAGAAGTTGATAATTTGCAGTCCCCTTCTAATTCTACTCATTTTGAACATTCCATCAGTGAAAAGCATGTTACTGGTGATGAATTAGCGAACAAAATCAAGGCTGTGGATAGCAGTATTGGCAAGTACTGGACCGTGGTAGCACTTAAAAAATATTTAGGCATTCGAATTGGCTCTCCTGCTCACGTTAATGTGCAGCTAGCAAGGAATGTTCCATATGCTCGAGCTTCTTCCCCAAAGGACATTTCTCGTCCAAATACGTTTGATCTTCCCTCGGATAAAGTTGGTCATGAAATTAATCCAAAAAACCTACAATGCTTATATTAAATCCAGAGGTGGCTAAAGTATTAAAGAAAAATCAATAACCTGATTATGTTAGGAGCAACAAAGTGATACTAGCTCTCATTGTTAGGCAGATTTGGTAAATAAAGAAGAAGAACATCAGGTGGATAATATTGGCAGCAAATTTAATGCTCAAGCTTCAATTTTTGTCCCAAATAAATTTGCAATTCGTAATTATTCATCAAGCTGCAAGCAAACTTCAGGTGGTGTAATAAATTTTCTTTCTCCAATTAATACTGCCAAACAATTGGTGGAAAGTGATACATTATCTTCAAAGAGTTTTGAAAACCTCCAAGACGATGACATATTTGAGGAAAGTGATGAAGACATGCTGGAAATATGCTTTGCAAGTGCAGCTCGGGATGTCGATATCTCTCCTGGGCAAAAAAATAGAAAAATAAAAAAATATCACGGTAAAAATCAAAGTTGGGATGGTAAGGTGACAGAGGAGTTTGTTCCAAGACACCACCGACAAAGCAAAATCATACGACAGTGTCAACAACTTTAATAAGACCCAATAAATTCAAGAAGTGATGAATTTTCAAGTGATTTTGAACAGGTTCGAAGAAGAAGGCAAGTATCGAATATATCAATGTACTTTAGATGGGCCAGCGTTTCTTTTTAGTTCATACATTTGTAAAAAGGGAGTTTGTGATTAATAACTCAAACTTCTCATTAATTAAAAGGATTAGAGATGGAAGTTTAATGATAAAAGTTAATTAATCATTGCTAATTTCTATATTTTTGTAGTGAAAATTCAATGAAATAACATTATTTTCAATCTTTAATTCATATTATTTCAAAAGACTGTTATCGTTCGGCAATCATCAAATATCAAAAATATTTTTCATTAAAAATAACTCTGTAGTTCATATGATAATTAAATATATTTATGGTCTAATTCTCTTCTTTTTCATCTAACATCTCTCAGAAATTTCACAGCAACGTCAATTAAAAAGCTCTGAAAAAGTGTGTTGATTAGCCTAGAAATCCTGAATGATTCTCAATAAAGACGTAGTATTAGAAAAATGGGGACAATGTACTATTTCTCCTACTTAACTATTTACAAGTTTTAATTTAGTTGAATAGTTGTTTTTTTTAATAAATTGTTGGGTTTTTAAAGCATTTTAATATTAAATTTGTTATTGAAATGTTGCATGTTGACGTGCATTGAAGTGCTGCATACTGGAGTATCTTTTGATCTTTATCTTCCATGTTTAATTGTGGAAGAATGCATGTGGCCATTTTCTTTGGTAACTTTTGTTACATCTCACTAATTATTCACTCATTGTTCTATCTCTTTATGTTTTATAACTCAGGTAACTTAAAAGCATTCATCTACCCACATTCCTCTTATTCATTATTTCGCCTATGATATAGAAAAAGCAAAAGAGAAAGATATAGTGTTTATATTTTGAGTTTAGTAGACAGTTGCACCCACTGCAGCACTGATCATACCTTGCAAGAAATCAAAATATTCCAAAGTATCAGATACAATAGAGGAATCATAAAGAGGCCAAAGAATCTTTGACCTTCTTCTTTTGGAAAAATTAGAATGAGATACAAAGTATCAGCACTATATTGGTTCTACAACCATCATAGGCTTAATTTGTCGTCTTCATCAATATCCTTTATTCTCCAGCTTGTTGCACCCCACTGTATAAGTCATTCATCTTCCTGATGGTCCATCAATTTAGCATAGTATAGTTCAAAAATAATACTAATTGGATAAGGGTGAAACTTAAAAGAGTATGAATGTTATGTTTTGGATGAGGATGGTACTGAAAAAAAGATTGTCCCTGCTATTAGTTATTACTATAGTATTTTTATGCCGCGGTTGATATGCTTAATTCACCCAAAATTGCTCGCGCTTTGAAGCAACGGTAAAATTATACTCCTATAACCTATAGATCACGGATTTAACCATCATTCTCTTGAGGTATGACCCTTCTCCAAATTCTGCTAAATGCAGGATGCTTCATCCATCGGACAAGCCCTTTTTTGGTTCCCCTAGTTTTACCTACCACATTTTGAGGTGTGGAGACACTTAAGCAGTAGTTGAACCAGTCTAGTGGAAAAAAATTAGCAAAAAGACTTCGAATCCTACTTTGAGGAGTCAGAAGAGGGACTCAATTTAATGTTTGTGATGACTTTACTCATTTTTCATGGTTCCATTTCTCAGCTGCTTACTCTTAGTTGCGTGTAGTAAAGGAGTAATCATGTTTCCCACCTTTCTCGCCTTCAATAACAATAAATAATTGGAGTTCAAAGGAACCCCTTGTATATTCATCTTAAATTCAAGACCAACCCTCTTCAATTTCCAGGAAAAGTTTGTGGAAACGATGGAGCCATCGGCATCCACCACCTAATGCCAACAGATAGTTGAGACCATACAACATTTTATAACCCCCTTTTCGAGATTCAGTTCTGATCATTGAGTTGACATCCTTGTGGCAGATTCAGTCGTGGATTCGCTAGAAAACAGTGTTCCAAAGCTTCATTGTGTCTTTATAAGACTCATCTCTACCATCTAGCAAAGTACCATATAGTTGGAGGCTTTACTTGGGATATTGATGTCTAAACATTGCACTTCACAGTCAAATGCCAATTCAAGAAATTGGCACTCTAATCTGGCAAAATACTCCAAGCATTCGAAAGCTGAGAACCGTTGCAAGCTTGCTGTTACCTTTCAAAGTTGTCATCTGATTGTGTTTCAAATAGGTGTATCAAATCTATCCCATGAAAATATGATCCCCAAAACATCAAATCAACCCTTTCGATAGGGAAAGAACACAAAACATAGAACACAAAAGTATCGTGAGAGTTTCAAAAGGAAGGGGAAGTTAGAGTCGGCGAGGAAAAGAGAAGGTTCGTTCGTAGAAACTCAGTTGTAAAGTCATAAATTCAGAAATATTAAAAAAAGGAAAACTAATCTTAAATCATGCACTGGAAGCACTCGGTAAAACGCAAATTAAGTACTCCATCTGGACTGGACTCCAGCAAATTTTGGTTGATTAGATACCTCGACGTCCCTGTAGCCTAAAGTTACTTCACCTACGACTCCAAAAACACACTTCACCATAGAACAGAGAGCAATTTCTTTTTTCTCAAGCACAATTTCCAAGACAACTGTCTATGCAACATAGATCCCTTCGCACATAGTAGGCATAAATATGCAAGGCTGTTTTTCTTTTCATTTTTGTAGTAATCAAAAAATGCAAGACTTCATAGGCATCTGAATTCATACTACAAGCTGAAAGAACCATCTAAGCAGAAATTTAACTGGTACGATCTATATAACTATTGCATATTCGCCATACTTCAACCCAAAATCAAGTAAATTAGAGCAACCGAGAAGATGCCAGGATGATGGCGCAGTAGGCAGTAACTTCGGCAGCTTCACAAATGGGCAAAGAGAAACACCAAGCAACAAGAAGAAGCACAAAGGAATTGCTAACAGATGATTCATCACTTCTCATCCAATACAGTAACAAATTTGAAATAAGAATTTGAACAGCCTCCAGGCAACAACAAAATATGGAATCATTTCACACGGCAACATATTCAAAATGAGCAATTTGAACAACCTCAAGGTAAACATAATAACTGGACGGGCAGCTCAAATCCAACAAGTGATGGAAGTCTCAAGATCCTTTTTTATAAAAATGCCAAGTTGGAATACATACTTCGAGAATTTTAAGCACATTAATCTTTCAAAGGGCAATAAACCCAAGATAGAAGGTTCCCCAAAATTTCACTAACAATTGAAATATCAAAATGAAGCTACAACTAATAGCCTCTCAGCTCTCAAGTAACTGTCTCAAAGACCTCAAGCAGAAGCAGCTGCCTTCTTCCTTGGAGCTGCTTCAGTACCTAGACAAACAACAGTGAAAAGTGTATTATTGTCTCATACAAGTTACGATCATCAATTGTCAATGTCTAAACCAACTACTTAGTCAAACTAAAACAGGAGAGATCACTCTGAATTATAGATGTGCATCTTTCACAATCACTCACAATTTTCATGCAAAATATTTTGTGACAAACAGTTTTATCTTGAAAGTTTATTTTCTAGAACTATTTGCAGCATTCGGTTGGGTACAACGTCACCAGGTGGAAGACAATCTGTAAAAATAGTGTTAAATACTCCCATCGATCCCATTTATGTATGCCTCTTTCGTTTTTAGTTGGGACCGAAGAAGATACCTTTAACAATTTACCTTTAAACTTATCATGTTACCCTTAAAGAGTGGATCTATAGCCACACAAATATCAACGGCTTATTTTGGACCATATAAGATTCAAAAGTATTTCTTCGATTCTTCATGACCAGTCAAACACCTTTACATAAATTGGGACAACAGGAGTAGTTGTGATTAGGATCCCCTCCAGTATCTGTTCCTCCTGCTGCTCCAATAACCTTGTTGAGTTTCGACACATGTCGCTTGTTAAATCTCACGGGCCAAATCAGTTACCTCTCCTAATCAATATGCACACACAAAGACTCCCTCGTCTTCTCTCGTCAGTCTACTAAAGCAAGTACCAAACCCAGCACTACTATTGCCATCATTGCAAACTGCATACACCACATGCCGGGGTTCATTTCAGAACACATCCCTTGACCCAGATTTATTAGAAACAAGGTCCTCTTTAATATGAACAAAACCATAGTGGTTCCATTCTAGAATGTGCACAAATCCTCTATTCTTCTCCACCTCCACATTCCTAGAACTGTAAATCCGCACAGTTTGGTTTGACATCACATTGAAACAATAGATGAGCTCACTGAAAAATCATAGCTAATTAAGATGATTTCATCTACTAATACTAATACGCTATAGTAAAAAAAATGTAGGGGAAGATTTTATGCATTGTAACTGCAATTGAAAAATAAACACGCACTTTGAATAATAGAACGAGTCGATTAACTATGGGAATGTGGAGAAGAGACAAAGAAGACCAAATTGTGTGTGTATTAGTGATTAATAGAGGGGAACTGATTTTGTCCGTGAGATTTAACAAGTGACACATCGAAATTCAACAAGGGTACTAGAGCAACGGGAGGAAATAGGTACTGGAGAGTATCCTAGCCCCTATACTAGCATTGAAGGATGAAAACAATATCTAAATATTGGTTCAAGCAAGTATATGGATATCTGTAAAGTAAAATGACTTTTATCTATAACTAGGGGAAACCTTAATAAAAAACAAAGTAAGCAATCACTAGAAAATGATACAAATACTGTAGAACAATTTCCATCACACCAAAAGCAAATTAACCCTAAATGAAAATGTAAATTATTAAATCTTAAAACGCAGAAATAAAAGAACTTCCAAGCATAAAAGTAAGCTGTAATATGTATACCTTCTCTGAAATTGGTTTTGAACCTGCGAGGAACATTACGAAGATACCTCATCCGTCCAGTTCCAGTTGTCTTTCTGCGGATTGCCTTCACACTCCAGTTGTCTAATAATCAGACAATTCAAAATTCAGCAGAGCATATTAAAAAGAAAAAAAAAAAAAAAGTATAACTCTTATTAAAGGATTAATATAATGATATTACATGTCCTTTTACGAGCAGCAGGGTAAGCACAAGCAGAGCAACGACTCTTCTGGAGATGGAAACTCCGTCTTCCACACCTCACACATAGTGTGTGGGTCTTGTTCCTCCTCTTACCAAAACTTCCTGTTCCCTTACCCTATATTGTAAAATCCGCATTCACTTACAAATCACCTTTTGCATACTCACAAAAACATACAAACTTTTTCTCCTAAAATCAAATTAAAAAAAGCATATGTTAACAGGAAAAAGATGAAGTAGTTAGCTTGACTTACCATTAAGCTGCAGTTGCAGAAACCCTAGGCGACAGAGAACTGCGGCGATCTAAGCGAGTGCTTATAGTTTAGTAGAGGAGGTAAAAGGCTTTTAGGGTTGTGCCTGCTGTTATAATGGGCTTGAATTGGGCCAGAAGTAATTGGGCTAAACTAATAGGAAAAAAGAAAAATTACAGAAATTAGCATCCTAAAGACTATAATTACAATAAATAACAACGTTTCTTCAAAATTGCAACTTATAGCAAAAGTAGCAATATTTTACCTACTTCATAGTAATAGATGAATATGTATTTTTCAGTTGTGCATATGTATTTATGAGTAATACATATATATTTGTATATGTATTTATATAGCAACATTTTACTTAAATACAAAATACAATTTGTTATTTTTCGTAATTATGAAACTGTTGTTATAAAAGTTATAATTAAGGCTACAGAGTTGCTATTTCTGAAATTTTTCCGGAAAAAAAATACATAAAGTATCAAACTTAAGCATGAAATTACAAAAAATAACAACAATTTTATTAAATTATATTTTGTAACATCCATAGCATTATTTTATGTGGTCCCTACTTTCTACCCACTTGGAGAAGTAACTGTAAGTTTTTCCTCTTTTCACGCCATTAGCTTTCTCTTTCATTATTTTGAAAGATTTTTTGTCGTTTTTTTTGCCCTAAAGTATATCTTTCCGCTCCCATTTTTTTTCACTTTGCACGATTTTAGCGTCATCAGTAAAGATTATCTTCATCTATTTCAGGTAACTCTTAATTTAGCTATTACATGTTAGCATTTTTTTGGGGTAAATTTCAGAATTAGCAAACTCTAATATATCTCAAAATTAGAATTTAAGGTTTTTTATTTTAATGGCTGAACAAACACCAAAATCACGAACAAATAGTGGTATAAGTAATTCAAATTTGGTCTATGATTGTGGACCATCTTTTAGTCTTGGGTTAACTAAGAAGATGTAGTTAAAGTTGTTTCAAATTCTTTACAGTCGAAGAAATCTGAGAAACCGGAGGAGATTAGGTCGAAGTTTCCCAACGATCCGCTGAAAATGAAAAAAAAAATTGAAAAAAAAAACGTTGAAGAAATCGCCTTCTCAGAAGGAAAAAAAAATAAAAAAATCGAGAAGAAAAGGAAAGCGAAAGAAAATGAAGGTTTGACTAAGGTGTATGAGGATGTTCAGATCTCTTTTGATGATGATTCTGAAGATGTTAGCGAGGAAGAGGTATTTTTTTGTTCTAAATGTATTTTTTGAGTAAAATATATTTTGCCCCAAGTAAAGATGTTGTTAAAATTGTAAGTTATATGTATTTTTTTGATGTAGTTAATATGTATTTTGGTGTTATGATGATATTTTGTGATTGAATGTTGATTTGTGAAGATGATAGTATAATTGTGAAAATATATTGTTGTATTAACTACTCATAGAGAGTATATTGGCTATATGTATTTTTTAGCATAAATGATTTGTATTTTTCAGTGTTGGTTGCAGTTTTGATATGGTAAGAAATACATATGCATGTTAATTTTACTTGAAATATTACATCAGTCTGTTGGATATATGTATTTTTAGTACATATAATATGTATTTTTCAGTGTTGGTTGCAGTTTTGATATGATAAAAATACATATGCATGTTAATTTTAGCTTAAATACCAGAACAGTCTATTGACTATATGTATTTTTAGTATATTTGATATGTATTTTTCAGTGTTGGTTGCAGTTTTGATATGATAAAAATACATATGCCTGTTATATGTTTTTTATTTTTTTTGGCTGTTTGATTTTTTGGCTGCATGTTATATGATTCTTTGTATAGGTGATGCGGGATGAAATATTCATTGTCAGAAAACTTTCAAGATTTGCACCACACATGTGTTCTTATAGTGACAAAGATATTTATGGAAGCATACGCGCAATTTTAAACAAGGTATAGTTTAAAAACTTTTGCGACAAAAATATTTTTGGTTATTTTATGAAGAAGCAGCAATGTGTAGTGCAAGCACAGTTGTGCAGATGCGTTATGACGCTTAAGGTAAATACCACAGAAGGATGCAATACAACATGAACGTTCTGTTGATTCTGATGACGACTTCCAGGATCCACCACCAAGAAAGATCAACGAGCATTCAAAGAAGAAACAAAAGGTTGATTCCTCAATACCAGTAGCGAAGAAACCTTTAAGGAAAAAGCAAGTAGATAGTTTTGCCGAGCATACCCAAACGAGGACACCAGCTCCTCGTGCTGCATAGGCTGATGGAATGAAGACACCAGTTTTCAAGCCAATTCCAACACGACGGGCATCTTCTTTAAAAACGAAGAAAGAAAAGCAAACAACTTAGATTATTTTTCCTCAGGTACACTCAAAGCCAGATATTCATGTAGAGGAAGTAGTCGTGTCTAAGCCTGAGAGTCATGTTGAGAAATAAGCCTTTATTTCTAAGAAATATTTTGATGCATTCCGCAATGAGGTAAAAAAAATTTGGCAAATATTTTGTTTTACATGAAAAAAAAATTCTATATAGATTTTTTATCAAAACGGGTTCGTCGCAAGTTTAAAGAAATTCGTGGACTAATGAGAAAAAATTCAAAAAGTTGAAGAAAGCATTCGCTCAAAGCAAGATAAATTTTTTCTTTGAAAATCTTAGTTGATTTGAATATGTATACTTATTGGACTGCCTTATACAAATACAACATATTTTGTAAAATAACTCGTTATGTTATTGGACACAAATTTTCAGGAGTAGGTTGTAGATATAGAAGCTAATAAACCAAATGTTAATGAGGGAGGGTTAGAGCAATCTGGACAACATTTCAGTCCTGATGTTGTTCAATCTTCGGATAATATTTCTGACGGTACAAAGGTAAATATTAAAATTCCAAATACATATTTACTTGTACTTTTAAATTTTATATTCAAAATATAGTTGAGGTTAATAGAACTGTCAAATTTGAAATAGAATTGAAGATTGACTTAGTATGATATGCAAGTATTATTTGTTTATGTGTTGTTGATACTTTATGTATTTTTTCCTTAAATATATATGCATTGTTCAATAAATATAATTATTTTTTACATCACATGTAGTGTATATATATATTTTTGAGGATGCTCACATAACAATAAATTTTTATTTGGTTCATTAAAAACATTATAACATGCGACACAGTATGTTTTTAGTTTTATTCATATGTATTTTTTAACACTGCATATGTATTTTTAGTTTTATTCATATGTATTTTTTAACACTGCATATGTATTTTTAGTTTTATTCATATGTATTTCTTAACACTGCATATGTATTTTAACACTGGGTGATTATTTTGTTATTTTCTGTAATATGTATTTTTGAGTTTGATGTTATATATAAATATGTATATTCAGTTTCATAAAAAAAATATTAAATTTGACTCAAGTTTTAATAGGTTATTTTGATTTGTATATGTATTTCTAGCAACAACATGCAGATAAATATCCTGACCTTCGGAATATGGATTATGTTGGTACCGAAAGATCACCACAACGATTAAGTTCGGAGGTTGATCAGAAATTGGAGGCAAATTTACTTGGTAAAAAGGTAAATAATTAAGTTTCATATATATATATATATATATATATATATATATATATATATTCATTTGAATTCACATATATAAACAGATACAAGTACATGTTTGTTTGTTGTTTTGATTTTTATACTTGTTTTCAAGGGGTGCACTGATTTGCATTCTGAAAAAATGAATGTTGAAATTGATTCTCAACAATTAATTCCTGATGAGCTTCTCCGAATGTAAGTAATACATTCGGAGAAGGTTGTTCAACATGATTGTCAAGTATGTATAGTGATGTTAACTTTTTCTTCATGTCATGTAATAATTCAGAGGAAAATTAAATTTTTTATTTTATTTTTTTGCAGACCAACGATGAAACAATTTTGTCTGATTCGCAATTCACAATCCCTGATGAGAAGTTACTTAGCCTAAATGCGTATCAAATACAGAGCATCATCATACATCCATCGGCAAACCGTCAAGAAGAATCTCATCATGAAATTTTGAATGCAAAAACTTCTGAGACTGTTATTGAAGATCATGATCAAGTATGTATCTTACTATTATATATTTTGAGTTTATTTAGGTTCAATTTGATGGGAAAATGTAATATTCTTTTTTCAATCTTTTTGTTAGATGAACAGAGGAATCACTGATTCAGAGGTAGAACTTGCTACCGAGGAGCAAGTTAGCACACCTCGTAATACACAAGAAGTAACCAATGATGAACAGAGGGATGAACAATTGTGGCCTGATTCACAAAACACAATCCCGAATGAGTTTCTACCTAACTTGAATGTGTACAATCAAAAAAGCATCATCATTCATCCATCCGCTAATCGTGAAGTAAAAACTCCCAGACCAAAGTTAAGGATTAGACGACCATCAAAATTCAAGGAATCGCCATACACCAAAAAATTTGGTTTAGCTGCTGGTAAGTACAATAAGATATATATTATTTTTTATGTAATATGTCTTGCAAATACGTTTGTATTTATTAAGTTTTTATATTCTATAATTACATAGGGAGCTTACCAGGGCTAATACGCATATTCCCCCAGAAACATTCATTTTTATATCACCCGATTGATGGGATAATAGATACAAAGATTGTCAAGAACTTCAAGGACTGAATTTCTGCCGACCTATTAAAAGTCACTCCTAAGAGGTAGTTCTTTTGAATTGCGACAAATTATTTTCTTGTAACAATACATGTTTTAATGTTTTACCAATTCCTTAAAATACTTAGGAAAGGAAAAGTGGATCATTACAAGAGGGGAAAATCAGAAATTTCAAAGATGCATTTTGGTGTTGAGACTGTTGAAGACAAAAATTGGTTCTATACGATGGAATTTGCAGATCAGACATGGACAGACTCGGTTAATATATTATTTTTAAAAAAAATTCATTTCATCTGTAACAATAATTAAAAATACATATTAGGTTACATTGAAATACATATGGTTTAACATATATGTATTTTTAAGAATTCAAAGTATGATATAGTATAATACATCAAATACTGTTGTATAAACTATTAGATAACGTTGTCTGCATATAACTGAACTTTAAGAATGCAATTTTTGATACACAAGTCATCTACATTAATATAAAAAAATGCATATGTATTTTTTACTTGCATACACTATAATATTTAGAATACAATTTTTTTTTAATGCTCTAAAATTTGTCGTATTCACTAATGTAGCATGTTGATGTCTGCTTATACTACTTGAGGAAGAAGTCGAAGTATGGGCCGCACAGTTCGTACAAAAATGAGCCAAACAAATCATACAAATACAGTACAGTTGACTGCAACTTTATGAACGTAATTAGATCTTTGAATGATGTATATTCTATGGATCATCAAAATCTTAAAAATGGAGTACAAGAGCACCATCTTATTGAATACATCAATGGATTTCGTATGCATGCTGCAGTGCCATGGCATACAGTGGAAGACATTTTTATTCCTGTCAATATAAAGGAAAAACATCACTGAGTTCTCACGGTTTTATCATTTTCAGAGAGGTGTATATTCTTATATGATTCATATGAATCCAATGGTCATTATGCGGCTGTTCTTGCTGAGATCGAGAAAATAACAAAGATTATTTCATTGTGTCTCCAAGCTTATGATTTCTATGTTAAGAAAGGAATTGATCTTCAAAACCATCCAAGATACAAAGACAAAGAATACTCAGATATGTTTGATGTTTTATTTAAAGATGACTTGCCTCAACAACCGAGTGGAAGCTTGTAAGTTTTGAAATTACATATACCAAAATTGTATCTTTGTACAAAATATATTTCACTATTTAATCAAATTTATTTTCTTTTTTTTTTTGTAGGGATTGTGGTGTCTTTATGGTTATGTATGCAGAGTGTCTTTCTTATGGTCACAAAGTTATTGCGACTGAGTTCGACCCCAATGCACTCCCTACAAGATATGTTGCACTTTTGTGGGATTATGGGATCCAAAAATAAAAAGCAAATACCATTAGTGATGTCGAAGCACCCGTGAGGCCTGCGAGGCAAAGTAGAATAACTAGTGTCACTAAAGTTGTTGATGTATGATGGTTGATTGATTTTAGACTTTTTGTACTTTAGAAACTAGTTTATGGATGTAGGTTTTGATTGTACAAACTAATTTTTATGTTTTAAATTTGTTCATATTTCATGGAGTTCTACCTTTTATTGTGAGATTTTGTTAAAAAATACTTGCATAATTTTTTATATTATCTTTAAAAATTCATATATCGTATAAACCAATTTTATTTAGACTAAAAATACATATGCAGTGTTAAAATCAAATATTACAAAAATACATATGGACCATTCCTAATATGTATTTTAGTATGTTGTTGTTGTTCTTTAAAGATATTTAGTTAAAAAATACATATGTAGTTTTCATATTATGCTTAAAAATACATATGTAGTATACATCAATTGTTTTTTCAGCAAAAAATACATATGAAATATTAGAATCAAACATTTCAAAAATACAACTGCAACATAACTAATATGCATTTTTACTATATTTTCATTAACTATATTTATAAATTAGGATTTAAATTAAAATGTAATTTGATATTTTAATGCAATTATTTACAAAATATATATGCAGTGTTGATATTTTGTTATAAAATACATATGGATTATACATTATAAATATTTTTCAAAAAAATACATATTTCATGTTAATATAAAGCTTTTGGAAAATACTTATTGATCAAACCTAATATTTAATTTTGATGTGTTCATTTAAAATCATTATACAAGAGAATTTGAATTAAAGATAAATTTGACTTTTTTATGCAGTTATAGGTTTGATTATAGTTACAAAATACATATGCAGTGATTATATTTTTTTTAAAAAAAATACATATGAATTATACATCAAATGAATTTTTTACAGTATAAATACACATGCAGTAATAACATTATGCAATTCAAACATATATTTATATGTCACATATATTATTTAAACCTTTGAACAATTACGAATCATATACTTGTTTGGTTAATCAAAGTTACCACCTTTAAACTAATATACATTTACAATGTCAAAAATACATATGAACTGTTGCTTGAAAATACATATGTAATATACAGATTTTAAAATATATATAATTCCATTATTCAGATATTACTGTCTTCATTTGTCAAATGATTCATAAATTCATTAACTAAACTGAATTAGTTCATCATTATAAAAAATGAAAAAAAAAATTTAAGAAATAATACAGAATAAGAAATGTATCATTTGCGATATTTTCTACAAGAGCGCCTATTGTGACCCTTAGCCCCACAACCACCGCATGAGTTGATATTCTTCTTTCCAAACATATCCCGGTCTGATTTTTCACGATCCTTCTTTGTATGTCTTCCTGGAGGTCTTTTGTATTTTGGAGGCAGTTCTATTTCACCAAGTGTGCTCTCTGAAATTATCCAGTCATCGTTGTGTGGCAACGGGTAGATTGAAAACATCATATGTCTTCAAAACAGTTTTTGGTGTAAACAAATCAGAACAGTATGACCCCTTCTCAAAATTCTTTTTCTACAACACCGCACAAGCATGTGCACATGGTATCTTATCTATTTGAAAAACATTACATGAGCACTTCTTTTCTTTGATGCAAACAATGAAGTGCTTTTGTTTGTCGTGTACCGTATACACATATTTTGTGGCTGGTACAACCTGACATAAAAATAAAAAATTAAATGCAGTGATACAAAAAGATGAATTCAATATTCCATTATATGTTGTAAGCACACCATCATTTAAAAAAAATACTTATGCAATAAAAATACATATGCAGAGTACATTTTTACAGAGCAGCCAAATACATATGCAGTTGTTAATAACTTTCAATACAACAAAATACATCTGCAAAATACATATTATGTATTTTAAATGTTCATATTTTTTTATGTTTTATATCTTTTCATTTATTTACAACTGCATGGAAAGTATTTTCATATTTATGTTTCCATAATTATAACTTCCACAAATCTAAAAGATCATACCATCATACGGGTACACAAAGCCTCGTTCTCACTGAGTATGTCATTAAACTTTCCAATGAGTGTTGTGAAGGTATATGAAGCCTCCCGCCTATTTGTACAATTCCATTTTACAAACAGTAATCGAACTTCCTCAAGAAAGTCATAAATTGACAGTTCTCTAGCTGATACAAGTACTCCATTTATTAACTCCGCAATATTTGAAGTCAAAGTCCATCCTCGGTGAACTGTTGCATACGACCTAGTCCACTTTTCGTAATCCTCCAATTCCAAATATATCTTCACCCTAATATCAACTGCCTCAACTTTTTCCATTAACATGTGGAATTCTGACTTTAAATATGATTTGACCATTGTATAAAAGATCTCCGACAATGCATCGCGTGACTTTCTGTAAAGTTTTTTTACATTTCCTCATAGATGCCACATACATTCATAATATGGAACATCTTCGTACACATCACCAACAACCTTTATGATGCTTGGATTCCTATCAAACACAACACACATGTTTTCTCTTACTTCGTACGCTTTCTTTAGATTCTCGAAGAACCACGTCCAGGATGCAGCATTTTCAAGCACACCATATGCCAAAGGAAATATATGACCTATATACATAATTCATGATTTTCAGAATCAATCACACCATATGCCAAACAAAATATATAACCTGCACATATAAAAAAAATCTGCAGAGGCCGATTTAAATACAGTTAGGAACTGCATATGTATTTATTACAATATAGGTCAATTAAAATGTATATTTTATCTACCAGAAATGGTATCAATTACATATAATAAAATTTACATGAACCTCACTATCAAACATAATCAATTTTACATGTTTCATTCAGAAAACTTTGAACATATATCTAATTATATACACATATGTATATATGAACTGGATATATGTATTTTTCAAGTCAACAACAGAAAGAAAAAAAATACAATCAGTTATACTAAGTAAATGATACTAACCTGCTCCGTCTGTTGTACATGCTGTTACAAATGCCCTAGTATACATTCTTCTCAGATGACTAGCATCAACAACTGCGACTGGTCTACAATGATCAAATCCTTTAATAAATGCATCTAGAGCGATAAATACATACAAGAACACATTATCATCTGTCTTCTTCATTCTTATATGTGACTCCGGATAGGTAGTATTCAATACATACAAGTATGATGTCAGTTTACCATAAGATGTTGATGGCTCACCCCTCAACTCTTCTAACGTTCTTTCCTTGGCTCTCCAACATAAAGTGTATGTCAAATCCATACCAAAATCTTTCTTCATGTCATTTTTTATTTTCGTCGCACTGTATTTTCGTTTGTGGTTTTTGAATTTCTGTTTAACCATACCAGTTATCAACATACTAGTTGCATGCACCTTTGGATAGATCTTGTCCTTCACCGGGCATGTATGTTGAGGTCTGAATTCTCTTATTCTAAAAATTCTTGTTTCTTCCATTCCTGATGCACGCATTAAAAACTAGCAGTTTCTTGATTTGCAAAACAATGTATACTTGCACGCAACATAATTTATTACATTCAAAATACATATTCAAACTAATATTAAACAAGATCTGAGAGGTATAAAATGTACGTACGTTTACTTACTTGACCTTTTACTGCGCATTTGAAACTTCTCCCTAATTGAATAGTCCTTCAGAACTGACTTTAAAATTCTTTTTCTCAAGTAAACCTGATCTTCTTCAACATGCTTGTGATGTGGGTCTGAGATAATCACCTCGACAGGATCCATCTAAAAAATATCTAATGCTTTTGTATTTTCACAAACCACCAAAGCTCCTTCATTTGTTGTATTTATCACTGTTTCCAAGTTATTACAATTGATTCCTCTTTCAACAACATATATAGATAAACTTTCCAAGTTGCTCCCTACAACTTTATCCAAAATGCTTACATATAAAGAAAGACAATTCATGTCTTGTATCAGTTTTTTCTACAATATAAACACCTTTAAACCCATATCATTATGTATTTATATCTGCCCTGCATAAGGAGTGATTTGATATTCCACTAGAATACATTTGATGGTTAAATCCACACTTAAGTGAGATGTCAAAACATCGTGCAGCTCAACGAATGTTGCTGATGTGCTCAACAGTATAGCATCAGTGACATATTCTTCGAAGTTCTTTTCGTATGTCCATCAACCAGAGTGCTTCACAAGGACTGGTATGCTTCCCATTTCTACTTGATTTAAGCAATAAATAAACAAATATACATATTTATCAGATATCACTTATTTTAACAAACACGTTACAACTTTAAGTGCAGACAAAGTTACACAACCAATATCTCCATTTAAAAAATACATTTAAACAATATTTGTTTAATTTAAAATACAAAATACAGAAACTACTTAATCAAACGAAAGTAAAACAGACACGAAATATATTATCACATATACACTTATACTCTCAAATTTCGACAAGCAAAACAAAAATACATATGCAGTGTTACCTTAAATCACATAAAAATACATATGCAGTGTTAACATTAAGAATATCAAAAAATACATCTGGAGCATTGTAATACCCCGCAGTTTCCTAAGCTAGAAAATAAACCGTTGTTCGTACATGTGAAACCCCCAATTCTGTAATCCATATTTGGGCACATGAATTACCATGAGTATCCTAGTTATAAGAGAGCTTATGATGTGTTAAGTGTGTTTATATGAGTCATTTAAGGTTGTGCAAGCTAAGAGTTTTGAATCCATCAAGTTTTAGTGATTGATTTCACAAGGATCATCTTTGAACGAGTATAACTTGATGAATATATGGTATTTTTGCATATTTCGACCCACCAAATTATAGAGAATCAAATTAGCTTTCCAACGATACCAATTTTATCAAAATCCGACACCCGAGCAAGGAGTTATGGCTTTGCAAAGTAAAGTGTGTCGCCTAACTAATCGCACATGGCTACTGGAATGGGTGTGCGATAAGGTGTGCGAGGCACACTTCAAAGTGTGTCATAAGGTGTGCGGCGTACACTTCAACGTGTGCCATAAGGTGTGTGGCGCACACTTAGTGTTTCAGGTAGCGAAAACACTCCGTTTTGAGTTATTTTGAGGGCAATTAAGTCTTTTGGCACTCCTTCCACACCCCTAAACTTAACCTTACGAATTTAATAGATTCTAAACACATCATAATCCTATTATCAGTCTAAGTTCATCATCTAAGAGCACTAAAGGAGAAAAATAACTAGGGTTGCACAATCAACATTGAAGGCCCAATCTTTCAACGAATCTGTTACCATAAAGGTATGGGGGTTTTCAACAAGGACACCCTTTCATTCTTGTGCCCAAAAATATTTTTCTTTTACGAAGTTATGGATTTTATATGTTTTATTATGAATTTGAAGCATGAATTTACATCCTATATTGATTCTCATGAGATTATGATATTTTTGATATTTCAGAAGTGGAATTATATGAGAACAATGATTTTTTGTGCTTAAAGCTAAAATTTCCAGATTTTGAAGAAATTTATATGTGTTTATGATGTAAAGCTTGAATCTTGATAAGTTTTAATGTGATATTGAGACATGGGTTTTGAACTCTATTTGAGATTGTTGTTTTTGAGAAAACATGTGTTATAAACACCTTGAATTTAAATGATTTGAAAAGATAAAGAAGCTTTGACCTTTCGGTCGTAAAAAGGGGTTGATTTTGAACCCGAGATGAGAAAAAAAATCCACTTTTACTGTTTCATTATGAAAGGGGTAGCATGATGGCTCCCGTTGTGAATTGTTGAACTGTTTTATGGTGAATTTTCTTTTGAAAAGATCTGAGCTAAGTCCGAGAGTAGTCTTTAGCACCGAGCGGGAGGTATAACAGGTTTGGTACTTAGATAGAACTACGTGCCCCTGTAGGAGCCGAAATTGAGGCTGATTTTCATAGTGATCACTAGTGTTTGGATTGATAATTTAAGGTCCTACTCCGATGGCAAGGAATAGGGCGACTCTCCTCAACGTGGGTAGAACGTTAGACTCCATGTAGCTCACATGGTTTATATCGGTTATGAGAGACTCTCAATGTGTGTATGTGTACCATTCTATCTAAGAGGAATATATTATTTTGAAGAATTGGTTATGAGAAAGTTATTATTTTTCGAAAGATTGAAATACTATATTCTAAAGAGAATTGTTATGAGATTTGATTTCTTTGATGGTTGGAAAATCGAGATGAAAGTGAATTGAAAACTTACTATGATGACTCACGTGTTTTATTTGATATATCTTACTCTTTTATGATTATGATGTTTTTATTCAAGCTACGTGAGTCACTTGTTATAGCATGCGTGTTTTCTATGAATACTTATGATATTTGATTTCTGAAACTTGCACACACACCCATATACTCGGTCCATATTCCATGGTACTGACCCAGGTATTCGTACGTGGGCTATAGTTTCCCTATAATATAGGTTCAGGTGCTCAGTTCCAGACTTGACAACGATTCCCGAGCACATCGATCTATATCCTTTGTTGCGGTGAGTCCTCATGATCCGAGGACGTGCTATTTCATACTCCCAGTTCAGTTTGATTTGATACTTTATCTTTTGAGTTCGAGTCAGTTGGGGCCTGTCCCAATGGCTCTTTGGTACATTAAATAGTAGAGGCTTGTTAGGCCGATTTTGTTAGACTAGTGAGTTGGAGTTGTTACACTTTTCGTATTTTGTTATTTCTCGCATTTATCCATATTACTGTGAGACATGGTTGATGATGATATTACGCAGATGTTTGGTTATAATGATCTTGAAATAAGTGTTGAATGGTAGAAAATGGTTCAAAGGGTTAGCTTGGAGATACATGTAGCCTTAAGCACCGTGTGACGCTTCGGGACCCATTTTCGGGGTGTTACAAATTTGGTATCAGAGCCTAAGGTTTAAGGAGTCCTAGGGAGTCTGACAAGCCACGTTAAGTAGAGTCTTGATCATCGGTGTGTAGCCCGCCACATCTATAAACAAGAAGCTATGAGACGTTTTAGGAAAAAGGTCATTTCATTCTTTCAGAAGTCCATCCTGCTTACAGTGTCTCTCTCAGCTATTAATTTGTGTTCTCTTATTTCAGAATATGCCTCCTCGCCAAGCTAGAAGGAATAACTCCGGTCAGCAACCTCAACCTGCTGACCCACTGAATGATAATGTCTCCTACACCGAGTTTTCAGGCGCTGGCCCAAGATGTTACTACGAACGTTCAAGCCAATCCGGCCCCAGATCCACAACACCAGGGAGGTGATTCAGTTGCTGCGATGATTCGTGACTTTATGCGAATGAAACCACCAGAGTTTTATGGGTCCAACCAGATAAGGACCCACAGTTATACTTGGAGAAGGTGAGAAAGATCACACAGGTGATGCATGTCTCTGAGGAGCATAGTGTGGAGTTGGCATCATATCAGTTGAAGGACCTTGCTTATGACCAGGTAGTTGCTTGGAGGAAGGGTAGAGGTGAGAGTGTCGCCCCTACGAATTGGAAGAAGTTCCAGGATACATTTCTGGATAAGTTTTTCCCTTTGGAGATGAGGGAGGCGAAGGTGGAGGAGTTCATGAACTTACGGTAGGGCTCTATGACTGTTCAGGAGTATTGCTTGAAGTTCAATCAGTTGGCCAAATATGCTCCTGACTTAGTAACTGATAACCGAGCTAGTATGAGTAAATTTGTGACAGGGGTGTCGAGCTACGTGGTTAAGGAGTGAAGATCTGCCATGCTAAATAGTGAGATAAATCTTTCCAGGCTGATGACTCATACCCAACAGATTAAAGCAGACAAGATCAAGGAGGGGGACAGAATGAGAGGGAATAAGAGAGCTAGGTTCGAGCAGCACAGACATGGCCAGACTAGATTGTAAGGAGGGGACCGCCCTAAGTTTTAGAACCGCTTATCAGCACCAGCACCAACACCATCGTCAGCAAGTGCTCCCACGCCTAGGGGTAGGCAGGAGCAAAGTGGTAAGCCGTATATGTCCAGGACTTAGTAAAGTGTTGGCAGTAAGCCAAATTATCCTCCGTATACCTAGTATGGTAGGATCTATTGGGGTGAGTATTGGGGAGTGAAGAAAGGTTGTTATGGGTGTGGTAACATGGGTCACAAGCTTAGAGAGTGCCCACATGCTAGGCAAGGGCGACGTAATAATCGCCCTCTGACTCAGACTCAGACTGTTAGTACTCCAGTTCAAGTGACTCGCCCAGTCCCAGCTCAGGGCGCCTCTTCTATCACCACTGGCGGTCAGTGCCAGAACTGGTTTTATGTTTTACCATCTCAGCAGGAGCAGGAGGACTCTCCCGATGTTGTTATTGGTATGCTTCATATATTTCAGTTTGATGTTTATGCATTGTTGGACCCTGGGTCCAGTTTTTCATAAGTTACACCTCTGGTTGCTGTGAACTATGAAGTGAGTCCCGAAAATATTACTGAACCTATCTTAGTTTCTACCCCAGTGGGTGAGTCGATTGTTGCCCAGAAAGTGTCCTGTTACAGTCCTTCATAGAGTCATGTTTGCTGATCTGATTGAGTTGGACATGGTGGACTTTGATGTCATTCTGGGTATGGAATGGCTTCATTCTCGTTATGCTTCTATAGATTGTCGTACCCGAGTAGTCAAGTTTCAGTTTCCTGATGAATCTGTGTTTGAGTGGTCTGGGAGTTCTGTATCTCCCAAGAGTCATTTTATCTCATATCTCAAGGCTAGAAAGCTTATTTCCAAGGGGTGCATTTATCATTTGGTTAGAGTCAAGGACACTAAGTCTGAGACTCTAACTCTCCAGTCAGTTAGCGTTATTAATGAGTTTCCCAATGTCTTTTCGGAAGATCTTCCAGGAATACCTCCTGACAGAGAGATAGAATTCGGGATTGATCTTCTTTCCGACACCCAGCCTATTTCTACTCCTCCTTATCGTATGGCACCTGTAGAACTTAAGAAGCTGAAGGAGCAACTCAAAGATCTGTTAGATAAGGGTTTCATAAGGCCCAGTATTTCTCCTTGAGGTGCTCTTGTTTTATTTGTGAGGAAGAAAGATGGTTCTTGGCGTATGTGCATTGACTATCGTCAGCTTAATAAAGTCACTATAAAAAACAAGTATCCCCTTCTGAGAATTGATGATTTGTTTGACCAGTTGCAAGGTGCAAGTTATTTTTCCAAGATAGACCTTAGATCCGGCTATCACCAACTCAAAGTAAGGGAGTGTGACATCCCGAAAATAGCCTTTCGCACTCGCAATGGTCATTTTGAGTTTCTTGTTATGTCCTTCGGGCTCACTAATGCCCCAGCAGCTTTCATGGACCTCATGAATCGAGCGTTCAGATAATATCTTGATATGTTTGTCATTGTATTCATAGACGATATTCTTGTATACTCCCGCAGTGAAGCAGACCATGCAAACCATCTCCAAATTATCTTGGAAACTCTTAGAGATCATAAATTATTCGCCAAATTCAGCAAGTGTGAATTTTGGTTAAGGTCAGTTGCTTTTCTGGGTCATATTATTTCTTTCGAAGGTATTAGAGTTGACCCCCAAAAAACAGAAGCTGTTAGAAACTGGCCTAGACCTATCTCTTTATCTGATATTTGAAGTTTCCTGGGTCTAGCGGGCTATTACCGCCGCTTTGTTGAGGGGTTTTCTTCTATAGCATCTCCCACGACCCAGTTAACCCAAAAGAAAGTGAATTTCTTGTGGTCAGATTTTTGTGAGAGGAGTTTTCAGGAGTTGAAGACTCGACTCACCTCAGCTCCTGTTTTGACCTTACCTGATGGTGTTGATAATTTCGTGGTATATTGTGATGCTTCTAGGGTGGGTTTGAGTTATGTATTGATGCAGAGGGGCAAGGTTATAGCCTATGCTTCTAGACAGTTGAAACCCCATGAGAAGAATTACCCAACCCATGACTTAGAGTTGGCTGATGTAGTGTTTGCTTTGAAAATTTGGAGGCACTACCTATATGGTGTCCATGGGTTATGCACTCCTTGTTGTGTCCAAAATGTAGAATAAAGTAGAGACAAGTCTAGCAAGTTGCTTCAGCTGTGTACCCTTTGCTTTCTCTTTACTCTTAGTATACCCAGTGTCATTCGAGGACGAATGTCCCCAAGGGGGAGATATTGTAATACCCCACACTTTCCTAAGCTAGAAAACGAACCGTTGTTCGTACATGTGAAACCCTAATTCTGTAATCCATATTTGGGCACATGAATTACTATGAGTATCCTAGTTATAAGAGATCTTATGATGTGTTAAGTGTGTTTATATGAGTCACTTAAGGTTGTGCAAGCTAAGAGTTTTGAATCCATCAAGTTTTAGTATTTGATTTTTCAAGGGTCATCTTTGAACGAGCATAACTTGATGAATATGTGGTATTTTAACATATTTCGACCTACCAAATTATAAATAATCGAATTAGCTTTCCAACGATACCAATTTTATCAAAATCCGACACCCAAGCAAGAAGTTATGGCTTTGCAAAGTAGAGTGTGTCGCCTACCTAATCGCACATGGCTACTGGAATGGGCGTGCGATAAGGTGTGCGAGGCACACTTCAAAGTGTGCCATAAGGTGTGCAGCGCACACTTAGTGTTTCAAGTAGCGAAAACACTCCGTTTTGAGTTATTTTGAGGGCAATTAAGTCTTTTGGCACTCCTTCCACACCCCTAAACTTAACCTTACGAATTTAATAGATTCTAAACACATCATAATCCTATTATCAGTCTAAGTTCATCATCCAAGAGCACTAAAGGAGAAAAACAACTAGGGTTGCACAATCAACATTGAAGGTCCAATCTTTCAACGAATCCGTTACCATAAAGGTATGGGGGGGTTTCAACAAGGACACCCTTTCGTTCTTGTGCCCAAAAATATTTTTCTTTTATGAAGTTATGGATTTTATATGTTTTATTATGAATTTGAAGCATGAATTTACATCCTATATTTATTCTCATGAGATTATGATATTTTTGATATTTTAGAAGTGGAATTATATGAGAACAATGATTTTTTGTGCTTAAAGCTAAAATTTCCAGATTTTGAAGAAATTTATATGTGTTTATAATGTAAAGCTTGAATCTTGATATGCTTTAATGTGATATTGAGACATAGGTTTTGAACTCTATTTGAGATTGTTGTTTTTGAGAAAACATGTGTTATAAACACCTTGAATTTGAATGATTTGAAAAGATAAAGAAGCTTTGACCTTTCGATCGTAAAAAAGGGTTGATTTTGAACCTAAAATGAGAAAAGAAATCCACTTTTACTGATTCATTATGAAAGGGGTAGTATGATGGCTCCCGTTGTGAATTGTTGAACTATTTTATGGTGAATTTTCTTTTGAAAAGATCTGAGCTAAGTCCGGGAGTAGTCTTTAGCACCGAGCGGGAGGTATAGCGGATTTGGTACTTTCCTAGAACTACGCGCCCCCGTAGGAGCCAAAATTAAGGCTGATTTTCATAGTGATCAGTAGTGTTTGGATTGATAATTTAAGGTCTTACTCCGATGGCAAGGAATAGGGCGACTCTCCTCAACGTGGGTAGAACGTTGGACTCCATGTAGCTCACATGGTTTATGTCGGTTATGAGAGACTCCCAATGTGTGTGTGTACCATTCTATGTAAGAGGAATATATTGTTTTGAAGAATTGGTTATGAGAAAGTTATTGTTTTTCGAAAGATTGAATTACTATATTCTAAAGAGAATTGTTATGAGATTTGATTTCTTTGATGGTTTGAATACCGAGATGAAAGTGAATTGAGAACTTACTATGATGACTCACGTATTTTATTTGATATATCTTACTCTTTTATGATTATGATGTTTTTATTCGAGCTACGTGAGTCACTTGTTATAGCATGCGTGTTTTCTATGAATACTTATGATATTTGATTTCTGAAACTTGCACACACACCCATATACTCGGTCTATATTCCATGGTACTGACCCACGTATTCGTACGTGGGCTACAGTTTCCCTATAATATAGGTTCAGGTGCTCAGTTTCAGACTTGACGGTGATTTTCGAGCACATCGATCTACATACTTTGCTGCGGTGAGTCCTTATGATCCGAGGACGTGCTATTTCAGACTCCCAGTTCAGTTTGATTTGATACTTTATCTTTTGAGTTCGAGTCAGTTGGGGCCTGTCCCAATGGCTCTTTGGTACATTGAATAGTAGAGGTTTGTCAGGCCAGTTTTGTTAGACTAATGAGTTGGAGTTGTTAGACTTTTCGTATTTTGTTATTTCTCGCATTTATCCATATTACTGTGAGACATGGTTGATGATGATATTACGCAGATGTTTGGTTATAATGATCTTGAAATAAGTGTTGAATGGTAGAAAATGGTTCAAAGGGTTAACTTGGGGATACTTGTAGCCTTAAGCACCGTGTGGCACTTCGGGACCTGTTTTCGGGGCGTTACAAGCATACCTAATTTGTAATTTGATATGTTACATACATATTTGTCAAATATCACTTCTTATAACACACACTTTTCAGATTTAAGTGCAAACAAAGATACACAACCAACATCTCAATTTAAAAAATACATATACATAACATTAGCTTAAACTAAAATATCTTTTCAAATATACATTTATACTATAAAATTTCGACGATAAAAACAAAAATACATATGCAGTGTTACCATTAACAATATCAAAAAATAGATATGCAGTGTTACAATTAAGCACGTCAAAAATACATATGGAGAAGATATTTAATACTTTTATCTAGGTTCATAGAATATCATCAAATTCAACAGATACATTTGATCATTCATTTATCTAGTATTTCAAAAAAATAAATTGAATGTACTTCAATTCGCAAGTTGTTTACAATTGTTCTATTGTTAAAACAATCAAAATAACAACAAACGATCCTAAAAAATAGAGTAAAATACTGTTTTTTTCCCATTGAAACAACTTTAAAGTTGAAATTTGCAATAGATACTTGAATTTCAATTTTACTGCTGCCTTGATTCTAACTCGAATTTGTTTTACAATTTTTTCACATACAAATTAACAACGCCAACCAAAACTTGATAGGCACATCAGTAATGGTTTAAAAAAAACGAACTGAATAGCAATAATGATTATGTACCTTCAACAGTAGTAATGGTTGAATTTTCAATCAACTGACAGTTGAATTCAAACAAATATAACAGATGAATCAACAATTGAATTTGATTCAATCGAATAACTGCTTCGTTTTGCAATTGGTGTTGATTTCGAAGAAGAATCAGTTCAATTTGATTCAGCAACACAGGGTTGGTTTAGAAGAAATTGCTAAGAAAAGATGCAGCTGTTAATGGTGAAAAACTGAAATTTGAATTATGAAGTTATAACGGATGTCACGTTTTTTAAGATTTTTAAATGGAAAAGGAATCAACATATTTACTTGATTGGTAATCATACCATATATAGCTCAACTAATTTCAGTTAATTAAGTGCAACAACTTTTTTGTAGATGTATTTTTATAGCAACATTTTTTAAAAATACAAAATAAGTTGCTATAAAATGTAATTATGAAACTGTTGCTATAAAACTAGTAATTAGGCTTTAAGTATGCTACTTCTGAATTTTACCCAAACTAATATACTCAAGTTGTAGGCAAAGCTTAGCATTCACTGGCCCAATTTTGAACTTGTCTTTGAAAGTTGGCCACATTTTGGGAAGTTCTAAAATTCATAATTGTGTACTTAATATTTGTAGCACAAAAATGCAATTATTTGTGGATTAATTCTAAGTTAAATCTGGATTTATATTTCTTTTGACGTTCTTTACTTGATAAAAAATATCTAACGAGATTAAAAATCATCGTTAAGTAAATCAAGTGAAGTTTCTCATTTTTTCCCTATGTTAAAAATGGGACAAGTATTGATCAAAATAACTATACGCTAGTCAAATATATCAAAATTTGTGCTATTTCGTTTAAAAAAAATTCTATTCTACATTTATCATTCAGTAATATACAAAATATTTATATTTATAGGCTATTATTTTAATGATCGACTATACCATGTAGTTTTTCTTCAAAAATGCCGCAGCCAATGCCCCTCATCTTGAGTTATTTATCTTGAACCACAAGTGTCAATTTTTTTTTTTATTATGTTTCTAAACTTTGTATCTAATCAAACACGCCTTCAAATAAATTGAGACGAGGTTTATATTATTTTTCAACTTACACCCCTGCAACAAAAACATATACTTACGGACTTACCCCAATGATGGGCTAGAGTAACTAATTTTAGATGAACTGTTTACTAAGGATCTTGGGATAAAAGAACAAGTCGAAATTTTATATCTAGAATAGTCAATTTTCCCTTTATGTTATTGTAGTTAGTTTAAAAGACTTTTTTTTTTTTTTTTTCACAATAAGCTCATTTATTCTTTCATTACAAACATAATATGTTCAAAAGAACAACAACAACAATAACATGCTCAGTATATTTTTAAGATAATTCATATAAAACAGCCATGGAAAACTTAGCTATGTTACGAGCTACAATATTAAACCTTTCAAGAATACGTACAAAGACGACATGCTCTAGATATACAGACATATTTCAAATATCTTCACAAGCCACCTTTACATTCCAAACAATATTCGCCTTTTTCTTCATAATATCTACTACACCTTTCGCATTAGAAAAAACACATAGTTACCTCCATCTATTTTGTACTGAGTGATTTTAGTAACACATGGATAAAAAAGACACATTTTTTAAGGAGGGTAAAATTGCTCTAATTGCAAAGGTTATGACCAATTTTGACCCTTTTGCGAAAAAATAAAAACAAACATACAGAACAGAGCAGAGCTAAGCGCGGGAAAAGCACATACACCCCCACACTTTATGAACTGAGAAGAAAACAAACCCTAGAAGAAGAAAAGGCGAATTTTATGATCAGAGAGAGATGGAAGAGAGAAGAGAATTTCCGGGGTTTCCCTACGAACCCTACTCCATTCAGCTTGATTTCATGAAGGCCCTTTATCAATCCCTCAATAAAGGTGGTGTTGCCATGCTCGAAAGTCCCACTGGTACATATAAATTTTAAAAACTTTATTCTTTTCTTACTCACATTGATTATAATTGCAATTCTATTTACAGTTATTACTGTTTTAAGTTTATCTTGACATGTTGAAACGGCCTATTTTAGACGGTATATAGTCGGCACCACTAATTTGATATTGAAGTTTGCTAGTGCCCCATATTAGTTGGGGAATTGGACTGGTGGTTTGCTTATATGTTTGGCAATCCTTTCCTCGGGAGCTAGCTTTTGGGTTTGAGTTAGGCTCAGGCGTCATATCTTAACATTACATTAGGTTCAGGTCCATTCATGTTTGGGCTCCCTGTCCCGACTCCAATTGAGTTTGGGTATGTAAGGGTGCTAGAGTGGATTAGAGTTCAACATTGGTTGGGCGATAGACATGTGGGTTCCAATTGAGTCTGGGCGTGAAGGGGTGTTAAGAGTGGATTAGAGTTCCACATTGGTTGGGGAATGGACAGGTGGTTTATTTATATGGACTTGGACAATCCTCCTCTCATGAGTGATGAGCTAGTTTTTGGGTTGAGTTAGGTCCAGTGTCATATCTTAACGAAGTTTATTAGTTGCTCGGATATTTCTATATGGTTTGAGTTTAAAATCACTGGATGTCAGCGTACAAACAGTGAAAGGCGTCCTCTCTGCTTCTCTCAAATTCACTTAATTGGGTTTCTTGATCTTTATTCAGGGACTGGTAAAACACTCAGTATAATTTGCAGTGCTCTTCAATGGATTGTCGATAAAAAGCAACATCAGAAAAACCAGGTAGATTCTTCTTCAAATTTCAGTGGGAAGAAAGAAGATGAGTTGGGGGTTGATGATGAACCAGATTGGATGAGGAACTTTGTCATTAAGAATGATACCAAATCGCCCGAAAAGAAGACAAAGGAAAAGAAGAAAATGGGGTTCAACAAAAAAATTGATAGGAAAGGGGAAAGGGAAAATGTCAGAGATTTAGTAAGTAACAGAGGTGAGAAGGAGGAAGATACTGACATAGAAAAGGTAAATAATTTACCGACAAAATATGAGGATGAGGGAATGGATGAAGAGGAGTTTTTGGTTGAAGAGTATGAGAGTGAAGATGAAAATGGAGGACGACTGAAAAGGAGGGGTGGTGGGGTGTCAGTTAATTCCTCAAGTGAGGAGGAAAAGGATGAAGATAGCATGGAAGATGAAGAAGACGGGGCTAGACCCAAGATTTACTTTTGCAGCCGGACACATTCACAACTTTCACAATTCATAAAGGAGTTGAGGAAGACTAAATTTGCAGATGAAGTAAAGGTTGTATGTTTAGGGTCTAGGAAGAATTTCTGCATTAATCAAGGTACTCAAGATAAGTCTGCCTTTTCAGCTTGTTGCTGTTTCGTAAGTAAAAATTGTAATCTTGTTGAAGTCTTTTACAGAAACTTTTCAAATGTGTATTTCATGGATCTGTTGGTTTTCATTTCAGAGGTGTTGAAGCTAGGAAGCTCCACTCAGATAAATGAGAGATGTTTGGAGCTTCAAAAAAGTAGAAAGAAAGAAATTTCTAAAAAGTCTAAAACAAAGGTATGCCTAGCTGTATTCTCGACTCGATTCTATTGACGCATGTGAGTGTTCTTGTTAATGTATAGATGCTGAAGTGAAAAAACATTTACAGGACAAACTGTATAAATGTGTTGATAGGGGTTGTATATTAAGCAAGACTTCTTTCTTGGCATCTCTGCCATAAGCTGATTTAGGGATCCATTCTGGTAGTATTAAAATGTAACTATTCTCAACATACTATTCCCAGTTCGATAGTGTGAGAAATAATGGAGAAAAATATTATTGAATTGTTGTTACTACATTATTGCATTGAGGCCCTATTTATAGACACTATATTCCAATCCTTTTCCTAATAGGATACTACGTTACAATCCTTTTCCTAATAGGATACTACGTTACAATCCTTTTCCTAATAGGATTCTATATGCTATTCCTATTCCTACTCATATTCTAACAGTCCCCCTCAAGATGGTGCATAGAAGACATATGTACCAAGCTTGTTATGGATGTAACTAATATGAGAATCGGTGAGGGACTTGGTGAAGATATCTGCAAGAAAACTGATAAGGATTGCTTTGGACGTCTGGGAAACCTCAATTGAAACGGAACGAACTGAAAAAATGATCTGAAAAGTAGTAAATATTGCCGTAAAGTCGATGTGTCGCTGGAAAATTGCCAAAAATTGGTATAAAATATACGGGTCATCTCGAAATCAAGAGACGAGTAGATCTTGAACATGAAAGTCACCGGAAACTTAGCCGAAACATGCTCACACGTCGGATTATTAGATTTGATGGCGGAAAAGTGACTACAATCTGAGGAAAAAAAAGCATATGGGTAGGGTCGGAAGGATGACACGACCTACTGAAAAAGAGAAATATGTGTTGGGTCGGAATGATGGTACGACCCTATTGATAAATAGAAATTATATGAGTAGGGTCGGAATGACGGCACGATCCTACTGGAAAAGAGAAATTATATGGGCAGGGTCGGAATGATGGCACGACCCTACTGAAAAAGATCTGAGGAGTCACCGGAAAGACGTACAGAACTATGTAAATTAAATCTGAGGAGTCACTAGAAAGATGCATGGTGCTATGCAACTCAGATATGAGACAGTAGTCCAGAAAGATGCACGGTGCTACGCAAATCAGATATGAGAAAATAGTCACCGAAAAAAAGTACGGTGCTAAGAAAAATAGATATGAAAAAGTAGTAACCGGACAGATGCATGGTGCTATGCAAAGATATGAAAAAATAGTCACTAGAAAGATACACAGTGAGTCAGTGACCCAACTTTTGCTAACATAATCATTGGCCAGACGGGCGGCATATATGGATTATAGCCGCCTGCCGGCAGCGGAAACTCTTTGATTCTTTACCAAGATCGTGGAAGCTCTGATACCATGTGAGAAATAATGGAGACAAATATTATTGAATTGTTGTTACTACATTATTACATTGAGGCCCTAGTTATAGACACTATATTCCAATCCTTTTCCTAATAGGATACTACGTTACTATCCTTTTCCTAATAGGTTACTACGTTACAATCCTTTTCCTAATAGGATTCTATGTGCTATTCCTATTCCTACTCATATTATAACAGATAGGTTACATAACATGAAGTTAGAAACCTTTTAAATTTTTTGTCATAATTTACCCTACAATTGGATGCTCACTGAGGATTACGATTCTAATGCTGCTCAAAAACATGTTGTGATAGAATCAGTGTTACAATACTTTGACATAATCATTAAATGAGTACTTGACTTGTTACTTTAAGGAAGTCATGTACTATGTATTTGTTTAGATTGAGCATGTGATAAATACTATTGTACTCCCAAAATAGAACTTTTAACTTCATTTGCAAACTTACATGCAGAACACCGGAGCTGGTGGCAGAGTGAGGAGGTCAAAAACTTCCTCAGGATGCCCAATGCTTAGAAATCACAAAAGAGGAAAAGAATTCCGAAGTGAGGCTTCTCAACAAGGGCCTCTGGATATTGAGGATCTTGTTCAGATTGGACATGACTTTAAAACTTGTCCTTACTACGGCTCAAGAAGCTTGGTACACACAGCAGATCTTGTGGTTCTCCCTTATCAATCTCTTCTATCAAAATCATCACGTGAATCACTTGGTTTAAGTTTAAAAGATAGCGTTATTGTCGTAGATGAAGCTCATAATTTAGCTGATTCTCTTGTCAGCATGTACAACTCAAAAATTACACTCTCACAGGTAAGAAAATATTTTTAATCATTGCCATCAGACACTCAGAACCATCCCATCTTGCACTAATATTCTTTACCTTGTGTCTTAATGAAGAAACATCCAATTAATGGATCTGTTTGGTTGCCAGTTGGAACTCGTGCATTCTCACTTGGAGAGTTACTTCATTCGCTTTTGCAATCTGTTAGGGCCAGGCAACCGAAGATATATTCAAACAATGATGGTCCTTACTCGGGCTTTTCTACAAGTTTTGCGTAATGAGGATTGCCAAAGCAACTTTGACCCCGTTTCAAATGCTGAGGGAAGTAAAACTGGATTTGAGTCATCCATGGCCATAAACGAGTTCTTATTTTCCCAGAATATTGACAACATAAACCTGTTTAAGCTCGTGCGCTATATCGAAGAAAGCAATATAATGCACAAGGTAAATCATTTCTTACTCTTTACTAGTTATTCATCTAGCTGTATCCCTCTTTAATTTCAATTAGTTTTGGATTTTTGGGCTCTCAGGTATGTGGATATCGGAATAAATTAGCTTTCTCAGAAGAAGTTTCAGCATCGAAAAATGACAGTGAAAGCAGTCATGATGAAAGTGCTTTATCCGGTTTCCAAGCATTAGTTAGCATATTACTGTCGCTGACAAATAAAGATGGTGATGGAAGAATAATAATATCAAGGACAAAGCCAAAATGCTTCATGGAACAAGGAGGGTGTCTGAAATATGTCATGCTCACAGGAGAAAAGATATTTTCTGAGGTTTGTTAGATACTTCATATTTTTACATCCCAAAATTCCCTCGCGAAGGTGTTCATGGAAAACATTTGGTTCTGCACTGCTACTTGCAGATCTTGAATCAAGCTCATGCTGTCATATTGGCTGGTGGGACTTTGCAACCTATAGAAGAAACAAAAGAACGTCTGTTTCCTTGGTTACCGCCGGATCAGTTGCATTTCTTTTCCTGTGGTCATATCATCCCGTCTGAAAATATTCTACCGATTGTTGTTCCTCAGGGGCCTTCTGGCCACTCTTTTGATTTTAGTTACAGTGTCAGAAGTTCATCAGTCATGGTATGCATAATCTTCCATCACATATTGTTTTAAGTCAAAATTATGCAACAAAATATTCCTATTGCCTAGGAATGTAATGCAAAAATATTGCATAACTTGTGTTATCTCAGCACAGGCCAGATTTCCAGTTTCACTTTAACTTGGCAGTTTAAACAGCAGGTGTTGCTTTGACATTCAGTTAGAATGTTATCCTGAAATAGACTTCTCATTCTGACATACTCATGAACCTATATTGGCAGATACAAGAATTAGGGCTGTTGATCTCCAATTTGGTAAATATAGTTCCTGAAGGCATGGTTCTTTTCTTCTCATCGTTTGACTACGAAGGCCAGGTCTATGATGCATGGAAGGAGTCGGGCATCATTGGAAGAATTATGAAAAAGAAGCGCATATTTAGAGAGCCTAGAAGTAGTACAGATGTGGAAACTGTTTTGAAGGAATACAAGGAAACAATTGATGCACTGTCCCATAGCAGTTCTAAGCGGAACCCAGAATCAAGAAATGGTGCGATTCTCCTTGCTATTGTGGGTGGGAAAGTGTCAGAGGGTATCAACTTCAGTGATGGGATGGGTCGATGCATGGTCATGGTTGGATTGCCCTATCCTAATCCTGCTGACATCGAGTTGATGGAAAGGATTAAACATATCGAAGGATTTGATACTTCTGTTGGTAAGAATACCAAATTTCAGGCTGAAAGGAGCTGGTATAGTGGAGATGCTCAAGCTGGGCTTCACATCCTAAAAAGCTGCAAGCATAGAGGAAAGCAGTATTATGAGAATCTTTGCATGAAAGCTGTGAATCAATCAATTGGTGAGTGCTCCTGTCCAACTACTTGTCTTTGGATAATCATTTATGCATGGAATTGAACTAAAATGATTAAAAAGGCTTTCTTGCAACTTATTTCCCTTGCGTTAACTATGATCTCACTGATTTTCCTTTACTCCCAGAAACCCCCCTCAAATAGCTGCAATATTTATATCTTGGTCCTTAAATATAATGAACTGACATAACCACTTCCAACGTCCTTATGTGGATTTTCTTATTCCGGTGCTTTTTAATTATCTGCTGTAGGTAGAGCAATTCGGCATATTAATGACTATGCTGCCATCCTATTAGTTGATAAACGGTATACATATGATCCTTCTGAAAGAAACTCCTCACACTCAACCAACAAGTTACCACAGTGGATTAAAGGCCGTCTTGTTTCTGGAACAAAGAATTATGGAGAACTCCAGAGACTGCTGCATCAATTCTTCAAGTTCCACAAAGGCAAAGAGGACAACCGGTAAGAGGTCATGGACAAAATTGCAGACTTCATGAAGTAATGTATTAAGGCACAAGTTTTTATTAAATAGGTTGTGGGTTTATACAGGGATGGACCTTTTGTATCAACTAAAATTGATGCACTAATTTTGGGATGTACAGCAATGACAAATTATATATATTAAATTAATCTCCAAATCATTTTAATTATGACTGTTGTATATGTATTACTGAATTTCCATGTGCATTGATCAAAATTGGTCTGCAATCTATGCTTTTTATTGTTGTATGAGATATGCCAATTGTCAAACTCATGTATCTTGTAAAGAACTGGGCAGCTTTACTGTATTTTTTCTGCTGTAATATATTGTTTATGATTATTTTCTCTCTAATTATCAGCATAACAAAAGATGCGCAGAGGCTCAATCCAGTTTAGTCTGTGGCGTCTACTAATTTCATGTTCTTTTTGTTTTGAGATTAGGATCTCGTTGTGATGTCATTCCTTTTTTCTTTTTTCATTCATTTATACTGGAACCATTGGATTCATTAGATACCGATTCCGATCTCAAAACGTGTATTCTCCTCTTTGATTTTCTCAGATCCCATTCCCATCAGTTTAGGCCTCTTATCCTTTTCAACCATAACTATACCAATCTTTTTATAGAAATAGGGTCCCAAAAAATAGCTCCTTCCTTTAAAAGCACTTGACACAATTGATACAAACAGTACTTATTACTCAATTAAAGGGAAATTCTGGCTTTACTTCATGTTATTACTTGGGGCCCAATGGTTTAAAACTGCATCGAGTGTAATTTAGGTTTGCTTAATTATATGTAATTATCACTTTAAAACATCCTTCAATTCACTGCTCAACTTTCCCTTTTACTTTATAATGAATGCTGCAACACTTTCAACAGCATAATAGTCAAAAGATTATCACGGAAATAGAAAAGATATATTAGCAAGAGACCCTACGACTACGAGACAAGTGTTCGAATTTCTAGTGAAGTGAAAAAAATATTAGGTGATTTCTTCTAATTTGTCTAAACCTTGGTGAACAGAGCGACCCGAAATCTTGTTGGTAAGAGACAATATGTACTCTGAAGTTGGGCTACATAAGTAGAAGCGCATACAAGTTGGCCAAAACACCACCTTTATTAAAGAAAGATATATTGGGAAACACAAGTAAAGCAAGGAAGTCAAGAGCAAAAAAGAGCAGGATGTCCTTGTCAGCATCACTTTCATCAGTACATGTTGAAAAAACAGTTTTGGACATCAAAAATTTAAGGAGGGAAACAAGTTGCACTATCTCTTACTAAGAAGATAGAGAAAGCCACATGGGGGAGTTATACAGAAAGCCACAAATGTTGTTTAAGAAAACCCTTCAGAAGACCAAGAGCTTGTTCCTCAAAACTCTACATAATCTCAATTCATTTCTCTTTAAAAGTCACCACAAGTTACCTAAAGTTTGTCACTTCAATCCCTTCTTCTCTCGAAGCAACCGAATTCCAAGCAGCATTATTCAAGAATTGGATGAATTCTACAGAGACTTTGCGCAACAATTGGAATATCGCGAACAAAATGAGGTCCCGGAGAGAAACAACATCGATGAAGAATCATTAAACAACACTATGAAAGACCGGATACAAAGAGAAACAATCAGTGAAGAAAGAAAGGGAGATGACTTCTTTCGGAACAAGAGTAAAGGTGAGATTTTAGCGCAGAAGATGAAGGAACTAGACATGATGGATGAGGAAGATTTGGATCAAATGCTGGACATAAGAGAAGTGCTCTACTATTACTCTCATCTAAAATGTCCAGTTTACCTTGACATTGTTGACAGGTATTTCATGGGAATGTATAATGAGTTATCACTTCCACAGACATTCATCAATGTCAATAGTTCAGTGTGAATCTTGGTTGTATTAAATTCTAAAAACTACAGTGAAAAATGCAAGTTTTCCAGCTGAGCCAACTTTTTTATGTATGCTTATTTCCATGCCATGGGTTTCTATATTGAAAATTTTCGGAAGAGCTTATAAGATGCGAGTTGATTTATCATGTGGTCACTCACCTAATAATTAATATCTCATAAAGTGACTTTCTTTGTTGAAGAAAATCGGAATCAAGAAGAAAGGTGGCTTTCCGAGTTAGTAGGTGTTAGTTGAACGACCATCCGAGAAATCAACCCTATTACCTCTGTATTTCTTGAGCAGGTTTCTTTACAATGTCAACTGAGTTATTTCAGGGGCAGAGCCACCTTTAGCGGAGGGTGGTCAGATGCTCACTCTTAACATAGGTGAGAATAAAATTTGCACCCTCCGCGAAATACCTGGCTCCGCCACTGAGTTATTTAACAATGAGGGTATACATCAGTAATATTTTGGCTGGAATTTGCGTCAAGAAGCATCAAATAGCAGAGTGATTAGTGATATTTACCATATGCAAAACTAAAGAATTGCAACACATTTCTGTCCTTTATGCCGATAAATAGCCGTCTGAGAGCAGCTTCATTATTAAAACACTTTAAATTTCATAACAAGAACGAAACTAGCCCATGGCGGACGTATCGCTAGTGAAAGGGATAAAGAAGGCTGTCTCATCACTTATAATGGCCGATGCCCCGAGTTGGCAATTTTGTTGAATCCCAGATCCTTGAATTCGTTTGGAGTATACTGTATAGATGAAAGCTACAATTTCACAGAAAGTGACACAAAATGTTATAATCTTGGATGTTAAACCATGTCCACAGGAAGTGAAGTTGATAAGAAAAGACTGATATCACATTTCAGCTTGAGGCATATTCATTAATGCTGAGGCTTTGTGATGGTATAGAAACCACAAAGAACCAAATTCAGTTTCAATTCCCATTTGGCCATGAAATGTAAACCATTCAATTGCTGAAATGAATAGAACGGCACACTGTCAAACGTGCCAAGAATCCTATTTTTCCTGTAACAGACTGTAAAACTGAAGAGCTTCAACTTTGAATGGATTAGACCTGCTGGCCCTCTAATAGAAACTGAAGCATGCTTGAAATTTTCATCGTGCTTTTATCGCACATCCATTGGCTCCTTCTTTAACAGTATCTTTTCAATTAAGATGCACTTTTTACCGTATTCATCTCAACTTAGTACCAGAAGGGATAAATTATAATGTATTTTCAGCTTTAATATTCTCATGATTATTGTCGTCGTTGATGAAAAGGCACCTCAAGGCAGTTTCATAGGCAGTGAATATAGCCCCATTCACTACAAATGCTCTGGCAACTGCAGTTCCCAAACCTCGCCAGAGCACATTGTACCCCTCTTGTTTCACGCTTCTCCTAAAGCAATCAACGATGCCAGTGTATCTCGATGGTGTAGACTGTGACTGAGCCTGGAATCTTGTTTTAATAACATCTAGCGGATAGCAGCACATCCAGCTAGCTACTCCTGCAAGACCACCCGCTATAAGCATTGTTCGAAAGCTCTCTTGACCATTCTTTCGACAACCTGGATGAAGCTGCTCTCTCACATACTCGTATGTCCAGAAATATAGGCCGTGAGCTGGTGCATCTCTGAGGACTGTAATTGTTAATCCGCGGTAAATTCCCCTCCAACCTTCTTGTCTGAATATGCTTCTTGCAACATCAGTTGGACCCCTACAGCCAGTTATTTGACTTTTATTATCCAGGATGTTTCTCTGTTGCAACTGGAGTCGAATTTTCACAAGTTCGACAGGGGTGAGCATTAGGCTTTGTAATGCTCCTGTTCCAAATCCACCCAAAGCCACTCCTTTGTAGGAGGGTGGATCACTGGCTGGAACATTCCTATCAAATGCCCGCGATAGCACTGCATAAATCTGAAATACCATGGCATTCTGCAATAGCAAAGAAACTAATTTACACATCGAGTAAGCCCATGCATTATTAAACTTGATATCGATTAGTCTTACAAACAAGAACTATGAGAGATAAAAAGACACAAGGCAAAGAAGAGACAAAGGATGGCTGCATTTGGAAGATGAATGACATGTCTCAAGTTGAAGATTTGCTCAGGTTCATATGTAGCAAACTTAGTACCAACCTATAAACTGTAGCAGCCAATACTGGCGGAACCATGACTTTTACTAGGGGAGTTCAAAATATAAAGAAGGTAAACGCATAACAAAACCCAAAGAATTCAACATTTACTATACAAACCCCCTACAGTACCCTGGCTCCACCCCTGGCAGCTAATTAGCTAAAGATGCAAAAACAATAAAGAATCAAATTATGCACGAAGAGCAATTTTAAGCCTAATAGCTGCATGTTCTCTGTGATAATGCTTGATGGACTTGTTGAGAAGTGAATAATACTCCAGTTGACAGCCCATCTTCACTCATGTATTGTATATTATTGTTTCCTTAAATACAACGTCTCTTTTGATTGTAACTTAATTTTTGTTGCAGTCCAATTATTTTTTGTTTAGTAGTCCTATTTTACCTTTTATAACCCATTTTATAGTAACCCTACACTTTGTAATATTATAATTTTACTTCCAACTTTTTGGTGCATGACATTATAAAACATTAACAAATACGTTACAACCACCTAAACAAGCTGTTTGTATAGAATGGATGATGTGGGAAAAATGGTTTATTACTAGAATAAAAATAAAGTATGTTTCAGTGGCCATATCATTTGAGAATGTCTATCGTTTTCCTTCTAGAATATACTAAATTACTAATTCCCTTTCTTTTATTCCACAAACGGATGTGAATCAGTAATGGATGAAGATTTGATGATTAAGACTCCACCATACTTGAAAGAAATTACTACACTATGAAACATTAACAAATTGTAATAGGACCAAGTGATTATATTATTTCTTTATTTATTTATTTATGTAGGGGACTCGTGGTCTCTAAATTCTAAGATTTGATTGCGACCATTAGTTGTCCCAAGTTTGACATGTCAATTCTATCCTGAATTAACGTGTGACAATTCATATCTTTATTTATTACTCATAATAAAGCAATATTTTTTATTACTGGATTAACCAAGCTTAATTTTGTATTAGTTCCGTTAACGCAAATACTCCATTGGAGGGACCTAAGGTCTTTATCTATCCTTTTTTGGTATGTACAAGAATACAAATATTACGTGTTATTGGACCTCTTCAGTTATCTCCACGTAATAGCCCTATCTCAATCCTTCACCATATTTTGCTTTTTGTAACAGGGACAATTTTTCCAAGAAAATTTGTGAATCCTTATTTTCGGCGAGGAAACAGGGCAGGTGACAGCACTAAATATTACTCTCTTCCTCTCACTTTATATGAGATATTTCTCTTTTCATTCGTCCAAAAATAAGTAGTATTATATTTCTTTATTTGATAACTATTTAATGACATCAATTATAAATTTTATAAAAATATTATTTATTTATTAATTGACGAGGGAGAAGTTACGAGGTAAAGTCAGAGTGACATATCAATGAATCAACTCAGCATTTATTACAAATTCATTTCACACAATACATGTAATTAATACTCAGATTTAGAATTTT